>JASJFJ010000003.1:6000000-6600000 GCA_030412805.1 Westerdykella aurantiaca
ATTAGTAACAAAATCTATAGATATTTTTTTCTATATTTAATTAGAAAGTAGCAAAGGCTTAAGCAAGCTATAAATACTATTTTTCTATAGCTTAGTTCTACTATAAACAGTATAGTTCTAGAAAAAGCGCCTAATATCTTTAGACATTCTAGGCTAGAAGTAATTTCTTGCAATTGCTTAGTAAGTAGCTGCGCGTTCTAGGTAGCTAGCTATAGTAGAAGAGTATACTCTATTAATTAGGCTTGTTTGCAAAGATTCTAATTGTAGTACCTACTTCTAATTTCTATAGAGTAGGCATTTTTTTTAATCTACTATATAGTCTATAATAGATATTTTTAGGCCTAGGCTTAGTAGAACCTATTGCTTTTTATTAAGTATATATTGCTAGATGTTAATATATTAGTTGTTGCTTTCTATTGCAGCTTGCTATAGTTATTCTAGCGTTTAGAAGTCCTTTTCTAGAAGAGTTAAAGTAGTGCTAGAATTTGTACTATTATTGCTATCTATAGCAGTATTAGCATCTATATCTATATTAGCATTAGTATTAGCATTAGTGCTAAGTGCTATAGATTAAAACGTAATTACACTGCTTTTGTTTTTGTTGTTAGTAGCTAGTAAAGCAGGCGTAGTTAGCTTAAGTAGCTGTTTGTAACAATGCTATATACAATTGTTAGAAGCGTTTTAAAGCATATCTTGTTCGCGCTAGAATAGAGCATTAGCGTAGAGGTTCTTTTTTCTAGGTTAGTAGGCAATTTCTATATTGTAGCGTTCTAGAAAAAGAAACTATTGCATTTATTTTTTATTAAGCATCTTTAGCTTTGTAAAATACTCTAGATTCTTGTAATCTATAATAATAGTAAATTTTTTAACTAATTGTAGCTTAGCGTTCTATTTCTATAGGCACTATACTATAGCAAGTAACTTTTTATTATAGATTTTGTAGTTGCACTTATATACGTTTATTTTTTATAAAAAATAGGCTACTAGCTATAGTAGGCTTTAATTGTTGTACTATAAAAGACACCTTGCTATTGCGTACCTAGAAGCATCTATTTTAAGTACTATCTCTTTTTTAGAGTTAAATTAGGCTAGAACTAGTTTTATAACAAAAATATTTTTAAGTATATTAAAAGCTTTCTACTTAATAGAAGTTTATTAAAAGGGTATATTGTTTATAAGTTGTATAAAAAGTGCTACAAGCTCTAAAAATCTATAGATAAATTGCTAATAGAAGTTAGCAAAACCTAGAAAGCTTTGCACGCTTTTAATAGTTTTAGAAGCTTTCTATTCTTTAATAGCTTTAATCTTTTTAAAGTCTATACGCAGGCTTTTGCTTGCATTAATAATAAACTTTAGATATTTTGTTAACTTAACTTTAAATTTGCACTTTTTAATGTCTAGTAGAAAGCTTGCCTTACCTAGCTTTTTAAAGACTAGGTTAACCTAAGTTTAGTACGTAGCTAGAAAGCTACTTGTGTATATAAGTACGTTATTAAAGTACGCTGTGCAAAAGTTGTTAAAATACTTGCGTAGAACCTAGTTAATATATCTTTAAAAGGTACTAGGCGCGTTTGCTAAGCTAAAGAAAGTAACTAGCTATTTATACAGCTTAAAACAAGTATAAAAAGCTGTTTTCTATTTATTTCTAGTATAGATCTAAATTTTGTAAAAGGTAGCTAAAACGTTAAGCTTTGTAAACTACTAAGCTTTGCTAAAGTTGTTTAGAGTCTTTTAGATTAGTAGTAGCAAATATTAGTTTTTTTGCGTAATAGTATTAAAAGCTCTATAGTTAACGCAAAAGCAAAAGCTACTGCCTAGTTTCTTTGCAAAAAAGACTAGTGCAGCTGCTAGCAAATTACTTGTGTAGATCTATTTCTTTTTAAGTAGTAATGTAAGTTTCTTCTATAATACTAGTAGCATTTTTAATGTAGTTTTTAGGTTAAATATCTACTTGTAATAAGCGTACTAGGTTAGCAACAGCTCTTTAAAGTCTATTGTTAATTTTAGCGCTAAGGCTTTTTTAATATCTGCTAGTAAGGCTGTAAAAACAATAGACTAGTTTTTTTTTACAGCTTAGAAGTAGTAACTATATACTATAGCGCTAATTTTTTGTAGAAGTATATAGCTCTATAGAGTAGAAATAGGTTCTTTCTCTTTGCTTTAAATCTAAATCTATTAGCGCGTTAAATAAATGTAGATTAAGCGCTTAGCTAGCGCAATTATAACCTGCAGCTAATTTATCTAAAGCTGCCTAAAGATTAGATTAAACTCTATACTGTTAGTAGCAATATAGACCTATTTAGTGTCTTTAAATTCTTTAATATTAGTAGTATACTAAGCTACCTACGTTATTACGCCTTTGCTAGCTATGCCTAGCAGTTGTTAAAGAGTAATATTAATGCATAGCAAGCCTGCAGCCTTTGCTAGTAAGGGTAAAACTAGAGTATTTGCAAGCGTGCTAGAATTAATTATATAGAAAGCGTAGGTAGTTTAATTAACTAACGCGTGTACGCTAATAGCCTCTCTATCTATATGCTAGCCTTTAAACTTTTTCTACTTTTTAAAAACTTGCTTATAGGTTGCAAGTAGCTTCTATTAGTAACTTTTAACAAAAGCTACTTTTTTTCTAAATTTAATTTGCTAGTAGGCTTGTTTTTAAGCAATAGCAGTAGAAATGCCTAAGTAGCAGTAGCTCTTGCTAACCTTATAGGCAACAAGTAGTTAGCTAGTAGGTAAAAGCACTTCTAGATGTAGTAGCCTCTTGCTCTACAGCGCATACACAGCTAATTAGCTTGCTACTACTAGATTTTCTTTTCTAGCACCTATTTAGCTTGTTTCTATTTTGTTCTACTCTAGTTACCTTTTATAGGTTGCTAGTCTATCTATTCTAAAGGCGCTAGCCTGTTGCAATTAAGCAATTAACGCTTCTTGTACGTATTAAAGCTAGCTACTAGCTAGTTGTAAGTATAATTTTAGTGTTTTGCTAATAGGTTTACTTAGTATAAAATGTTAGCAATCTAAATTACTTTATAAACAAAGCTTTTATATAAAAAATTTTCTAGAATTGTAATAGTACTTTTTTAGAGTTTAATACTTAGCTTTTATATAAAGAAGTTTTTTTTGTTTATATTACTAAAGGTCTCTTTAGTTAATTAGACTAGCTAGTTAAATTCTATTAGATATTTTTGTACAAGTTGTCTACTTTAGCAAATTCTATAGAGTTAATCTATAGCTTTGCTTTTAAAGTATAGGTTGTTAAATTAGAAATCTATAAAAGCCTATAGGCTTTAAAAAGTTAAAGCAGCCTAATTAAGTATCTATAGTAGTAAAACTCTTGCTGTATTTTCTATACACTTCTAGAAAACGTAATTAACTTAAGCTTTTTTAGAAATACTTCTATAGTTAGCTTTAAGCTTAGCTTTTACTTAATATTAAAAGGTTAGATACTAGGCTTAGTTGCTATTAAACTTTTTAGAATTAGAAAACTTAGCGCGTTGTTCTATGTACGCGGTTAGGAGAGACGTTAGCTTCTAGCTAGGTAGTGTTGTAGCAACAGCTTTCTAATTTTCTAACGCGTTTATTCTACTTATTATCTGCTTTATTATTTCTATTATTATTGTAGAAAGATCTAATTATTTTGTTAGTTAATCTTTTGTCTATATCTAAGTTTTAATCTAACTTACTATTGCTTTAATAGCCTAAACTAGCTATTGCTCTTTAGCTAGTATTTTTTATATGCTAGCAGCAACTTAGTTATATAACTATTTTCCTTCTAGTTTTTTAATAGCGTAGGCTGTTATGTTATTAATTAAATAGCTTTCTATTTCTATATTCTTTATATATACTTGCAGTTTAGCGCGTATAAAGCTTCTACTTAGTATTTTAATTGCTTAATCTGTTAATTGCTTAATAGCTTAATAGCTTAATAGCTTGATTTTTAATATAGCCTACTCTTTGTATAATAGAAACAGGTAGAGCTTCTAATATAGGCTTAGGCAAGCGTTCTACTACTAGAGTCTTTGCTCTAGCTTTGTTTCTATAACAATAGAATACTATACTAGCTAGTAGACTTTTTTTTTGCTTAGGTAGGCGTTTTACTACTAGAGTTTTTGCTTTAGCTTTGTTTCTATAACAATAGAATACTATACTAGCTAGTAGACTTTTTTTTTACTTAGGCAGGCGTTCTACTACTAGAGTCTCTACTCTAGCTCTATTCTATAATAATAGAATACTATACTAGCTAGTAGACTTTTTTTTTACTTAGGCAGGCGTTTTACTACTAGAGTCTCTACACTAGCGTATAATAGAAGTAATTAAATCTAAATATAATAGCTACGCAAAGCTTGCAAATATTTAGTAATAGTTTAGATTTAATAAAGCTTTAAAGAGTTTAGATAATAGGTCTCTATGCTATTTTCTTTAGAGTAAAACAACTATCTACTAGTTTATTTTGCTTTTTTAAAGTAGAACCGCTTTAGATTTTATCTAGGTAAAGCTACCTAGGCACTAGCCTATTACAATTAAACTACCTACGCTTTCTATATAATTAATTCTAGTACGCTTGCAAATACTCTAGTTTTACTCTTACTAGCAAAGGCTATAGGCTTGCTATGCATTAATATTACTTTCTAACAACTGCTAGGCATAGCTAGCAAAGGCGTAATAACGTAGGTAGCTTAGTATACTACTAATATTAAAAGATTTAAGGACACTAAATAGGCTTACGTTGCTACTAACAGTATAGAGTTTAACCTAATCTTTAGGCAGCTTTAGATAAATTAGCTGCAAGTTACAATTGCGCTAGCTAAGCGCTTAATCTACATTTATTTAACGCGCTAGTAGATTTAAATTAAAAGTAAAGAAAGAAAACCTGTTTCTACTCTATAGAGCTATGTACTACTATAAAAAATTAGCGCTATAGTATATAGTTACTACTTCTAAGCTATAAAAAAAAACTAGTCTATTGTTTTTATAGCTTTACTAGTAGATATTAAAAAAGCTTTAGTACTAAAATTAACAATAGACTTTAAAAAGCTATTGCTAACCTACTACGCTTATTATAGGTAGATATTCAACCTAAAAACTATATTAAAAATGCTACTACTTTAAAAGCCTAATATTAACTACTAAATTAACTTAGTTTAAAAGAATAGAAAAGATTTAAAAGTACTATAGAGCCTACTATACAATATAAGCAAAAAAAAGCTACTAGTATTATAGAAAAAACTTACGTTACTACTTAAAAAAAATAGATCTACGCAAGTAATTTGCTAGCAGCTATACTAGTTTTTTTGCAAAGAAACTAAGTAGTAGCTTCTACTTTTATATTAACTATAGAGCTTTTAATGCAATTACCTAAAAAAACTAATACTTGTTACTACTAATCTAAAAAACTTTAAACAATTTTAGTAAAGCTTAGTAGTTTACAAAGCTTAATATTTTAGCTACTTTCTATAAAATTTAGATTAACGCTAGAAATAAATAGAAAATAGCTTTTTGCACTTAGTTTAGGCTATACAAATAGCTAGTTACTTTCTTTAGCTTAGCAAACGCGCTTAGTACTTTTTAGAAATATATTAACTAGGCTTTGCGCAAGTATTTTAACAACTTCTATATAGCCTATTTTAATAACGTACTTATATATACAAATAGCTTTTTAGCTAAGTACTAAAGCTAGGTTAACCTAGTGCTTAAAGCGCTAGGTAAAGCAAGCTTTTTGCTAGATATTAGAAAGTGCAAATTTAAAGTTAAGTTAACAAAATATCTAGAGTTTATTATTAATGCAAGCAAAAGCCTACGCATAGGCTCTAAAAAAATTAAAGCTATTAAAGAATAAAAAGCTTCTAAAACTATTAAAAGCGTGCAAAGCTTTTTAGGCTTTACTAACTTCTATTAGCAGTTTATCTATAGATTTTTAGAGCTTGTAGCACTTTTTACGCAACTTATAAGCAACGTAGCTTTTTAATAAACTTCTATTAAATAGAAAGCTTTTAATACGCTTAAAGATATTTTTGTTACAAAGCTAGCTTTAGCCTAATTTAACTTTAAAAAGAAAATAGTACTTAAAACTAATGCTTCTAAATATACAATAGCAAAGTATTTTTATAGTATAACAATTAAAGTTTACTATAGCTAGTAGCCTACTTTTTATAGAAAATAAACGTATAACGTACTTTATAGGCAAGCTAATTATATAGGCAAGCTAATTACTATGCTAAAACTCTACTAAAATATATACTATATACAAGAATATTAAACAATAATAAATAGTTTTAAAAAATTATAGTAAGCTAATCTATTTAGACTCTACTTCTGCTTTTTTCTAACATGTTTGCAAGTTATACCTAGTCTTGCTACAACGTCTATAGCGTTGTTAGGTAGGCTTTTTTTATTAGCGCGCACTTTCTTCTTTACTTTCTTTCTATTACTATACGCTGCAAACTCTTTAAGCGTAGCTAGCTATAGGCTCTTTTTAGCTATTAGCACTTTTTTACGCTATACGCGCTTTTTTTTATATAATTTACGTTGCGTAGCAGCTTTGTTTGCTGCTTAAAGCTTAGCAATCTTTTTTTGCGCTAATACTAGCTTGTACGCTACTAACGCTACGCCCTTTGCTATTTTTTAAAAAGCTTTAACTATACTAGTTAGCAAGCTATCTAGGTGCCTCTAAATCTTTTCCTTTACTAGCGTTAATTAGAACCTAAATTCTAGAAAGTTGCTTAGTGTTTACAACTACTAAAAGTCCTTGTTAATAATAGAAAGTAAAAGCGTGCGCAACTTAATATTAAGCTTTAATATTACTACTTCTAGATTAAAAAAAACTAAGCTAGCGCTTTAAAAGCCTTTTTAGATATTGCTTTTAGTAATTGCAGCTTTAAAAGCAGTAATAAAGCAAGGTAAAAACTTAATTTTAGTAATATAAGTAATTTAGTTGCGTATTAAATTCTTAGCTTAGCGCCTATACGCTTTCTTTAAAGGTAAAAAACACTCTATATTAAGTAGCTATAGAAAGTATAACAAGTATAGAAGTATATAGAAAGTAATAATCTTGTTATTTTTATAGTACTACTAGAATTTAAGCAAGTTGTAGCTTTTATAGCTGTTAAAAATAAGTAAACGTGCTATACTAATAGTATGCTACTTTGTATACTTGTTAAAGTACTTTAGCTACTATAAACTAAGCTTATTTGTTGTTTAGCTGTTTTTAAAAACTATAATAACCTAATTATAAAGTAGATTCTTGCTTTTATACTAGGTAGAAAGGTAGTACTTGCTCTAGAAAATAATAAAAAGTAGAATTGCTTATTCTATTGCGTTAATGCTCTAGATAACTATTGTCTACTTTTAGTTACTCTACTAGATGCTTTTTAGTTGTTTTTAACGCCTAGAGCCTATAACAACTACTTTAGTTAATATTATGCCTATTATAAAGCTAGACTTGTTAAAGTTGTAGGTGTTATTGTCTAGAATACTATACTTTGCTTTAGTATTCTCTACAAGCTAGAACTAACCTTGTATAACTTTAGAATCTTTGCAAAAAGCTTTTTTATAGTTGTACTTTTAATTAAACTTAATTTTAAGCTCTAGCTAGCGCTTAACAAAGGTTACAGCCTAGTTCTAGCTAACTAGGTTCTAGTAGCGCTTAGCTAGCAAGAAATTAGCTATATCTTTAATAGTAGCAAGCTAGAGTAGAAATTTTCGCGTATTTAGGTCTAGTATATACTAAACAATTACCTACTTTTCTATTAAAAGAAGCTTTATTGCGTTAGGCGTATAGTTGCGTTAAAAGCTAATTCTAGCGCGTTAAGTACTTAGTGTACTTTAAAGAATGTTGTAGATAGCTGCAGCACGTAGAATAGTATTGCGTTTTGTTTAATAGCGCAAAGCGCAAGCTATAGTTAAGCTTCTTTAGATTCTAGTAGCTTGTTAAGTAGTTAAAATATTGTAATTATATTATATTAATAGTACATTTTAGTAGAGTTTTAGCATAGTAATTAGCTTGCTTGTATAATTAGCTTGCTTATAAAGTACGTTATAAGTGCAACTATAAAATCTATAATAAAAAGTTACTTGCTATAGTATAGTGCCTATAGAAATAGAACGCTAAGCTACAATTAGTTAAAAAGTTTACTATTATTATAGATTACAAAAATCTAGAGTATTTTACAAAGCTAAAAATGCTTAACAAAAAACAAATGTAATAGTTTTTTTTTCTAAAACGCTACAATATAGAAATTGCTTATTAACCTAGAAAGAAAAACTTCTAAGCTAATACTCTATTTTAGCGCGAACAAAATATACTTTAAAACGCTTCTAACAATTGTATATAGCATTATTACAAGCAACTATTTAAGCTAACAACGTTTGCTTTGCTAACTATAGACAACAAAGATAAAAGCAATATAATTACGTTTTAATCTATAGTACTTAGCACTTATGCTAATACTAATACTAATACTAATGCTAATACTAATACTAATACTAATATAGATACTAATACTACTATAGATAGCAACAATAGTACAAATTCTAGTACTACTCTAACCTTTCTAGAAAAAAACTTTCTAACGCTAGAACAACTATAGCAAGCTGCAATAGAAAACAACAACTAATATATTAACATCTAGTAATATATACTTAATAGAAAGTAATAGGTTCTACTAAGCCTAAGCTTAAAAATATCTATTACAAACTATATAGTAGATTAGAAAAAATGCTTGCTTTATAGAAATTAGAAGTAGGTACTATAATTAAAACTTCTATAAATAAGCTTAATTAATAAAGTATACTTTTCTACTATAGCTAGCTACCTAGAACGTGCAGCTACTTACTAAGCAATTGCAAAAAATTACTTCTAGCCTAGAATGTCTAAAAATATTAGGCGCTTTCTCTAGAACTGCGCTGTTTGTAGCAAGATTAAGCTATAGAAAAATAGTATTTATAGCCTACTTAAGCTTTTACTACTTTCTAATTAAATATAGAAAAAGATATTAATAGATTTTATTACTAACCTTTCTAAAAGCAAAAAATATACAATCTTTTTTATAGTTACTAATTAGTTAAGCAAAAATATAGTGCTAATACTTCTACTAAATATAGATACTAAAACTATTGTATAGACATTTATTAGGCACGTAATACTATACTACTAGCTACCTAACGCTATTGTATTAAATTAAAGCAGTTAGTTTACAAGCAGGCTATAGAAACACCTTTGCAAAATTCTAGAAATTAAGTAATAACTATTAATAGCTTTCTACTTCTAGACTAATAGATTAACTAAAAAAATAAATAGTATAGCAAAAGCTTATCTATAAGCGTACGTTAACTAGAACTAAAAAAACTAGGCTAAGCTGCTAGGTATAGCTATAATAGCTATCTAATTAAAAAATGCTACTTTAATAGCCGTTAGCCTATTTTTTTTCTAGTATAGTTACTACGTAGATTCTATCTAGCTTATAGCTCTATAATATAGATTAAATTATACTATTAACAAACAAGCAGGTAAAAAAACTGCTAAAACAATAGTTAACAAGTTTAAAAAAGTATTTAAGCTAGCCTAAGCTTTAATAGCTAAAGCTTAGCAAGAGCAAAAAAAGCAAGCAAATTAACGCTAGCAAGTACTATAGCAACTAAAAGTAGAAAACAAAGTATAGCTAGCTTTAGAAAAACACTTTAAAACCTAATAGCTAAACAAAAAGCTTAACTAGAAAAATGCTAAATATATAGTTACTAAAGTAATTAGTATATATTCTATACGCTTTAATATACTACTTAGCTTCTACAACGTATTCTATATTAATTAATTGCAGCTAGCTGCTAATAATCTACTACTAAGCTAGCTAAATAATAACTTGCAGCCTAAAGCTATTGTAGTTAATAACAAACTAGAATAGGTAGTAGAAAATATTGTTGTAGAAAAAGTTACTTAAAAAAGTAGAAAATAGTAGATATAGTATAAAGTTAAATAAGTAGGCTACGCTAAAACTATATAGAAACTAGCTTAATTGTTTAAAAAAATAGCAGCGCTAGATTAATAGATTAAGTACACAAAAAACGTACGTAATACTTGCAACTAGCTACTACAAAGCTTCTACTAAAATACGCTTTAAAGAAAACTTTTAAAGCTAGAAAAAAAGTATTGTTATAGGCTAGTGCCTAGGTAGCTTAACCTAGATAAAATCTAGAGTTATTCTACTTTAAAAAAAACAAGATAAAAACTAGTAGATAGTTATTCTACTCTAAAGAAAGATAGAATAGAAACTTATTATCTAAACTTTTTAAAGCTTTATTAAATCTAAACTATTACTAGGCATCTACAAGCTTTGCGCAGCTATTATAGTTAAAGCTAGCTATTAGCTAGTTGTAAATATAATTTTAGTATTTTGCTAATAGGTTTACTTAGTATAAAACGTTAGCAATCTAAATTACTTTATAGACAAAGCTTTTATATAAAAATTTTTTTAGAATTATAATAGTACTTTTTTAGAGTTTAATACTTAGCTTTTGTATAAAAAGGTTTTTGTTGTTTATATTACTAAAAGTTTTTCTAGTTAATTAGACTAGTTAGTTAAATTCTATTAAATATTTTTGTATAGGTTGTCTACTCTAGTAGATTCTATAGAGTTAATCTATAGCTTTGCTTTTAAAGTATAGATTGTTAAATTAGAAATTTATAAAAGCCTATAGGCTTTAAAAAGTTAAAGTAGCTTAATTAAGTATCTATAGTAGCAAGACTCTTGCTGCATTTTCTATATACTTTTAGAAAACGTAATTAACCTAAGCTTTTTTAGAAATACTTTTGTAGTTAGCTTTAAGCTTAGCTTTTGCTTAATATTAAAAGGTTAGATACTAGGCTTAGTTACTATTAAACTTTTTAGAATTAGAGAATTTAGCGCGTTGTTCTATATACGTAGTTAGTAGGATTTAAAAAGCTATTAGCTTCTAGCTAGGTAGTATTGTAGTAGTTTTTTAACCTTTTAACGCTTTTATTCTACTTATTAACGTTATCTACTTTATTATTTCTATTATTATTATAGAAAAATATAATTATTCTACTAGTTAATTCTTTGCTTGTATTTAAGTTTTAATCTAACTTACTATTACTTTAATAGTTTAAACTAGCTATTGCTTTTTAGCTAGTATTTTTTATATACTAGTAGTAACTTAGTTATATAACTATTGTTTTTCTAGTTTTCTAATAGCGTAGGCTGTTATATTATTAACTAAATAGCTTTTTATTTTTATATTTTTTATATATACTTGCAGCTTAGCGTATATAAAGCTTCTACTTAGCATTTTAATTGCTTAATCTATTAATTGCTTAATAGCTCGATAGTTTAATAGCTTAATTTTTAACATAGCCTACTCTTTATACAATAGAAATAGGTAGAGCTTCTAATATAGGCTTAGGCAAGCGTTTTACTACTAAAGTTTCTATTCTAGCTTTATTTTATAATAATAGAATACTATACTAGCTAGTAGACTTTTTTTGTAAATAATTAAATCTAAATATAATAGCTACGCAAAGCTTGCAAATGCCTAGTAATAGTTTAGATTTAATAAAGCTTTAAAAAGTTTAGATAATAGGTTTCTATACTATTTTTTTTAAAGTAGAACAACTATCTACTAGTCTATCTAGTTTTTTTAGAGTAGAACTACTTTAGATTTTATCTAGGTTAAGCTTTCTAGGTATTAGCTTATTATACTTTTCTAAAAAAGTATAACACGCCTATTATCTTGCCTATTAGAAACTACTACTTTTAAGTACTAGTTACTAATTTTCTATTATTTTCTATCTATGCGCCTACTTTTTTTCTTTATACAAGTAACGTAAACTATTACTAAAACGGCTATATTACTAAAACAGCTACTTTTTTTTAGCGCAACTAACATTACAATAAACGCAAAATGTTTTAACAACCTAACGCGATTTTAATTAAATAGAAAGGTAGAATTAATCTTGCGCTACAAGCCTACAAATCTAGCTAATTTTAAAGCCTACAACGTGCTGCTGCAGCCTTTAACGTTACATATTAAAAGCTTTCTAATTAGCTTAAAGAAATTACGTTTCGCTCTACTACACAACCTAATTGCCTAAAGTTTACTACAACTAAAAAAAAAACGCTTGTCTAATATATTTTTAACTTTAATTTGCAAAGATTTGCGCTCTAGCTATATAAAGTAGAAAATATAGCTAATAAATTGTTAGGTATACGTAGTAGTACGCTAGTAAGCAAACACTAGGCTAAAAGATTTGTAACGCGTTTAAATTAGCTTAAAATAGCCTTTAATTAAGCAAAAAATAGGCAGAAGATACTCTAGAAAGATTCTAAAGTAGTTAGCGCGTAGTTTAAGCTAGTTGTAGATACTAAAGCTTAGTATAGTGTTTACAACAATAATATATACAACTTTAACAAGACTAGGTTTTAAATAGGTATAATTAGGTTAATAAAGGTTGTTACAAGCTTAGAAAAGTATATAAAGCCTAATTTTATCTAGCTAAGCAATTGCAAGTAGGTTATAGTTATCTAGAGTATCTACGCTACTAGGTATACAATCTTGCTATTTATTATCTATAAAAAGCGCGTCTATATCTTTGTATAGTATAAAAAGAAAAATATACTATATACTTAAAAGCTTTTAGTTTCTAAAAACAGCTAAACAAATAATGCTTTTAGTTTTAAGTAGTTAAAGCACTTTAACACGTATATAAAG
The DNA here is from genome assembly GCA_030412805.1 of Westerdykella aurantiaca. Taxonomy (NCBI): domain Eukaryota; kingdom Fungi; phylum Ascomycota; class Dothideomycetes; order Pleosporales; family Sporormiaceae; genus Westerdykella; species Westerdykella aurantiaca. The sequence continues at coordinate 6,012,718 of JASJFJ010000003.1, forward strand.
CTACGCTAGGTAGGCAAGTATAGGCTGCTTATTTTAGACAGCTATAAGAGCTATTTTAACTAGAATTTTAAAGACTATTGCTTTAAAAACAAGATTTTTACTATTTACATGCTACTTTACTTGTTATATATACTCTAGCTGCTTAACGTAGTCTACTTTTTGCTATTAAAGCGCAAGTACTTTTAACGCGTACAAGACTTAGCATGCTAACGCGTTTTTTATATTAACAAGAAAGGCTTTTTTCTAGCTTTTAAAGACGCGTTTTTTAACGTATTTATAGAGTAGAACTACTAAAAAGCTTTTAAAGCATTAGAACTAGTTTCTACTAATATATAGATAGTATTAGATTGCTTTAAAGTATAGCTATATACTTTACTAGAACCTTTACTACTAGAAACGCTATAGTAGTTAAAGACTCTAAGTAATACGTATAAGTTTAGATTTTAATCTAAGCTTGTAAGTAACTCTTTTATATAGTTACTTTTTACTACTTAGGCTAGCTTTTTTTAGCTTATAAAAAGCGCTAAACTTATACTTTACTAAAACGCGCTTTTTTCTACTAAAGTTAATAAGCTACAAGAACAATTAGTAGTAATAACTAAGCGCAAAGCATGTAAATAGAAGTAAATCTAGCATAGTAGTATAATAAACTATAGTATAGCGTTAGCGCAAGTAGCTACTAAAGTATCTATAGCGTTTTAAAGATTAAAAAAAGCTTATAGTAGTAGTAATTATAAAACAGCCTAACTAGCTCTATAGCGCTGTAAAAACTGTAGAAAAACTAGGTATAATGCTTAAACTTGTAAAAAGAATAACGTGTTTTATAAGCGAGCGCCGCGTCTAAGCAAGCGCTGCACCTTACTAAGTTTACACACCTTTCTCCTCTTAACGTACAATAGCTCTACACAACGTTACTTAATTGTCTTCAAACGAAGCAGATATTTAGCTTGCTATTTTCTCTATTAATGCTAATTAAATCTAGAGCAATTGCGCTGCTGCTATAGTCTACAATGTGTCTAACAGAATACTCTGCTGCTAACGCGCTAGCATCTCTTCCTAACGCGATTGCTAGCCTAACTTAAAGAAGCTTACCTAATTAGAAAAGGAGGTAATTGTTAGATATATACTTAACCTAGATTAACGCAGCTTTGCGCCTACGTACGCGGCTGTACGTAATATAGCTAATAAGCTGCTAGCTGCGCGCTGCGCAGGACAGGTTAGCGTCTACTAGCTGCGCAACTTTGTTAAGCGTATAGACAGTCTTACAACGCGTTTTAATTAAGCGTACAATAGGCAGAGGGCTCTATGCAAGGATTCTGTATTAATTAAGAGCTAGTTTAAGCTTGTAGAGCAGACAAAGGCTAAGTACAGCATTTGCAATAAGGACGTCTACAACTTTAACAAGGCTAGCTTTATAATAGGCAAGATTATAACTTAGCTTGTTATAACTAGGTTAGAAAGAAGAGGTTAGCTAAAGGCTGTTTAGCTAGAAAATTGCAAGTAGGCAACAGTAATCTAAGGAATCAACGCAGCTAGCTAGGCTATCCTACTGTTTATTATCTTTGCTAGCTAATACTATCTCTCTGCCTAGTACAAGGAAGCTAATATCCTGCGCAACTAGGCAATTGCAGTTAGTAACAACAGCTAGACAAACAACAAGCTAGAAGTTAAGTAGCTAAAGCACTTTAACGCTTATACTAAGACTTGTGTTGTAGGTACTTGTTGCCTGCTTATCTTTAACAGCTACAAGAGCTACTACTCCTTTAAGTTTTAAAAATTCTGCAAAGAGAACAACATCTATACGCTCTGCATGCTAGCCTACTTGTTGCACCTGCTCTAGCCTCTTAACGTTAGCTGCTTCTTGCTGTTGAAGCGCGCGTATAGCTGTAAGATTAAGGCTCTAATCTACTACTACATTAACTACATTACAAAGCTTAAGTTTCTACTAGCCTTTAAGGCAGCCTTTAATTAATTGTTTACGTTAGCTAACATCTACTTAGCCTTTCAAGGCGCAGGCCTAGTTCCTCTCTAGCTAGACGTTGTTCTGTTAAAGCTAGATGTGCAGCTCTATACGCCTACTTCTTTAGCTGCTTAAGTAGAGGCTCTCTAGGAGGCTTAAACACTAAGCAACATACGTAAGCTTAAGGCTTAATTAACGCTAATACGTAATTGCGTTTAGCAGCACAAGAGCTTATTACTAGCCTTAATTATTAAGGCAATTAATTAGCTTAAGAAGGGGGCTAAAGTAATAATGCTCTTAGCTAAGCTAATGCGCAATTAGATTGCTAGCTTTAAGAGAGCTAATAAGGCAGCTATAAAGCAGAGGCAGCGCAAGAAGAAGCAGATCTAGAAGCATAGAGTCTTAACAAAAAGAGTAGAAGAAGATATACTAGCTTAACAAGAGGTTAAAGAGCAGATTGTTTGTAAACAGCGTTAAGGTAGTAAGCAATTAGGCTTTAGCCGCTAGGCTCTAGCGCGCTGCTCAAGATGCAGGGAGCCTAGGCACAATTTACGTACATGCAAAAAGGATTCTTTAGATGCTGTTAATCTACTATCTTGAAAATCTATACAGTACTTTATTAGGTAGTTAAGTTGTACGCCTGTAAAGGTGTAAAAAGTTAGTAGAGTGCAGCGCTTGCTTAGACGCAGCGCTTGCTTATAAAACACGTTATAGAAAGATTTTCTAAATCTAATACAAGTACAATATATACAAGCTCTTTTTTTAATAGTAATTAAAATATAAATTTATAACGTAAGTTAGTTTTGCTAAAATATTTTGTTAGGTTTAGTAGGTTGTTAGGTTTAGTAGTAGAATACGTTAGATACAAAAGCAAAGTATAGTATCTACAATAATAACGTATACAACTTTAACAAAACTAGGTTCTAAATAGATGTAATTAAGTTAATAAAGGTTGTTACAAGCTTAGAAAAATATTCAAAGCCTAATTTTGTCTAGCTAGGTAATTGCAAGTAGGTTATAGTTATCTAGAGTATCTATGCTGCTAGGTATACAACTCTACTATTTATTATCTACAAAAAGCGCGTGTACATTTCTACCTAGTACAAGAAAGAAAATATACTATGTACTTAAAAGCTTTTAGTTTCTAAAAATAGCTAGACAAACAATGCTTTTAGTTTTAAGTAGTTAAAGCACTTTAACACGTATATAAAGCTGCGCTAAGTAGGTAGATATAGGCTACTTATTTTAGACAGCTATAAAAGCTATTTTAACTAGAATTTTAAAAACTATTGCTTTAAAAACAAAATTTTTACTATTTATATGCTACTTTACTTGTTATATATACTCTAGCTGCTTAACGTAGTTTGCTTTTTGCTGTTAAAGCGCAAGTACTTTTAATATATACAAAACTTAGCACGCTAACGCGTCTTCTATATTAACAAGAAAGGCTTTTTTCTAGCCTTTTAAAACGCGTTTTTTAACGTATTTATAGAAAAGAACTGCTAAAAAGCTTTTAAAGCGTTAGAACTAGTTTCTACTAACGCGTAGGTAGTGTTAGATTGCTTTAACGTACAGCTACGCACTTTGCTAGAACCTCTACTACTAGAGACGCTATAGCAGTTAAAGACTCTAAGTAATACATATAAGTTTAGATTTTAATCTAAGCTTATAAGTAACTTTTTTATATAGTTGCTTTTTACTACTTAGGCTAGCTTCTTTTAGCTTGTAAAAGGTGCTAAACTTATGCTCTACTAAAACGCGCTTCTTTCTGCTAAGGTTAATAAGCTACAAGAACAATTAGTAGTAATAACTAAGCGCAAAGGGCATAAACAGAAGCAGATCTAGCACAGTAGCACAATAAACTATAGTGTAGCATTAGCGCAGGTAGCTGCTAAGGCATCTGCAGCGTCTTAGCGATCAAAGAAAGCCCGTGGTAGTAGTGACCACGAAACAGCCCAGCCAGGTCTACGGCGCTGTGGGAGCTGCAGGCAGACTGGGCACAATGCTCGAACCTGCAAAAAGGATACAGAAGGATCATCTGAATCTGATGAAAGCACAACGTACGCAGGCTCTCTCTTTAATAGTGATGAAAACGAGGACTTGTAACGTGAGTTGGTCGCGCCAAGGAAAAGTGGCCGTCTCGGTGGGGTGGCCGTCTCGGTGGTGGAATACGTTATAAAGAGGGAATTCTGCAAACATTAAGTTACCGCTGGCTTCACAAACACGTCGACCACACAGCCCTTTTGTAGCTTTCCAAACAAGATGACACCTTAGATAAATTGCTATTAATTTGTAGATCCAAGTATCACACTGTTTTTAATCTAACTACTTTCTATCCTAAAAACTTAGAAAATACAGACCCTTTTTTTAAGAAAAAAAAAACGTTGCTCGACGTCGTTTGGTAGTGTTTTAATTTAAAGAAGTAGGCAGTGCATGCAGGTACAATGTTGTATAGGATAGAAGGAAGACGGGTAAAGTGAAGTGAAGCGAAGTGAAGGGGAGGAGCGCGACGTCACGGCGCGTATGCAGAGGATAACATGTATCCGTCAGCTTGGAATTCCAGGCGCACAGCATGGGGAGGCGGACAACGATGGAGAGAAGTGATGGTGATTCAATGTGGGTAGATGTCCAATGTACATAGCGGCATGTACCACTTCCATCGTACAACAAGGATGTCATAGGGATACCCGATTCTAACAATATTATAGGATGATACCTCCTCTAAATCCTACCCACTCATCCATCCATTCATCCCCTGATGATGACCACCGAGGTCATGCGATGCCATTGACAGAGGCCAAAGAACTCCTGTATCCAACGCCTTCACGAATGCCCAGATATCCGCCCAAGTCGGTCTATGAAGCGTTTATCGCACCGTTGCCAACGCCTTTACATCCCAATGTGCAGAAAAGAACCAAAAAAAAAGATGAACCTGCCTCCTGCCAGCGGGAGACCGGGTTATCGCCAAAAATGCAGGGATTACATGCGTGTGTCGCCAATGCCGGAAATGCCGTACGAGATCCTTCTGGAAATATCGTGTTGATGATCTTGCTGCACCAGAGTGGACAATAGCAGAGGAGCGTTGAATGTTACTCGTCGATGTCGCTCTCGTCCTCCTCTAGCTTCTTCCGACGCTCCTCGTCCATCTCCTTGTACGTAGCCCAGCTGAGCAGGATAAACGCGCCGATGATCAGCAATCCACCGACGATGGCGGCGGGCGTGAGCGGCGAGTTCAACGGCGGGGGCAGAAGCTGGTCCACCAGCGCGACGATGAAGATGGTCAACAGCGCAGCCACGGAGGATAGCACGGGGGAAGTCAGAGAAATAAGAATAAGGAAGGATCCAGAGAACGCTATTCCCGCCGTCAGCATTTACTTCGCGCGACGCCCTCGTCGAAAAGTAGCACTTACTTGCGTTCGCCAAAACACTAATCGCCATCATCCACGCCTGCTGCCCCCTTGGCAGCGCAAACTCCTCCCACCCCATATAGTGCAACAGGGGCAACGGAATCCACAGCACCCCCAACGTAAACGCCCCTATCAAACTCCCAAACGTGTTCGCAAACACCATACCCCTCCCGGGACTACACCCATCCGGCGGACACGCCAAGCGCTTATACAACACTTCGTAGAATCCGTACAACACACTACCGATGCCGATCACCATGTTGCCCAGGGCGCGGATCTTGCCGTCGTGCTGGGCGCCGCTGTTGTCGTCGTGCTGGGATCCGCCGCCCCCGCCGCCAGAAATGCCGCCTTGTTTCTGCGGCGTCTTGTCGCCGTAGGCCACGATGAAGACGCCGACGATGGCGACGGCGACGGCGAGGACTTTCGAGAAGCGAACTTTCTCGTGGAGGAGGGGGATGCTGAATGCGTAGGCGAAGAATGCGGAGCAGTTGTAGATCGCGGTGAGGTCGCTGGCGGTCGTCATGTTGACGGCGACGTACCAGCTTCCGCCCGCGACGGTGAGGGCGCAGGTGACGAAGGCGGTCATCTTGAGCATGTACGGGACGGGGGAGACTTGGGATTGGCGGGGAGAGGGGTGCAGGGTGCGGTGCTGGACCATGAGGGCGGTTTGGCGGAGGAGCTGGACGTGGCGGCGCCAGAAGGTGGGCCAGGGCTGGTCCCATTTTTGGATGCGGAGGAGGAGGAGTTGGACGGGCCAGAGGAGGATCCAGCTGCCGTGGGTCATGTATCTGTATAGAATCAGCAAGGGAAGCTTAGATACCTACAGGACTGTGGACATCCTGAATGTTCGCTACTCACAGCATGCAGTATGGCTTCTCCCACTTGAGCTCATGCTGGATGTACACGGCCGTCTCCGTCTGCACGACGAAGCTCACCAAACTCAGCGCCAGAAAGATCCCAGCATACGTATATCTCTTGCGTGTCTCATACTTCGCCTGGGTCTCGGGATCCCGCTCGTGGAACGTCGACCGTCGACTCAACGGCGCCCGCGGCGATCCTTCGTCTGTCTTACGCGCTCCCAGCAGAGGGGAGTGCACGCGTCCTCCTCCGCCGACAGCGTCGTACTCTGGCCTCAGGTCGGACGGCATGGCCCCTGTGTCGTTTGCATCCCAGTCGTCGAACTCGAAGTCGGAGGCGCTGGCCGGGGATTCCGGTTCCTTGAGGGCGGAAGGGGGGTGGTTCTTGTCGCTGTGCTTTCGCGGACGGGGGATCGCGGTATAGGGCGAGGAATCGCGGGATACGACGGTCGTGGATACGGGGACTGGGGAGGAGGTTCGCCGACCTAGTTCGTCTGTAGTACTATCTCCGGCGTGCTGCTGTTGTTCGGAACGAGCGTGTCTCGACTGTTTCCGCAGGGGAATGGACTCGCGAGGATGTTGATGCTTGGGTGGCATATAAGGCGATTGAGGGGCCTGGCTGAGGTGTGGCTCCTCGTGCGTGGCTTAGTGCGGACCCGTGGGCTTCAGGTCTGCGCGGCGTCAGGGTTGGGGGTAAGGAATTTCCTGAAAGGGTTACGAATGAGATGGGGCGTGAGGTGTGGAGTCTCCAGAAAGCACGTCAACGTGCTCAGCCATGCATGTTTCGGAACGTCCAAGCCCAGGGCCGCCAATCAGGGTCCAGGGATTCCGACGCCGGTGATGTGCCACAGTGCGGCTGTGTGGCCGACTTTCCGAGTTATGCGCGCGGAACCGTGCCATTGTTTGTTGGAGTTTCTTGCAAAGTTGGAAGAGTAGGAGAAATGGTGGTGAGGATGATGTATCATGTATTATCCCTAAGTCCAGATGACCATCTCCTGCACCGAGACCCGTGACCGTGTACATGGACGGCTGAGCACGCGACGACCCCCAACCCATCACCCCTCTCCCCTTTCCAACTAACATGTACATATATATAAGAAATACCTACACGTGAATGTGCAGCATGACGGATACTCATAACCCTGGGAAGACCCTCCCGTAACTCGTACACACGCAAAAACGTTGGATTCGAAAAAGAAGGACACAGAAAGCCGTCCTGCCCTCGGGTATCAAAATCATAATGGGCTGCCCTCCAGCCCCTCGGCGCGCTCCTGCGTTTCCGCCTCTTCCAGCTCCCGGAGGATCTCGGGAAGCATCGCCTCGACGTCTTCCTCCCTCTCTCCTATCGCCTTGGAGATCAGGCTCTTGTACACGCCTTGCTTCTCGCTCATACCGGCCACAGACAGGTTCGCCACGACCTCCCTCACCAAATCTCTGCGTTCCGTCTGTGCCTTGTGCAGCAGTAGGCTCAATCTCATCTTCTCCGCCAAATCCACAGACGAAGATGGCGGCTGTTGGTGATGTGGCGTCGCGGTGCATAATCTCCATAGCTCGACTTTCTGTTCGATCTCCAAGAGAGACTCCGCTTCCTCAACAAGCGCCTGCAGTTCGTTCTCTTGGGCTCGGTCCACCTCGTCGTCGTTCAAATCCATATGCATCCCATTGCTCGCCTCCAACAGCTCCGCCGTCTGCTTCCGTATTGCCGTAAGCTCGGCTTCTCGCCGCTTTACAACACGCTCAGCATCTAGCGACTCCGCTTCCTTCTCTTGCAGCTCCGCTTCGTACGCCATGGCCAACTCCTCGCACTTTTCCAGCAACTTCGGCGCTACCTTGTTCATCAACAGCGACGCCGTCTGAGACCGATACTGCGTCGGTTCCTGGGTGCCCAGCCTCGAGAACGGTAGCGGCGCAATCGGTCCTAGCCCATTCTCAAAGAGCCCATGCCCATTGACGCGGTCAGGAGGTGGCGCAAATGGCGATGAAGAGGCCTGCCGTTGCAGAGCCTCCACTCTCCGGTGCTGGTTCAGGCGTATCAGGTCATCTGCCGTCTCCCCCTTGTTGTTGAGGATGTTCGTATTCACGCTGCGGCCCAGTAACGCCCGCACGCATTTCCTAGCTCCGTTGCGGGCGGCGATGTGAAGGGCGGTATCTCCATTCTTATCCTGCATGTCCAACAACCTTATCACCTCATCCGGCTTCCATGTTTCGGAGAGTTTGTTGATGACGCAGTCCAGGTAGTACCTCGCACACACCAACTTGTTGGAGCTGCTCGTTGTCGCTGCAATATGATGGAAGACGGTACTACCGAACCAGTCAGTCCGTACCACCGTTTGCTGTAATATCTTGACCATGCTGGGCATCGTCTGCTTATCGTAGTTGTTCGTGAACATGACTGCGCGCATCAGGGGCGTCTCCAGATTGTTCGAGACGCAGTCGGTGCGCGCCCCCCGCCGGATCAGTTCCTTCACGACTTCCACATCGCCCATGGCGGCTGCCCAGTGCATGGCCGAATGCCCCTTTTCGTCAATGGCACGGTCGAGATTGACGTTGGGCGGCGGTTCGGGCGGAGCGACGAAACTGCTCTTGGAATCAAGCAGAACGAAGTAGTCGAGCAGCGCATCGGCCCATATCTGGTGCTGCTGGTCCTGCAGAGACATCTGATCGGAGCCGCGCTTGCGTTTGCGGCTGCCTGTGGAGTACTGTGAGGCGTCCATCATGTCCTGATCACCCAGCATTGACTCCGATATCACCGTCTCGTTGTCGGGTGTACCGTCCCGGTAGAGCTGGGAGTGCCGTTGAGAGTCGTCGTACTGATCTTCACTGACTTGCGACTGCGAGTTTGCTATGAAGGCTGCATGGCGTTAGCGATGAACCTCATGGACAAATAGAAAAGGAATGCGGACGCATAGTTTCGGTGATGAGCGAATGAACTCTCCCCTTACCATTCGTAGCCCTCCTCACAGGCGCTGCTGCAGCTCGCGCAGGTTTGGCTCGGCTGGATGCAGCGGTTGCATGCTTCGGCGCGGGCGGAGGGCTGCGATCACCGGGAATGAAGTCGAGGATGGGCAGCAGCTTGTCCAGCACACCGTTGCGCTCTGCGAGCATGCGACCCTCGTGAAGCGGCACCCATGTTCCCTGGTATTTTCCATAACCACCTTGTACCTTCTCGTGTATGCCCTTTTGGACTTCGCGCTCCAGAATACGGGTGCGTGCAGGTTTGTCGAAGTCAGCGACTTTGAGAATGTGCGTTGCGTTGATCCAGTCGTCGGCGCGCCGGCGCATTACATGGTTTCCGGCGACATTGTACTCGTAGACGGGGACCTATACCTCCTGTAAGCCAGGGCCTTGAAAAGATCGTATAGGGAGCTCTGGCATATGCGATTTGCGCCTGGGAGAGCTCTTTCTTTCAGGCTGGGGGAGAAAGGGTGCGCTGGTCTTACATTGCTGTACGTCGCCGAGTAGATCCTACCATCTGGTGCCGGAGGCATCGTACGGACGTCCAAGAAGTATCCAGCGGCGCGCTCGCAGTTCGAGGGTTGATAATGTGCAGTGCACCCAAGTCTGGCGATGGGGGGACTGCCACCGCGACGCGTCTGAGTGCGAGCCGGGGTGCCAAGCCCTTCCGGCGGGTCCCTGCCTTACCCGCGCCGACGACATGCCTGAGCAAGCTTCACCAGCGCAGCTTCCAACCTCCGTCCCCGTCCTCCCCCAGCTTCGCACAGCGTAATTGAAAGAGTCACAGCAAGGCCGCCACCATGACCGTCACCCAGACTATTAAGGAGGCCGTTGGCCTTGCCTCCCACGAGCAGCAGGAGCCCAAGAGTCAGTCGGCCACGCTTCTCTTCCCAATTGGCTTGTACCTGCAGCAAACTTCATACTGACCTCCTGATCCAGAGGCTACCCGCGCTGAGATGAGCGCTGCGAAGCTGCCGTTGCCATACCGGGATTCCTGCGCACACCTCCTGATCCCGTTGAACCGGTGTCGCTTCGAGGAGTTCTATCTGCCGTGGAAGTGCGAGGTACGACCCGGACCACGAATTGAAGAGTAACAAAGCGTTAATGGGTCACAGAATGAGCGACATTCATACGAGAAGTGCCAGTACGAGGAGTTCAAGCAGCGAGTGGCCAAGATGGACGAGTTGAGGGCAGCGAAGGGCGGAGCGAGGAGCAACTGAGGGGTTTCAATTTTTGGGGGAGGAGCGATGCCGAACATCAAGATGCTGCATGTATATATCCGCAGCAACGATTCCACTTTCTGATACGGAGCGATTGGGATATGGATTTCCGTTATGGCCTGTCGACGTCCAAGTGGTGATGCTTCCTTGGCGGATGGCGGGAAGATATAAGACGTACGAGTGGAAATGCAAGAAAATACACAATCAAACACTGGACTGTTCAAATCTATATACAATTGGTATCCATCTCTAAATATGACAATGCTGACACGAGCTCTAGTCCGCAAGCTTATAGCTTCGCCTTCGACTGCTCCGCCGTGGCCTTCTCCCTAAGCGCTCTCCTCATGATCTTGCCAGACTGGAATGGTTGTCAGATTAGATTTGGCAGAAAGATACGATCAAACTTACGGGATTCTTCGGGATCGCATCGATGAAGTGGACTCCGCCTTCCAACCGCTTCGCCTTAGAAACGCGCTCCGCGAGCCAGTCCTTGATGTTCTTAGCTACTGCCGGCGTAGCCCTCTCCTGTGTCTGAGGTACAATGTACGCTCGGGGAAGTTCTTCACCATCACTTCGCAGATTAGCACCGGCAAACGCAGCTTCGGGACGGCACTTACACTGTAATTCCGATGACGGCCGCGTCCTGGACGTCCGGATGATCAAGAAGCAATGCCTCCAGCTCCGCTGGAGCGACTTGGAGACCCTTGACCTTGATCAACTCCTTCTTGCGATCCACAATGAAGAAGTGGCCGTCCTTGTCCACATACGCCACATCACCGGTCCGCAGCCACCCATCTTCCGTCAGCGTCTCCCTCGTAGCCTCTGGTTTGTTCCAGTAACCCTTCATCACATTGGGGGCGCGCACCCAGACCTCACCCCTCTCGCCCTGGGGAACCTCAATCTTACCCTCGTCATCAGCCACGATCTTGGCTTCGCAGTTGGCAAGCAATTCTCCCACGGAGAAGCTCTCGGACGTCTTCGCAGGATGGAACGTCGTCGCTGCGCAGGTGAGCTCCGTCATGCCCCAGCCTTGCTTAACATTAATCTTTCCCTTCGGCCACAACGCCTCCAACTGCTCGCAAGCTTCTCGGCCCAGGGGAGCAGCGCCCGAACCCACCGTCTCCACAGAGCTGAGGTCGAACTTCCTCGTCGCAGGATGCTTGGCCATGGCCACCACGACCGGCGGCACGAGCGTCAGATCCGTAATCCGGAACTTCTGCACCGCCTGCAACATCTCCAGGAAGTCAAACTTGGGCATGATATACACGGGAACCCCGGACTTGGGCGCATTGACGCAGAAGATCGTCTGGGCCATGGCATGGTACATGGGCAGGAAGCACAGGTACCTCGAGCGCTTGACCTTCTCGTCGAAATCCGGGTGCTGCCAACTCAAATGGATGACCTGCGAGCAATTGGCCACGTAATTCTTGTGCGTGATCATGACGCCCTTGGCCACGCCCGTCGTCCCCGAAGAATAATTCAGCGCGACCACGCGATCCAGCTCTTCCTCCGTGCTGAGCTCCGGCCACGCGTACGACCTGGCCTTCTCCGCCGGATCCAGCAGCGCAGTCCAGTGCCGGATCTTGCCCTCGGCGGTCTCCTTCTCGACGGTCCGGCCCTCAAACGTGGCTACCCCGTCGTCGAAGATGAAGATCCGGTCGGGGCCCAGCCCGGCCTCCTTCGCGGCCGCGAGTCCCGTGTCCAGACTCCCCTCCGCGCAGACCAAGTACCTGGCTCCGGAGTCGCGCAATTGGTACGCCAGTTCTCTAACCACGTAGGTTGGGTTCGCACCCGTGAAGATGCCGCCTGCCATGATGACGCCCATCACCATGACGGGGAAGAACAGCGTGTTGCCAGAGAAGAGCAGGACGCGGTCGCCGGGCTGGAGGCCGGAGCGGAGGAGCCCCGAGGCGAGGCGCTGGGCATAGAGGCGGTAGTCTGAGAGGGAGAGTTTGTGGTTTTCCGGGTCGCGGGTGGAGAGGAAGGCGGGTTTGTCGTCGAGGGGGGCGGTAGGGGAGCCGAAGAGGAAGGTTGGGAGGGAGACTTGGGGGATGGGGATCTGGTACTGGGATTTGATCACCATGGCTGCGGTTGGGCGCCGGGACAGTGATTGTAATGGGCCTTTTGGTTTGATATTGGACCAGCGAGGCTGGGAGCTTTCCGCCGTGTGGGGGAAAAGGTGCTCTGTGATTTACGCCCGGCTATAAGACGGTCGTAGGCATCAGCATCTTCATGGGTGGCAGTGAATCCTTGGGGGATATAAGCTTACAACTGGATCTATGGTACCTCTACGGCAAACTTCGGGGTAGAAAGTTCGTCAAAGAACAAAAATGGAGAAGAGGTGAGAACTCGCAAAGTAAAAAAAGCACGCGACAGAGCTCCCCATTATTGCGAGCTGCCTTTCAACCTAACCTGCCCCATGGCCAGGACGGGTCGGTTCCGTCACATCCGTGCCTCAGCACCGCGTCCACGGCTCTCCAACATCGCGGGGGGAACAACCTAGGTACTTGCATATCCAGCATAGCCAGACAATCTAGAACTACCACTACGACGCTCTATTCCCGCTTGGCAGGAACTCGCACGTCTTGGATCGCCAGAATGACTATCCTCGCCATTCGATTCATATAGCCGACACAAAAAGCAATCGTGTTTACCAACCATTCACGGTTGGTGTTGGAGAGGTGAATGCGGGGGTCGATGGGTCGGGCTAGTGAGGTTGGGGGAATGCCGACGAGCCGAGGTATTTCTCCGCGCTAGGGAGGGATTTGCGGGGAGACAAGCTTTGAGGGTGGAGATGGGGGAGATATTCCCAAAGAGGAGATCTAGAGGTACTGTGTACAAGAGGGTGCAGGACGGAGGATGTGGATCTCGTACGAGTAAGGTGGTGGGTATTTGGGTGGGAGATGTTCCTGGGCTTTCATAGATATCTATGTAGACATGCCGAATGGGAGACGTCAAGTACCAAGAGAGCTCATCGAATTCGGAATGCGCACTTCTGATGATCCCAAATTATACTAACGTATTCCACCACCGAACCCGACAACCCACCGAACCCGACAAAATGTCTTGGCAAAACTAACTTGTTCATTATTGCATTATGTCTTAACAACGCAAGGCTTTATTAGAAGAACACAAAGGTAGACTTTAGCTTGCCCTTTAAGCCTATAATGCTAAGCAGTTTTAGAGCTATTAAGCAGCTGCAGCAGCCTTTAATGTCAAGCATTATACCTTTACTAAGCGCGCTAAAGGAAAGCAATTTCAACGCAATACACAACCTAATTGCTAGAAGCTTACTACAACTAAAGAAGAGACGCTTGTCTAATATATTCTTAATCTTAATTTGCAAGAATTTGCGCTCTAGCTGTATAAGGTAGAAGATATAGCTAATAAATTGTTAGGTATGCGTAGTAGTATATTAGCAGGCAAACACTAGGCTAAAAGATTTGTAACGCGTTTAGATTAGCTTAAGATAGCCTTTAATTAAGTAAAAAATAGGCAGAGGATACTCTAGAAAGATTCTAAGGTAGTTAGCGCGTAGTTTAAGCTAGTTACAGATACTAAAGCTAAGTACAGTGTTTACAACAATAATGTACACAACTTTAACAAGACTAGGTTTTAGATAGGTGTAATTAGGTTAATAAAGGTTGTTACAGGCTTAGAGAAGCGTACAAGGCCTAATTTTATCTAGCTAGGCAATTGCAAGTAGGTTACAGTTATCTAGAGTATCTACGCTGCTAGGTATACAATCCTGCTATTTATTATCTACAAAGGGCGCGTCTACATCTCTGCATAGTATAAAAAGGAAAATATACTACGTACTTAGAAGCTTTTAGTCTCTAAGAACAGCTAGACAAACAATGCCCTTAGTTTTAAGTAGTTAAAGCACTTTAACACGCATACAAAGCTACGCTAAGTAGGCAAGTATAGGCTGCTTATTTTAGACAGCTATAAAAGCTATCTTAACTAGAATTTTAAAAACTATTGCTTTAAAAACAAGATCTTTACTATCTGCATACTACCTTACTTGTTATATATACTCTAGCTACTTAACGTAGTCTACTTTTTACTATTAAAGCGCAAGTACTTTTAACGCGTACAAGACTTAGCACGCTAACGCGTTTTTTATATTAATAAGAAAGGCTTTTTTCTAGCCTTTAAAAACGCGTTTTTTAACGTGTTTATAGAGTAGAACTACTAAAAGGCTTTTAAAGCATTAGAACTAGTCTCTACTAATGTATAGATAGTATTAGATTGCTTTAAAGTACAGCTGCGTACTCTACTAGAACCTCTACTACTAGAAACGCTATAGTAGTTAAAGACTCTAAGTAATACGCATAAGTTTAGATCTTAATCTAAGCTTGTAAGTAACTTCTTTATATAGTTATTTTTTACTGCTTAGGCTAGCTTCTTTTAGCTTGTAAAGCGCGCTAAACTTATGCTCTACTAAAACACGCTTTTCTCTACTAAGGTTAATAAGCTACAAGAACAATTAGTAGTAATAACTAAGCGCAAAGCACGTAAATAGAAGCAGATCTAGCATAGTAGCACAATAAACTATAGTATAGTGTTAGCGCAGGTAGCTACTAAAGCATCTACAGCGTTTTAAAAATTAAAAAAAGCTTGTAGTAGTAGTAACTACAAAACAGCCTAGCTAGGTCTATAGCGCTGTAGAAGCTGCAGGCAGACTAGGCACAATGCTTAAACCTGCAAAAAGAATACAGAAGGATCTTCTAAATCTAATGCAAGCACAATGTATGCAGGCTCTCTCTTTAATAGTAATTAAAATATAAATTTGTAACGTAAGTTAGTTTTGCTAAGACATTTTGTTAGGTTTAGTAGGTTGTTAGGTTTGGTAGTAGAATACGTTATAATTGCAATTATAAAACTTCTATTAGCAAAACAATTTTTAGAAGTTGTTTTAAATAAGTTAACCTAATTAGAAAATATAAAATTTAGAAAACTAAACAGCGCTTTATTTTTAGCTCTATTTTAAAATAGAGCATCTATATACCCGAACTAAACAGGCTCTAAAGCAGATAACACAACTAGCCAAACGCCAAAGATTGGAAAAGGGGGTTGGTGGTGTTGGTAAGCGACCGCGCATTTCATAGAAAACTGACGATCATGCATGCAGCTTTTCAATCCCAATTTCAGTCTCGTCTGAGTTCGCCCGTAAATAACTCAAAAGCCATGTAGAAGTGTCCTGGAGTGTCTTGATTTATGTTGCGGAGGGAATATGTGTGACCTAGGAACGCGATACTGCGCTAGTCCTAAATAACATTAGTGTGGACCCTGAACTTTCCTCCTGAGTTCGATCTGGACCTACTTCGGCCGCTACCAGACGTCACCTTGGGCAGGACCCCTTAACTCAAAGGCCTCGTGCATTGCCCTTCGAATTCAGCAATACTCTAGACGCTGGGAATCACAAGGACCATTTTCTCGTACGGATTGGTGCAATCAGGCCATCGCATAGCAGCCATGGTCTGGGATATCAGAGTAAATGAGGGCATTCGCCCATCTTACGAGATTAAGAAATGGATCGGGGGTGGTGGGTTTGGGCAGGTCTTCAAAGTGATAAAGAATAACAATGTAAGTTGGCTAACCTTGGCAATTGACCAAGTTGGTGAACTAACTCGGTGCTACTCGCAGGTTGTAGCATGCAAACAAATCCAGACCCACGAGCCGCGATTGGCTCTTGACGAACATCTGCACATGAGTGCAGTCAAAGGAGGCCCCTATATTGCTGCCATTCATGATGAGGTAGAATGGAATCCCCAAACCAAGACCCTCTGACTATTCATGAATTATCATAAGGGGAAGGACCTGGACAGGCTCGTTCACGTCGTCCGAGCAGCAGGGGAGCGCTTCACAGAAATTCAAGTCCTTGATATTGCTTGCCAGATCGCCATGGCCCTTGAGCATTGCCATGCTAGGAACATGCTACATCGGGATATCAAACCCATGAATATTCTGTTGCGACAACCATGGAACCCAATGGTGGACCCAACAGTCCCTGAACTTTCTGTGAGTGACTTCGGTCTCGCCAGCCAAAACCAGACGTTAGGTACTGTAGTCACTGCACAACGGGGAACGCCGGGCTACGAAGCACCAGAAATTCGCGCCAGAGGTTTCAATGCGCAGTTTTCGCAGAAGTCGGACATATATGCCTTTGGGTGTATCTTATATCGGCTTTGTACGCTGGAGCAACCGCACAATGCCGCCGGATTGAAGCCATTCGACATCTCAAGGGATTACTCGGTGGAGATACTGTCGCTGATCAGCTCGATGTTGAGTTACGAGCGCGCAGATCGACCCATCGCCACCGAAGTGAAGGGACTGCTTCTCGATCTGATCAGGCGCCACATGGACCCCAAGTCGCGCCCGTTACGATGTCGCAAATGCACGCAATTATTCTCATCCAAAGAAGAGCTCCAGGTGCATTTAAGAGAGGAAGGACACCGAGTCAAACAAACCTATTTCAAAGAAGAACGGCAATCAGCCCAACTTGAAGGGCAGGGAGAGCTCTGGAACAATGGGATCAGGGTCGATGGAATCGTTGACAGGGTTGTCGTACCACTGGCTGATCGGATTACCTTACCACAGGAAGACCGCTTTGAAGATGCGCCCGAAGATGCTCCATGTGCGGCTTGTATGCGGCATTTCCATACGAAGGACAAGCTGTACAACCATATCTATTGCGGCGACCATGTCAGACATCCGCAATTTGTGCTCAGGAAGTTCGCCCAGTATGACGTCCCTATCCCAGCCTACATCAAGAAAAGAGGCTGGGACAAAGTGGATGGGGAAGACGATTGGAATATCGCTGGAGCCGCGAGTCGGAGGAAAATATAAAGGACAGTTGTTTAGAGCAAGTATGACGGACGCTCATTCTTCGTCGTCTTTCTGTCGGAGGCAATATAGCACAAATGTGGCTCATCCTCCAGTGGATTCCCAGGGTTGTTAGTATATAGACGGCTTGTATTTTTATTCCAAAGGTTTCACGGAAAGGAGGACAACTCCCGTGTTCTAGGGTTTCTACATCATCTAGAGTCCGTTTAATTGATATAGCGACGAGAAAGGTTTAGAGTACCATTTTCTATCGCGTCGCAAGATGCGGTACACCTGTACTTTGGCCATTAATGCAGCTCAAGAGATAGAGAACCTCGCTACAAGACGTAGACATTTCGTAGATATGACAGAAAAGCCATAGTGCGTTCACAACATCTCTCATTATATAATCATAGAGTGCGTTTCACTGATATCAACACTTTCACAATCATGCGCCGCGTCAGACTACTGGCACGTGAACGTTCGACCACATCCACCCATGGAGCACATAAATATCCCCAGGTTCCACTCCGAAATCTAACAGACGCACCACAACCTCGAGACCAACCTTCCAGCCAAACTCGACGACAACTCCGAAAACAACCTCGAGAACAACTTCGAAAACAACTTCGAGAACAACTTCGAGAACAACTTCGAGAACAACTTCGAGAACAACTTCGAGAACAACAACAACTTGCCTACAGACCCAACTCCATGTCTCACCAAAACCTCACTCCCACAATGGCACCTCGACAGGATCCCATGTCTCTGGCGGTGATGTGCAACCCTCTTCCAGCAACCCAGAACACCCATCGGTCGACGACGCAGGTGAGCCGCATGGCTGTGTCTTATATCTGCAACGAAGCGAACCGCGAGGTCTATCCCCCAGGGACCACTTCCAACCGCATGGATGGCAACAAGACCGGCGAACAGACGAATGGAAAGGAAACGGAAATCCTGGCGACGGGTGTCAAGGAGCTGTCTGTCTCGAACAAGGGCAGCGGGGCGAATAACGCTTAAATCATAGCACCTGTGCGAAGGCTCGAAGTGGTGGTACGGTCTTTTTCGGCGTTGGGATCAAAGTCTTCAGAGAAGGCTAAACGGGAATGGGACTACATAGACGGCGTTGGTTCATCTGCGAATCCTCAAATTCAGGCCTACTTTGGCGAGCCATAGATGAAATGATCAACATCTTGCATTATATTTCGTGCTCTTCACGTGTTTTGCAGTAAATGAAACATGCCACACTTGCCTGTGAACGAATATTCCACCCTCATGGGTATGGCTCAAGTCAAGTCCTACTTGGCCTACTTGCCATTATTGAAGAATTTACCGCAGTTTGTGAGCAGCCCTTGAATGTTGTGGTGTAGGTTGTGACAGTCTCCCTGATGAATACCGCAATATGCACTCACACACAGGAATTGACACCAACAGCATGTCCATGCTGTGAATCTACAGTCGGCCAGCAGACGCAGCCGGGTCTTGCAATATTTCAATTGCTATGTCGCTTTTTTCTGAAAAGATTTATTGCCGCTGCACACACAGACTGCATGGTGGGTGGGTGCCATTGTCTTAAACACCGCCGAATACTAAAAGGTCAGTGCATGTGCGCACAAGATGCAGCCCGTCACTAATTAGTAGTTCTCGCATACATACTGCGAGAGGCATGCTTGAACGATGTTAAATACCATATTCCCTTGTTTAACGCACGGAATGCCGAGCCTCGGACCGGCTTGCCCGACTTGTCCACCCTCCAAAAAGTAAGCTAGGCGGTTATTGTATTTGTACACATGACTGACCGCTTTCAGGAAGGCTTTCTCGTCAGTCCTAATCGAAGTGGGCTGCGCCATAAGACACGAGGACTATCGCATGTGCAGAACTCTCATAATTGCATCGAGCTCCAAAACGTTGAAGGACCAGGTCAATGCTTGGAGAGGCAAGGGGGAGGCATTTGCACATGTCGAGTGGGAGGGCCCTTCATTCTTTGCTTCCTACCAGCATTGGCTACGCACAAAAGAGATTCTCCCTGCAGGCCAGTCACAGGAAGGTACAGTCAAAGAATCAGAGCGCGGCTATATCACTCTGATAAAATTATGGCTGTTCGGGCATGCACTGCAAGACGAGCTCTTCCAAGACATGGTCGCGAGTGCATTCCTAGATCGGCTTAAAGCACAGCCGTCAAATAGCCAGATGTTTTCGGGCATTCCTTATCGAGGCTTCCTCAATGGACAGTGGAAGCTGTGCGTCCCCGGCTCACCCATCCGAAACCTCATCTTGGACCTCTTCGCCCGTTTCGGGAAGCTTGAAGCTGTTGAGAAAATGGCTGTGGACTTCAGTTTCCCCAGTGACTTTGTTAGGGATCTTCTCGTTGCGATGGCGAGGGAACGGGATAGGCTATCGTGCAATCCCAGGAAACGGCAGAAGAGAGTCTCGTTCTCGCTGCCTCCAGTCCTGAAAAAGGAAGACCCTCCTGATGCTCCCGCATCGACGGATGTCAAGCTTGATCTGAAGGGATTTGGTGACGATGAGTGTGTATATCATTTGCATCAGAAGAGCGGGCGGCAGTGTTGGCGGAAAGATGTGCAGTAGCTTAGAGGCCTGAATGGGACCCATCCTCAATGGATCAGTAGAAATGATGCTTTATTCTGTGGATCTCTTATTCCAGGACAGAGAGATTCCTCGTTGGGACCACTTTTGCGCCCATATCCAGCTTCTATAGCATAGCTCCCGTTTCCTTCACGAATCAAAACGCTCACCTCATATCTCAATACTCACAAGAAACTGCACGGTAATAGGCCCTACTGGAATTGGAAGAATACGAACACTGTGTGATGGCTGACACCTGACTGTTCTCCGCATCTTCCTTGCATCCCACATTGTTTCCCTCACCCATAGAAGGACAGTGCAAAATACCGGCGCCAGTCCCATCGTTCGAGTACTGGCAGTTATCTTCGCTAAATACAGTCATAGTGAATGTTCCATGCGGCCATGGTGGGTAGTTTATTGCATCGCGGTCGGACCACCGCGTAGCTTTGTCGTCCAGCATCACCGCAACCCGTGGCGCAGCTGCAAGATAGTTGAACATGAAGCACGACGTTGACATATTATGTTTAAAATCGGGACTGTATCCTTCCACTGTTCCCAGGGGTTGCTGCCTCTGCTCCGCCGTGCGGCATAGCTACATGGGTACCTGGGTACACAGTTTGAAACCTGCGGCGTGGTTGCGGGATGATTGAACAATGTAGCAAGTGATGGGCAGACTAAAAATAACCTGAGTTTGGGTGCTCACGGTTGCTGCCTACGCTCTGCCCTGCGGCGTAGCTACAATACGAAACGTGCGGCGTAGCCGCAAGAAAATGAAACAAATCATGTGGCAGATGGTCGACAGATTTATATCAAAATGGGGCCTGATGTTCCTGTATCCTCTCTTCTCTGCTGCGAAAAACAGGATGACTATCAAGCCTATATGACCCGCGGAAGCTTCATTACCCTTCTTTCCCAACAAAACTTGATAGCGCCCCATCGTTCCACTCACATGATCCTCTTCCGATTAGATTTGGGCTCATCTAGGAGGCTTGAGCCTATAAAAGCTGGCTTCTCGACAGTTCAATCTATTATCCGTTTTCTCCACTTCGAATAGAACATGCCACCAAAACTTCTAGAAGGTACGCAGCAGAGCCTCACAATTGCTCAAATCCAGGATCGGACCGATGCATCACTTATACCGTTCCTGCATGCCTGTAAGCATAACGATGCTGCGCTTGCGCTACAACTGGCGCCCGGTCGCGATGCTGGGGCGTTGACGTTTGGACTCAACAGGGCCCTAGATGGGGGGCATCTTGATCTAGCTCGCCAGTTGCTGGCAGTGGGAGCTAAATGGGATTTCAACACAATACGCCGCTCGTCCGACTCTCTGGACGTAGCGAAATTGCTTGTGGAGTCCGGATTCGATGTCAATACTGGCCTGGTCGGTGGCGGTGTGCTCCTTTCGTGAGTCTTTCACTTCTTTGCTAGCACTCCACTGAGTACCGTCAGTATGGTCGTCAGAAACAATGATGAACCTTTCATTCGATATCTCCTGAACCAGGGGGCGAATCCCAACCTTGGCACTCCATTGGTTCAAAGAGGCCCACTCTCGCAGATTCGTCCGGTTCCCAATTCAGGTCGGACTCTGAATGTCGCAGCCGCATTTTGCACTCCAGAGATAGTTGCTCTCCTGATTTCCTACGGTGCAGATATTTCAAATGCTATACCGCTCCATTCTGCAGTTGGAACATCACGTAACATTGTCCCTGGCAGCCGAATTCCGATGCTGGAGTACCTGATTGGATTAGGACTTGATATCAATGCGGACGATGCAATAAAGATACCCAGAGGACAGCCAGGAACTCCGCTCCAGAACGCTCTTCTGTGGCGGCGGGTAGAAGAGGCCAAGTGGCTGCTGGAAAGAGGGGCAGAAATTGATAAGAAATCGTCAGATGGAATCTCGGCGAGAGACCTATTGGAGGATTACCCACCTGAAGACAAACTTGCAATACTTTCGTCTAGTTTGAACACCATAGTAAAGGAGTAGTTTTCTAAGCTCCTCCCCGGTGCGCCGAAGCTGCTTGGAGTCATAGCTAAGAATTTTGCCGTAGCTACTATATACGCTGTTCCTGCAACCTTTAGTTCGCTCAGTGTCAAGCATATGCCAAACGTTGGCAGAGCTGAAGGACCTCTAAGTAATGCAATATGGTTTGCCACTATAGCAGTGCTGGATATCAACCCACCTACTGTTGGAATAAGGGAGGAATCGGAGATCAATTTTGGTCGGCTCGCTCATTCATATGTTATATGCAGATGCTCAGTGGGGACATACCCGGAAACAACGCACCGGATATCGATATTTGGGTCAAAGACGATTCCTTTATTCAACAAAAACTACAAACAAAACAACAAGTACCAATTTCAATCGAGAATTTCTTCAATCAATTTAAAGAGACTGTCATCATTTCGTTTCAGAACTCTTGATATCCACGTTCCTTTTCCAACCATGAAAAGCTAGCAGGAGCCCTTTTATCACAATCTGGTACAATGCACATGCGGAATGCATGTGCGCCTACAATTTCATCAATGGCTGATTTCTAGATATGAACCGCTACCCTCCCGCGGATATAGAAGAGATGTCCGGAACATAAGTAGTACGTTAGTGTTTGCGCTAAAAGCCGTAGCTAGCTTCAGAGCCCTAAGCGGCTAAGCATTTACTTACAAATATTAGGGTTTATAGTTGTAGCCTGTTAGAAGAGCGCTGCGGGATATTTGCTAAATAACAGAGAGAATACTTTGCATCTTATACTTTCTTGACCCCTTGTCGTTGAAACAAATATGCTATAGTGCACATCTCAACGTCATGTCGATAAAGACGACTTATATGCTAGTACTTGAATGTTGATACATTGTACTTGTTCTTTAGTGAATTTTCTTTAATTAGCGATACCTAGCCGGAGACAAAAAGTTGAAGCTGGACGCACCACATCTAAGATCATGTCGAGGCGTTATCCGTGCATTAACTGTCTTTTTCGGCTTCGACATATGCATTTATAGTCTGATAACCAAAAGAAGTACGTCAACACTGCATCTCCTGGCGACCAGGGCTAAACCGGTGTAATGCAATTTTTCACACACTGCTTGCTTTGGACAACAGGGTATCAGGTTGTGGAACCATCATATCCTTCGTATAGGTGCAGAGGTGTCGTGGAAATAACGTCTGTAAGTCCAACCGAAAAGAGAAGGTCGCTAGCCGCATTTGGACTAGCGGTTGAGATTCGGCAGGTCCTAGGTAAAGTGATGAATTTCAATATACAGCATCCGCCAGACTCCATATCTGCATATGAAACGGAAAAGCCGCATGTCCACTATCGTGGATGGTGGTCTCGGCCGTCCAACCAACGTTGAGATTTGACCGCGTGGCAACACAATGAGTTAGCTCGGCTAAGCGTCAGCAAGGGTGCAACGCCTCGTTCTTATCACACGCCACCCTCTTCAACCATCCTCCAGGGACTGTTGAGTCGTGGACCTTCGGTCCGTCCTCTATTATTTGATACCTATCACACGGTAGTGTGCTTAGTCTGACCGGTTCATTAGGAGGGGACGAGTAGCCATTCATACTTAGATCAGACCCGGTAAGTCACGGCCTATGTAGCCCCTTGCCTTCGTCATTTTGATACGCTCAGCTGGCAACCACAACGTCTTTCTACACCCTCCCTTCATCGCGCAGTTCGCAAGCATTTCCCCTGTCTCGTCAGAGGATATCTATTGCCAACCATCATCCTCTTCATAATCTATTTTCACGTAACGCTTTTGGACGGATAACGCCTTCCTGAGTTTCGTCGCTTCACAAGCTCTTTCGCTGCTGCTACTCTCTTTGACTATTTTATCTTTCCAAATCCTTTGTGGTACCCCTCATCTTACAGAATATGCTTGTGCTGCATAGCACAACGGAATTTCCCTACCCCGCCAACGTTCATTCAACATCCAAGATGGAGCCTAGAACTTACATCCCCAACAACAGGTCCAGCTCCTCTCCTGACATAGTGTCCCGCATGCAGCGAGACTTGTCTAGCTCTCCTCATAGAAGTGATTCCCCGGAAGCAGAGAGTGAGTCGGGGATGCTTCGGCGCGCAGCTGGCAAGGTTCCCCACGTCTGCATCGTGGGGGCAGGAGTAGCTGGGCTCCGATGCGCAGATATACTACTTCAGCATGGAGCAAAGGTGACGATGATTGAGGGGCGAGACCGAATCGGCGGAAGGGTATTGATCCAGAACCCTGGGACAATAGGACAGCGCTGACTGTACGCAGCTATGCCAAGGCAGAGTCCACGGGAACTTGGTTGATTTGTAGGTTTCTTCTTAGGCCATTAGGCTGGGGACCAGGCTGATGCGGATGAACCCTGGAAAAGAGGTCCGAATTGGATACACGGCACAGAGTCTAACCCGATATTGGATCTTGCCAAGGAAACCGATACAGCGACTATGAGTTGGGACGGCCGACAAGCAGTTTTCGACCATCTTGGTGCCGCACTACCTGAAAGGGATGCCGAGGAGAATACAGAGATTGTCTGGACGATAATAGAGCAGGCAATGAAGTATTCCAACGATAGCTGCGCCGAAATACCGGCAGAAAGGAGCCTCTACGACTTCTTTACGGAGAAAGTGGAGCAAATGTTCCCTTCCCAGATAGAGGATGATCAAGAGGCAAACCGGAAACGAGAAACCGTACTCCATATGGCTGAGATGTGGGGAGCGTTCGTCGGTAGCCCAATCCAGACGCAAAGTCTGAAGTACTTTTGGCTGGAAGAGTGCATCGATGGAGAGAACCTCTTCGTTGCAGGAACATACCACAAAGTCCTAGAGAGGATTGCAAAACCGGTCCTGGACCGAGTGAAAGTCGACTTCGGGAAGACAGTGGCCAAGATCAACTCAACCTTCGGAGACGACGATCCTAGTGTTATTATTGAGACTGCGTCCGGACGAAAGGAAACTTTCGATGAGATTGTTATGACAGCGCCCCTAGGATGGCTTAAGCGTAACAACGACGCCTTTATTCCGGAACTTCCTAATAGACTTAAGCAAGCAATAGATGCGATCGGATACGGACACCTTGATAAGGTAGGCACCGATTCCCGTTTCCATACAGAAAAGCTAATTGCTCGAAGGTTTACATCACATTTCCAACAGCTTTCTGGAATGAACGTGGTACCACGGCCAACGGTACTTGTGTGCCCCAGCAGCATTCTTCAACAAACGTAACAGCCACGACTGCGCCTCTCAACCAGCCACCAAACCCTACAATACAGCCCACTCACTACCCTGGGTTCACGCACTGGACATCGCCGGGATACGCTCAATCCACAAACCCCCATCACTGGAATCAAGAATGTGTGAACCTCGCTGCACTTCCATCACCCTGTGCGCATCCCACTCTTCTCTTCTACACCTTCGGTCCAACATCATTACACCTCGCCTCACTATTAAAGGAGTTTCCCTCACCATCAGCTCCGAAAGCTCAAGCACTGTTAGCCGACTTTTTCAAGCCCTACTTCTCTCGTCTACCAAATTACTCGGCCTCGGATCCCGATCACCAGCCCGCGTCGATTCTCGCCACAGTTTGGGCAAACGACGAACTCGCCGGGTATGGAAGCTATGCGAATTTCCAAACTGGTCTGGAAAAGGGAGATGAGGATGTGGAAGTCATGAGGAAAGGATTACCGGAACGTGGAGTCTGGCTAGCGGGGGAGCATACCGCGCCTTTCGTTGCTCTGGGGACGGTTACGGGAGCGTATTGGGCGGGCGAAGGGGTGGCGAAGAGGATTGTAAAGGCTTATGGGTTGGACAAGGTGAGGAGTTGAACTCGTGGACATAAGCATGGACAGGAATGTCTCAGAGGATACTCCCAGCTGGAAACTTTCGTAGGCACGGCATTACATCGGTTAGTACGGTTGTTGTCTTCGAGCACACTGCGACACGACAAGTTTCGTTGGCAAACTTGATCCCACTTCCTTTTGCTCGTGAATGGTCATAAGGCTAAAGTACGCATCTGTTAATTAAATTTGCTAATATGTGCTTGCTGGGACGCATATTGCGTCCAACAACAACATGGAGATCATCGATGGGAAACATGCTTTATTGAGGCGGCATCTCAAGAGCTGCACCATCGATGGAAGCCTGTGCTCCCTAAACCACGAGCACAAACGAATTGTCGAGCCTAAACTTCGGGTTCGAATATAAAAAAATGTCTAACAGCTTGTTGGTGTGGATTCGTCGTTTCGCTCTTGGTTTGACCAAGCCGATGTGACGATTGTCCACGGTGCTGGGTGGTGTGGTGCGGCCGCGTACATATAAGTATCCTCGAGAACCACATTGGCCGAGCGCATTCCTCATCAAAAGCCTCCTCAGTATTTCTCGTACCTCACTTCGAGACTATCAGAATCCAGGCTCAAGCTCTTATCTGGGCCACAGTATTTCACCATGAGTAAACGCCTGAGCCAACTTCCGCCCAGTTGGAAGTCCTTCAGCAACAATGATTACGAAGAATTGTACTACCCGGATTGCGAGTGGAATATCCCGAACACTTCATCAAAATCCGAGGGACATCAGTGGAAATCTGAACAGACGTTAGCGACCAAGATCACGAAGAATGCTTCCAACAAACCAGAGTGCAAGTTTCCTCTGAGAGAGGGTCTCAACCAGAGCCAAGGGCGTTCACAGGAACTTCTCACGAATCATTTCGAGATTGAAGCTACAGGGAAACTGTATCTCTACGAGATCTTGGACCTGGATGTGGAGGGACGGCGGGGGCGAAAGGCCAAACGACTCTTCAAGGCTGCAATCTCGCAGTGGGCACATCTTGCCAACGACAGAGTATCATTTGCAACATATGGAATGAGGACCATTGTTTCCTGGAAGAACCTTCACAGCACCCTGGGTCAACCTGTAGGCATGGAGACATCCGAGGGCCAGGAGACGAAGCTTACATGGGACATGTCCAATCAGGACGGAACGCATGTCGTGAACACTCGTTTCAAATACCAAGGCTTGGTACAGACGGACGAGCTGATTAGGCAAAGCAATGCTGAGCTCGCAGCGGAGTCTTCTCCGACAAATGAAGTAGTGCGGTGTTTGAACATGGTCGTGGCCAATGCACTGGACGAGGAAAGAAGCTACCGCATCAATGCCAACAAGTTCTTCGTCAGGAAGTCTCGCTTTCGCCTATCCCAGTCTCTTGAACTCATCAGAGGCTACTCTTATACTGTGCATGCCGGGATGGGATGTCTTTTGCTCAACTTCAATATCGCAACGAGCGCGTTCTTGCAGCCGATACTTGTATGTGAGTTCTGCGAGGATAATAGCACCTTCGATACCCGCCAACGCAGGGAAGAGAGCCTGATCGGTAAACGGGTCTTCATCGAACCCATCAGGCGCACCAAAAGCGACAAGGACTACGACAAGCTCAATCAAATTTCTTCTCGTATCAAGACCATCGTAGGATTTGGACCGTATATCGAGGAAATCACCTTCCGGAAAAAGATCAAGGATGCAGACGGCAACTTTGTCAAGAATCCGGATAACTCTTTCCAATTGGAACCAAATACAACGAGTGTGGCTGCACATCTCAGGACAGGTAAGACACCTTGAACAAACGTCATTGTCCAACGCTGATCATCCAAGTTTTCAACAAACCAGTGACAACCGGACACAAGGCGGTGAATGTCGGAACACGGCGCGATCCAATATGGTATGCTCAAGAGCATCTTCGTATCCTTCCGTATCAAGTCTACGCCCGTCCACTGCCCCCAAATTTTGCCGGACAAATGGTCGTGAAGGCAGCCTACGAGCCAGCGACGGCTCGGCAGTTGATTGAAGACGAAGGCCTGAGCTGCTGAGGCCTTACACCTGGCACGAACAAGGTGCAGATCGTAAGCGAGACTACCACGTCGTTCCACTGAATATTGCTGACACTGGCGCGCAGCGTAAATGCCCAGTATTCTCCGTAGTGCCCGCTATGATGCAAGTTCCGTCGAACCGCCTGGATTTTCCTCAAACCAGGTCCAAAGATGTACAAAATAAGGTACAACTCAACAGGAACAAGCCATTTTGGCAAGTTACACAGGACACTCGTTTCTGGAACACCAGTAACGAACACCTTCGTTTTTGTATACTAGCTTACGGGGTCACAACGGGGGATCAGGAAAACATGGAGAACGCATTCAAAGAGTGGCTCCAAGTGTGTAACATTCCCCCCAATCTAATTCGAAGGGAGGGGGAAAAGACAGAGGGGAGTAGAGCACCGTTTGAGCCTTTCGTGAAACAAGGCCTAACCAAAGCGCAACAAGCGGGAGCAAAACTCATATTGCTGATTCTGAACAGGGCCGACGTACCCCACTACACGATTTTCAAGAACCTTGCCGACCGGAAGTATGCTATACAGTCGCTTTGCCTTACCACTAAGGATGCCAAGGGATGTACGAGAGTGCCCAATCAGTTGAAGGACTACATGAAGAATGTCATGTTAAAAGTCAATCTCAAGCGGGGAGGCGTCAATCAGAGAGTCGATCAGATCAACCTCACAGATACAATGATTCTGGGCGCCGACGTCGTCCATCCAGGGCCTGGTTCCATTCAGTACTGTCCATCTGTTGCTGCCATCGTAGGATCGGTTGATGTGGAAGGTTCCACATATTTGGGCTCCATGCGCATTCAGCAGAAGCAAAGGACGGATTCGGCGGAAGGGAAAGGGGTTGGGAAAGAGGACAAGACGATTCGCGAGGTATGTTAGATTCCGTTAGAACTGGGTCATTGCTCACCAATGCAGATCATCGACGACGTTCACGGAATGGTCCTGGAGCGGCTCCTGGACTATTACAAGAAAAGGGATTCATTGCCAAGGCATATCATCTATTACCGGGACGGCGTCTCGGAGGGCCAGTATGAGGCAGTCAAGAAGAAGGAGGTGGATGCAATTCGAGCCGCTTTCGCAGAAGCAAGGAAGCTTCTAAACATTGTGAAGTTGCAGACTGTTCCTCTTCAGGCTAAAATCGTCGCTGTAGTCGGCGTTAAACGACACCACACACGCTTCTATGCCAAAGACAAAAACGATCAAGACCACAAGGGCAACTGCAAATCAGGCACATTCGTAGACAAAGGTGTCACATCGCCTTACTATCGTGACTTCTACTTGCAGAGTCATAGCGGGATCAAAGGAACAGCTCGACCTACGCATTACTTTGTCTTGACCGACGATGGTGGCCCATGGTCCAGGTTGGAGACCTTACGCGATCTGACGCATCGACTGTGCTACGGGTACCAGCGCGCCTGTGTCCCCGTGTCCTACGCCACGCCCACCTACTATGCCGACCGCCTCTGCGAACGGGGCCGTATTTACTTACGCGATTTCTTCGTTGCGGATCCGAATTTGGTCAGGGAGCTCCGTGACAAACGGGAGGCCAAAGAGAGGGAGCTGAGAAAGCATGCTTCTGGCGGGACAGAGCAAGAGCGGAGACGAGAAGAGCGGAACGCTGTTGAGAGATATGTGAGAGACGAGACGCTGCGACTCGCCGGACAAGCGTTCAAGGCGAATCCCGAGGGCGAGCAACACTGGGCGAATCCGTGGCCGAAAAGGATAGGGAAAGTGATGTTTTGGCTGTAAGTGAACTAGTTTGAGATCGATATCTTACAGTATACACCCACGCGCGGGAACCGAGACAGTTGTTTTGTTATCTGCTGGAGAGTTCTGTTTCATTGATACTCTTCGTAGTCCCTTGTTACTTAGCGGACGTCCTACTTGATAGACTTAGATTTGACAAGTTTTTTTTTATTTTTGGTGGGAGTTTTGCTTAATACCCCCATCGCGTCCGACTTGCACTCAGCATTCCATCCTTCAGAGGTCCGTAGTTTAAAATTGCCATATGTCTTGTTGCCATATCTTTGCACTCTTGCGTGCTGAAAAGCAGCTATGTCTTTTCGCAGGCCCGTATCTGTATATCCCACCCTTTGCGTGATATTGACAATTCAAAGAGCCAGTCAAATATCAATCTTGTGGAACTGGACTTTCCTACGATACCCCGATGTGTAAGTGCAATTGCGTCAGAGGGCTAAGCCACCTGCACGGTAAATCAGGGTTCATACTGCGGTACCTACAAACAACAATATATCGGTGAACCTTCGTGCAAGATCTAGCACAATGACGCGAGCATGGGTGCCCAACGCACTACGGGTGGTCCCGTCCACGAGGCCGCGCTGACGCAGTGACGTCATGACGTCACTTTCCCCCACCCAAGTGAATGGTTTCTGCCTCAACAAACAAACATATAAAGCCTGCCTCTCACTCTCCTCTGGCACTCCAGAATACAGATCACAACAAACACATCCTATCATTCTGAACCTCACACAAACACTCATCTTACCTTCACCAACAACCTAACATCAACAATCACCATGTCTGGCAACGATCAAACCTCCACTCTCCAGTCGTACGTCGACTCCGCCAAGGGAGCCGTACAATCCGCAGTAGGTTCCTTGACCGGCAATCCGGCAGACAAGGTAGGCGCAAACCTGATGTCCACTACCTGTTACAAGCCATCTAACACCCCGCAGCGTGAGGCCGAGAACAAGAAAGCCGCCGGCGACGTCGAACACGACCTCTCCCACTCCGCCGCCAAAGTCGGCCCCTTCACCGCCCACCCCTCCGGTGGCATCGCCAAAGACGACCCGAACCGCACGCAGGGATCCTGGAACCAGACCATTGGCGCCGGCAAGGAGGCTATCGGCGGACTCGTAGGCGCCGAGGGACTCCGCCAGGAGGGTATCCGTCAGAACCAGGAGGGCAAGGGACAAGAGGCTGAGGGTCAGCTTAAGGATCTCGGACGGGGTGCTGCGGATCGGCTTGGAGGAACGGTGGGCAGCGCTGTTGCGAGCTTGACTGGGAATGAGGACCAGAGGAGTGCGGCGGAGAGGCAGCATGATGACGGGAAGGCGAGGCAGAGAGGTGTGGAGGCGGATTTGCAGAAGGAGGCGGAGAAGGATGAGCGTGTCTAAATCCGAGCGTGCTAGAGGACGTGAGAAGCGGAGTTTGGGATTTGGAGGGACCAGCCTTTAGCCTATTGATGATACCCTTTTCTCAGGCTCGGTACCTATGAATGAACTAT
Organism: Westerdykella aurantiaca; assembly: GCA_030412805.1. Classification (NCBI taxonomy): domain Eukaryota; kingdom Fungi; phylum Ascomycota; class Dothideomycetes; order Pleosporales; family Sporormiaceae; genus Westerdykella; species Westerdykella aurantiaca. The sequence goes on from JASJFJ010000003.1 coordinate 6,043,626, forward strand.
GCCCGTAAATTTAGAGTACCTCGAATTATGCGTGATGATAAAGATATGACCTTTCTCCTCTAAGTACCTATACTTGTTCAACTGGACTGGAGGGTCCATTTTGCAGACGTAGGCTGTTTGTGTACATCGTGAAAGAGTCCTTAAATGTTTCCTAGAAAAAGATTCGAACTTGATTGCCAAGAAAGTCTCGAGGTTCCAGATTCAGATGCCTGCTGTAACGACATCGACTCCATGCAGAGAACAACTGTGCCGAGATGGTCTACGATACATAAAAGTATCGCCCATCGGAACCAGCTCGGCTCCACTTCCGAGAACGGAACCAGGGTGTGGTTAGCGGACGCGCGTACGCCACATCTTTGACGTCGAAGCCACAGCCTGTTTGCAGTGCTCGAAAGCCAGCCCAGCCCCAGCTTGGGGCAATCCGGCTGTGGAGATGTCGTCACGCCATAAGCCTCCATCGATGACTGGCCATGTCGAGGAGCTGACGCATCACGGAACCTGCTTGGGGGCTGCAGCGCTGAGAAATGTCGAGTCTTGCGCCTCACAAAAACTGGGTGAATTCGACCAGGGTGCCAAGATGGCAGGGATCTGACTTGGCAGTGTGGCTCGTGATCCCTGTCAAAGCTTCCGGCAATGACGTATGCGGCCTTTCATCAGCAGACATCACCGTAGTAGCGCATTCCATAAATACCGGCTCGTTGAACTCTTCCCACTGCTAGAAAACCATCAAACCAACGCACCTGCGAAATCAACCTCACCCTCCTCGAGAACCGCTTCATTACCGCACTCAATCCTCCCTCGCGAACCACTACAACACCGCCGCCATGCCTTTCACCGCAAGGTCCGTCCCTTTGACGATTCTGATGTCTTCCCACGATGATGAATCATGCTAACCCCGCAACCACAGCGACCTCATCAAGATCGTCTTCGCCATCATCCTGCCTCCCCTGGGTGTCTTCCTAGAGCGCGGATGCGGCGCCGATTTCCTCATTAACATCCTGCTCACGATCCTCGGTTATATTCCCGTACGTTGTCCCTTTGTTCGAGGTCCTCGGACCACCTCCATAAATCACGCGACTAACAACACGACCAGGGTATCATCCACGCCTTGTACATTATATTCAAATTCTAGGCGCAGCGAGCGTCGAGCCGGAAATAGCAGAGCACGATACCCTTTCCTTCTTGCGTCGATCCTTTGGGGCCCGTGCCCACCTCTCCACCTCCGATTCCCTTTTCATGACATCCAGACGTCGACTTGGATGGACGTCTCCTACTGTCCTGCGACAGGAATCGGCTTGCGTTTCTTTCCTTCTCTCATGATGATGAATATGATCAGAGGCTGGATCGGATTTTCTGAGGTTTTGTGTACTACATTACGTTAAACACATACAGCTCTTGGCGTGGATATTCTAGGAGCTGCGGCGTAATCACCTATCAAATAATTTTTATAAATCGTCAGACTGAGTCCCACGCAGATTTAATTTTGTAGCGCTTCCTTCCGCACGTGATTCATACCTGCCGCCCTTTTGAAGTCATGTGCGCCCATATACGTACATATACGTACCCAAAGGTCCGATTGCGAAGGTTGTCACAGCTTTACTAACCGATGGTTCCCAAACCCGCACAAGCACCCTCCAACGCTCTCATTTCTGGTAATCGATGTTCATGGCGTGTCCATGGCGGCTCTGCCTCTCGCGCTCTTTTCTATACGATCCCTTGGCGCAACCTTAATCCCAACCGGTCGAGGACAATTCAATCAGTATGCAATATCCATGGAAACGTTGCGCATAACAATCGGGGACAGACGTAATACTCGACGGCCGTCTCGGTGATATTCGACATAGTGCCTTTCCGGGCTCTATAAAGGGAACGAACGATAAAGGCGACCGCGGAGAGGACTATATGTTCAATCGTATTCATATCCCCTATACTACATCATAACTGCTAGCGCCACAGGCTACTAGAGACAAGCGTCCGGGACATCCGCACTCTAGTGTGTCATTGCAGTCAGACACATGGAATTGGGGGCATCGACACAGTCGAACACAGTCGTATATACATCTGCTCCCTCCCTGCCCCTTCTCAATCTTCCTCTCCTTCCGTCACCAGCCAGTTGAATACCCACAACAAGCCTTCCTACATCTGCTCCTGAGTCTACCAGCGAGACCATTGATACACCAACAAGCACCTTACATCCACCACCGAAAACCAGCGATATGGATTCTGCAATGAGTACGAATCTCCCAATGGGAGTTCCGGCCGCGCTACTGGAGTTCCCAACATCAATACAAAGAGAAAGAGATCCAATCCCATCCGAATTTAAGCTCGACGACCACTCATGGCCCACCTTGAAGGAGGCAGCCCACGCGAGGTCCCGTTCCTTGCAATGGAGCCTCCCTCAGACCGAAGAGGAAGAGCTAGCTGCCGGGTTTTCGCACCTCAACTTCAGGCAAACCGCACCCTACCAGGCCGCAGTCAACGCGAGGCTGCAGGACTGGCAGGCCATCCCCACAGCTGAAGGGTTCCGCCAGTGGCACGCCCCGCACGCCAACTCCTACGGGGCTACCGTCAACAATGTCAACGCCAGCAACTTGGCCATGCCAGGTCGGGCTGGCACGTCTTCCTATATGTCTTTCGCAAGGTACCGCGGGGAGATGCTAACATATGGGGAGACATCCAACGCGAGCGTTCGTCCCCCGAGGGCCGACCCTGAGTTGGGAATCTACTACAGCACCAACACCTGCAGCCACCCGAACGCTCGTTCCCCGTGGGCCGACACTCGGCTCGCTAAGTACTACTACAACTACACCAACTACACCAACTACACCAACTACACCAACTACACCAACTACACCAACTACACCAACTACACCAACTACACCAACTACACCAACTACACCAACTACACCAACTACACCAACTACACCAACTACACCAACTACACCAACTACACCAACTACACCAACTACACCAACCACTCCAACCACTCCAACTACCCCAACTCCTCCAACTACGCCAGCTACGCCAACTACGCCGACTACCAGTACCCCAACTACGCCAACTGCCACTACCCCAACTACCGCAGCCACTCCTATGCCAACAACTACAGCAACGTCGGTAGCTCCGCCGCTCCAGCTGGCACATCTTCCTGGACGTATCCTTGGAGACATCAAAGGGACATCCCAACCTACGGCCGGGACAGCATCGTCGCCGCCTCCGCCGTAGTCGCCAATCCAGAGGAAACCACAGCCTCTGGACAGGCGAACCCCCAGCCCTCCGCCTCCAACAACGAGGGCGCCGTCGACGGCGGCGCTACTGTGGGCGCGGCGTATGGCTGGCCGCCCACCCCCCCCTCGAGGCCGCCGCCCTCGTCGGTGTCTCCAGCGGTCGCGGCCTACAGCGCAGTCGTGGCCGCGCACCACCGCGCGCTCGTGGTCGGGGAGCGGTTGAATCCGACGGCTGGGTGGGAATTCGACGATTCGCAGGAGACGGAGGATTACTTCTCGCTGAGTGTGAGGGGGGATGATAACTAGTGAGGGGAGGGGAGGAGGAGGAGGAGTGATTGGCGTGTTGCGGTGGATTTTTCTGCTTTTGAGATACCCTGGGGTTGAGTTGTTAGCGTTGTGTTTATGCATGGTTTTACGTCTGGCTTTCAGGCGTCTGTGGTTTCTGGCCTCACTTCTGGCTGGATTTTGGCTCCGCTCTGGTCTGTGGCCCCTGGGTGGCTTCTAGCCCCTAGCTTCTCACTTGGGTCGCCCTTGGTGTTCCATCCCTCTCCGCACATAGATGGGTATATACTATACACCTCGACGAAGTCTAAGTCGAAGCCGAAGCCGAAGTCTCCTTCCCCAATTTTCGAAAACCAAATCGAGACGTTCAAGAACAAAAGAAGAGAGAGGAAGTTGTAGACATAGTTGGTCCCTTTCTTGATTCATGTAGCGTTATAAACAATAGTTAATATGCGTTTTCTAAGAACAGTTCCTCCGGTGCTACCATATCCCGTCCGTGTCGTCCTGTGCATCGTCTATCATCCGTATGATCGTGTTCCCTTTTTCCGTTTTTCGAGAGTGAGGCTGGGAAGAAGAGAAGGAGAGGAAGAAGAAATCAAGCAACCACCGGCGTCCCCTTCCCTCCCACCCACGCACTTAGTCCCACGCCTTCCCCATCACTGTCCCTTCCCCATCTCCGTTCCAATCCCATCCCATACCACTCCAACAACCCAGCCATGAGCTCGAAGATCCAATCATCCGTACCGAGATTGCGTCAACCCTCCATCTCACAACCCCCCTCACAGCTACGGGACAAGTCGTCCTTGCACGCCAGGACTTCCCACCCACCTCCCCACACCTGCCCTGCCATACGGTAGGTCAAGCATTCAATACCACCCAGCTATCCGATACTATTCATCCGATACTGTTCATCTCATCCATCGCCAGCCCATGCGTCCCTCCCCTTCCTTCTCCCCAGTCCAGTCCACCCACCTGCTCCGTCTCCATCGCACTCCTCGCTCACTCTGCGTCTCAAAAGTGATGGGAAGTGATGAATGGGCACACCGCAGCCAGTAGTAATAAGAATAAGAATGGGAATGGGAATAGGAATACCGCATCCGCATCTCTACAGTAGCCACTCTAGCGCGAGCCACAGGTGTACGGAAACGTCCCATCCCTATCCCCGTCTCCGTCTCCGTCTCCGTCTCTGCGTCACGGCACTCCTCCTCCCCCCTCCAGTGGTCTACAGCGAACCACGCAACCACTCCTTGATAACGTGAGACGGGTGAGGTCAGACGGCATGTACAAACGCGGCGCCATTTCCCACTTCCCACTCACTCCGCGCCCGTTGGGAAACACAAATCAATCGGACCGGGAGGATGCATAACAACAGAGAAGATCAGGCAGCGTTGGGAAAGAAGAAAGAAGAAAAAGTCTTAATGCTGGTATATCGCTAATCAACCAATCAATCCATCCATCCATGAATCCATCAAGCCGGAAAACAAAAGAATGCCGCCTTTTTCCCATCATCCCTCATCCCTCATCCATCATCCCTCATCGTCATCCATCATCCATCATCGTTATCCACTTCCTCGTCCAGTCTCGCACATCCATACTCCCATCCCCACCCCACCGCCTCACCCGCTCTTGAAAGCAAGCATCGACGCGACCAGGGAAAAAGGGGGAGACCAGCAAACGACAATCGCTCTTGACCGCTTGTCTATCCGTCCCGCATCTAGGACCGAAAAAAGAAAAAGAAGAAGCTCATCTACTCCTCTCTTTTAGAAGAAGAAAAGAAAGGAAAGGAAAACTCATGAACACCGTGGAACACCAGGCTCGGAACATATCAGCGTCCCTCCATATGCGTTCCTCGTCGCCCCAGGCGGAGGCGGAGGCGGAGAAGGAGGGGAGACACGCATGTCAGTCCTACCAATGGCAAATCTGCACTCTGTTAGCCAACGACGCTCCATCAACACCCTCCTCTCCAGAGCGAAGGGAAGGAGGGAAAAAAGAAAGAAAAAGAAAAAGGAAGCACTCACCCCACCCTCACTATCATCCACACTCCACGTCCCCGCCAACCCGACAATCTCCACCTCGCCATCCAAATGCTCGCTCAGCGTGCCCAACCGCGCCACCCCGACGGGCCCATCCTCCCTCCCCGTCGCCCCGTCATCCCCAACACACGCCCCCTCCTTCTTGACCTCCTTCCCATACCCAAACTCCGCGGGACCATTGTTCAGCAGCCGGCGCGCCCACGCGTCGATGGCCGGCTCGCCCGTCTCGTCGCGCGCCTGCTTCAGGAACGCAATCAGCGCCGTGCCGCCCGTCCCGCGCAACTTCCGGCTATCCCCGCGCTGCAGCTGCAGCGTATTCGCGATGTTGACGCGCTGCGCCGCGGAGGCCGCCGCGCCCGGCGCCGACGACGACGCCGCGCGGTGGTGCCCGCTGCTCTCGCGGCTCTTGACGATGATGTAACGGCTCACCATGCGCAGGTGCTTGTCGCGCAGGGCGCGCAGCATGGCGAGCGCGGCGTCGAAGGCGGTGACGAGCGCGCGGTTGTCGCGGTTCCGCGCGACGAACTCGCGCACGTTGGCCACGCTCTCGACGTGCTCGAGGAACCGGCGGTGCGGGCCCGGCATGTACTTGCGCATGTCGAGGATGAAGTTGTGCGTCGGCGGCTGGACGGAGCCCTCCGAGTCGGAGGCGTCGGTGCGCTTCTCGCCCGTGGGGCGGTGCTCGACGCCCAGGACGATGTCGAAGAACTGGATCGACGACGACTGCGCGTTGGAGCCGCCGGAGAACTGGACGTAGGGCGCGTGGCCGGTGCCGTCGTCGAACATGACGCCGTTGGGCAGGCCCGCGGCGCCCATGTTCTTGCCGCCCGCCAGGAACGGGCGGATGCGGTGGTAGAAGACGTGCGGGTCGCAGTTCTCGTACATCTGCTCGAGGACGGAGCCCAGGTCGTCGAGCGTCTCGGCGAAGGTCTGCAGGCAGCGGGTCACGGTCTTGGAGTCGCTGCGGCGGGCGGCGGCGATGGCGTCGAGCATCAAGGGGATGGTTGGGCCGGCCTTGGCCTCAATGGCGACGGAGACGAGGTAGAACCATGACTCGTCCAGCGAGCCGGTGAAGGTCGTGAGGGTGGAGAGGTTGTTGAGCGAATCAATGGGCTCCGAGGCGAAGAGCGGCCGCCAGTTCCACAGCACGACGCCGGCATAGGTAGCCACAGACGGCAGCTCCAGGTGGTGGCATGTGCTGAGGAAAGGAATGGATATGGACGGGGGAACGATCTGGGGAAAAAGAGGTCAGTGTCAACGTTGTTGTGGTCTTGGATGACGAAGGGAGCGCGGGTAGGGAAGGCTTACGTCGGCAGGGGCATCTCCTCCCCAGATGTATGCATGGGCGATGAAGCCTAGGATGGAGTATGCGCGCCTCCACTCGGCTTCCGTAAGGAGAAGGTCTGTTGAGAGGGTCGGGAGGGCATCGACGATCTGACGGAGGCGCTTGGAGAGGATGAGGGACTGGAAGTTGCGGACAATGGTCTCCCAGGGCTCGTAGTAGGTGTCGGGCAGGATGCTTAGAGGTACTTCTTCTGGGAGGAATCCGTGGTGCGGAGAAATGTCATAGTCGTCCAGGCGGGGCAATTGGGTAATCATGGTGCTCAGAAAGGCGATGAACGATTCGGGTGGTGGCGGTGGTGGCAGTGGGTGGAGGTGGCGAAGGTGGAGGGAGGTACCCTCAGGAACGAGCGTTGAGATATACTCTCGGCCAGCTAGAGATTGCAAAAGTAAATTCACGCAAGATTCCAAGGTTCGCTGGTTGGGGAAATAAGTCGCGTGATGTCGGTTTAACTCGCTCTCAATTGTCGACACAAAGACGTAAGTTCCGCCACCCGAGGTGCGAGACCGAACGACTGTCGGAACAGAAAGGATAGAGGAGGAGAAAAGTAGAGAGCGGAAGGGGAATTGGGATTGGGATTGGGAAGGTGGGAAAAGGTCGAGAAATAGAGTTGGAAGTCTGCCGAAGAAACCCAAGGGAGTGGTCTCTATAAGAGAACGGTCCTAGTTACGGAATTAGGACAATTCCGGAACGGAATCTTGGGTCGTTACTGTCGCTGAGGAAGCGCGCTCTTTTGCAGATTAGTAAAATAAGGTCGAAAAAATGGGGCAGGTTCAGCCAAAAAGCAACCTTGCAAGTATAATGAATTAAGTAGGTTTAAGAAAAAGAAAGAGCAGAACCGCGGGGTCCTCAATTGTGATAATATAATGCCCTCCTCAGGCTGGTCCGCGGCCGGTGCGACTGCTCGCGTGCATCGATCGATGATGGCGACAGCTACTTTGTTGAGTGTGTCTCGCCTCGTCTCAGTTTGCAATTTTCCACAGCCCGGCATCGGGCGAGAATAGGCATGCCCTGGGGGGGCGCACCTAGTAGCTACCCAGTGCCCGCCACTGACCTGCGTGGGGAGGAACGGACGTTCGGCGCAATGGCAAACGGCGTGCCAGGGCCTCCCTAGCGCCTCATTAGTAAACCGTTTAGGTGTGACCTTTTCGGCCGCGTCTTCCCCACAGGCAACAAGCTGCTGCTACTGTGCTGGTGTTGAGGTGCCACAGGAGCCCTGGAGAGCCGCCGGCGCATGGTGGGGTGTCACGTGGGGTGTTGTGCAGCACTCCAGAACTTGGATGACCTGCGCCGCGTCTGCCAGGTCCCGGCCCAAGCCTGTGGCTGTCCGAAACCGCTCAGCAATGTAACAATTTAATAAAGCCTTGGAAGGTGTGGAAGGGGGGAATATCATGTGACTACGACATTCATCGCATTGTCACGTGATGGATAATCAGAACTTGGGAACTTTGGACCATCAGATCATCAACTCCAACGAGGAGTCCACACAGTGCAAAAACAGTCCTCCAGTCCCATCGTCATCATTCATTATTACTACACACTACAGCGGCCGTCATTACTCTAGACTCAGGAAAACGCCAACTATGCAAAGCGCCCCGTGCAATGCAAGAAAAACACCATGGAAAATCCCTCTCTTGAAGAACCGAACCGCCACCATGAGCGAAGAGTGCTTATTACGAACAATGCGCCGATACAAGCGATGCACTTCTCGCCATATCCATCGCCTTCCCCCGCCTCCCCTCCCTCCCGTCCATCCCAGTACACCCCGGGGTATAAGTCGTGATAATGATGCGAGTGAGGCCTCCCATAACCGGGCAATAACCACGCGAAACGTCCTCATAAACCCTTGATTCTATGTGACATTGAACTGTATATTTTAGTGTTGCTTGCACGATGATGCATATCCGTTGCGCCGCTAGCGCGCTTGTTTTTGCTACACACATTAGTCTCCGAATCATCAAAAAGGACTCTCTCCCCTTGACTTACAAGACTAGCCACAGCCGCCGCCGACGCTAGATCTGGCTTTCCTGACACGCTCCGTTGGGCGGCCCGTGGGAGGCTGCTCGTCGAGCTGAGAGGCATCCCATTTGCACCCCGCTTGACGGCCGTCGAGCTGGGCACTCCATGTACGGTCGAGTTGCGTCTGGGTCCTTTGACAGGCGACTGTCTAGGCCCCTCGGGGTGTGAATTCACCGCCTGGCCGTTTCTGAGACTGGTAACAGGAGGCTCAGGAAGGGGCCGAGTACGCTGCTGCGGAGTTTGTGCTGGCGCGAAGCGTTTCATTGGCGACGACGCTGCCGCGCTCCCATTGATCGCCGTCCTTGGTCGCGCAGGCTTCCTGATCCCTGTGATGAACTCGTGGAGCATGGCCTCGTCGGGCTTCATACGGCGATCGGGATCCCAGCGGAGACACCGAGCGATGAAGTCAAGGAAGGCTTCGTCATCGCATTTGAGAGCTTGCTGAAGTGTCTTGGAGCTGGGCCTTCGTCTGCGACCCTTGGTGGAGACGGTAACTCGCGGTTTGCCCATCGAATCGAAGAACAACTTCCTCCTGCTGCTCTTTTCGATCAGATGCTTCTCGGGCGGGCCGAAGATCTCCATGATGCAGGCGAGCTGTTCCTGTTCGTTCTCTCCCGGGAAGATGGGGTAGCCGGTGAGAAGCTCGGCAAGAATGCAACCCAGACTCCACATGTCGATGGGCAATCCATAACTCATGCCAAGAATGACCTCGGGTGACCGATAGAATCGGGACTGGATGTACGTGTACACCTTCTCATTCTCAAAGCAGCTGGACCCGAAATCGATCACCTTGATCTCCGAATGCAGCGGGTGGGCAAGCAAGATGTTCTCCGGCTTCAGATCGCAGTGGATGACCCTGCGGCTACGCAGGAGGACGAGGGAACTGAGTATCTGCTTCGAGAAGCGCCGGATGAGTCGCAGGGAGAAGCCCTTGAATTCATGCGCCTTGATGAACTCGTACAAGTTCATCCCAAGCAGCTCCGTGGAGATGCACAGATGGCCGCGGAAATAGAAGCTCTGCACGAAGTTGACCATGCTGTGCTTGTTGTCGGGATCCTGTATACGTCAGCAGATGATTCAGCATGTCGACGAGGCCACGTACCCATTCGCGTAGCTTTTTCAGAATGTTGACTTCCACGAGAGCCTGCTGGTGGAAGCGCTTCTTGTTGCGAATGATCTTGATGGCCACGAGCAGGCCAGTCTTGTGGTCCACACAGCGAACAACCTGTCCAAAACTGCCCTTTCCGAGAACGTCCACCACTTCGTACCGGTATGCAAGGTGGTCACCAAGCACTATATTATAGTCGCCTCGTTCATCGTCGTAACCAAAATTAAGGGCTTGTTGGCTGAGGTCTCCCACGTGCTTCTTCGCGTTCTTCGTGCCGCAGAAATAGATTTCCTTGTAGTCAATGATCTCCCCTCTCTCGAAGATGTTCAGATTGACCATCTGCAGCGCCTGTGCTGGCGTCACCCGCTCCTGAGGTCTCGCCCGTTTCCTCAGATCGTCGACCTGACGGGCAGCATGCTCGAAAGATCTCCGTTTTGAAGCCAGCTTCCTCATCTCCTCATCGGCTGCCAAGTCATCCCTGTCGAGGTTGGACTCCAGATTGCGTGCCCTCAGCACGTTGGACGAGCTCTTCGACCCTAGCATTCGCTGAACTGGGGTCAACAGGGAAGTGGTCGATTTGTTGCCAGACAGCTCAGCATGGCTGGAAGGAATCCGAACACCAATCTTGCTCTTCTGCTGATCTCCGTGCTTGTCCAGCTCCGTATCACTTGCAATGGTGGCCGTAGATGGCTTCCTCCGCGAGAAGTCAAGCGATGGCCGGGTGCGGTTGGAAGGCGTGGGGCTGCCTGCGAGAGATCCGTTCCAGTTGGCAGAGGCAGGTAGCCGGGGAGGGGGCATCTCATTATGTTTGGGCGCCTGTTGCGATTGCTCCGTTCTCTTCGGTATGCCATGCGATTGCGAACCGTGCGATGCATGCGTGGCAGCCTTTGACGAACTACGTCGCCAGCCACTTATACTGAGCTTCCGTCTCAGTGAGGATGCAGAAGAGGGCGTCTCTGGTTCCGTCGACGTGGTGTGCGCCGATGACGGCTCGGTCTTGGGTTGAGCGCGGGGACCATTGACCCGTAAGCTTTGCATTTCCACCTCCAGGTCGCTGATGTGGTATTCGCCGCTAGGCCTGGAGTACAATCTGGCGAAATCACCGCCTCCCTTTGGCAAAGAGTTCGACGCGAACGGTGTCGTCGCTTGCCGGCCGGGGTTGAGCGTGGGTACAGGCATCGCAGAGGCCGCCTGAAGCGAGGACTCGGGGTGGCGAAGGTTATAGGCGGAGCTACTGCTACGGAGATGCTTCGTGTCAAAGGGGTCGGGATGCGATTTCGAAAAGAAGGTGGCCTTCGATGCCGTCATGGGTGTGCTTGGCGTCTTGTTGCTGGCACGTTTCGGCGGTGGTGTCGCGCTTCGGTCGTCCACCTCCCCCGAGGGAGCGGGGAAAGACGAGATCCTGTTGTTGAAAGGCGTGCCGAGCGGAAGCAATGTCAAAGGCGGAAGCCTGATGGGCTGCAGGTTCTTCTTGGTGTTGCGAGGTATCACAGGGGTCTTCTCGACGTCACTTGATCCAACAGTTAACCCTCTACGATGCCGGGGCGGAGCTTCCTTTTTGGCAGGATCTGTTGTGGTTGAATCACTGCCCGAAGGATCGGTGTTCAGAACTCGACCGTGATCCAGGTCGGCGGTCGGCCCTTGATGTTGCTGAGGAGGATGGGGTAAAGACGGTTTGGAAGCAGTAAAAGAGAAGCCAGCATGGTCGGGATCCTTTGGCGATTCGTATGCCTTTGGTATCGCCGGGACAGGGGGAACGTCCTCGTCGTCTTCTGCCGCTGCAGAGCTATGCACATTTCTGGGTTTGGGGGTGGGAAGCCTGGACCCAGAAAGCGCGGGGTTCCCTCGCGCTAATATGGAAGACGTAGTGACTTTCAGTGAATTCAAGCTCGAGTTTGATGATAACGATATCCCGGACGCATAGGATTTGCGCTTTTGCTCCGGGGTACCGCGTGCAGAGGATGGCGTCACGCTTTTCCTGAAGACCATGCCAGGCGATTGATTGAGTCCTCGCTCATCAAAGGAGAAATCTCCTTGCGGGGTTGGAGGACCTGCGGGTACGCCCATGGCGTTTGGGTTCATGGAAAGCCTCTTCATGCGCCGCGCATCTGTTGGGCTGATAGTCCTAGCCCCTAGCCCGCTCACATGATGCATCGCCGACTGCCGTCTACTTGAAGATGTTGACGGTGTATGCGTCCGTTGCGCGGGTGTCCTTCCCGGGGTTCTGTTCTGGAGGATCGGGCCTTTTGCCTGTTGCTCCGGCGTGGAAGTGGCTGCACTGAGAAAGCCTTGCTGCTTCGGCGGGGCATGCATAGACTTCGCTTTGGTAGCCCTCGCCGTGCTGGAGATCTTCTGTGCTTCAGTGCTGGCATTCAAGTTTGCCGAGAAGCCACGTCTCCCGCCTTGACTGAAGGACGGTGTCCGGCCGATCCGCCCTTGCAAATTTTCACCATTCAGCCTGGGAACATCGGCGCGCACATCACGCCCGTCCAAGCCCGTCGGTATCATGCCAGGGCCGATCGATTTTCGTGGGGCTCGTGCGGCAGGGTTGGGGGGAGCTTGGGCAGGCAACTGGCTTTGGCGGCGACTGCGAACAGAGACGCTGGTGGCAGGCGGGGGCATCGAGGTTGTGTTTGTCAAGGAGATGCCGCTCGAGGTACTCGCGAGGGAATCGTTAGGTTCGGTCCGCGACTGGCTGAAACGGCGCATGAGAGTCGTGCTTCGGGCGGGGCGTGTCTCGGTCCCTGTCCCGGGAATAATTGTATTAGAAATGAGCGTGTCGGAGTCTGTGCTGGACTGGAGGACAGCCTGGGTGGCAGGCACGGTGGTAGGGAACAGGGTGATTCCGCCGCTCCCAGGGGCAGGGAAGTCGCTCAAGCTGGCATGGAAGTCATCGAAGTTGACCGAGGGCAAGAATTCGTAGGTGACGCTGGAGCCCGTCGAGTCGTTGAAGTTGTCGTTCTGCTTCCCGAAACTGAAGCGCGGGTTCGCAGGGCGGGAGGATGGGGGGAGGACGGGTTCGCTGGTGGAAGTAGGGGGGAAAGAGCGGTTGGCCGCAGCTGTCGCATGTTGAGAAGCGACGCTGACATTGGAAGCAATTCTATAGGAGCAGTAGCAATCAGTATCACTCTACTCCTCCAGCCAACTTGGAGTTGGCCCGTTGTCGCCGGCTTGAGCAGCACATACCTTTGTTTGGATGTGTCCAGTGGCCGCGGTCCGAGGGGGACCTTGTGTTGGTCGCGTACTGAGAGGCGTCGGCCCCTAAATCCCGACTTTATACTCTCGTTTTGCTGCGGCCGAGGTGCGGAGGTGGTCGAGCTCGTACTTGCTTTGCGCAGCTTGTTGTCGTTGCCGCCGAGAGTCCGGGGGAACTTGCGGCGGGAAGGGCCGTCTGTTTCTACAGGTGAATGTTAGCGAAACACATTCAAGCTCCCGTGAGAACCTCGACAACGTACCGCCAGATGCAGTCGAGTCCTCGGCCGACGAATTGGTACGCGGGATTGGTAGACTGCTCTCCACAGCAGTGCCTGCTGGGCCTACTCGAGTTGTTTGCGCAGCCATGGTTGCCATGCAGCGACGGAAGGGACCAGGCGAAGTCTGCCTCTGGCTCGCTCTGGGGGCTTCAGTCTAGCGCCCAATGCCCTCGGCGCACGCTGGATTCGTTGTTGAGGGAAGTTTCGCGTTCGGGGGGTGCTCTCCAAGCTCGAGGCTTGGAGTGGAGACTAGGGGGATGTGGGCATATCGTGGATGCCAGGAGTCGGGGGGTATGGTGGTGAGGGAAGGCTCACGATGGCACGCCGCGAAGGGTCACGACGGGTGCATCAAGCCGAACGCTGGGGGGAAGAAGAACGTCAGAAGCGTCAGGAGTAGGAGAGCAGGAGACGGCGCGGTGCGTTGCGAGGGGAAATAAGGGCCTGGAGGCGGATGGTGGTCGTCGAGGAGGTTGACAGACTTGGGTGGATGCGCTACCGCCAATAATCGCAATGTTCCCCATGCCTAGACCCGCTTCAGGGTTCGACGGTTCGCGGGTATTTATTGTTATTATTATTATTATTTACTTGCCCCAACTCCCAGGTGCCCATTGCCATTATAAGACAGGCCCGATAACTAAAAGTGTCGGTGAACCAGCGGCCCAGCAACGCGCGCCTGGGGCACGATCTGGAAGGCCTGGTGGCTGCATAGCATACAAAGACAACTAGGTATTGTATAATCTATCCCATTCTTTGATCGAAGCCGCACGCGGCCCGCTGCGGGCACAGGGTCTTGCAGGTTGCACTGCACCCACCGCTAGAGCATGCAAGAAGAGAGTACGGGGTGGAGAAAGTGGTCTGTCCGTATTCTCAGAACACCTTGCACAAAGCAGGGCCGAAAGATGTCTTGTCTCTCTCGCGTGTGTCTAACTGGTTCGTGTTCGCCTCAATATTGGCTGACTGTTGGTTTGGAGTCGTAGTCACCTAATCAATGGATGGCACGGACACAATTGTTTACTGTATGGTGTCTTCGCTCAAAGAAACTACAGTTTTGCAGGAAGAACACATCGAAAGGAGATGCTCTCGGCCTCAATGTCCGCTCAAGGCCCGATTCCAGTGTCGACCACCCTCTTGTGGCTGCCGTGTTGCCGTCGGGCATTTGTGTCCCTGTAGATCCCAAAGATCCCAGAGGCCGGCATGCCAAGCCCACCGCCACACTTGTGGCTTGGACTGGAGTAGAGCGTTCACAGAATCACATGCGTCATCTCATCCTCCCCAACTGGCTTCCCCACAACCTCAACCTCATTCCTTGACCGAACCGTGCGTCGTACGTTCCTGCAACACTTCCAGAACATCTTCTGGCAGATTCCGGACCTAAAACTAGCCATGTGGACCAGACCCTGATCCCACGCGTGAATCCTGAATCCTCAACTCTGAAAGCGGCTGTGGCTGTGCGCCCTCCTGCTCTACTACCTACACCTTCCACTCTCTTGCAGACCGTTGATTTGGCATCGTCGCGATCTCGCCATGGCCAGCCAAGAGCCGAAACACATCGCCAACCGGGACGAGCCCATTCCCGTCGTCTCGGTCACATCTCCCGTGGGCCAGTCCGCCCCAGCGACACCCAGGAACCACCATGGATCCATGCATCATCTCAGTCCCAACAGGCTTAGATCCAAGCTCGAGTCACTGGGGGATATCGGACGGGAATCACCGAGTAGAGTGTCTGACAAGCTCTTCACAATGTATGTCACTTGCGACAGTCTCTCTCTCTTATGCTCCAGTGAATGTCTCCATCACATGACCCCCGCTAACCCCCTCCACAGGCTCCTCTCCCAAGTCCTACCCCCTGAAGACTACCCCCAAGATGGACAACCCTCCCCATCCGTCAAAGACAGGCGCTCCCGTGCCTACGTCGAACGGCCCGCCTTCAGCCTGCCCGTCATGTCCTCCAACTTCCGCCGCTTCAACGCCCGCATCGGCGTCGCCTTCGTCTTCCAGAACCAGCTCACCCGCCTCTTCACCTGGGTCGTCCCCACCCAAACCCTCTCCTTCCTCGCCGTCTACACCTTCATCTGCCTCGACCCCCCGCTCGCCCTCATCCTCCCCCTCGCCGCCATCCTCTTCTTCATCATGGTCCCCTCCTTCCTCACCCGCCACCCCCCAGCCCCGACATCCCTCCCAACCGACCTCTACCCCCTCTCAGGGCCCCCGCTCGCCGCCGCCCAAACCATCCGCCCCGCCCCCGAACTCAGCAAAGACTTCTTCCGCAACATGCGCGACCTGCAAAACTCCATGGAGGACTTCTCCCGCGCCCACGACGCCGTCGTCGCCTTCGCCAACCCCCTGACCAACTTCTCCAACGAGTCCCTCTCCTCCATCCTCTACCTCATCCTCCTCGTCACCTCCTGCCTCCTCTTCATCTCCGCCCACCTCCTCCCCTGGCGCACCCTCTTTCTCCTCGCCGGCTACACCGTCACCATCATGGGCCACCCGGCCATCCAGGACCTCCTCGCCTCCTCCCCGGCAGCAGATTACCTCTCCTCCGCCCAGCACCGCGCCCGCGCCTCGCTCCTCACGCTGAGCAAATCAGACATCCGCCTCGCGACCTCGGCGTCGGACCCGGGCTTCGAGACGCGCGAGGTCGAGATCTTCGAGCTGCAGCACCGCCCCCTGCACGACGTGCACGGCGTATACGAGGCGTACCTGTTCAGCCCGAGCCCGTATGCGCCGCTGAGCCCCGCGCGGGTCGCGGGCGATCGGCCGCGGGGCGCGGCGTTCTTCGAGGACGTGCAGCCGCCCAGGGGGTGGAGGTGGAGGGACAAGAAGTGGACGCTGGATCTGATGAGTAGGGAGTGGGTGGAGGAGAGGTGCGTGACGGGGGTGGAGGTCGAGGTGGAGGGGGAGCGGTGGGTGACGGATTTGTATTACGAAGAAGGGGGGGAGGGGGACAAGGACGACTGGGGCGGCGAAGGGGAGAAGGAGAAGGAGAAGGGGAAGGGGAAGGGGAAGAAGGGGGCTGGGAAGGAGGGGGTGGAGAGGAAAAAGGAGGTGCTGGTCAGTCCGTGGGAGAAGCCGGATCGGGCGGCTAGGAAAGGCGAGTGGAGGAGGAGGAGATGGGTTAGGGTTGTTGAGAGGATGCCGGTGATCGGCAATGATGGATGATTTGCATCTGCTGTATATTCTGGAATCGGATTACTTATTCTTGCATGCATGCTCGATGGCCGAAATGCATTTCCTCCCCGCTAACGCTGACATGGTATACTCGCCGTCCAACCTAACAGTATGGAAGCCATATCCCCAGCTTCAGGCCCGCCCGACCTTGAACGACAAAATCTACCATCAATTAGCCCCCATCTCCCACCCACACGACATGAAACGAAACCACTTACATCATTCCTCCCCACAGCCACCGTGTCCTCCTCGCCGACCCTCCTCCCCCCCTCCGTCTCCACATACGCCAACGGCGCATCGCCCATCACCTTCCTATACACCTCCCCCACTGTCGTCCCCTTCTTCACGAGCACGCAATCGCGAAACACCGCCGTGGAACTCGCGCTCCCGCTCGTAAACGTGTGGATATTCCGCACAGGGAACACGGGCACCAGCCCTAGCAGCTCCGCCGCCCGCGTCAGCACCTGCACCACGCCCGTGCTGCCGAACCGGTACAGCACCATGTCCTTCAGGTTCTCGATGCGCGACTTCAGCTTCTCGTCCAGCGGTTTCAGGCCCCCGCCCGTGGGATCCCCGGCGTCGACGAGGTCCTCGTACGTGTCCACGAACTCGCTGCCCTCGGTGTACCTCACGTAGCCCTGCTTGGCCAACTTGCGCAGGAACACCTCGGAGATGGCGCTCGTCAGGACGATGCTTTTGGAGTCGTACATCTTCGCGATCTTGGCGATGTTCTTGTCGGCGTCCGGGTGGTCGATCTTGTTGAGCGCGATGACGGTCGGGAACTTCTCGTCCGTGAAGGCGTTGACGACCTTCTCGATGGTTTCGTCGGTCCAGTCTTGCAGGGGTTCTTTGAGGGCGAGGCGGTCGAGGGTGCGGGCTACGACGGCGGCGGTGGAGCCGTAGCCGGAGAATTGGCCTTGGAGGGTTTCGACTGCGGTGGCTTCTGGAGGGGTGTGAGTGGTTGTTGGAAGGGGGATGGAGGGGGGAGAGACGTACTGACGGCCATATGGCGACGTTTTATTGAGCCCCTAGGAGGGAATCAGACAGAGGTTATAGTCGATCGGTGAAGACGGATTACATACCACTTCTCCATAAGATTCCCTTGTATCCATCTCACAATCTCCGACCTCAACCACACAATATCCTGGCTGGGATCATACCCCCTCGTCGCCTTGCCTACCACCCCGTCAGCAATCATCCTTCACCATCCCCTTTCCAACCCTCTCCCCTCATCACCCTCCCCAAACATACCTTCCGCATCCGTCGTCCCACTAACATCCACCACATGCACCAACGCATCCGCATGCCTCAAATCATCCAAGAACCGGTTCCCCAGCCCCTTCCCCATATGCGCCCCGGGCACCAACCCAGCCACATCCAGCAACTCAATGGGCACGCTCCTCCGCCCATCGACGCAGGACCCGTAGTTCGGTTTGCACTTCTCGCTGAGGTTATGCCGCGCGCAGGCGCACGGGATCTGGAGGTAGCCGATCGCGCGTTGCGGGTCGATGGTGGTGAATCTGTCGGCGTGCGGAAAAAGTCCGAGGCGTTAGAGGAAGAAACGAGCGGTTGCAGGAGCGTATGGAGGATGGAAAACGAGGGCTTACGGGAAATTGCCTACACCGCATTGTCAGAACATTCCAATCGCATCGAACTAAAGTATTCTCACGGACCGACTTTCGACGTGGCATCCGTCAAACTGCGCTCCCATCACGTATCTCAGAAACCATGTCCCATATATTGTAACATCGAAAAGCGGCGGGGCTACGATCAAGACGCACCTGTTCAGCGTGGTCGACTTCCCCGACGAGGGCTTGCCTACGAGACCGATCAACGGATCGCGCGGCATATTGGAAAGGGTAAGGAAATGTTGCAAAAAGAAAGGGAGGTATGGGTATCAATGGGTGAAGAAGAAGTGCAGGCGCATGCCGCGGGGCCGCAAGTCCAATGTCGAAGTCGAATTTCGGGATCTTATCGATAAGAGAGAGATCGCTGAGTAAGCTCAGCCCTATGAACGACAAGTTGGGATTCGGATTGTAATTGGACTGGGGGATCACATCCCATATGCATCCATCATGGCAATGAGAGGACACCTCCAAGGAAAAGTCTATTGTGTCGCTATATTACCATTTACCACTCAGCTGAGCGCTGTTTTCAGACCAACCAGCATGGCACGCAACGCCCCGAAACATAGAAAATCTCCGGTCCACCCTCCATATTAATACACAGGAAGGACTCCAGCAAAGGCGGCTTTGCGCCGTACTATGCTCGTCGAAGCTCCAGCACTGAAATGAATCCCATGATCCTTTCTCACTAGAAGAGCAGTGCTGCCCCCACCAGAACAACCATCGCCATCTCAGCACCGCCCACTCTCACAGCAGCCGCGGCGCCCTTCTTCTTCTCACCAGTCTTCTCACCATTGTTGTTCGTCACGGTACCAGCACCCGCATCCCCAATGTTCTCATCGCTGGAGCCCGCTTCCTGCGAGCCGGGACCCGCCAGCCCAGGACCCTTACCAGCGCCCTTCTTGAAGAATTCGTCAGCCCCCTGCGGAAGCTTAGGCAGCTCGTCGTCGGCAAGATCGACTTCCCACTTGTCTGACTTCTTCGGGCACGGTGACTTCGCTCCTTGAGAGTTGTAGCCGCCATCGCCCTTGGGGGCAGTGGTGTTTGCAAGGGCGTCCTTGAGGGCTGAGAAGTCAGGCAGCTCCTTGACGCTGTCGCCATCGATTTCAACGAGCCCATACTTGCTCCCCTCTTCAGAGTATTCGTAGACCAGACCGCCCGAGTAGACGGCCGTCATGTCGTCGCTGTAGAGGGAGGCGATTTCGCTGAATTTGCGTTTGTTGGTATTGCAGCCGTACTCGGACAGGCTAACAAAAACGTCAGTGAACGGGACAACCTCGATGATAGCGGATGGAACTCACAAAAGAGGAATACCGTAATCCTTGTACGTCTTCACCTTCTCATCCCAACCCGAGACCGTGAAAGACGACGGATCGCACCAAGAATAGTCGTTGAAGGCGAAGAAGTCGCTGCGCACCGAATCCGGACCGCAGTTCATGTACTGCGCCATCTCGAAGCGGTTGGAGTCCACGTCCGCCGCAGAGTACCCCACGGGGATCTTGCGATAGCCCTGGCTGTTGATGTACGACTTGACATCCCTGGTAACGGCCTTCACATAGGGAGCACACGTGGTGGTGTCATCACCATTAATGACCTCATTCCCCGAGAAGAACAGCAGGGTGTTGTCGTACTTCTGGAAGACGTCGACGGTAGCGAAGAGGCTCTGGAGATAGACCTTGTTGTACGATTTCGCGGGGTTGGCGCGGTTGATCGAGTACAGCGGCGTGTTGAGGTCCAGGGCGAGGTAGATGCCGGCGTCGGCGAGGGCCTTCATGCACTCGTCATGGTTGGCCGTGTTGTCGACGGTGTAGACGCGGATGGTGTTCAGGCCCAGCTCCTTGAACTTCGCGACGTCCCGCTTGCAGCCTTCGACGTCGGCGATCGGGTCCTTAGCATCGGAAGCGCCGCCTGCGTCTGTCAGTCCAACTCGTCGAAAGAGTCCGGTGAGACCAAGTGCTTACCAGGCTGATAATCGACACCACGGATGTAAAACCTCTCATTCCCCGCGAAGAAAGCTACACTCATCTGATGAGTCATACTCCTTACCCTGGCTTTCAGCACCCAACTTACCATTCCCCTTCATCGTCACCGGCGTGATTCCACCTGCACGCTTTTCCTGCGTAGCCGCAGGCGCCGCAGCAGGTGAAGCATCCACGGCAGCAAACAGAGCCGCGGAAACGGCAGCAAAAGCAGCTGCTGTCCTCATTTTCGCGATGAAGCGAGAACCCGACGTGAGGAGAATCTGATAATGTATGACGAAATGGACGCAGTAAAGGATCTGTGATTCGCAGAAAGCAATGGAACGGTTGTAGTCTTCAAGTGAGAAACGATGGTAGAGTAGTAGCCCGGTCGACCGCAACGAATGTAGAATGTGCAAACAAGAGCAGCGGCGTCTCTCTCGTGACCGACTAGGAAAGAACGAAGGACAATGGAAGAGAACAGGGAATCGAGAAAGAGTGAACGAAAGATAGAAGTCGAGAAAAGATGCAAGTCCAACGTCTTCGAAAACAAGTCCTTCCTTGCTTTCCCTTTAGCTGTCACTCCCACGCCCACTCCCCGCCCATGCCCCCCAATCCCTTTCTCCTCCTTGCACTACCTCATCGAAAACACATTCCCCATCGACTTCCCCATCCACACACCATCCTGATTGGCTTGTACCACCATCGGTGGGTATGCGGTGGAGCCAAGCGCAAACAAGGTCCGCCAAGGGCTACAAGAAACAAGTAAGCATCGGCGGAACGAGTACGCGTCGGTGGGGACGGTGTAGCGGATGGGCGGACGATCCGAATATTCTCATTAGTCGCGGGTCGATGATGGCGTTCGGTGGGTTTTCCTTGGTTTGGGACGTTAGGGAATTGTGGGGGAAGAGGGAATACGGTGGAATCTGATTTGCGGTGGACTCGGGAAACTGTGTGGAGATTTCGATAGACGTGCTGAAGTGGAACCCTGAAACTGGGAGATCGATCCGTTCCGATGGATTGTTGGCTATCTATGTATATCGAAACTTGAGAACACGAAAATCACACTATTATATTTGAGAAGGGGTTTTCCGCCTCTTGCGCTTCTACCCAACCTTGGAACGATCCAATCTTCATGTGACAGAGCACATTACCATTACACGTCGCCAACCATACATAGCATAGACATAGATAACCCTTAAAAGCCCCTGTAGATCATAAACACATGACACTTTCATCACCTCGTAACCTCTTCTCCTCCCCACCCTCACCTTTCTTTCCCATCTACGCACCAGTAGTGTTCTTCGAACTACTCCCCCCACCCCCACCACCACCGTTCCTCAGCCCAAAATACAAACCCAAGATAAGCGCCAAAATGCAAACAATCGCCACGCACACGCCCAGCGTCCACCACTTGAGCTTGCGCGCGCGCCGCGCAGACCGGATCCCCTTGTCGAGCTGCAGATTCGCCGCCTTGTGGTCGTCGACGACCTGGTGCGTCGTCTCTTCCGTCTGCTCGACGGCCGTCTGCTGGTACACGACCTGCTCGTCAAGTTGCTGGAAGAGCAGCGAGAGCTCCGCCATCGTCTTCTCGATGCGCTGGATGTCGTTGTGGCGGGCGCGCACGGCGCCGAGGACGCTGGACGCTTGCCCGGTGCGGTTGCTCTTCAGCTGTGGTTGTCGTTAGCTAGGAGGCCAAGGTGCACTGCTTCGTGTCATAACTTACAGCTTGCGTGAAGATGCCTTCCTCGCCCCAATCCGCATTCGCCGCCTCCTGGACCTCCTCTTCGGTCGCCTCCGGGTTCACGATGCGGTATTGCCTTGCAATCGCCTCGCGGTAGCGCTTCGAATAGTTCGACTCCTCGGAGTAGAAGTCGTCGAGCTGGCTCTTGAACGAGCGCTTCAGGGATTCGATCTGCGTCCGCTTCGAGCTGTTGGTCGGATCCCGTGCGGCGTCGCGCTCCAGGAATTTGATCTCGTCCTTGATCTGCGTGTTGCGCACTTGCGTGTCCGATACAAGGGCTTCCAGTTGGCTGGACGCGCGCCCGTCCGTGGAAGAAAGCAGGCGCTGGTGGAGGCTGGCGATGTCCTGGATGCTGGAACTGAGATGGCCTATCCGGGTCTTGACGCCATCGATGCGTCCGAGGAAGTCTCCCAGCGGGAGTGGTGCGCCGGTGTGATTATCCTTGGGCAAAGTTGCGGATGCCATCGGTGGCTGGGAGGCGGAATATTGCGACGATTGCGAATAGTTGGAGTTCTCCTGCGCTAGAGGAGGGGGCGGTTGCAGTGATTCATCGTACTGGTTTTCGGATCAGATCACAGCCCCGGAAGTCATGGAATGAATACATACGGTGCCGCCATAGGGGTTTGCGGACTGGTCTCCATAGACATTTCCGCCGTACGGATTTGATGCTCCGTAACCACTCGGCGCATTCCCTCCTTCCCCGCTATAGGAATTGCTGTGTCCAAATCCCTCTTCGGCTTGGCCGTACGGATTACCGCCGTAGCCTTGATATCCTCCAGACGACATCGCGGAGTCGTCGTCGCTAGACAAAGGGATTAAAGAGTTTGCGAAGTCACGGACGACCGGTGGCTAGGTCGCGGCGATGTCGGCAAGTGACGGAAGACCTCTCTTATCGATATAGATAGTGGCTTCTCAGGGTATGGGATGCGTGAAGATGTGTTTCGAAGAAACCGAGGGCGATTGATCCACTTCGGCTGATGGAAATGAGATGAGAAGAGTCTTTCGGGGAGGTGAGCAAGCACGGCGAAGTGCTGCCCACCCTCCGATGAGTAACTAAAAGTAAGTTCGACCAAGCCTCATTGGAGACGTCACTGCGAGCTGCAGTTCGCCGGGGCCGTGCGTTGTGGCACAGTCGAGCTATTTTCACGAACGAGTTTAGTGAATTCGCACCGCCACACCTCTCTTCACTGAAGACGGAAGTTGAATTACGCAGCCCAGAGGAAGATTCCGGTAAGCGGACTCCGTGCTCACGAGAAAATCGGATGTTACGACGTCACGGTATTGCACGGAAATCAAAGTTTTGCAAAGTAAATTGTGGCATTTCAATTGGTATAAGACAGTCATTGCCTACCAGGGTCATAATATAATGTCCATGTCCGCGTCCATAGCCATAGCCATATCCCTATCCCTATCCGTACGCGCTGCCGTCATCCCAGAGCGCGCACGTCAAACAACTCAGAGTCGTTGTAGTTGTAAAATCAGCCCCCCGCCCGTTGCCCAACCCTAATTCGAGCCATTACCCATGCACGACCCAGCTATGGAAAAGCAGAAGAGGAGATGAACGGAACCAACGACATGTAAAAGCAACGCATGCTGGGTATCTAGACGCGACTCAAACGGGGCATATATCAAAGGTCGCTCCCACCAACCGATAACGCCCGTGTGATGCCATGTGTCGTTCGTCTTGTACCCAAGAGAGATAAAGGAAAGGGAAAAGCAAATATGTGAGATGCCGAACTCCGGAAGAAAATCAACAGGCCAACGTCACGTTGAGTGACATCGATGATGCCTGCGCGCCATGTCGCCTCGTGCCTTAGGCCAACTCCATCCTCGCGCCGAAGAAGTTCTCACTCATGCGCCTGGCGGCGCTCTTCTCGCGCTCCCGTATCGAACCCATATCGCTCCCGTCGTCCGAGTCGCAGTAGTCCACATCGAGACTCGTCTCCCTATCCCTCAAGTCCACGACATCGTCCGCATCCACAACATCCCCGGGATGATCAATCACCATATTATCCAACTCATCGCTCTCGCCGTAGTACTGCAGGCCCCGCCGCGCGCGGTGACCAAGCCAGTACTCTGTGCGTTTCCTGGAGGCGGCATTTGGGCTGGATTCGTACTGCGATTGCTTGAAGCGCGTCATCAGGGATACAGCCGGAGCGGGACTACTCGACAGCGCGCTTATCCCTCGAAGGTAGAAGTAGCAGACGCGCTTGCGCTCCTTGTTGAAGAGGAAGTGGTGATGTGTCCAGATGGCTCCGTCGTCGGCGAATGGGTCGTCCGTCGGTTCCCACGCGTAGAATTCGCAATTCTGGAGATCGATCTCGCTATCCAGGAGATGCCAGGAGCGGGGATTCCAGACTGGCGAACCGAGGGGGGTCATGGTGCCGGGGGAGAGGTTCTGGGAGTAGAACTGCGGGCGTAGGTTGCGCATGGCGGTGTCGATGGTGCGCATGAATTCGTGCATGGATTCGCGGCGGAACTCGTCGGTGTTGAGAGTGTTGGCGAAGTCGTAGTCGACGTGCGTCGCGTTTAGGGTCGCGATGAAGTAGGCGAATTTGTGTCGGTTACTGGGCTCCTTGAAGCTGCCGAATGGAGTGTTTCGGTCGAGGTTCATGTCTTCGGCTATCTGGGGAGACATTGACAGGCCTTTGACGGCATCTTCCAACTCCTTGTACCTCTCTTCCAAGGTCGTCTCGATGCGCTTGTATAGCTTCTTATCGCTCCCGGCGGCCTTGGTGGTGTACAAGTCGCAACCGCCAATGACGGCGGTATCGTCGGTATCGAAATTGAGCGCTTGGTTCACCTCGTGGAGGGTGCAAAGATCTAGGTACTGGGGGTGACGTTAGCCGGGGTTATTGCTGGACCTAAGGGGTGGGTTGGCGTACCTTCATGGTGCCGTTTGTGACGTTGTTACGGGTGCGATAACGTATAGTGATATGGTCGCGGAGCTGGGACGCTGGTACCGGCGGTTGCCACGGACTCGAGGGTACGCGACACTGGCGGAATCGAGTATCCTTTGTTTCGGGCGGGGAAGGCCTGCGCGAACCAGGGCAACTCGTAGATACTGCTCAAGGCTGGCTGCGGAGAGCGGTGAATGCAAGTTGCTCGGCCAGACGAACGTCTAGCAGGCAGATGGCATATGAAATGAGAACGGAAGCGGTAGCGGTGGGAGAGTGTTTGGTGGTGCGATGATGTTGGCCGCGACAAGTCGGACTTGGTGGTGAGCTGGACTGGGTCTTGGCGCGTGACGCGTGGTTATCCTGATTGGCCGGGGACAGCGCTCCTATCCGACCAGCGATATCGTCCAAAGCGGGCATATGGGACGAGTGCGACCCGTCAATTGGCCTTCGACGGCGGGAACGTCGGTAGTCGGTATTATTGCGCTGTTTTGTTGTTGAGCTCTGGATGTGGGTGTTAGCGTTTCCATCCCTCCTCTTCCCCCTCTCCCATGGTATATGGGATGGGTATCCTCCGTCTGTCCTCGTTTTGCGGGTTACGTAACGGAGACCTGCCTTGGAAGCCCTGGAGTCTTGCCTGCGTGTTAGAAACGACATCAAAGCTAGGCATATTCACTCAAGGAAAGAATCAAAGGCACAAGTCTCGATGCATGACACAATCATCACGTTCGAGCCTCTCAAGTCCTCATGAGCCAAACCTAGCCGGTGTCGATGCGATGCCCAGAAGTCGGGCGTTGTATTGGAATTAAGAGTACAGCCATCGCTACTTGCTCATCAAGGCAGAGTAGCAGGTGGTGCGTTCTCCATGTCTCCATCGTCGTCTCCCCTGCAGTCCCCAAACGATGCCCTCTGGGCCCTGATCCGTCTCGTCGACCTGATCTCTTCGCCTGATAGTCCGCGCTGTTCGAAATGGGGTATACCGCTGTCAAACTTTGCTCCATAACGCCATCCCATGTGCATGCAAATCCGCGCCCGATGCCGTGAAATGTTGTAATGTGAACAGCGCTGATGATCAAAAGAGTTCGCTTTCTCGAAGCCTGCTGTCGAACCGTTCTACCTCCTGGTCATAGGGAAGGGACGCACGATTAGCAATGACCGGGAAACAACGGGATATCGACCAAGGCCCGCTGAACCTCGGATAATACACTGTGCGCTGCGGCTGCGTCTGGACGGACATCTACATGATCTTCGTAACGATATCGTCCTCAGCCTGACCAGCGTAGAGCGCGTCAGCCATGGGGGGCTTCATGGGGGGCTTCATGGGGGAAGAGTGCTGAGTGATGTTCGGATGCGGGTGGTCGGCCAGACAGTCAGACACTCACCTCCATGTCTTCCAGACTGTCCTGCTGGCCTATGCACCTCAAGACATTCTTCTTGCTGCTCTCTTGGAGCTCACCAGCAAGCAGAAGTTCGTCGAGGATGAAGTAGGCCTTCTGGAAGTTGAAGATGATGTCCAGCTCGCACACGTTGCCGTAGTACTTGTCCATCTGCTCTACATAACGGTGCACAATCTCGAGGGTGATGAGTTCGTTATCGGTAGCATCGCAGCCGGCAATGAAGAAGAGGGAGGCATAACGACGATAGACGACTTTGGTATCTGGCAATTTCTGTTAGCCCGGGTGCTACGACCCCTTGCGGACCGCGGACCCACTGACCTTTATACTCCAAGAAATTGCACATGCGAGTTCGGCGCGCGAGGACGAGCTGCGACACATCTTTCACGATCTTGGCCTTGTCTTTCGGCGCGAGGGTGGTGAACCACTTCGCCAGGCGCTGCGGAGGTTGGGATTAGGTTGATATCCAAGGGGGCAGGCGAAGAGACTTACCACCTTGCCCTGCCGTGAGAGCAGGATCAGGTATCTGGAATTGCGTTAGCAGCTGGAGCTAGCCGCAAGACATTGATTGCGCTTACTTGATGGCCATGGTTGGAGTGAGGAGAAAGATGAGAGGTGAATGTGTGGTTGTGCCAAAATGGGCGGGTCGCAGTTTGGCGCCTGCCCCGCCGCGCTCGGGCGTCATTCCAGAACCGCTTCTACACATTCACCCCGCGTAGCACGCCCTCCCAACTCCACCTATAAACACCTCCCTGACAGCAGCATACTCTCTCTCTAATATCCTCGACAGAGAAGTGTTGCTTAATTTGAAACCCCCCCGTCACTTCGTTTTCCACGGGTATTATTGCGGAACGAAAGTTCGGAAAGAGACGGATCATTACCAATCAGCAAACAGCCAGGAAAAGAAAAAACACCCACGGCGAAAGTGACTACGAACCGGCGTATCCTTTACAACTTTACGATCCGCAGAAGCACACCTGAGATACTCTGAGGCCTCTCCGAGGCCCCCAGCCGCAACCATGAAGCTCATTCTCTCCACCTCGTAGGTCCAATCCCTCCATACAACACCTCCCCCTCTAACCACCCACGCAGCAACATCATGACCAACACCACCGTAATCCGACGTCCCACCTTCGAGAAATCAAACACCGAACTCGTCACCTCCCTCCGCGCCAACTTCGCCGCCCACCAATCCTCCGCATCGCGCTCCGCATCTCGCTCCCAATCGCGCTCCCAATCCCCCTCCTTCAGGAGCACTTCCCCCTCCTCCACCGCTCCCCCCTCCTTTCGAACCTGGACCACCCAAGAAAAAGACACCCTCTGCATCCCCGCACACATCCCCTCCCCGCTCTCCGAACCCAGAGACTCCTACGACATAACCGTCAAACTCTTCTACCTCCCCAACATCCCCGCCTCCCGCCGCTGCCAGCAGACCCGCGAAGCCATCACCCTCGTCCTCCGCGAACTCGGCACCACCTACATCGACCTCCTCATCGTCTCCTTCCCAGGCATCTCCTTCGACGCCGACGACGAGGACTCCGACTCCGACCTCGAAGCAGACACCCTCCCTTCCTCCTCCGGAGCCCGCACCCCAAACGACTCAACACCCGCCGCTGGCTGCGACGAGCACGAAACGCCCCCCGAAGACATGTCCACCATGCTCGAGACCTGGCACTCCCTCGAGGCCCTGCACGACGCCGGCCTGATATCCAAGCTCGGCATCGCGGAATTCGGATGTCAGCGGTTGTCCAAGTTCCTCCGGCACACGCGCGTCCGGCCGAGCGTCAACCAGATCAACGTGAGGGATTGCTGCGTCGTCCCCAAGCCGCTGATCCTGTTCGCCAAGAAGGAGAAGATCGAGCTGTTGACGCATAATGATTGCACGGATGTTTTGCCGAGGGGCACGCTGCGGGAGTTGCTTGGGCCGGCGGGCGAGGGGAGGGAGAAGGGGGCTGCTGTGTTGGCGGGTCCGGGGCTGGAGGATGGGTTGAAGGGGGATGTGGAGCCTCAGTTCGTCGTCAAGTATACGGCTGTGGTGAAGGACAGGGGGGTGGTGGAGAATAAGGGGTATTTTGCCGTGGCGGAGCTGAGGGAGGATGCATAGGGAGATGTGTAGCCTGGCATTGTAGATTCTTGTTGATACTTTCTGGTCGCGGGAATGTTGAGGTTATATATCACCACACGATTACCCCAAGGAATCCTTGAATCAAAGACTGATATTGGACGATACCTTATACACTATGGTCGATCTATAAATGAGTCTATGAGCCCCAGTATATCTGCCGCCAAATAATGAGTGGTCCTAGGGCAGATGATACTGTATAGTGAATAACCATACCTCCTGAATACCAATTTTCCCAATCTCGAACGACCGGAATGTGGAGCCATAGCAAGAGGCGTCTGCACTAATACCACCAATAGTAATACTCCTTTCAAAAATACCATCCTGTCCCAAGCCATTGCCCCCAATGTTCTTGCCCCCAAACCGCGAAAGCTTAAGGAAACAGACAGCGAGCCAGAGTCCTACAAGGAACCCGCTGACCTCCCCTCAACATCCTCCAACTCAGGACAAGAAAACCAGAATCCATCCCACAGAACCAGGCCAAAGAACCCAAGATAACCTTATGACGCACATCTTCAAGTCGACTCTTCCCCATCAATCGACTCTACCGCATCCGCCAACCGCTGCGGGACATCCTGGAAAATATCCGAATGCGGATTCGTCACCACCGGTCCGACAATAACCGTGTCGTCCTCCATCTCACCAGCGGTGGTCGGCTTAGGGGGCAGGACAACGGACCAGTCTGAGCCGGGACTGGAAGAGCCGCTGGAGAGGGAGACGAACGAGACGGGTGAAGCATTGTCGGAGGACCGGTCTTCAGGACGGGGAGCGGGGACGTTGATGGTGTGCAGGGGGTCTCCCGCGTTGGAAGTAGTCTGGTCGGTAATAGAGGTGGATCGAGGTGGAGAGATAACGGTGTTGCTGTCTTGCGGAGGCTCGACAACGATGGAGGGAAGAGGCAATCCCTGAAGGGAGGCCGTGGGAGTGGATTGCATGGCGGATTCTTTGGTACTGTCCTCATCCCGGTGTGTGTTCTTGACGTCGTTCCCATCAAGTTCCTGCAAGTTGGTGGGATATGATTCAACAGTAGAGCCAGTGGGGGTTGCAGACTCATCAGCGGGGCCAGGCCCATCGGAGTTTGGAGGTTTTGCGCTGGCCTCATGCTCTAGGGGTGCTTCAGGATCAAAGATAGCTTCAACCTGTGTGGTGGACACCCGGTCAGTGCTGGGGACACATTCCGCGTCAGATCCAGCAACAAGGGTATCTCCGTTGGAGTCGATCTGGCAACTACCAGAGGGTTCCTTAGATCCCATGTGAATAGCAGTCACGACGCTGTTAGCAATTGACGAAGGGACATCGCTGCTAGCTTCGTGGGTGTTCCTGACATGACCGCCCGAAATGTTGTCCAAGTCGAGCCCAGTGGATTCATCGTAAGATTCATGGTTGGTTGTGAACTGAAGACGATCGTGTGTACTCGCGCTGGTTTCGACATCAAAGAGATCTACCTCCAACGGATTTGCGCTCGTGGCGGCTTCCCCGTTGTTGCTTGGTGGCGAATTTTGGTTGTATGACTCAATGCGCATGTTGTGCAGTGTAGCCGCAATATCCTCTTGCAGTGTGCTTGTCGGAAGTATACTCTTCTTTTTGAGCGGGAGCTCTACCCACTCAGACTCGGGCGTATCCTGGCTCCACAAGCCGTGGAGCTCCCGTAACGATTTTACCAATTGCAAAATACCGCAAGGCAATGGACCGAACGGTAGGATCCAGAGGATCAAAAGGACATACCCACCTACGAGTCCGATTGACGGTACTATCTTATAGTCTGATAGTTTGACGCCGAAGAGCCAGAGGAGGCCCCATGTGAAAGGGACTATGCTTTGCAGGGCCCAAGCGCGATTCCATTTTATGTCCGAGAGAATGCGGGATTTCGACGGGAACTGCGTTCCGTGATGCCCGTCAGCAAGTCGCTCGGCACATGCACCGCCTGCCAGGTGCACCGCGAACCCCAATGCCATGAAAAGAAGCATGGGAAACCCAAAAAGATTGGAAGCAAGATCCGCACGTTTCTCCAGGCGCCACGCTCGGTCCGCTGTACGTTTTGCTGCTTCCAGCATGTCCTGGGAAGGGGAGGTGGAGGCCGCCTTGGATGTTGGGATGCAGACGAGCTCGCATGGGGTATTTCCCCTACAGTTCATAATGCGGAAGTGAGCCGGTAGAGAAGCAGGTCGGGGGTTCGCAAGTTGAGTAGGCTTTGGAGTCGGAGATGTTACTGACTGGGCCGGAACATCAGGAAGAAATGAACTTGAGATCCAGCTTTTGAAGCGATCCAAGAGTTTCTGTGTGTGGTGCTGGACGAAAGCCCTCTTAAATGCCCATCCCGTAAGATGCTGAACCTCCACCACTTGGGTGACCACCACTTGGGGAGTCCAAAAGAGTGTGTCACAGTTGCTCTGGACCCAATCCACGGCAGAGTCGCACACATCCGGGTAGTCCATGTAGTAGCGTCCAAGGCGGTTGTGTGCGTACAAGGCGCCACGAAACAGGCATTCTTTGTGCGTCTCCCGTGGAAGGCTGAGCAGTGATTCCTCGTAAAGCTGCGGTAAAGTCGAGCGTACCCAGGCCTCTTTAACGCTCTCGTTGAGCATAGCATCATACTCCATCCTGGCACGCTCAGCGTTGTCTCTCAATGACGGTTGTAGGTACGATAGACTGTAAAATATTAATTGAAGGGCAACGATAAGCACAGTCAAGGAGTGATGAAGTGAGGCTAAAGTTAAAAGTGCTCGCTCGTCCTTCGTAGGCCGTGGAAACTGTGCCGTCGTGCGAGACTCCTGCGTCGTCTGGCTAGATCTTCGGGCAGCGGTCCGCCGTTGGAGCGCAGGGGGGGACGTTGACGTGTCCATCGTGGAAGAACGGAGCGTGGCTGTTGACTTTTGAACTGGTTGTATGGAGTCAGTGGGGTTGCGCCGGAAGAGGAGAGGTACTTAGGATATAGGTTTGGGAAGCAAGAGCGAGCGAAGATCACGTGCGGCAGCCAGCAGCAGAGCCCTGCCCAGATGCGTGCCTGCTACATACGCCGGGCAGAGACGCCCCGCCCTTTCACTCACCTTAGGTTATCGACCAATCAGAGCACAGCAAGTGGCAGCGAGAAAAAGAGATTACGGTGAAAGTGGTGGACGCGGACGCTACCTACCTCAGGAACATGAGAGTTTGGATGCCGGTGAACCATGACCTCACCGACGCCGTCATATGCTAGCTGCGCCCTCACCACCCTACCAAGCCAAGTCACGTTGTGGACGGGACTGGACTTTCAAGCATCATCAAGACCGTCCTGGCTTCTAGCTCACGGTTCCTAACGTCGCCGGCGTGCGCCCCTTCCCAGGTCTTCAATGTCGGGTATCGCCAATTTGACGTCACCAGCGTCCGCTTGGATATCGCTCTCTTCGACCACCAACGACTTCTCACTCTTGATTACGAGCCCTTCAGGCCCTTCAGCCTTCACTACAGCTGTTTCCTTCTTAATCCTCATGGACTTGCCCACTACAGCAGAGGGACATAGCCCCCTGTCGGCAAGCTTGCAATCACCGCATCTTCTTCCAACTGGCAGGCATATCGTCTGGCCGAAGCCGACAAGCAGATTGTTGATGTCGTGCCAGCGATCTTTGGGAAGCCATGATTCCAATGCCGCTCTGGTTTCCTCGGGCGTCTTGGTCTTGTTCCAGCCCCAGAGGTTGGTGATTCTGTGCACGTGAACGTCGACCCCAATCCCCTCGTCTCTTCCCCAGGCCGCACTCATACACAGATATGCCATCTTGGGCCCAACCCCAGGAAGCGAGACGAGCCCTTCTATAGTGTCGGGAATGTCCGAGTTCCATTTATCTCTCAAGATCTCCGCTGCCGCCTTGATGTATTTCGTCTTCAGGTTGTGGAATCCGACTTTATTGATGAAGGCATTCAATGCAGCAGGTTCGATCGCGAGGACGGATTCAAGGTTGAAGCCCTATTTCTAGTCAGAGAAAATAAGGCACAAATCGGCCATCATCGACTTACCCCTGGCATGTTAGCTTGCATCCCTTTTATGGCCGCGCTTGTCACCGTGTCTTTGGTTTGACTACTCAACATCAAAGACACCAGAGTCTGGAAGCGCTGATCGCGGGGACTGGTCGTTCTGTCTGCTAGACTCTCACACCCCATGGTATCCACTGGTGCCACATTCTCATTGCGCATCTCGCGCGTGAGCGCATATATCTCCTCCCAATTCGGCGGCGGCTCTACTTTGACGTTTCCATCAGGACCGACCATCTTCTTCGCGGGCACCCGACGCGCCTTCTTGGGCCTGCCGTTCGCCTTCTTCGGGGACATGATTTCCGCAATGGTTATCTCCTCCGTCTCCTGCTTCACGGTTGCCCTCACAGGTGTCTGCTCTCCGCGCTTCCTCTTCCTGCTCGAAGTTGCTTCGCCGTCGTCCCATTCCGACTCGTCGGGCACTGAGCTCAGCTCGGAATCTGTCTCGCCGTTGCCATTATCGCGCACCGTTGCTGACTCGGCAGCTTCTCGTCTTGTCACATTGCCAGCTTCAGCAGTGTTTAGGGCGAAGTCTCGAATGTTTGCTTTTGCTCCCGCGCGGGTTTGACGTAATCGGCTCGGGGGACGGCTTGCAGACAGGGTGGAAGCAATCTTTGCCGCGTCTCGCGACAATCGTGAGGTCCGCATACGGGAGGATTGACAATTCCTAGTAACTGGAATGAGGAACTTGGTGTTGTTTGAAGGTCTGAGGTTGAGGTAAGGTTGGTAGCTCGATGTCCAATCAGATCGCAGAGGTTCGGAGGTCCGCACGCGACAGGGGTGGGGGTTCTCTTCCTTCCCCGAACCTTGAGCTGTGGTTTGCAGTCGTCATACTCTGGATCAAACATTGGGACGGAAAAATTCCACAGGTCACATACCAGCATTCATTGCGAGGTGTACTTTTGGAGAATGGATCACAATCCAACGGACTACTTACTCTGACCACAATACTTTCTCGTCAAAAGCATTGCTACCCCGCCATTCCACTGTGTTTTGAGGTTGCCCGCTATAGCTCCAGTCTGAAATACCACAAGCTTGCGAAGCCATGGCCCCTTCACGCGCAGTGGACATTGCGTCCTTTGCAACGACCCAACTTACGCTCCTAGACGCCGAACTACAAGCCGAACTGTCCGAAACGAACGCCCTCCTCTCCTCTCATACGCCGACCGCCCTCTCCCGCGCCGGACTAGCAATCCTCAACCTCAACATCTCGTCCCTACGCACGGGTCTAGGTGGCAAGACTGTGGTGGAACTATGCCTTGACCCCGCCGTGGTGACCAAGGGCGAAAAGCCAGATATACCGGAACATGGAATGAGGACGGGGGATATCGTGGCGCTCCAGGAACAGCCTACCGGAAGCGCTAAGAAAACAGAGAAGCGGGACCTGGCGAAGAAGGGCGTGGAAGGGGTGGTGCTCCGGGTGCGAAGGGAGAATGTCGAGATCGTCCTCGACAAGGAAGATGCTGAAGTCCCGACGGCCGGGAAGCTGTGGCTTGTCAAGCTGGCGAACGACATCACTTATAAGAGGATGAACCAGACGATGGGCAGGCTCCAGAAGTTCCAAGAGCAGGAGTATACGCCTTTTATACGGATTCTTTTTGGGCAAGGATCACCGACACCGATTCCTTCCGATCTCAACGATACTTCGCATCCGTTGCACAAGCTGGAGTGGATTGATCCTACACTGAACGACAGCCAAAAGGAGGCGATTCGCTTTGCGTTGGCCTCGAGAGAGGTTGCTCTGATCCACGGCCCGCCTGGCACAGGGAAGACGCACACTCTAATCGAGCTGATTCTGCAAATGCTGAAGCAGAAACTCCGGCTTCTGGTCTGTGGCCCATCCAATATATCAGTCGACAATATTGTCGAGCGGCTGGCACCACACAAGGTGCCCATGATACGCTTGGGTCATCCGGCTCGGCTTCTCCCTTCAGTGCTGAATCACTCGTTGGACGTCCTGACTAGGACATCGGAGGCTGCGGCTCTCGTCCAAGATATCCGGCAAGAACTGGACGAGAAGCAAGCATCGATCCGCAAGACACGAAACGCACGAGAGCGGCGGCAGATCTACACCGAGATAAAGGATCTTCGAAAGGAGTACAAAGAGCGAGAGAGGGGCTGTGTGGAGAACCTGGTGAGAGGCAGTAAGGTTGTACTCGCCACTCTGCATGGCGCCGGCGGGTTTCATCTCAAGGGCCAGGAATTCGACGTGGTGATAGTCGACGAGGCTTCCCAGGCCCTGGAGGCGCAGTGCTGGGTTCCCCTGCTCTGGGTTAAAGCGTGCAAGCTGGTGCTTGCCGGCGACCATCTCCAGCTACCACCTACGATCAAGTCACTGAATTCCAAGGCAGCCAAAGCGGCGAAGAAGGGTTCAGCTAAGAAGAACAGTGACAAGAAAAGCAAGGGTACGCAAGGGGAGGCTAACGGCGAAGGTGAGAACAATGCGGGCGCGTCTGGAAAGCCGGTGGCAGACGGCATGACGTTGGAAACAACGCTGTTTGATAGGCTGCTGGACCTACACGGTCCGACCATCAAACGCATGCTAACCACGCAATACCGCATGCATGAGACAATCATGCGGTTTCCGTCAGATGAGCTATACGAATCGAAACTAATCGCGGCCGATTTCGTCAAGGATAGGCTGCTCAAGGATCTACCGTACGAGGTCGCGGACACAGAGGACACCCGCGAGCCTCTCGTCTTCTGGGACACGCAGGGCGGTGACTTTCCTGAGAAGACGGAGGACGACGATGTCGGGAAAGGGGGCAAGGGTATGAGTCTGGGGGACAGCAAGAGCAACGAGGCAGAGGCCACGCTGGTCAAGCTGCATGTCCGCAATCTAATCGATGCAGGCGTCAAAGCAGAAGACATTGCCGTCGTGACCCCATATAATGCTCAGGTAGGCAGTCTAGCCCAAGTCCCAAGTGCACATATGCATCATGCATGCCCCTCTATGCCCCTCTACAGTATGCGGCTTTACGGGCGCCGCATCGACCATCAATCTACGCAAGACTCACTGACATGTCATACAACAGCTTGCCATCTTGTCGCAGCTCCTGAAGGAGGCATATCCAGGCATTGAATTGGGGTCCGTCGACGGGTTCCAGGGCCGCGAGAAGGAAGCCGTGGTCGTCAGCCTGGTTCGCAGCAATGCGGACCACGAGGTGGGCTTCCTGGGCGAGAAGCGAAGGTTGAACGGTAAGACACGAAACGAGTCCAACGAATTTCTGGAGTCGCCCCTGCATGCAGCTTTTTGATTGATGAGAAAAGGCGGGCTGACGAGGTGCTGCTGCAGTGGCCATGACACGGCCAAAACGACACCTGTGTGTTGTCGGAGACTCGGACACTGTTGGCCGGTGAGTGTGTTCCCCCAAAGTCCCGCCCCCCTCCCCAGCCCTCAACAACACCGCATCAAATGTGGGCCGAGACGTGCGTTTCTCTCTCCGTGCAACCACCTTCGTATGCATCGACGACATGCTGTGCAAGACGAAACTCTCGTCCAGGGCGCTGTTTGGCTGACACGTATGCGATTAGGGGCAGCCAGTTCCTGAAGAACTGGATGGACTTCCTCGAGGAAAATGCCGACCTGCGATACCCCAATCTCGCGGACCTCTACGTGGACGAACAGAAGGCTGGATGAGGCCCAGAGGACGGCAACTTGAGACAGCTTGGCTGGGAGGATGACGAGCCTCGGTTTGGGAACTCTGCTGGTTCCGTAGACGGTCAGCGGTGGCGGTTGTCGCTCGAGCCTCGCCCTCAAACAGGAGAACCTGTTGGATGCTGACTTGCCAATAATACATGTCATGGCGCGAGGACTCCAGATGAGGCACCGTCGTGTTGCGAGTGTTGCGAGTTCCTGCATGCATGCAGCGTGACTGGGCTCTCTCGCTTGCAGTAGTCGTTCTTGCGCGACGGAAATAGGGAAAGGCTGCGTGTCCGTAATTGGCACCTCGGAGAAACTGCTCAGAAACGATAGATTGGTGAGGAGTACTCCGTATTCCAGCGCTCCCAGGAGAGGGGTATACCTCTCTGTCTAGATAGCAAAGAGCATAGGTACCCCCCCTGTGCTGCCAAACGGTAAA
This sequence comes from Westerdykella aurantiaca, assembly GCA_030412805.1. Taxonomy (NCBI): domain Eukaryota; kingdom Fungi; phylum Ascomycota; class Dothideomycetes; order Pleosporales; family Sporormiaceae; genus Westerdykella; species Westerdykella aurantiaca. The sequence goes on from JASJFJ010000003.1 coordinate 6,080,108, forward strand.
TCGCACCATGAGGACAATGAAAGATGGTCTGGTGGAGGGAACAACCTGGGAGCTTTCGACACACGAACACCAGAGCTGAAGAGATGCACGCCTATCGATACTGTACAGCCCGGGCGCTACGGCACTGGTGCTGATCAATTCAACGTCGGCGTTCCTCATCCACCATTCACGATTTGCCAATATCCACCCACCACTCCATCCTCCACAGCATCTTTTTAGTACGACGCCCTCAGGACAGACCCGCTTGCTTGCAGCATCTCACCCACCTCCGAGCCCACGCAGACACCAATTGACCCCGCCGACCCGTAACCCACGTTCTCAGTGAACTCGGAGGGGGGTCCGGCGTTGCACCAATGCCCGCACCCTTCGCGCTTGTCCGCGGCCAACTTCAAACTCGCGAGTCGCGGCCTGCATCTTTCGCAACGCGGCCTGCGCTGGGACCTCGAGATTCCAAAAGGTGGCACTGACTTGGGACGGCAGAGGCTCAGGCTCAGGCACGGGGCACCCGCCCGCGTCATGGCAATTGGGGGCAGCCTGAACCGCGTTCTCGGCGTGCGGTTGCTGCGGTTGTGGGGACTGCCGAAGAGGACGGGTCACGGAAACGTGCGCAGACACCACCAGTGTTCTCAGTAGTGAATGTTCCCACTGCCCAGCAGCGTCCAAGCGACGGGGAGCCATGCTATAATTACCGTGTAGAGATGGAAAAGAGACCATTGACGACAAATAATTCACTTCTCTCTGCACCGGCCCATGTTTAACGCCACGACCCGCCATCGAGGGCGTTATTGGCTCTTATGCGCGATGCCAGAGGCGTACTGTACCCTCTGCCGTCGATGGAATCATGGACCCCCCATCGTGGGCTTCAAAGTTCAAGGCTTGCTTGCTGTCCACCTGTCGTGCTCCCATCCCACCCTGCCCTGAGTCTGAAACAAGCTCGCCGTCACCCCCGCCAGCAGCCCAGCACTTCGCCAGTCTCGCCTACCCGCTCGTGGCTTTTCCAGGAGTGGATACCCGATACCCCCAGGCATCTCGTGCAAGTAGGTCGTGGCGTATCGACCCTTTTTCTCCCAAGCATGCATGCATGCATGCATCGATCCACCATCCACGCTGCTCGCTGGTGGCTGGCTCCCCTCCTTGGAAACTTGGAGCTTCCCTGAACGGGGCGCCCGCCCGAACGACCTGCCTCTCTGCTGGGACCGACCGACGGACTGTCTGACTGACTGAATGCTGCTGTTGCTATTATAATACATATAACCCCCATCTCCCAGGCGCCCCGCGTCCCGCGTGCCTCACACCCGACCTTCCTTTATCTCCTTTGCAATGCGTGCTGTAGCTGCGTATGCGTAGCCTGGTCATGCACTCCGCCCCTCTCCCTCTCCCGCCCCCGACGAACCCCCCGTTCATGATCGTACTTTAAACCCTTCGACGCTGTCCTTTTCTCGAACGTTGCTTCTTCGTTTCTTGCCACTTCGAGTTTTTCTAATAAACGTCGCTCGTTATATACCGTTCTATTATATCCTTCCTTCTTAAAGCCGCGCTGGTATTACAAAACTCCATCCAATTGCGCCATAACTTTGTTTAGTGGGGCGCATAATCTGGGGGGAGGTACTGAGAATTAAACCTTCCGAGAGCGACGACAGCGTCCGTCGACCTGGATCTCGGCCTTTTGGGCAAAATCCCAATCCCCCCCCCCCCCCGCTTGATCGTGCCGCTGGGCGGAATCTCTGCTGGCAATCCCATTTCAGTTCAGTTCGAAAACACCGCGGCTCGTCTGGAAACGCCATTGACCTTTGTGTTGGAGCAAGACTCCCGAACTCGAACTGCACGAGTAACCGCTAGCGAGCTGGCTTCACGATTCTCCAATACCCGGCTCATGCTTGTCCAGGACGACCTCGTCGCCCCGAAAATGAGCGTCGTCGAGCGGCCTTTGCAGCGCTCGAGCTGGAAGGCCGAGGCGATCCGGCGTGGTGAGCTGAAGATCAGCGGTCCCATCCCCATCACGGAGGAGACGCCGCTTACTGAGGAGGAGGAGAGACAGTATGCGGAGAAGGGCCACCTGGATCTGCACACGCAGTCGAGGGACTCGGATACCTTGGGGATCCAGGCACATACGCCCGTCGTGCTGCAACCGGTGGTGGTGGTGGAGAATGGGAGTCCCCGTCTGAATGGAACGGCCCCTGACGACGTAGTAGCTCCAGAGGAGCAGGAGCCAGCGCATGCGCTTAGACACCGGGTGTCGAAGGAGAGCCTGAGAGGTGCCGGCACCGGCACCGGCGAGTTCCAGGGAAGGAGTTCGACGCAGCCGCTGTCCTCGAGCTATGCAGCGAGCAGTCCTTACTCCCCGCTGCCGAGGAGCTCCACGGTAACGGCGTCGAGGAAGAAGAAGGGAGGCAGCCTTCGAAATGTCTTCCGGAAGATGTTCGGCCGGCGCAGTCGAGAAGAGCAGCCTCAGCCTGCGGAGCCGGTAATCCGCCATTCGCATCATCGCAGTGTAAGGATATCAAGCCCCCCTATCCCACTCGCAACAAAAGCTGATGTACCCTTAACAGGAACCCATAACCATCCACGAATCCCCGAAGATGACACGAGAGAACGTCTCCGGAACCACACGCATCTCCGACCTGCCCGTCCGCGAACTCGAGCCCATCAACCCCCTCGGCCAGCATCTACCGTTCCCAATGAACGTGAACGCTCCGCAGCAGACGAGTCCGCCGCATGACTACATCTCGTTTGATCGGCCGTCGGTGGACCAGACGGGGCGGAGGGCCACGCTGCCGAATATCCTCCACCACCATACGGGGGACAAGGCAGACGGAGATTCGCCGCGCTCCCCGCAGATAGGGATTGCCCTGTCCAGCCCGCCCCAGACGTCCCATTCCATCCAGTCGAAGCGGAGATCGCGGAGCGCGGGCGCTTTGCGGGATCTGGCCAGGAGCCGTCCCTCGGTGGAGAGGCGACGCAGTGAGGAGATCAGGTATTGGAGAGGGAGCTACCAGTCCGGGAGTATCTACAGCACCGCGAGTCCGAGACCGCAGACCGCGCGTACGGTAGAAACGGTGCGCACGGTCGAGGGTCTGGACGCTGCTATCGTGCATGAGGTGCCAGAGAGACCCGAGTCGCGGAGTGCTGAGGTCGAGCAAGTTACCCCTGACGCGATGGAAGTGGAAGAGCCGCATATGCCGATGCCGCTCCCTCTCCCGCTGCCCGTCGAAGCCTTCAATTTCGGCGACTTCAACAACGACTTCCACGCCGTCGAGCAGCCCACGGACATCGAAGTCGTCGACGAACCCACCCCTGCGCACACGCCCCTACATGAAATCCACCCACCCTCCATCGAACACCGCGTCCAGCACCTAGAGGACCATCTCCACGACCTCGAAACCACCGTCCGCCGCATCTCCTCCCGCAACAACCGCCAAACCATCATCCTCGAGAACGCCCCCTCAGGCCCCCAATACCGCAACCGCACCTCCCCACCCAGGTCCGACGACACGCTGACCGCTCCACACCTCCCCAACCCCAACCCATCACCCCCCATGTCCCCCACCCTCGAAGCTCTCTCCCCCCTAAACGGCATCACCACCACCTCCCCCTCATCCTCCTCCGCACGGGGTGTTACTGCCCCGGACCCCCTCGCCCTCCGCCTCACCCACCTAACCACCGCCCTGCAATCCGAGCGCCTCGCCCGCAAAACCCTCGAACACGACGTCTCCCTCCTCCGCGCCGAGCTCGCCAGCCTCCACGCCCTGGTCCACAAACTCGTCTCGCACGCCCAGCTCGGCAGCCCGTCGTACCCGACCCCCTCGCCCGACGGCATCGTCGCTAGCAACGAGGAGGAGCAGCGCGTCGGCGGGACGCCGCGGGCTGGGGGGTTTGCGACTGCGTCTGCGTCTGCGGGTGGGGATGGGGGCAAGGGAGGGGGGTCGCCGGAGACGCTGAGGCGGGTTGCTGCTGTGAGGGAGACGGTGGTGAGTCGGTTTAGCGGGAGCGGGAGTGAGAGTGAGAGGGAGGATGGGAGTGGGAGTGTTGGGGGTGGGAGTCGTGAGGATTTGACGAGTCCTGAGGCGTGGGCTACGCCGAAGGAGGAGGGGGTGGGTTTTTTTGGGGACGGGGGGAGGGAGAGGTTTTGATGGGAGCTGTGAGCTGTGAGCTGTGAGGTGGCTAGGGGGGATGGCGGAACGTGTATGGGTATGGGTATGTGCATGGTGATGGTGATGTGTATTGTGATGGACGCTGATGCTGACGGTCTGAGACGTTCTCACTTTTCTCTCTATCTTCCTCTCGTTCGTGGTGTTTCGTTTCTACGTCGGTGTTCTGCTTTTGCTTGTTCCTGGCAGCTGCGTTTTGCATCGTCTCATCTGTTTTTGTTCTTGTTCTTTTCTTTTCTCTTCCTTTTCCTTTTCTCACTGCGGTGTCCTTTCTTTGCAGCTTGTAAGATACCCCTATTCCGTAATTCCTATCTCTACCGTCGGCTTCTTCGTCTGCTGCTGTTGCTCCGCAGACGCTGAACTTCTCTCCGTGTTTGGATTCGCACGCTTTGTCCTGCGTTGTATTTGTACGTTTAGTCGCGCGCATATATGAATGTATGTATGTGGTTTTCCTGTTGCGTAATACGAGATGCATCTTTATTATTCGACGTGGGTGCTCGTGTCTCTCGTGCTTGGGGCTCCATCTTCCCTTCTGAGTCCAACGATCGAAACAGTTGTGCTGGTTATCGCGCAACAATCGTTGATGGTGATGATGGAGATGATGGTGGTGAACAGCACCACCACTCATTCTACTTTGTACAGGGATGTGTGCAGACATCACGTAGCCTGCAAAAAGAAAGAATCCAGCAGGACATGATGAATCCGATTTGGCGTTTGATTTGAAGAATTTTCTTTGAAGGGAGGGAGATTGCAAGTGGTGCAGAGAGAAGACAGGGAAAGCAGCAGGCCTTATATACTCCATGCGGTGCGTTGTAGTAGTCAGCAAGGCTTTAGTAGTGAGAATTATGATGATGATGATGGTGGTGGTGATGATTAGCAGCGCCATGCATTTCAGATTTAGACATGTTGGATTGCATGGAGTGCAGACTTCGCCGAAACGCCGCAGGACATAATTCCTCCCGCGATCTTTTTTTGTCCTTTTTAAATAATCCACGCTCAATTTGCATACAGTGAGGGCAAGGAGACACGAAAAGAAGCGGGCCTTTTATACTCCTCGAGACGGCTGGAGTGCACGTGGCGACTAGTGCGTCATGACAATGATGGTGATGAACAGCATCGCCGACTTGAAATTTAGACAAATGTGCGCTGCAGCACGGACTTTGCGAGGCGCGCAGGACATCCACAGGGCTCGGCGTTGGTTTTTACGAATAAAAAAAGTTTTGAAATTGTGTAGAGCAGAGTGAGAAGGTACGTGACACAGCAGGGCTTTTATACTTCACGAGCTAAGGGGTGCGGTGAACCGTAGTGGCTTAATGATGGTGATGATGGAGGGCATCGTTCTGAGCGGCTCGGTTTCAGACATGTGTGGGGTTTGCACAGACTTCGTCAAAAGCACGCAAATCATAATATTTCGCCGATACCGTTTTAAAAGAAGGAACCGTTTTGATCTTGCAGGTAGTAGACTAGGAAGACTAGTCGTGCGGCGGGTCTTATATAGTTTAGCACGTGCGAAACATGCATTGGGTCGGGCGTAGGATTTCGCAGTGCAGACGGCCGATTCAAAAACATCATGTGGGATGTATGTGACGATGGTGATGGTGATGAATGGCCTCACGTCTCGTCGGAAAATCCGTCAGTGGCAGACTGTGAGTACTCAGCAAAACTCACTTCATTTAGACACGGCGTGCCACAATTTTTAGAAGATAACGAACTTTACCTCTGTGTAGTAAAGGAGAGGGGAATAGGGGAAGGCTGAGGCTTTATATACTTTTCTAGGCGGCGGGAAGGACGTGCGTTCACTACGCATGTGGTTTAGCAACCTTGCAGTGTGCGAAGCTGCTTTTACTGGACATGGAAAAATCTTTTGAATTTGGAAACATTTTTAAAAGTAGACTCATGTATACCAGCAGGTTGGGTTCTCTTGGTGGATTAGTAGTGGTGACGCTGATGGTGGAGAACGGCATTACGCCAGGTTGGAAAATCGTTCGGCGGCAATCTACGAGTGTCCAACAAACCACAGCTCATGAATACACCGATGCAGAATTTTGAAGACAAAGAACAGTTTCTAGAGTTGTGTAGTAAGTAAGAGCGTACACAGGAAAGTAGGATGCTTTGTATACTTTTTCTAGGCGGGGTAACGTACATTTGATTAGCTATGTAATTTGACTATTTTGCACTAAGGAAAACTACTTCGTAAGGACATACTATAGATAGTTTGAACAAAAAGAGTCTGTATGAGCATAGCTAAGTACCGCGGTAGGTTGATTATTTTTGGGTACTTGATGGTGGTGATAATCATAGTCGTAGTGATCAAGAGCATGCCGTCAAGGTCCGGAAGTTTGAACATTGTTATCAATGAGATATACGTCCTCCGAAAGATTCCAGCACATATGAAAGCACCCAACCCATTTTAAAAGGAACACATTATTTGCAACTTTGTAAGTAAGAGGGCGCAGTGTTAGAGTCTTAGAGAGTAAGAGAAGCTTTTAATACTTTATCAAGAATTGTGTGCCTTGAATAACGTGATTTGGGGGCTAGACTGCGCACAAATGTAAAGATAAAGAGTTTCAATTAGCAGTATCTTTTTTTGGGTTGAGTATGTATCGACTAGCAGTTGGTGACGGCGTTTGGTGATGGACATTCTTCCTCTCTCGGAATCCCTCCTCGTCGGTACGCCGAACAAATCAAGCGCATGAAATCGAACTCCTGTTGATGTAGAAAGGAAAAAGGAAGATAAATATGTGTAGAAGGAAGCATGTAGAGACAGAGAGGAAGCCGTATTCCATACTCTACAGGGTCAAAACATAGATTTGGTTTTATATGTGAGTCGAGAATCCCATAACTCAAAGCTCTAGCCTGTGTCTTAATGGGCTTTTGTCGATTTGATGATGGTGGTGGTTGACAGTATCAATCCACTCTGCCCAAAGCCATCCTAGAATAGAATGCAAGGAAAGAAAGAACGCAAGGACATGAAACTTCGGGTTTGCAACTTTCTGGATGAAGGAAATGAAATTAAACAGTTTATCAAGGAAGGGTTTCGTGAAGTGCAAGAGAGAGCCATTTATACTTCGTAGCTCAAAACATGAACGAAAAAAAAAGCGGGATTATTTGAAGTTCCGTCTCCTGGTGTTAATCAAAATGGTACGCTAAATGCCAAAAGTCGATGATCAACATCATTGCTTGTAGGAGTTATTTGGGAGACCTCGAAGCAAGAGATCACGGACATGTTTTCTCTTGGTAAAAATGACGCCGTCGTGACAAGTAGGCCAACCCCGAAAAACGAGTATGCGGCTCAAGGTCAACGAATGGGACTGGGGGTTACAGATGGTGAAAAATTCGTTTGCGTCTTTGGGACCGCTCACTGTTGTCGCTTTTCAATCCACTCGTCTGTTGGGGTTGACCTGCTCAACTCTTGAGGAAAGTATCTAAGAATCCCGCAGAAATGTTTGGGGTTAAGGTGTGCATTCATAATATGGATGTGTGGGTCAGTACAATTTGATGTGTAGATGCCCGTTGTGAAAGTTCGCTTGAACTTCCCAACGAGTCGGTTGTACAGCTGCTCCACTTTAGTCGGCTCCCCACACATAACTGCGATTGGCGTATGTGGTTGCTGTGCCTCAATCGGCTTTGCAAACAAAGAGACTATCTATATAAGTGTCGATTACCCACCAAGTTCAGGAATCCGGTTCTTTACATATTGTTCCTCCACTGCGATTTAATCATGACAGCTCCTTCCCGTATTGTGGAACTTGCTCGCATCATTGAAAAACATACCTGCACCATTGACGAAGCGTTCACCGCGAGGGGCCTCCCGACTCCTTCCTTTGACCACAATGCTTCTGTTGTGTTTCCACCGGATCTGACTCCCTCTTATGACGCCGTTCTTGACGCTACACAGGAACTGCATGACCTGCTCCTGTCACCTATGAGTCTCATGTTCCGCAAAAGCAGTGTAAGAGATGATCGCTATCATCATTTTCCATGCCAAGCTCACAAATGATTAGTACAACAAGTTGGCTGGCATGAAAGCAATATCGCAATACAATATAGCGAATTGCTTTGCCCCTGGGGAGACAGTGAGCTATGAACAACTGTCTGAGTCCTGTGGACTTGCAGTGAAGCCGCTGAAGCACTTGCTTCGCCACGCCATGACCTTGAGAATTTTCACTGAGCCGACGAAGGGCGTCGTGGCACAAACTGCGGCCTCGAAACTTTTGCGCGATTCTCATTGTAGTCAATGGCTGGAACAATGCACCAAAGAACTTTGGCCAGCTAGTGTCAAAGTAAGTGCGATTATGCACTACGTTCCCCCAAGATGCATGCTAAGAGTTTAACAAGATTGCGGATGCCCTTGCCAAATGGCCAGAGTCTGAAGAGCCTCAACATTCCGGATGGAACTTAGCACTCAACGTGGAAGAGGCGCTCTATCAAAAGCTTGCCACAGACTTGGAGTTTGCTGCACGCTTCGGGGGAACAATGTCGGGCCTGATCTCTAACGACCCCGCATATGATCCCGGCCATATCGAACGAAGTTATGATTGGGAATCTCTCGGCAATGGATTGGTTGTGGATGTCGGTGGCTCTCACGGCGCCGTTGCCGTCGAACTTGCATCTAAGCACAAGCAGTTGCGCCTGATCTGTCAAGACCTCGAGACAACAATTCAAGGTGCGCCAGCTCTACCTGATACACTCGCAAAAAGGGTCGAGTTTATGGTCCATAACTTCTTTACCCCCCAGCCCGTTGTGGCCGATGCCTATATCTTCCGCTGGATTTTCCACAATTGGTCGGACAAGTATGCGGCCCAGATTCTGCAAGCTTTGATTCCATCGTTGAAGCCCGGGGCAAGGATCTTGATACATGACGGATTATTGCCCGATCCCGGACAGATCCCAAGTTGGAGGGAGGAGGATCTCAGATATGTTACAATGTCCTGCGTAGTCCCAAAGGCCCAATCACGACGGACCGCTCGGCGCTAACTCAGCGATACCCTAGGGACCTTGACCTGATCATGAGTGCTTACTTCAACACATGGGAAAGGGATGTAGATGAGTGGATAGAGCTCTTCCGCCGAGCCGATCGCGGATTCCAATTCATTGGCGTTACGCAACCGCAGGGCTCCGCACTCGCTCTCATTGAAGCGCGTTGGACTGGAAGGGATGCATCGAAGGCGCTCTGAACTCCGGTCATTAGACAATGCTGCAGCCTGACAAGAAATCGTGCATTGCTTAGTGTCGCACCTACCCTTGGTTATCTCCACTGTACAACAATACGGATCAAATGCACTGAACAACGGTGTGAGTACAATGAGGCTCTATAGGGGACATGTTCAAATTGAAAAGTCATAAATAGTGTCATTGATTCTTTCCTCCAAATGTGCAATCAACTGTTGTCTTCAAATCTTTCGAGCATTATTGCCACTTTGGCCTTGAAGGTTCAGGACTCATCGCTATACATAAGTATTCTCCGATTTATATTGATTCCCAAAATGCTCTCAACGCTGCAGTCTCTCCTCCATAGTAAGTGCATCGATTCATTAGGCGCTATCCTTGATGACTTCTTCCGCCTCTGACCATGAGAAGCATTGAAAATGTCTTTTGCCACAAGACACTAACATCTCCAGAAATTGCAAAGAACAGCAATTCTCGAAATACTGGTGGGACCATCGTCACCTACAACCAAGGGGATGTGATCACTGAGAGCTGACTCTCATATACTCAGCTGGTCAAGCAAGCGGAGAACAATGCCGCCCTCCTCAAGTCCACATTGGATGTCGCCAACGGCTCTATCGTTGTCCTCCACTTCAACAATCATGAAGACAACATCATCTGGCTCTGGTCCATTCTGTACTCTGGCGGAATTCCCGCAATGTCTACACCATTCCCTGCACTAGGGGACTTGCGCGTCAAACACATAGCCCACGTCGACAAACTCCTTAGACTCCTAAAACGGCCGATCTATCTGACTCGTAGCCAACTTGTTCCACAGTTTCCCAAAGTTGATGGCCTCAATATCTCTGCCATCGAAGACCTCCAGAATAACCGTGCTCCCCACTCATGCCGACCATACCATCGCGAACCCATCCGACATGGCCCTCCTCATGCTCACATCGGGCAGCACTGGCCACGCCAGAGCCGTTCGCATCACACATTTTCAGATCCTCGCCTCCCTCTCAGGCAAATTTCAAACATCGAGAAGGCTATAACCGAAGCTCAGTATTGGGTCCATAACACCGGACTATACTGTAGTATTCGAGCATCGCAAAGCCGGTATGGCAACGGAAGAAGTATTTGTTGTTTATTTCCCTTCTTTCGATGTGACCGACAGACTTAGATTTCTCTCAACCCACGACGCTATTGTCAATATAGTTCTGGCGGTTACAGGCACGCGGCCGAATGCCCTACCCCTGGATGAGAAAGTACTCCAGAAGTCGTCTTTGGGCAAGCTGTCCCGTACGAAGCTCAAAACGATACTGGCGTTATACAATGATTGGACCGGACTGGGTTGGGGGTGGGGGGAAGGGTTGTTTTCTGTGACGTCGTGATTCAAAGATGGATGATATACAAATGGAGGTCGTTTCTTTGACGTTATGGAACTACGGCTTCTATTGATAGGACTTAGAATGGACCTTCTTTAAATACTAGAGTAAAACAAAAAAATATATATCGGCTACAGTAGTGGACAGCCTTCACAACATGTCAGTGTTCCACCATTCACCATTCGTAGTGAAGTCCTTGCTACGCAGCAACCTGCTTAAGTTGATATAATCTTGCCGGTCTCTATTACATTGGAGCACAGAGTAAAGCCCGATCCAACAAGCGCCTATACCCCTAAATCAATCGTCTCCGATATACCGCCCAGTCTCCCTCAGTAACCTCCATTCCCCTCGCAACCACCCCGGCATCCCCGCCCTCCACCTCAACAACACATACATGTACATCCCCCGCCCCAACACACCGCTCGCAAACACCAGCAGTATACCACACTACGCTGCACCGTCAGCACTACCCGCCATAGATGTGCGGCTCTCCATCTTAGGGCTTACCCCCCTCCCCACCAGCCACCAATGACGATTCCCCTCCACGGCTCCACGGCTCCCAACACGAACTTCCCACTCCACAGACCTTCGATTGGAGTGTAACATGCGCGCCATACGCAGCATCTGACAAATTTATGCATATCCTGCACATCCTCGCATGATCTTGCGTCCCCTCTGTGCGCTAGACATGCACATCCACGCACCTCGCGTTGAAATCGCCGCCATTGGATTGCAGTGTCAGCATCAGCCGCAGTTCACATCTCATAGGTAGCTATAGGGTTGAGTGGGTACTGTAAGTATGTGCGCCATGGACCCGGTTTCGCCTCGCTTCGGTGAACGCTGGGCCGGATTGCGTGAGGTGAGATGGGAGGAGGCTCTTTCGTTGTCATCGCGCTGGAATAATGGAAGGTGCATGGAAGGGGTTGGTGTGAGATTAGGCGGGCCATGTGGTGCTGATTGTTGAGGAAATTCGCCGATTACGGGAATGGAGGGGACGCGTGGGATGGGACGGATTGGGAAATATGGATTACATATAGGGTAGGCTGCGATAAGATGGGGAATAAACAAAGGCTGGATGGAAAGAAGGGGATGGTGGGGGATGGGGATGACTTAGGTTGGTCAATGGAGGGAATCAAGATGTACACAGTAAGAGTAGGGCAATAAAAGATTCGTCTCTTCGCGATAGGAAAGACTCTGAAGGAGGCCCCTTGTTTACAGACAGTGCTGGCTTTTTACTCCCATAACTACCACCAACAAAGCCGGTGAATATCCCCAAGCACCGGTTTCCACCTTAGGCAAAGCGACAGCAAACACCCGCCGCTTACCGACCCCTCCGCTCAAAGCCGGCAAACACTTCATCATCCTCACCTTATTGCTGCGGGCTCCAAGGGCTGGGCATCTGAGTGGCTTCTGGAGCTGAGCGACCTGGAATGTCGACGCCCATCCAATCAGAAGCCCAGGTTGCGATATCTGGTCCTCCACCACGGACACGCCGCTCAGTGGCGTCGAGCTTAGGTGCGGGTGGCGGCCTGAGCCCACCTTCTCTGACGATGCGGGGCTGGTGCTACTGGACTCCGATCCGGTGGTCCATCGTATCGATGTGGACGACGCCTGGTTGGGGGGAGTGATTGGATCGGCTTCAAGGGGGGAGCTACATGGACGTTTTTGTGGCTCGCCGGGAGGAAAAGAATAGTTGAGAGGTGCCGTTCAGCTGCGTGGAGATAACGGGATGGCTGTACCTGCGTCGAGGAAATGACGCTGCATCGGCCGATGGGAGCCGGGTTTTGTGAGGTTTCAAGTTGGAGGGGGTTAGGAGAGGTGGGAGGATGTGTTTGGTTCGTGAAGAATTGGGTGTATTCTGGGAGACATGGGATACAGGGTGCCGGGTACCAGGGTTACTTGGAGATGCCGATGTCCTTGCTGGACGATGGATCATTAGAGCGGGGAAACAGTGACATTCCCCTGAGAATTAAGGTTTGTTGACATGTACCGGTAGTGAGCTGGCTGGATATCGCTATGCTGCTGTAAGGAAGTGGAGTCGCAATGGAGGAGATAAGTGGATGCACGTGGATTCGCAACTTGCGTTGGAAGTAGAAGAGATGATAGCAAGGGGTCACTATAGCCGATATTACAACGGGGTCCTTGTATATCGGTAAGCCATCGTACACAGTACACAGCCCTCCGATGTCCACGTAGGATGCGTTGTCGGGACAATCGCACTCCCTTCTGTCTTCTTTCCATTATTGGGAACTAGAGACCATGGAATCATAGGCGCAACCTTGATGAAGGGGATTGATGATGGGGTGATGAGTCGGATCTGGAAGACGGCTGCCCAATTCACTCCCCCTCATTGGCCAAACATCCACCTTCTTTGTATGAACTGGATTTCGCTTCCCGGCAGGGGTCGCCAACCAGTGACAACCATTTCTGTTATGTTTCTGCTTGCCGCAATCGTCCGTAACGAGGCGTTCTGGTCAAAGAACGCCTGTTCTCTATTCGTGTGAACCGCTAGACCAGCGCAATTCCCCGAGCTCTTCCCAGTTTTTCCAGCTTCCCTTTCTTCGAGCTTTTCCGGCTTTCATCTCCTTCCCCAAGAATAGAAAAGGACGCGGCGCCGGCAAATCCCCGGCAGACCATTCCCCGCCATGCCGCTAAGCGATGCCGCGCCACATACCCTAGGGTAAGCGCCACAAGCTAAAATCCTTTTAGTCCAGCCGCCACAGCTTGGCATTGCTCAAACAGCTGCGAGATGCGAGATTGGCAATTCCGCGAGATTGCGAAGGTCCCCAGGAATCCTTGTCCCACGTAGGAGCAGAAGGATGAGTGCGGAGGATCCCTCCAAATCTCCGAGTTGCACGAACAGCGAAAGGATTTGTTGGACGTACAGTACTGAGTATGTAGTAGGGTACAGAAGGTATGGGCTCGAGCAGGAAACGTGCCACAGTCCGGAGTCAATAAAGCACGGAGCAAATAATGGGTTAGCTGGATTTGGTGGGCCTAGGCTGTGCTATCTATGGAGAGAGCCGGTTTGGGACGCGAATGAAGAGGGTGCTGAGGGAATTGAGCAATTTGGGACGGAATGGGGAGTCTGAAACACGTCGACAGTCGTGACAGGTGACGGATGTTCCCGGCCGATGCTGCACGGATCCTTGACGTGAAGTCGGTGCCATCTGAGAATGAGATACACATGTTGCTTGTATTGTTATTTTATTGCATCTTCAAATCGAACAAGCCAGATTCATATGAAAGGACTGGAAACTCTGGCAGGGCCCGAGTTATCGTTTTCGAGTTCGAGCTAGAGAACTGGGCTTGGACCTTTTCTACTATTCGTCTAGCAACTGCAGACTAATGCAGACCGCTAGACAGGTGTACCTGTTGTGCTACGTAGAGCAGATCCTCAAGGCTGGAATGCAGTGTACAAAGTGGACACCGTTTTTTTGGCTGCATATCGGAGGGCTTTGTCCGAATTCGCTCTCGGCCGCGTGACGCGTGAGTTCATTATCGTGAAGTTTCTTTCGTCATGAAGCGGTTCGGAATGTCCGGCACGGACGCGGAGGAGCTGTCCTCCGGGCTGTCCGGTTATGAAGTTGAGGTTCTGCAACGGGCCGAGATGTTTTTCAAGGAACTGTTGGCTTATTACATAGCTCTGCCGAGGCTCGGACGATCTCTATAGATCGATTTCGCAGCGGGACGGGAAGGGACATCTGTGACGTTTCGAGATTAAAAACGACTCAAATGGCGCATGTTCAAGAGGTGGGAGCGCGTGGCCGAGCTTCTCCAGATGGCGCACGACAATATTGAGGACGAAATACCATCACAGTTGCTAGTCTGTGGCTGAGGAGCCATGACGAGGTGAAAGGAACGTCTCGATCCCGCTAGCATTTGTAGATGACATGCAGCGATCCCTGAACTCGTGGAGGTGGCGCTACCTTTCGAGTGTGGCGGTTCTGTGGTCGAAGGACCGATTGTGCAGGTGGTGTGAGAAGGTTTCTTCCAAAAGCAAACACCAAACTTTTCTCGGCGCTCGCCAGTGCTGTGGACTCCGTAGGTAGGTATGAAAGTGTTGTTGGGCTTGAGCGAGACCAGGATAGCAAGCCGATGAGTGCTTTTAGTGTTGCTCTCCAGGAGGCGGTAACCTTGCCTGGATGGAGCCATTCCAGCCTCCATTATTTGCTGGGCGCAACCACTGCGTGTCTATCGAAACTCAAAACCTGAAAGTTGTCAACGATGGGCAAAAGCAACCTTGGAAGACAGTTCGCCGTTGTTTTGCCCAGGGGTGACGACCAGCTTCTCCGCACTCTGGCCATCAATCCCAATTCCGGTCTCCGGACGGCGGAGAGGCGAGGTGGCCCGGTTCGACTCACCAGCGCAGGAGTCGCCATCTGCCCCTGCATGGGATGCCAAGCAGCGCATTTGAGGTGCTCCCGCCGTTCGCGACCAATTATTGACCTCCTAAGCGAGGTGAGAGTTGCGTCCGGGTATGAAACACCGCTGTCCTGTCCTTTCCTTATGCATCATGCCAATCCTCATGTTGACCGTTGAGTATCAGCCAGTGGTCACTGTCCGTCGATGGACGCGAAAGAATGTGGTGCTTGCTTGGGAGGGGCAAAAAGTGTACCTGGCAGAAGAGAAAGGGAATCCGAACCATAGGCCGCCCGCGGAGCCTGGGACGGAAAGCATACCGCGCCAAATATATCTCGAGATAGAGGATATGCAGCGTCACATTTCTGTCTGCAGCGCTGCATGTTGATAACAGGCGCCCGCAGAGAGGAGGTCCCGGAGGCTGAGAAGGGGCAGTTTGAGGCCGCAGTGAAAATAAATCGTAGCAAGCAGTAGCAAGCAGCTGGGCGGCAGCAGCTTGTTGCCCTCCATGACCCCAGAATGAGGCCAGCTGCACCTGCGGAGCGGAAGATAAGCTGCAGTGCGGCAAATGCACCCAGAGTCGGCGATGCAACTCGGTTTGGGGTGTCCGCACGTCTGTAGATTGTCTATGGCGGCACCGATTTTGCTTGCTGTCCCGTTGCAATGGAATGAGAGAATGCATCTTCGTCATTTATTATCATTGCGGACACGGTGAAGAGGACAGTGGTGGGAAATTTGCTGGCATCTTGCTGGCATCTTGTGGTGATTAGCGACCGTGCGAGATGAAGGTGAATGTCTGTGTGAAGTGCGTGAATGTGGTCCACGGCTGCGCTGCTTGGCCGCCTGAAGCCTTCGAAACCCCGCCCGCAAGCTGATGTTCTGATCCGACTCTTCTTCCCTCCTACCGTCGGTCGGCGATCTGTGATGGGTGGAACTGTGGCGGGGTGCCTGTGGGTTGTTGCTGGTGGTGGGTGGGAGGTGTGCTGAACGAGGCACGGGGGCGTTGTGTGTGCAGGGGTGTGCGTGAGCAGGCGGGGGGTCCCCTGCATGCCAAGAGCGTCCGAGCGCTGCGCTCGGGTTCTGAAAAGTAGCCCGCCCCGTCCTCGCGTCTCCCTCCCTCACTGGCCTTCCTCTCCCGATTCATTCACCACCACCATCCTCCTCCACCCCTCCCACCCACCCTCTCCCTTCCCGCGCTCGTCGCTTTCTGGAGCCCCATTGTCGCATTCGACGGCTGCTCACGCACGCTGTCGGTCGATTCTGAGGGTGTCTGTCCGTTCCTTTTTCTCCCCACCCCGTCATTCCTTACGTTAATCTCTTGCTGGATGTACTGGTCCTCATCCACATCTGACCATTGCACCCATCTGGAACCATTTCACCTCTACCAGTAGTCCACGTATACTGTACGTTCCTCCAACACCCCCTCCATGCCTGCTGCTACTCTGCCTGGCCACCGTACGCGCGCTGACTTGTGTTTCGCTCTAGTAATCGCGTCAGCACTCTGTACACTTTGAGCGCTTGTTTCGTCTGAATTCCTCTGTGTTCGCCCTCGTAGCACCACGTACACCCGTCGACCAACCAAACCGTGTCGGCTCCTCTCCCTTTCCAGCGGTACCTTGAATATCTGTGGCAGATCTCACCTCGCAAGCCAAGCATATCGTCGCGCGTTCGTTGGCGGTGTGATCCTTAATTTCGTTAACCTCAGCTACGCCCATAGCTGCGCCCAAAAAACGCCGTCATCTGCTCAACATGGCTCAAATCGCTCTGCCACGACAACAGGTTACCCAGGCACCAGAATCTGCAGGTGTCGGCTCACCGCTCTACCAGCGCAGGCGCTCTTCCAATGCTGGACCCGTCGAACTGATCCCCAACCCCGAATTCACATTTCCTCAGCGAGCTCCCGATACCTCCTCCGAGTCCACTCCCACGTCCTCCCGGCCGATGTCTCTTCAGCCATATCCCGCCGGCCGTAGGGGCTCTGCTCCCGGACTGAGGCAGAAGTCGGTCTCCACCCCGCCCGACTTCTCCTTCAACCCCGCCGGACCCGCGACGTCTCCTACCACTCGATCCACTCCTCCACAGTCTCCCATGGGCACACCTACAACCCCTTCACGGCCGATTGGACATAGACGTGGTGGTAGTGAGTTTATCGGAGGGCGTGCGGGAGGTGTTCCCTTGATGAGTTCAAGCCCGACCCGGGAAGGCGTCTTGTCTTCCAGTGCTCCGCTTCGGCCTGGTCCACCAACTGGCCGCCGCGGACATGCCCACCGCCGCTCTGGAGCTATATCCTCGCATGACCTGTCTACCATCATGCGTCCCGCCGATCCCAGTGCTCCACCGAGGTCTGGAAGTGCGCCGGTCACTCCTCTTGACGGTGACCAGTTTGTTTTCGGCCATTCCGTGAACAAGTCCATATCCCAGCCGTCTCTGCGGGACAATGCTTTGTTTTCGGAAGACTCCAATTCTCCCCCGAGACGTCCTCCTTCGAGGGCACGTGTAGGTTTCTCTGACAAGGTCGAGTACATCCGGCCATTGTCAACGATCTCATCCGAGACCGAAACCTCCATGTCGACCATTCGTGGCCACTCTGCTACAGGTAGTCTGTCCTCCATCGTAAGCGGAGGAGCGACAACCCCGCCCCGGCTGAGCCGCCCGCCTCTGACGACGACAATCGAGGCAGAGGAACGTCCCAGCACCGCCGGCGCCATCCTCGACATGTCTCCGCGGAAAACCACGCACTTCACAGGTGATCTTTTCAACCGGAAGCGACCGATGTCTGCGGTTCCTCCTGGGTCACCTACAGTTGTTTCCAGCCCAACGAGCTCGCATGAGCCAGCTAAGCGGCGGAGTTTCTTCCGCTTGGAGACTCGACGGAGCGACCCTGTTTTGACCAAGATTCCCACCAGCGCTTCGGATCCTGCCCTATCCGCGGCGTTCTCGCCTTCCTTGCCCTCGCCGATGAAGGAAGATGCACGGGAGAAGTGCGGCCAGAAGAAGGAGAAATCGGCCTTTCGCAGGGCAACCAAGAAACCTCGCAAGGTGAAGTCTTGGGCCAATTCCATCATCTCTCGAAAGGGGAAACATGGCGGCAAGTCGAAATCCAGGGCTCCCACGCCTCCTCCTGGAGCACCGGAGGATGGTGAGGCCTTCTCTACGGATTCTGAAGATTGGGATTTCGAGGCGAACTTTGATGATGACAATACTGTGACGATTGTCGCTTCATCAGAACAGTCTGCGCCTCGGGCAAAATATGACACTGATATCGCTTCTTGGAAACCGCGCGCCCTGAAGCGGGTCGACTCCGACACTATGAGTCCCGTGATCGATCTCGATGCGGCGCTTGGCCCTTTCAACACTCCTGATGGATCGAGCCCTCGACTTAGTCAGCGTGGTTTCGGAGCCCATAGGAGAGCCCTACATAGTGCTGGAGGATTGACGCCAAATCATCGTCGAACAGAGAGTGCGCCCGAGCTTGTACCCTTTGAACTGAGAGCATCTGGTATGGGAACCACATCGACCATGCCGGGCGTTTTCGAAGAGGACGAGCCTGAAGATGAAGCAGTCTCTTCGGAAAAGTCTAATCCTCCAGCTTCTGACAAGAACGACAAGGATGATGTCCAAGAAGAACCCAAGATTGAGCTTGTCGAAAGTGACGAAAGTCAACCCGGCAAGGCGATTCAATGGAACTTCACCGACGGGCTCGGTATCAAACGGGAAAAGCCACGACAGGTGGAAACACCAGAAGCACTGTCTCCACTGCAGGTTCCAGCCCAGCTGCCAAAAGAGAAGGAAGGGAAGGGGTCACTGGATGTCAGTCCCGTGGAAGTTGTCGAAGACTACGAGGAACCACGCACATCATCCCTCACCCACTCCTCGGATTCCACAGTTACCCCACAGTTGACGGGCGATGAAACTAAGCAGGCTCAACCGGTCATGACCCTGCCGCTGCCGCTTACACATCAGAGCTTGATGACACCCGATACGTTCACGTCGTCATTCTCGTCCCCCGACTTCAGGTCCAGCCAGGCGTCCTTCGATACCCCGAGACTCGGCACTTCAGCTTCCTCAATGACTGACTATCGCACTCTGCCCTCTCCACGCTTTGGCGAACCCGGGCCAGAGATGCGTGTTTCCGTGGACGATGTTCCTTCGCTTACCTCGTCCAGATCTACAGCGAGTGCGATGCACACGGGATTTCCCTTGGTTCCTCCTCGCCGCCCGAGCGAGCGTTCGTCGTCCCTCTGTTCTGTCCACAGCGAAATGGATAACCGCCGCCGCAAACGCTCAAGCATTGCCAGCCTGTCTCGACTGATCAACGGTTCCTCTTTCGGTGAGAGGAGCAAACTGTCGATCGAGCAGCGGCCTCATTCTGAGTATCTGGAGCCCGCCAAAGAGTCCAAGAAGAAACATCGACGTCTAAGCAAGCTTATGTTCTGGAAACCGAAAGATTCCCCCGAACAGACTCGACGCGCGGACCCAACTCTAATGCCCTGAACTGTCTACTGTGGCTATCCCTCGGCTGCTATGTACACTTCGACTGAACGACATCAAGAATTAACACTACACATCCCTCTTCTCGCATGACACGGAGTTTTTGCTACGGCTACGAATATTTCTTACGGCGCACACAGCGATGGCGTGCAATGCATCATACTACGTGATTCGGACTACTGGTTTCCTCCTTTTTCTCTCTTATTCTCTTCTCTGCATTTGGGTTGCATTTGTGCTGGAAGGACAGGTATCTAAATGGGTTTCAGGAAAGCGAAATCTGGGATACTTCACTGGCACATTGGCTTCACATATCATGCCTACACTTTGCGCTTTCCTTTTAACTTCATGTCGGTCTTTCTTTGTGAGCTTTTTTTTTTATAAAACATACTTATCTTGAGACATCCTGTGAGGACGGGGCTTTCTTGCCCTGCGCCCTTTTGAGAATTGCGGCAGTTCCTGCCTCTCATTCTGCGATGGAAGATTGATGGTGAGACGAGGAATGGATAGGGTTGATAGCTCGAATATACTACGTAGCTTGGACCCTGTGGATGGGGTCCGGGTTTCACTCGCTATACCAGTCCCTAGCTCGTGCATATGTTGTCGCCGACCTCAAGCCTCGACATGCGGCTCTCCCTTCCCATTTCCCTTCCCCCCACCCTCGAGACGTACAAACCGAAGATCCTCATATCCACACTGCGCATCCCGCGGTCTCCCCGCATGGCGTAACTTGTGCGACAGAGTGGAGATTGCGATCTTAGGTGAGCATCGAGTTCTGATTATTTTCCGTGGTGGGCAGGGTGCAGGTCGTGTTGTTGTCGATGGGCGGAGATGCTGGGGTCGGATGGTGTGGATTGGGGTTCGGGGTTCGGTTTCGGGGTTTAGAGAGTTGGATGTGCATGGCGTTTTGGGTTCGGAATGGGGTTGAGGGTATGGGATTTAGGTCTGGGGGGGATGGAGAAAAGTCTTGTCAGTTCTCCGGCTGCAGAGTGAGGAAGTGTGAAGAGCGCTGTCTAGGAGGATAGGTATACAGTAGTCGAGTGACAAGAGCTGGGCCCGGTTTGAACTTGTATTATGTGCTCTACGCTCGTTTTGTCGAAGTGTTAGAATTACGGTAATATTCACTGTTAAAAGCTCCCTCTCTAGAAAATGAATCGTGTAGTTACGGTTATCTTCTCCTCGCATTGCTTCCCATCGATATGTGTTCACTCGCATTCCATCCCAACCCTGTCGCACTAGTCCCCATGCCTAGCCGAACACGGTTAGCGTTCCCCATCTTAATCCAACCTGGCATCCAGCCTATGTCCAGCAACACCTAGACAACACAGTACACAATTCGCAGCAACTCAAGATTGCATCTCTCCATAACTTTATATACCCCAGTCCGTTCCTCTTTTTCAACAGGGAAAAATGGCCGACGAAGACAAGGAGAAGGCCGAGAAGATCGCTGCCGCGAAGAAGAGGGTATGTTGGCTTCTACTTGAGCTCATGGGGAGCTATCAGGAGCTCCTCCCTGCGTCTGGGATAGGATATTGCGTTGCGCATATGCATTACAATCAAGCGCTAATCTTTCCAATGATCAGTACGAGCAATTGAAGAAACAAAAAGCGAAGAAAGGCGGCAAGAAGAAGGACGACAAGCCCGCCGCTGCCACCGAGACCTCTGAAGCCGAAGCCTCCAGCGCCGCCGCCGTCGAGAAAGCCGACGCGACTGAGGATACGCAAGCAGCGCCCGAGCCCGTGGAAGCTACCAGCGCGTCTCCGGGACCCGTGGAAGACGACGAACCCACCGAGCTCCCAAAGACGTCTGCCACCCCGTCGCACGGTCGCAAGCCCTCCGTCGCCGTAGAATCGCGACTGCGGTCGGAGTCGTTTTACAGAGGAGGTGATACGGGGACGCCGTCATCGCCGCCGCCGATTACACCGGGAGGAGGGGTGTCGGGCGATATATACCGGGAGCAGGCGCACAAGATTGAGGAGCTGGAGAAGGAGAATAAGAGATTAGCTGAGGAGGCGCAGAAGGCGGAGAAGAGATGGAAGAAAGGGGAGGAGGAGCTAGAGGAGCTGAGGGAGGGGAGAGGCGATTTGGCGCTCGCGGTGGAGAGGGGGAAGGAGGTAGAGTCCTTGGTATGTCACATCAGATGCATTGCCTGACTTGGGAGGCGCAGGACTAATCATCTTGAACAGAAGTCGGAAGTCGAGTCGCTGAAGCGCCAACTATCACACCTGCAGACGGAGTCGAAAAAGAGCTCGCGGAGGATTTCGACGGCATCGCCGAGCCAGTCGTCATCGATCGATGATCTCAACGCGCAGGTGGCGTCCAAATCCGCGACGATCGAGTCTCTGGAGCTCGAGATTTCGAACTTGAACAAGCAACTCGCGGAGCAGACGAAGAAGAACAACGAGCTACAGGCGCAAATCACCACATTGGAGTCCTCGTTGCAGAAGGCGGAGCAAGACGCCGCAACCACCAAGACGGAGCTCTCCGACCTGAAGCAGAACCTGGAAAAAGCAAGCGAAGCCGCTCAAAAAGAAGGCTCCGATCGCACGTCGGCGGAAACCCGCATCGCGCAGCTCGAAGCCGAGCTGGGTGCCGCGAATCGCAAAGCTTCCGACGCGGCTTCTCGTGCCGAGCTGCTGGAGAAGAAAGTCGAGACGTTGACGCAGCTGCATCGGGATAACGATGCACGGAATCAGGCACGGTTGCAGGAGCACAAGAAGGTTGAGCGCGAGGCCGCGGAGCTGCGAACGCGCATCACGGGTCTCAGCAACGAGAACGCACGGCTCAGGGAAGCCGAGCAGCGCCGGAGGAAAGCGGATCTGGGGAACATCGAGGATTCGAGTGTGCAGGAGCTGCTGGATGAGGAGAGGGATAAGTTGCTGGCGCAGGTCAGGGCGCTGGAGGAAGAGAACTTTGAGCTGAAGAGGGGGGTGTGGAGGGAGAAGAGACGCGATATGCAGCCTTCGATCGAGGACCATGATTCCGGGTTCCAGGACGTAGATCTCTCTGGCACCACGCCGGCGCGTCCTGCGGGTAGACATGGCTCAACGCTGCAGGATGTGATTAAATCCGGCATTTCGGCATTCACGGGGCAGCCGTTGGCGGTGAGGCGAGGCGATGCCGTATCCCCTCCTCAACATCAAGCGAAGCCCAGACAGCCGAGTCTGGCTAGCTTGGACGATTTCGAGTTCGATGAGGATGCGTTTAGGGCAGCGCAGGAGGAGGAGCAGAGGAGGCGGATCGAGCGGGTTAGGGAGGTGAAGAGGGGGTTGAAGAATTGGGAGGGGTGGAGGGTGGATATTGTGGATGTTAGAGCTGGGTTGGGTGGTGTTTTTGAGGTTTGAGGGAGAGAGAAAGCGGATGGAGTATGAGACGAGGAAATCCCAAAGGGGATGGTGTGTCCCTTTCGAATCATGAGCGAATGGACCACATGGCCTTCATGACTGTTTTAAGAGCTGATCTGTAGGGCAATCAACATATGTTCATTTGATACCATTTCGCCATTTCGCCATAGCCAATCTTGCTCACATGCGTTTCTTGACTGTGAATATTTTCCGAACATGTCTGCTCTTTGCACACTTTTCGAAATTGCCATCCCTTCTCATTGGGAGCAAGTATATAAACCCCTCTCCTGCTGCGCTCTTCTTCTCCTTCCACCACAGTGACATTTCTCTACAACCCTTCAAAAATAACGTCATCTTCGCGGAGTATGTTCGTTCTCTCTTTTGCGGGGAGATAGTTATATTGCTGTACTAAAGTCTTCTCCTGCCGATTTTGAAGATGATAGTGGGGGCGATCCCGATGATCGCCACCTACCGACTCGACTCCGAGCTCGAGTGACCGTGAAAATACATGTAAAACCCCTCTCCAGCTGACCTCTTCTTCTCCCTCCACCACAGTGATATGCCACCAGAAACCTCCAAAATTAAATGCCAGATATCCATATAATGTGTTTTTCTCTTGCTGGAAGGATTGTTGCATTCCCGTACACGTCGCTTGCTAGGAAGATGACGGTGGTGGTGACGTCCACCATCATCACCCACAAATTCTCGCAGCCAAAATTGAAGTAATGGCAGGCATGTGCCTGGAAACTTAATGCTCAATGGCTTCACAATATCACACGATATCTACCCGTGCTGGGCGACCAAAAAGTATATAAAGCGCCTCCTCACTCCTACTTCCCTCCTTCCTTTGCTTACACGCAGTGGTTGTTGGGCGGAGAGGAACTAAAGTTCCCGGAAGAATGGACGATGTAGAAGTCTGGTTCGGTGATTTGGAATCCTGTCGCCCCGCTCGGACTTTATTTGTCCGGGGGATGTAATGCTGGTGATGGGCATTCAATTTATCACGGGTCAAAGGTGGTGGTTATCATCGTCACCACATGGTCTCAAGGCTCCAAAGTTTCAATCAATATTATCATGTGGCTCCGAAGGCTCCGTGACCGTTTAAAAAGTTGCCAAGTGCGATAGGCGAGGGAGAAAGGTATATAAACCCTCCCCTTCCGCGTACCGCACCTTCTATTTCTCACAAAGGTTTCCGGGTGTGGAGGATACCAAAAGTCATTGGAAAACTTGGAAGACACCACCGATGTGAAGTTGTGTCTGCCATCTGTTCGTCTACAATGGTCATGGTGTCTATCGTCATCATCTCTCTAAACTTGAAATTTAGCACATGTCCCAAAATCCATAACTCGAACACCCGTGTTCCTTGTGAACAACGGCATGGGATGAAGAGGAAGTATATAAACCCCTCTCTACTCGCACGTCCACCGTCTTCTACAATGTCGCTGCAATAGCGGTTTTGATAACTTTCTAAAAAAACACAAACAGGCACACTCATGGAAAATCGGTCTTCTGTGAAGTTGCACATTTGCACCGCACGTGTTTCCTGCTAGATTTGGGTTGGGAACTACGAGGAATGATTGGTGGTGATGCTGGTTACCATGGGCAGCAGATGGAATTCTCCTCAAAGTAAATCGTCATGGACGGGTTTTAGATTGCAAGAATATGTAATGTGAGAGCGCGTTTGCAAGTCGAGGGTATATAAATCACAGTTGTGGAATATCTTTCGGACATCTAAAGTTTACATTAGTATTAGAGGACTCTTCCCTAAAATTGTGCCGCTCAACCACCCATGGTTTGAGAGCGTGTTTTGTGATTCCCGCATTTCGGTCAGACCTATGGTTACCCTATATTGCTGGCCGAGCCAAGGAAAAGAAATGGAGATGGCAATGCTGATCAGCGTCTCCATCGAATCTGGGCGCAATTAATGTGCAGCTGTAAACATGCCCCTAGGATGATCGAGGTGGTTCCTTGGGTGTGTTGTTGAAAGGATCCAGGTATATAAATCCCAGCATTTGTTCTTCGATATTCCCTCGCACATTCCAAACGGTGAAAGGGGTACCGAGTGCAAAGTTTCAGGCCTCCTCATCCATGTTCGTGACTTCTCCGCCGTCCTGTACGGATTTCCGGTTAGACGTCGTACTATTCGTACCAATGGTGATGATGTTCACTGCAGGCGGCTGGAACATAGCCTGCCCCGAAAGTGGGCCCTGCCTTATGGCACACGCTTCGAAGACTGGATATATAATCTCCTCTCTTCGCAGCGCTTTCATCGTTGTCTACATTTTCTTAATTGGGTTTCAACAGGGCATACGAAAATCCATACCCAGACACGCATGTGGAGAGCGGCCGCGATTGAGCTTTCAAGCTCACAGAAGCCATATATCGGTTTGGTCTCTGTCATGTGTATTTCCATTTTCCAATGTTAATGACATTAATGATGCTGCTCCTCGTGACAGTGATGATGGATATCATCACACCATGTCTCTCAATAACGAAACGTTTGGACACGTAGACTTGTTGAAAACTGAAAGCGCTAGACTTGCCCCAGTCAGGTGTTATGGGGTCCGCTGGTGGATATATAATTCTTTCCTAAAGCCCTTTAACTGTTTCTACACAATGGTCTTTCTTGTGGAAAAATAATTGACTATGGGCTTGTTATGAGGTCGAGTTCTTTCCGCAGCACCGCCATTACAAGACAGCGTGCCGTACCGATGTATCTCACATATTAAACTTACATGAGGGACTAGCGATAGTAATCATCACTATAATATGGTTTAGGCATGTTCGCTGGCCATTGAGGTATAAAAGTCTCTTGTTCTTTCTCGTCTTCTGCCTTCCAACAGTAAAGAAAGTTCTAAGAAAAATAAGGAACTGTATGGTGACAACGATATGTCCCTTGGTCTGCTGGGTAGAATAGAGACAGCATCCACTTCATGGTGGGTGTACATAGTCTTTCGTTTTCGATGAGCTCCGAGATAATAATTCGCTCTACTAATTTTCTAAAAAGCGCCTCCTAGGGAGAACATGTACTATAAACACATGATTTGATTACATCCACTGCCAAAACAAATCCAATCATGGTTCTACTAATCCTCGTCCGCATTCAACAAATCATAGCTCAAAATACTGGTCTTTTGAGCCCTATCACGGGGTCTACTACAATTTTCAATAACTGTTTTGTCTATTACTGTACTAGGCTATTTTTCCCACTCACCGGTATATTCTCTTAACTGTATCCGCACAAGTCCTCACCTAATCCAGATTATCAACAGCTCAATCAATTTGCATTATTACCCTCTCCAATGTCACGGTGCCCGATTCCGTGTAGAACCTCTGGATGTTCCTTCGGACGTGAAACGTGCAGTCGACTTTCGCAATCAATCTCGACTAGAAGAGTGGGGAGGGAGGGAGAACCATCTGGAGCTGATGAACTCTGGGACACGACCCTGTGCTCTCCCTGGTCGCCCACGACGGCGGCGTCTGACCGTCCTTGTCGTTCGAGTCGAAGTTGGCCCTACATTAACAATTCCTTCCCGTTCCATCTGCTGATTCATTTTCGCATTTATTCTTAAAGATAAGCCGTCCCCTAAGGTAATACTTCGTAAAGCTAGTAAGCGTAGGTTTTGATCTGTTAAAAGACGAACTTCCCACCACAACAAGACGCAGAATTTCCGGAGTTTTACGATTAATGTCTGCTGTATATCTTTTCAACAGGAGGTTCCCCTTAGGATTAGTGGGGTCCTCCTTGGAAGAAAATAGCGACACAGCGTAGCTCTCGACCGCCTTCCGTTGCATTAACGCATCCTCAATTCCAACTCCTCAAGCTCCTGCCGTTCCCAAACGCTCTTGTCAACTCTTCCAAGTGCTTGCCGCAAAATCCAGCCATCTTCCCACCTCACCCAGAGAACATTATAGAATTGATATAAAGCGCCAGATCTTGACCTCTCGGCGTGAGTCCATTCTTCGAGGTAATCACTTTCATCTGCAGAGTTGTCTGCGTAATCACTGGAAATTGCAACGAGCTCACATCTTTGACCAACCGGGACCATCGCGGACTTGGACAGATTAAGGCGTAGCATGCCAGCCCAATGTCCACCTTCATCCCGCAGCGAGACAGCCATGCATCGGCGCAGATCAAGGCTGGGCAAAAATCCGTCCACGGTTAGGAATGCACGCGTGCTCTTGAATTTGAGATAAGGAGGGAAGGGCAAGGAACGAGGATCGATCGAGCCATTCTTTACTGGGACGGGCCACCAGAAGGTTGCTGGGTCGGCAGCCGCATGGGTGAACCATGGTCTCCTCCCAGTGGAGCCCTCATGTTTGGTCCATAATTCCAGGACTTCTTCGCTTGGTCTCTCTGCTATCTTTCGCCATTGTGCATATTCGTTCCGAATCTTTCTTAGATTGTCGTTGAGATCCATTTGACGCCATTCCACTAAAGGCAATATCGTGCCATGATGTTGTTCTCCCGGGCTTCCCTTGAACATCAGTGCGTAAATAATCCAGGCCAAAGCGGCAGGTAATCGGATCCAGAAATCCATGCCAACCAACCCATGACCAGCTAGGCAGGTAGTTCTTCATACCTGATTCCGGCCCTCCTGCTCGCTTCTTCATGGGATCATTCGGCTGCCATAGCAGCGCAGCATCAAAGAAGAATTCCGGTAAGCCATAACAAAAGCCTCCTGGGAAAGAGCGTCGGAGCGCTGACTCAACACCCGCGATGGCAGAAAGCCTGTCGCTCTCGAATGTGAGGTTCCGCCTATTGTACAACAAGACAGTATGCATCCACTGTTGCAGATTCGGCCATGCGTACGGGACAAAGATCTCGTTAAAAGCGTCGAGGACCTCAGGACGGATAACACCTTCTGGATCCCCTGTCATGTCTTCGCGCCAGATGGAACGCTGACAGCGCCACATTATTGAATTGTCGGCGAAGACCAAACAGCGTCGCGACATGAGCTTCTCCTGAAATGTCCACCCACGTGTGTTCCAGAAAGACGAGCGTTCAGCAGACCAGATCTTTCCTAGAACCAGACACTGCATTTCTGTGAATTCAAGTATTTGCTGGCGATAAGACCGTGGTTTTGAGCCGCTTCCAACGCCTCGAAGTCCGTAATGAGAATCATTGCCACCAGCGGCAACAATCGTGCAGTAGGAGTGGCCATAAATGGATCCCATCGCATCAATTTGTTTAGCTTTATGCTCGAAGTCATTCTGTACGATGCAGAGTCGGTCGACCCACAAATACTGCTCACCAAGACTCTTGACAAGACGCATCTGAGTCCTTGATGGTGTCTGGGAGAAAGAGGTCGTTCCTATTCAGGGACAGGTATTCTCTTGTCTTATGTTCGGCTACATTCTCCAGCGTCGTCTCTAGTGCCATTCCGCTTGGGTCCCTACCCCAGACATATGATAGAGCGAAGTATCGCACCGTCCCGGGAGCATCGACAAGACACTCTGAGAGCACGTCCACGACGAGAAGTGAATCCACCGGTTCAATGTTGCCTTGGCCAGGAAATCCTTTGCATCTCCCAGAGTGTGTAGAATCACAGAGTTGCAGCCATCCTTTTACCCGCTGCAAGTCGATCCACTGCTCATGCACTAGGACTCCCGAGCTGCGACCAGCCGGACGCGGAGGTAGTGGAATGATATCCACGTACAAGGAATTTTGCCTCTCGTCGCAGATTTGGTAATCGCTATCAGGTAAGCTCTCGCTGTGGATATAGATCGGAGTCTCGGATGCGAGCATCGTTTCCCCCAGTTGTGGGGCGTGAGAGAGTATTGCTTTACAATTTGCGCAGCCGTCGGCACTTTCCACCAAGTCCGCATAACGACCAAGCTCAACCTCATCGAAAGCTTGATCCGATATGATTGTTCGCGCAATCTGCTCACAGAAATTGCAGGCCGCTTTGGGCATGGGAAATTAATTTGTGGCACGAGACCAAGCATATGGGAGGAACGATGATAAGAGGGGGTGAAAAGAACCTTTGCTAAGGATTTGTGCACAAACTAAATATGCTGGATTCGCACTAAAGAGGGTGTTGGAAATAGGACGTTCCGCGCAAATGCTGAGGTTGAAGTCTGAGTGTAGCAGGCTGGATATAATCTTATTCTTGCGAGCAGCTGTATTAGTAATCTGCATAATAGGTAGTTTGTATTTTATCCGGTAGAGGGACAACGTGTTTTACAAGCGAGCGGGCCGTACAAGCGAGCGGGCCACCTTACCAACTTTCTGCGACGCGTGAACTCCTACTGACTATGGCTCCCCCAATTCAACCACAACCAACCTCTTGTGAGGCTGATATTTACCTTGCAATCTTAGCTATTAATTAAAACTAAATTCAGTCTGTAAGAGGCGCTGCGCAGACATTTAACGTCCCCTGAACAACGCTCCAACGCTAACGCGCTAGCAGGCCTGCCTAACGCGATTGCTAGCCTAATTTAAAGAACCTTACTAAGCTAGAAGAGGAGGTGATTGTTAGATATATAATTGACCTAGATCAACGCAGATTTGCGCCTACGTACGCAGCTGTACGCGATATAGCTAATAACCTGCTAGCTGCACGCAGCGCAGGCTAGGTTGGCGTCTACTAGCCGCGCAACTTTGTTAAGCGTACAGACAGTCTTACAACATGTTTTAATTGGCTGTACAATAGGCAGAGAGCTCTATGCAAGGATCCTCTGTTAATTAAGAGCTGGTTTAACCTAGTAGAGCAGACAAAGGCCAAGTACAGCATCTGTAATGAGAACGTCTACAACTTTAACGAGGCTAGCTTTATAATAGGCAAGATTACAACTTAGCTTGTTGTAACAGGGTTAGAAAGGAGAGGCCGGCCAAAGGCTATCTAGCTAGGCAATTGTAAGTGGGTGACGGTTATCTAAGGAATTAACGCTGCTAGCTAGGCTATCCCGCTATTTATTATCTTTGCTGGCAAGCACTACCTATCTGCCTAGTACAAGGAGGATATCCCGCGCGACTAGGCTATCGCTGTTAGCGACAACGGCTGGACGACTAACAAGCTTGGAGTTGAGTGGCTAAAGCACTTCAATGCTTATACCAAGACTCATGTTGTAGGTGCTTGTCGCCTGCTCATCCTTGACAGCCACAAGAGCCACTAGTCCCTTAAATTTTAAGAATTCTGCAGGGAGAACAATATCTACACGCTGTGCATGCTAGCTCACTTATTGCACCTGCTCCAGCCTCTTGATGTTGGCTGCTTTGCGCCGTTAAAGCGCGCGTACAGCTGTAAGATTGAGGCTCTAATCTGCTACTACATTAACTACATTACAAAGCTTGAATTTCTGCCAGCCTTTAAAGCAGCCTTTGATCGAACATTTACCTTAGCTAACATCTGCTCAGCCTTTTAAGGCGCAGGCCTAGTTCCTCTCTAGCCAGGCGTTGTTCTGTCAAAGCTAGATGTGCAGCTCCGTACGCCTACTCCTCTAGCTGCTCAAGTAGAGGCTCTCTGGGAGGCTCGAACACCAAGCAACGTACGTAAGCTTGAGGCTCAATTAACACTAATACGCGAGCGTGTTTAAAGGCATAAGAGCTTATTACTAGCCTCAATTATTAAGGCGATTAATCAGCTCAAGAAGGGGGCTGAAGTAATGATGCTCTCAGCTAAGCTAATGCGCGATTGGATTGCTAGCCTTAAGAGAGCTAATAAGGCAGCTACAAAGCGGAGGCAGCGCAAGAAGAAGCGTATACAGAAGCATGGAGTCTTGACAAAAGGTAATAGAGAGGATATACTAGCTTAACAAGAGGTTAAGCAGCAGATTGCTTGTGAACAGCGTCAAGGTAGTGAGCAATCAGGTCTCAGCCGCCAGGCTCTAGCGCGCTGTACAAGGTGCAGAGAGCCTGGGCATAACTTACGTACGTGTAAAAAAGGTTCTTTAGATACTGCTTAGTCTAGTATATTAATATATCTACGTTATCTCTTAATGTGGCTGAGGTAGACGCTTGTAGAGGTGCAGAAAGTTGGTAAGGTGGCCCGCTCGCTTG
This sequence comes from Westerdykella aurantiaca, assembly GCA_030412805.1. NCBI lineage: Eukaryota > Fungi > Ascomycota > Dothideomycetes > Pleosporales > Sporormiaceae > Westerdykella > Westerdykella aurantiaca. Next base: position 6,110,988 of record JASJFJ010000003.1, read on the forward strand.
TACGGCCCGCTCGCTTGTAAAACACGTTATATAAATTTAAACCTGTTCTCTCTTGTCTTTCTTCTCGATCGTTAACGTTATACACAACCGACCGAGACATCGGGAAAAAAAATAATGATATCCAAAAATTTGAACCGGAGAACATCATGAGTGCATTTTGCTTTGCCTGAGTACATGATTGCAGGGTTCTAATATATTTGGATGCGGCGGGCGGCGAGAGTTGAGGTATAAATGAGCATCGTCTTCTTGTGTTCCCGAATACTTCCATTCAACTCTATTGGAAGAAGCGAATCTAAAAAGAATGATATGGAAAGGTTACGTTTCACGTGCGTACTCAAAGGACATGCATATGTTGAATTACATTTGGCTATCTCTGTTATCAATGAATCAACGATGCCGATCAGCTTCATCGTTCCACCCCATGCGGTTGAGCAGTGTTATTACCTAGGACGCCAGTCATTTTTCCGTGGGATAAAATTATCGAAACCGGGATTGTGCCAATGTTAGATGCGCAGTTTTTGGAACACGGGCTACTTATGTTGTCGTTGAAATTGCTGTCAACGACAGTCATGTTCAAATCTCCACATCTATGACTATGATCCTGGGAGCTGTACCCCGGGGTCTGGGATATAAAAGAGACTTTCTCCTCTCCTGATCTCCTTCTTCTCCAAAAACCGCTATAAAGCGGGGCAACATAACAAAAAGACGTCCACTACGACCAAAATGGTGTTGTGTTCTCCTTCCTTCCCGCCCTCTTGCACTCCCCTGGTTTCAACATCGTGCAACCATCTTGAATTTAACTCTAGCGGTGATGATGACGCTGATTATCACGACTTAAAAGTCTGGAGACTATGTAGAACATGTATCCCTCGGAGGTCTATTTTTATAAGCTTATGTTATTGCACACATGTATAAATTGCACTGGATAAATAAACCCCCATCTCCCTTCTTACTTTATTTATACGCACAACACTGTACAGCAGAATTTCAACCAAAAGCAAACCTCCTCTTTGCCCATGTTGTTTTGTTGTGCGGAGAAAACAGAATCCCATCCACATGAGCTACACTAAGATGAGATAGGTTATATACTTCGAAAACTTACGGTGACGATGATGAAGCGGATCACGAGCGCATGCTACCGGAGGCAGGAGTTAAAGGGATACAAAACATATCATCATTAATAGTTTGATAACGCTAATAATACTGCCAACTCCAGCAGCAAGCCTGAGAAACAGATGGACCCCACATCTTATGCTACAACAGTCGAACCACCAGTCATCCAAGAACTCCCGCGGCGGGCAAAAAGAAAAGGCGACGCTAAAAAGCCGACCGTAACATCAATAGTAACACATACGCATAATCATACAAGCATATACAAAAGAAGAGAAACCGCCACGGGTAAAAAACGAAAGTGCAATAGCAACCTCATCACGCCCTCAGCCCAACCCTATGTGTTGCAGGAGTCCTATGGACGTGATGGAGAGGGACATGCCTGACACCGGCTCCTGACCTCTCCCACCCCCTCTTGAACTGATCAGGCCGGAAGTCTTCAACAGGCAATAGCTTCGGCATCTGCTCGTAGTGATGGAGGAAACGATCGGTCTCATCGTCCTCTTCTTCCGCGGACATACTCTGATTACTCTTCTTGTTGCCTCGAGTGGTAACGCTCTTGGGTTGCGTCTCGCGGACCGTCTTCATGATTTCTCTGAGCTCCTTGTCATCGGATGTGATTTGCGCTTTGACATATGCAATGGCAGCGGCGCTGGTAGGCGAGTCGTTTAGCGCGGCCATGACGGGAACACGTGGAGTGTAGGAAGCTGCGTATTTCTCCACTTGAGGCGGATCAACGGGTGTGATGGCAGGGTTAAGGCGAGCTACCTCGCCCTTCTCCAACAAACCTAGAATATCCAAACTCTCCCCGTGAGGAATCTTGTCCTGGTGACTTGGAGTCACGCAGTCCATATCAACTTCCTTACGCAGGACGTGATCGATATCGACAGCGGAAAAATATGCGCATGACTGGGGCAATTCGTTGATTCCCATTTGCTGAGAGAACATGGCTCGCGTCCAAACGTTGGCGACTTGCAGGGCCATAGCTGCGCGGTATTTGTCTTCCTCTTTGACAAGATAACGAATCTCGTCGTGCACAGTGATGGCCAGACGAGCATTGATATTGAAGCGGCGGGTAAGGTGGTCCATACTCACAATGAGAAGATGCAGATAGTCGACGCCGGAGGACTGAATGGCCCAGTTGATTCTGGATGTCATGAATCCGCCCTTGCTAAGGTAGCGACGCATCAAGGCTTCCGTTATGCCGGCGCCCAGAACGGGTGTTCGGGGTCGCTCTTGCTCGGCGAAGTCCTCCAACTTGTTGAAAACAAAAGACTCTGTCCCGCCTCTCCAGAACGGTCGTTCGTGCAGTTGCTTCCTGGTCGTCTTCTTGCCTTTCGTTTCGGTGTACAAGTCGTGCGCCGTCTTGGACGTTTGTGAGTCGGTAAGTGATGGGTTGAATTGGCGGAGAAGAGTTGCCGCGAACTTCAGGCCCGCGCCATATATCCTGCCATAGTTGAAGATTTTGGCGTCGTTCCTGGAGATCCCTAGGATGCTTGCTGTGCGCGAATGTAGATCGGTTCCAGCTGCCTTTGTACCTTCCAGCGTCATAAAGCCGATAGCGTTACCCCCATGTAGTTTGAAGGTAGCATCGCCGACAAGACTTGCAATCCACAGTTCTTGAGAATCCACATCCGCTCCTACAAAGCAGTACCCGGCCGGAGCTCGCACCATGGACTTAAGCTCTGAGCCGACGCGATTCGCCTTCGCATTACTAGCAGTGAGCCACGTATTCTCTACAGCTCTGCGCGTGATGGTTCCCATAGGGATGATCTGAGGCAGGATGAAGCCAACCTTCTTCCCTCTTCCTTGTCCAGAAGCAGACACTAACTTGCTATCCTTGGACACTTCTTTGTCGTAGACGACCATTTGAGACATGATCCTGTCTCTTGCGCTGATCCAATACGAACACGAGGCGTTCATCTCCAAGGCCTCCTTAGCATATGGATACTCAGACGTAAGCTTGCCCTTTTCCATGTATGCCAGATAGCCTTTCGCCAGTGGATTTGTGCACCGCGCAAGCGGCCCGTCTTTGTGCGGGATCTTGTAGTATCGATGTTGTTGGTCATTGCGAAGCTGCAGGTTCTCTTCTTCAGACATATCCAGTTCCTGAATCCCTTTTTGGTTGAATAGGAAAACTTCATCCATAGGCACCTGATAGGTCCAGCCGTATTTATCGGACCACACTAGGGGATATCCGTCCCAAGATAATTTCAACAATATAGGTGCTAATCTCGTTCGTACTGTTAGGTTCATGGGCGCGTCGTTTCTTGCAAATAGGTCCTTGTACCATTGTGGCATTCCAGGTTTCTTCTGCCTGGCCGCTGGTCGCGGCGGGTCATTCTTCTTTTTCCCTTTGACCATCTTGATCTCCTGGCCAGACCAGTCCAGCTGGTTCAGCCAGGGATCATTCAGATAAATCTCCGGCTTATCTTTGACTTCCAACGCTCTCTCTGCGAGGCTTACAAGGCGTGCACGAACTGCATCTTCAAGTTTGCGATACGTTGCCTCGGCGTTGGCAATATACGCATTCCAAGTCTCATTGACCGGAAGGATCTCGGCAGCAAGGAAACGCAGCGCAGCAAAACTGACAGGATGAGGACAGGTCTCCAGGAACAGGGGAAGCACTTTTTGATACACTCGATGCGTAATCTCAACGTCGGCCGCGCAGTAATCCAGAAGCTCATCAAGTTTTCCTCGGACCCCTTCTCTGTCCAATTCACTGAAATATTCGCGTCGGGCCTTGTCGATAGTAATATTGCAGTGGAATTTGGCGACGTCGCGCAGAGAGTTGATAGCACTCCTTCCAATCCACAGCTCCTCCTCTTCATCCGGGATGGCTCCCGAATCTAGCAAATGTGAAAGTTCAGCGTTTTCCTCCGATGTCGCGATCTTCTCCCTTAATTCCCGGCTCTTCCTGTGTTTCATCCAGGACGGTCGCTGTCGCGAGCACATGCCATTCGAAGCCACATGGAGCGACATCGTATCAATGAACGAGTTCTTTGTCTGCTCTATGTGGTATTCCTCAGCTATCCGCGCCCTGTCGTACCCAACGTTATGTCCAACTACGATGCGCGGCTGCGAGGGATCGCCGAGGGGTATCAGGTGTCGGTCTGTCTTTGATTCTTTCAACAGCCAAGGCGATATCCATGCATACCAGGCGGTCGGACTAACAGCACAAGCCATACATGCGAACGATGTCTCCTTCCACATGACTTCCGTGTCAAAAGTTAACATAGACTCTTGCGGCGCTTCAATGGATTCGGTGGTCCCGTCGGGGTTGTATTTGGTCCAGCCGCTTCGCGCTACCCATTTTCGAGGTTTCGGAGGTGGGTTCGCCCAAGCAAGCTTCTTCGCCATCGAAAGATATGGTTCCGCAGCGTCCATGCCTAACTTGTAAAAATGTTCGTCCATGGTCGTGCCCTGTAGTTTAGGGAGGTCGAATCCCACGGGAGGTGTAGAGTCTTGATTCTTTCCGAGCAGGTCATGGCGGGAGAGATGGTCCTTCGATAGTTCTACGAGTTCTGGGGGCGGTAGAGTGCTTGCGCCAGGAAAGATTTGCTCGTGGACATGCGCGCTCAGTTGCTGGACTCCGATTTCGTTGAAGCGGGCTTCAGAAGGTACTGGAAAGAACCAGTTAACTTATACCATCCGATCAGGATCTGAGCATCTCACCAGCAAGACCTTGCTTGGTAGGGCCGACATCATCGCCAGTAGAGCTTGTAGCGACCGTCGCAACAGAACGGCGCGGTGCGCTCCACTGCTGCTGAAGACATGACGGACGAGCGACAGGTGTTGCAACAAGTGCTGCACGGTGGCCGCAGTGTATTCTCACCGCATTCCGCATGCTGCATTTCGTCCAGTATGGGAGAAAGGAGGGGTTGGGGGGATGCAAGATGGCTTACTGTCATGAAGCAATTCCCCCCAAATCCGTAAATGTGATGCGCGAATTCTTGGCGCGACCCGCAGAATGCCAAGCCTTTCCGCTGCATCTCGCCTTCCGCCAACTTGGTTCGTGGCGTCGGGATCTTCGCCCTTCTCTCAGCGCCTGGTCCGCCCGTTATTAGGAATCGTCACTATGCACCCCTCAAACCGGGTTCTAAAAGGCGATTGCGACCCTCACACCTTGCTGCCTCGGAGACAATGTCCGGCTCCCAGTCACCAAACCCTGAGAATATCAGCGCATACCCAACTCACCCACCCCTTCATTCCCCCCCACGAAGCCGCTTCCGCCAACCAACCTCACCTTCGCGAAACGCACCCATAGCTTTTCGGAGCTTTCTCGACGACATATTAAACGTCGACCCGCCCCCCTTCTCTTACGAAAACTACCTCAGCTCAAGGGAACCAGTCGGATTTCCGTACCTCTCAGACATGTCCGCTTCTCGTGGCGGTCGCCTCCCGTACGGCTACGTTGACCTAACAAACGAACCCGATGTGTCTCCAGAGCCTTCGCGGAAACATCCACGATCAAGTGCCACTCCAGGCCCTTCCGCCAAGCGCCAAAAGCGTCCAGATGGCGCTGCGGCTAGACGAGGTTCCCAAGCACCGGCCTCGCAGACCACGGCTGCACACATAGAAGAGATTGATCTCTCCGACGACAGAACAGACATCCAGGAAGTGTTGCGGAAGCAGCGTGCGGACGCGGTAAAAGCGCAGCAGAAGCCGGAAGAGACACCCATCAAGTTCGGAACTTCCAGCTGTGTAATCTGCATGGACACGCCGACGGATATTACTGCCACCTCATGCGGGCATCTGTTCTGTCATTCATGCCTGATGGAGGCGCTCATAGCTGGAGAGAGTCGAGCAACGCATGGTGAGCAAAGACGATCACAATGCCCGGTGTGCAGGAAGCACATCAGTCGGACGAGGCCAGGTGATACAATCTTCCTGAACTTCTGGAAACTGCCTAGGAAATCAGGCCAGCCTTGACCTGAAGCGATGGACAGAGCATCGATCAAAGTCTCGCAGACTTGTCCATACTACCCGGTATCGAGGACTCTAATGATGATTTCGAAAACTCAAGGACACCTTAACACGGGTTGCTCGTAGAAGAATCCGACATGGCGGCTGCATACGATTTTAGATCCGGAGACCATCATCCCTGCTAATACCGCCACCCCGACCAAGGTTCATTCATGCACAGCAAAGAGATGATGGTGCTCAAGACGTTATCCGGCGTCACGAAGCATATATTTAGGGCGAAGGTGATAATAGCACGGATTAGAGGGAAAGAAGACGGCAAATCCCGAAAACGTATCACTGTGGCAGAGGAAACCGCCTGGGCGGAATCAAGGCGGCATAGCAAATGGTCGCCCACCAACACACCGGTCAGCGAAGAGCACAGGCATGAAAATGGATATGTCTTGTTGTGTTCAAACACCGATGACATGCAACCTTTTTAGGACTGTAGGAAAAAAAAAGAATAAACCTTTCACAGTAAGAGACCCGTAGTCCGAAGCATAAGCGTGACATGCAGCGTTTACTTAAGGAATTGCTCCTCGTGGTGGTTCGAAATAACGGACATTGCGATTGTAGCACTTGCAAAAAGATGCCAATGATGGCCGGCAGCCCCAAGTTGTTGCAGATTCTGAAGGTTCGTGTGTTTGCGAAGTGGTGTTACATCGCAGTTCGCGGGACGCCTGAGAGTGAAAAGGGGTCGGAGGCAAATCAACCTCTTCCTAGTCAGCCTGTTTCGATCGCGCCTCACCCAGCTCGACGGCAAAAACTTCCTGCTCGCGCGACTCGCCTCAGTCTTGGATTTATAGGAATAGGCCCCAGAGAGGATGGGACATAGGACCATCCATGCGCTAACCGAAACGGGAAAAGATAATAGCCCTTACAGACCATCACTCAGCTCGTATCTCCCAAAACAACAAAACTACCCTCCATGATGCCGGTTTTACCTACCATTTGCATCGAAAAGTCGCCTCTTGCGGCCAATTCGACGCGATGCTAAGCGCTCGATTGGCTCTGGGCGGGCTGCAAGCGCTGCCAACGCGTACGCCTCCTGGAGCTGTGCCTCTGCTCAGCCACACGCACTGCTGATGCCACCGATTGAGACATGGCTTCAGCTTTTGGAGCATGGACTAACCGCGGCTTGGGCCTCCAACGGCGCGGAAAGGAGTGTTGGTAAAGGAGGAAGAGAAGGATTCTTTGTTTCCCTCACTTCGCCTCTCGTTGCTTTTCGCATTGTGTCCTTCACTTCAAGTTTCTTTTCCCGTTCTTTCTGTCATTATTGTCGCTTTTACGTGGTCATAATGTCTTTCTGGGAGACCGTTCTTGAGGCTACAGGGAGTAATTCTAGTTGCGATGGGCCTTTGCCGACCTTAGTGGATGAGATCGCGAAGCGGGATCCTCACCGTGTCTGCTTCTCATTTCCGCGCGCTCAAAATCTCGCAGGAGGATTTCAAGATCTAACCTTTCGAACCGTAAGCCGAGCCTTTTTCGTCAGATGTTTAACTCCAAATTGACGTATGAAGTTCGCCAATGCAGTTAACAAAACCGCTCACTTCTTACATCGAGAGATTGGCCGGAGTTCAATGTTCGAAACTGTCATCTACATGGGATACCCGGATATCCGGCACTATATTGTCTTTATCGCACTGTGAGTTTCCGCCTTGGGTGACTTGCGGCGCTAATTGTTGGGCAGAATGAAAACTGGGCATAAGGTTGGCACACGTCGTCTCCTGAGTGGTTGTAATCCCTCAAGTGCTGACAATTCCATAGGTCCTCTTCACGTCGCATCATGAACCCCTGGTCATGACAACAGAGCTCATGCGGCATACGGATTCCACTATACTTCTGTTCAGTCCTGACGCGCCGGTTGCTCATATATTGGATCATTGCCTCCTGGAGACGATACGCATGCTGGAACTCGCGTATCTGCTCGATGATACAAAAACGTGCGCGGTGTATCCTTATACATGTACTTTCGATCAAGCCTCCTTTCATCCATGTGTAGTTACTCATATCATCTCCTCTACGAGACGACTGAAACCCATAACATGGACACACGGAGCACTTTGGGATACAGAAGCCTGCCCCGATACACCGCCTAGGGCTTTCCGTCACGATAGTTTGGTAACCCCATCAAACCAACCCCTGAGAGTTTTCAGTACCTGTTTGACATTCGATGGAGTGGAGATTTTTCGAAATATCAAGCAAGCCATCTGCCAGAACACCGCGGTCGTAATCTGCCATCAAAATGCAATCTCTATCGATGGAATAGACGGAGTCGTACGATATGGAAACATCGACGTTCTGGAATGCGCGTCCGCCCTGTTGGACGATATAATAAGAAGATCTGATATTTTGGAAAGCCTTGCAAAGCTCCAACATGTTACCTGTCTCAGCGGTACGTCAAACTGGAGGACTCTGTGAACCAAGCTTATAATTTCAGGGAAACTCGCGTCTGAAGCCCTCCATATTTTATCGCATTATGTTCAAGTACATATACCAAGAGCAAGGACAGAGCCGAGCACGCCTTTTCGACACAGTCCAGTCGTTTATTCCAAGCGATGAGCTGTCTTGATCGTATGCATCAGCATTCCTAATCGCTCGAGATTGCTTTTTAGAAGCCACCATGCCCTGCGACATGTTCTTGAATGACATCCAGGATGGCGTCAACAATGGTGTTGTACTTTCTAACCGGGCAAGAGTCGGAGCATCCCTAACGCCGAATAGGGCGCATAGACTAATAAAGGCGCGAAATTTGTAAGCAACGCGAAAATAGTCAGACCGTATATTGCATAGACCGGATCCGTGTAGTTCTGGTCATGCACCGCGGCCGGGTAACATGCTGACACGTTCCTCGCCCACAACCAACGCAACTTGGTTTTCTAGCGCATTCGACCTCGTGTTCGCACAATGGCGCCGTCAGGTTCACCATCCACGGCTCTTCCTATTGGTTTCAGGCCAACACAAATTCCAATTGCTTTCTACATGTTTGTCAGCCATCTTTGAGGACGGCGACCACAGCAATATGTACGGTCATGTAGAATCTCCCGATTAGGCAATCTGCCTAGAAACGCGAAACTCGCTCGGGTGGAGCGACTGACCGCTTGAACCTTGCCGGACGAATTCGAAGAGTCCATGCAGATAGGTGAACTTGGGATCCGCTCTCCATAGGCTGGCTGCCTGCTTCAAGGTACGACCGCTGTGAGCCACGAATTCGGCCCGCTGAGAAAGAAGCCGCCGATGCCGAAGCACCAACCCTGGAAGCCACCTGGGAGACCTTACACCGCACGTGTGGTGGTCTATATAAGAAGACGAAGAGCACCGCCATGCTTCCCATCATTCCCATCAGAGACAACCAGCTCGCCAGCCGTGTTTACCACATCACCATCGGTCTTCAGCCTAGCAAGCCCACCACCATCGACTAGACTTCATTCCCACACCAAAAAAAGCTTTAAGATCTTCAAACAATCACTAAAATGCCGTCTTTCTACACTCTAGCTATTACCCCGGTCATCCGGGGCCTCAAAAACGCCTCCGCCATCCTCGTCTACGCGGAGAATTATGCCAAAGCCAACGGCGTCGACCCCGAGGAATACCTCAGCGCCTCCCTCTACCCGGACATGAGGGACTTCCGCTTCCAAGTCAATACGTATACCAACTTCGCTCGCTTCGCGGTCGAACGTGTAGCCAAGGACGCCGAGCCGCTGTCCCTGCCTGAGGTGGAGAAGGCCAGCTTCGCGGAGTTGATCAACAGAGTCCAAACCGTGATTAAGTATCTGGAGGCAGTGAAGCCGGAGCAGTTTGACGGTCAAGAAGACAAGGAAATCGTGGTGCATGTGGGCCCGAACAAGGAGTTTGAGTTCCGGTTCAACGCAGGTGAGTATCCTCGGTTGAATCCAGTCCGTTGGAATCTGTCGATGCTGACTACTGCACACAGTCGAGTACATCCACTATTTCAACAACACCAATTTCTGGTTCCATCACACTACGGCTTATGACATTTTGCGCCACAAGGGCGTCGACCTGGGCAAGCGCCACTTCCTCAATGCAAGCCTGGAGATTCCGGTCACTGTTTTGCAGAAGTAAACATGAAGTGGAGACACTGAGCAGCCAGCCAGGCAAACGAACCAGAACAGAGAGCAAAAGGGAACCTCGTGAGCTGAGGCTTCTGGAAGAGAACTATATGTATTATTGCTAATTGAATTCTAACTTTATTGAACGCCATCTTGATGCATGTGATGTTCCCAGAGTCAGGGAAACTACGTCGCTCTCAACGTAGGAACCCCACAACAACCCTTCACTGAGATAGAGGTCCGTAGTCATAGTCTAGTGATGTAATATCACGTGATTTGCATGCGCCACCTCCCCCAGGCCTCTGTCTCATCAAAAGCTATGGAGGAGGGTGCGCCGAGCACACGTATAATTGCCACAGCTTGGTTTTCTGTACAATCTCAATGATTCTACTTTTCATCCAAACAATCATCTCTTTTGCGCAGTGGATTTTCGAGTGGTTTCTCCACTATGTCAGAGGCGAACGCTTTCGTATCTCCATGGTGTTACCTTGTGACCCACAAAGAGGCGGAAGCCCTCGCGATATATGAGTCAAATGGTGGCTGTCGTTTGGGTATTCTTCAAGCAATCAGGATCTCGCCACCCATCTTCTTCACCTCCGTGACCCAACAAGGCGCCCCCTCTTCCTTGAATCCCCACACGGCTTCGAGCACCCTCTTAACGGTACGTATGTAACCCCAGTGCATCTGTGAATATAATGTATCCAGGCTTCCCATGATCCACGCCCGCTCACTGTCATCCTCGGACTCAGCGCCGGCGAGAAAAAGAGGCCAACTGATCGATTTGTACAAGGTATCGCTGGGGGAGAGTTGAGAGAGATGTTGGACGACGTCGTTGGCCAGGCCCGTTAGGCTCACAACAGCAGTGCCGCCGGAAGGGTCGAGAAGAGGGTTGGTGATCGGTATGAACCTCGCGAGGTAGATGCACACCGCAGAACGATGTGCTGAAGCAAGGTGAAAGCGCTTACTCAGTTCATCGAATGGCGATGATGGTTTGAACTGCCGCAGCCAAGCTACGGGCTCAAAGGAAAGAGTCATCTCGATGAGTTCTTTTAGCCTGAGCTCATGTTCGATGGTCAGCGTTTCATCGCTGTCTATTGAGTCAGAGAGATTAAACGAGCTGAGCATGATGCGCAAAAGCGGGGCTGGGCAGGAAAGATAGTTGTTCGTTTCGGCATATTGGAGAATGGGTTCTAGGTCTACGTTGTCTGGAAACAACTTCGCGCTAGACGAAAAGCGGAAAGTCGACCCGAGTATGGAGAAGCTATTGAACCTGTTAGAGGAAAATGTGTAGACTAAGTGGGAATGTTACTACTTACACCAGATAGTCAGAGAGCAAATAAATCCGTAGATTACTCATGACCGTGCCGAGCGAGGAAAAGGGCGGGGAACCAAGAAGACTTATCAGTTTCTGCGCGCCTTCGAGATGAGGTTTCCATTGTTCCTTTCCTGACTCAATGAGGTCGTAGTTGACGAAGAGCATGATCGCCGCAAGGGTTGAGTCAAAGTTGGTCGGGTTGACAGTGGTGAGAAATTGTGCCAGCGAGCCGAGGGCCTTCTGCTTGGCCACAAGCGCGTCGCGATAGAACTTCTGGTTGGGTGCGTTATACAACATAACTTCGGTGTCATGAATGTTCTGCCCCTCCATGGTATGGGCCGCGCCTTTTGAAATGTTGAAGACATGAAAGGCTGAATTGGCAATCATGATCTGCAGTAAGAAAGGGAATGATGAGGTCGCTGGAACCAGAGCTCGCATTGGATTCTTTCCTGGCCCATCGTAGGCCACCATGTCTGCGCATAATTTAGTCGCAAAATGGACGAGGTAGTCGCGGTGGCCCTCGTCGAGGTTCGCAACGAGGGGCTCTACCAGCGCCCTTGCAATGCTCCTCGCTGCAGGATCGTTGTACTTAACAACGTCACCAATTGAAGGGCCAATTCTAGGCGGAAGCCTGTCTGGAGGAGTAACACTGGAGTGATCTATGATCGGTGTCTCGGATGCGGGCCCGCCTTCAAAATTCGAACGTGTTTCTCTTTCGTTCGATCGCTTCTTCGTCCCATTTACTGGTTCGACCTCCGAAAACGACTTGCCCATCATCTTTCCCCTGCTAGCCACACCCTGATTCCAGATGAAAAGCTTCCCATACCCGAGACACTCGGTGCCTGAGGAGAGGCATTTCTGGCAGACCGGGAGGGAACGATCGCACTTCCATCTTTTTCTCCTGCAATTATGACACGCTTTGGTAGGTAGCGAGAGACTCGACGACAGCATTAGATAATTAGAATGCAAGTGTTGTTGGCCAGTGACTCGAAGTGGATATTGCGCTAGGCCGACATCTTCAGCATCCGGAGACCTGCGCGGATCTTCTGTAGAAAATTGGGACCTGAGTCACCATGGCTCATGGGACTGGGATTGCTGAATAGGATTAATAGATGCGTTGCGGTTTGGTGTAGGACGGAGAGCTGCCAGACGTGGAACGACGTCAGGATGGCGGACCCAGATGCGGTTTAGCCGGAGAATAACCAAGAATGACTTTACCAAAAGGGGCGGCCAAGGTGCTAGCGTCTTTTCTGACAGCCACTTCTCCTTCAACCTCACAGAAACCAGCGTTGGGAATTTTTAAGGCGGAATCCATTAGTCAAAAAATGTTATAGTTGGGGTCTTAATCCAGTCTTCCGCCGGCGGCGCCACCTATAGTTATATAGAAGGCTGTCGCCCGCCCTGAAATATGCATCACTACCCATTTCGTCATTCAACAGACCGCCCACGAATTCTCCAACCCCTGTAGGTTGTCGCCTCTGCGGATCTTATCTATACCTTCTCTTGTCTCTTCAGACTCTACTTTTCTTCGTCACTCACTACTACCGGAAATTCCAATCACTCGATGTCCGACTCAGATGAGGAGCACGCGGGGAGCTCCACATGCATGTATACGCCTTCTGAAATCGAAAGATTAGGAAGAGAACGCCCAGATGCTTTCAAGACCATATGGGTAGAACTGGGGTTCTGCTTCTCCCTTCTCGGATCCATGTTCGTTGCTGAATACTTCGCCTCCGGCTTCAATATCTTGTTACCGCCTGTGACCCATGAGCTGGGTATGCCAAAGAACGTTGCAACATGGCCCGCCAGTGTGTTTGCTCTGGTTACGGGGGCGTTTCTTCTGCCGTTTGGACGACTTGCAGACATGTATGGAGGATACATTGTCTTTAACGCTGGGCTGGTGTGGCTGTTGCTCTGGTCGATAATAGCAGGGTTCAGCCAAAATTATATCATGCTCATCGTCTGCCGAGCATTGCAGGGCCTAGGTTCAGCCGCATTCTTGCCTTCGGGCATCATGCTTCTGGGCAGTTTGGTAAGTTGGAACTTTCCGGGAGAGCTCCTTGAGCGTTGCTAATTATCATCTATGCAAGTATCGCCCTGGACCACGCAAGAACCTGGTCTTCTCTCTTTACGGCGCCTTGGCTCCTGTAGGATTCTTTGCAGGCATCTTCTTCGCGGGAATATCCGCTCAATTCCTAACTTGGGGATGGTTCTTCTGGTTGGCAGCTATGATACTGGCGGTCGTCATTGGAACATCTCTCGTTTCGATCCCATTCGACCGGAAAGCGAAGCAAGGCAACGGCGTCAAGATGGACTGGTGGGGCACCACCACTATTATTCCAGCTTTGATTCTCATCGTATATGGCCTGACCGACGGCTCTCACGCTCCGAACGGATGGTCTACGCCCTACATTCCGGTCACCTTCGTCGTGGGCTGGGTTTTTGTGGGATGCTTCATTTATGTCGAAGGCTGGGTTGCTGAACAACCGCTTCTTCCCGGGGACATGTTCAACGTCAAGGGCCTCAAAGCGATGGTTGTGGCTCTCTTCTTCCAATACGGGACTTTTGGTATTTTCCTGTTCTACGCCAGTTTCTACATCCAAGATATCCTAGGGGCGTCAGCAATCCTTACCAGCGCATGGTTCGCCCCTATGTGCGTCGGAGGACTTGTTTTGGCCACCGTTGGAGGTTTGGTGCTGCACCTTCTGCCTGGTAGAATGTCAGTACACCCTTCCCTTTCTCGAAAACAAAATTTCTAACTCTTTCTAGTCTCCTCATCATCAGTGGAGTCTGCTACATCTTCTGCACACTTCTTTTTGCCATCATTCCCCAAAATCCGAACTACTGGGCCTACATCTTCCCCGCCATGCTCTGTGCCACCCTCGGTGTCGACATCACCTACAATGTCACCAATATCTTCATCACAACCAGCATGGCTCGAGCACGTCAAGGTCTCGCCGGAGCGCTCATCAACAGCTTGCTCTTCCTTGGGATTTCGTTCTTCCTCGGGTTTGCTGATCTAGCCGTCTCGCAGACAGAAGATCAAGGTGCGAGGAAGAGCTACAAGGTTGCTTTCTGGTTAGGCACTGCAGGGGCGGCATTTGGGCTTGTGGTGATGGCGACTGTGCCATTGGGGAAGGCGGCTAGTGGCTTGACAGCCGATGAGAAGGCAGAGCTGGAGAGGGAGCTGACGAGGAGAGAGTCGAAGGCATGAGTGTTGCAATTGCATCATGAACGATTACGGCCGTGGAAATGATACCAGATGCGCCTGAGCGCTATGCATATAGATGATACGATAGATTAATACGTTCATCCTCTACGCAACTCGCCATATTGCTCGCTTGAGTGATTCGCAATGTTTTGCCCATGCTATTCACGGAAATAAATCCTATTTCCCCCATCCAACTACTTCCGCACCCTCCCTTTCTTACCCACCGGCTCCACATCCCCATCTGCCTCGCCGTTACTTCCACTTCTCTTACCCGTTACACCCCTCGGTCTTATGCTCCCATCTGCAGGAGTCTTGTATTTCGATAGATTTTTCCGCGGAGTGCCGTCTCTAACAGCAACGTCGTCGTCCTCAAGCCGTGTCCTGAGCTTATCGACATTACCCGAACGTTTGAGGCCCCGCTGGCGGCACAATCTGAGCAGCTCGCCATAATCCAGATTTCTGTACATAGAAACACTGGTACTTTGTGCCTGGAGATTCCAGGTCATAAAAGAAGATCCAGCTTGTACCTGAGTGGATGCTTCCGCGGGAGGTTTGGGGGCTACCCTGATTGGAGGCCTTCGGGAAGCAAACGAGGAAGAAGCCTCAACCACATTGTCCGGAGAACTGGAATTGGTGGAGGACGGCGCGCCGAGCGCTGAGGTCTCTGTGCTTGATGACTCTTCAAGGATCGTTTCTAAGTCTTGAGTCTTCTCTTTGTTTTTGGTCTCAGTAGTACTCTTGATCTTTCTAGGGGTATCCGGCCGTGATTTCCCAACTACGCCGTAATACTGCCCGCTGATATTGCCAGCTCCTCCGCTTCTGTAAGTAGCGACACGGCTCTCTACTACTTCCACTGACTCCACATCTCCATCGCTTTGCGTAGCAGCTGTATTGCCACTACCCGTCTTGCTCGACTCAGCCTGTACAATGGCATTACCTTCATCGTTAATTCTTCCCGCCTCCCAACGTTCCAACCACTTCCTCTGAGCACGATCCATCCGATGCCGAGCCTTTCGGGCTTTCTCATAGGGCATGATCTCATACTCCGTCACCTTCTTACTGGGATCAAGGTATTCGTCTTCCCAGATCGAACCATCAACAACCCCCTTTTCATGCCAGGGCACACTAAGTCTTACTGCTTGGGAAGCGGAGATAACACCTGCGGCTAGGAGTGATTCTGCATGGGCCTTCATCATTTTGGATTCCTCCGCAAAGCGTGAATCGCCCCACGCATTGCGGGCGTCATTGGTTTGTACAGTATCAGGGCCATCGGTCCGTTTCCATTTGGTCGGAGACGAGGAACGGGCCCCTTCTGTAGAAGGGAGCGGCGGCGGCGGAGCGAGGAATCTCTGTTCGGTCACGGCGCTTTTCCCATCACTGCTGGCCCTTATGGATGGGTTTGGATACGACTCTTCGACCATTCGGGCAGAATTATGGGACTGCTGATCGGGTTTGCGCGCTTGCAGTGTAGTTTGGCAGGGTTGTCCGCGGGCGCCGTTAGTGGTGTTCCGCGCCTGGTCATCGGCCATGGTTGATGGCTGGGTTTCTTGCGCCATACTACGGCTACGAGTCCGTGTAGTTCTGGGCTCGACTGGAGTTGCAATATCGGGGCTAGCAGAGGGTGTACCCTGAGAACGGCGGTAACGACCCGTGGCGCGGGTTGTAGGATGCTGAAGCCTTATGGCCGACGGCCTTGCCTGCTTTTAGCCGTTATATGAACGGTTGTCATTCCAAACCAGCCATGAGCTCGCTGGAGCGGGAGATGTATCTTGGGGAAAGTGGTATGTGTGTGAAATAAACGAGATTGCGTGTTGGAAGATTGGGTTTGCTCAATGCTCAGAAACCGAGACAAGAAAACGCGGTCTCTTCGGTCAAGACACCGCAACAGTCTCAAATCTCGAATATGTCTTTGCTGGGGTAAATGCGCTTGGAACTAAAGGTTCTTGCGCTATAGAGAGGCGATGTTCCCTATAATGGCAGAAGGAGACAGAATAGGAAGGACCACGGGGAGAAAGTTTGTCTAAGCAAGGCATGTTCATATGACGCGGGTGTGTGCTCGATTTGCGGTGGTGAAAGCTTGAAGGCTTGCGCTGGCTTCATTCACCCCCGTGAGTGAACATTATGCTTGTCAGGAGTGAAAGGCAGGTTCCAGCCCATTTCCAAACCAATTCCAGGCCTACTGCAAGATAAAATTATGCTAACTTTGTACTTCTTTAAAATGCAATATATTGTTAGGGAATCACTTAAAGCGTACAGCAGGTGGTGTTTGTAACGAGAATTTGAGTACGAAGAGCCTAAGGCTCTTGTGTGAGAGAGATAAGTACACGGAGCTAGGCTAAAACAGGACTAGCGCACGGTAGCAACGCTAAGGTGCTCTAAAGGTCCCTAGTTCGAATCCCAGGGTGCTCAGGTTCTATAAACACGTTACCCTAGGGTAGCGATTGCGGCACCGCTGATAATAAGCCGCTCGGCCACCTGTAACTTTCCCACTGCCTTTTTGCGTACTGGAACGCCGCCTTCTCACCATTTGGTAATTTTTTTCAAGTAAATTGGGCGGAGTTTGACAGCGCATGATACGGCCCCGAACCCCCAAGCATGCCGATGCGGGGAATGATCAAAAGACCAATCGGTATGGCTGCGGCCAACGGAAAGACCTCTGCGGCCGAAACATTACTGATATCGGGCGTCCCAACTTTAATAGCCGTGTTTTCTCGGTGGAGTCTGAAACGATATCGGTCTAAACGTTGCATCACTATTTACTGGATCACCTGGCAAAAGAAATGCCATATTACATACCATATACAAGTAATAATAGACAGATAGAATATCCCGCGAACAGGTCAAGTTCCACCGCATTGTTTTACTGAGTCCCATCCTTACCATTTCGGTCTCGGAGCTGCCAAAGTTCACTGCACACATTTGGGTCACCATGAACGAATCATCGGTACCCGGTACTGGCCAGTCCATAATGGGAATAATGACCTATAGCTTGGCCTTCATTACGTCCGTTCTGGTAACCATGATCTACGCATTCTATTTGTGGCTGATTCCAAACCCCATCCCTGGAATACCATATAACAAACACTCGGTTCACCGCCCTCTTGGAGATGCTTTGGACATGTTACGCGAGGTTAGCATCATGTCAGAATTCAATCTCTGGTGTGCAAAACAGGTGGATAAACTCGGCTCCCCGATATGCCAAGTTTTCGTGAACCCATTCTCTAAGCCTTGGGTTCTCCTCGCCGACTTTGCAGAGGCACAGGATATCATGCTTAGACGAAAGGAGTTCGACCGATCAAGATTCATTGCGGGTGGCATGGCGCCGCTAGGCCACTTCCAAGCTACTTTGCGAACAGACGATAGTTGGAGAGAGTCGCGTTTGTGGACTCAGGGTCTGATGACACCGACTTTCTTGAGAAACTTTGCGGGGCCTGCAGCTTACTCTTCGGTAGTGGAACTGATTCGCTTATGGAAGACCAAAGCCCACCTGGCTCAAGGTCGGCCATTCAGTGCTGCGGCGGATCTAAACAATGTTTCGACAGATACGATGCTGCAATTCACGTTTGGCAACTATTTTCGGCAAGCATCTCAGCGAGAGCAAATCAACCTCATCTCCAATCTTGATCCCGCGTCCTTGTCCCTTGGAGAGGAAAACAAGGCCGTCGAGTTTCCTGAGGCCCCGGTCGACACCTACATCACCGCCACGCATGAAGGAACAGACTATGTCGAGAAAACGGTGAATTCCTGGATCTCCAAGCTGACCATGTGGTGGGTCACAAAAACTCCGCACTATATGCGGCTAATGGCCACCAAGAACCGAGTAATTCGCGAACAGATCAAGATATCGCTCAATAACGTGAATCGCGCAGCTGTGAGAACAGGGGTCGATCATATGGTATCTCGAGAAATTGCGCTGGCAGAGAAGCACAGCCGAAGCCCGAAATACGGGAGCCAAAAGTTTCGGGATGAGGTCAGTGGTTTTACTTTGGCCATTTCCCTTTCTCGACATGCATTATGCTAACATGAAGACCGTTGCCAGATCTTTGGTCTCACATTGGCTGGATTGCATACTACGTCGGCCGCGTTGGGATGGATTGTCAAATTTCTAGCCGAGAATCAAGATGTACAGTCACTCCTTCGCTTGGAATTGCGTAGAGCCTACGTAAAAGCGGCCAATGAGCGGCGTGAACCTACATTTCAAGAACTGAATCACTCTCGACATCCATATCTTGAGGCAGTAGTTGAGGAGGCCCTGCGATGTCACTCGACTACGGTTACACGCGAAGCGATTAGCGACACGGAACTATTAGGTCATCATATTCCCAAGGGCACTGTGGTGTTCTGTGTCTCCAATGGGCCAGGCTTTTACAAACCTGCTCTACCGGTTGACGAATCCAAAAGAAGTCCGACGTCGAAGACCGCTGCGAAACCTAAGGCTTGGGATGAATCTTACGATTTGAGCGCTTTTCGCCCAGACCGATGGCTGATCCAGACAAGCAGCAATGAGAAAACAGGAGAGGCTAAGATAGAATTCGACGGTAACAGTGGCCCTCAACTCATATTTGGTGCCGGTCCTCGTGGCTGCTTTGGCAGGAGACTTGCTTACATCGAGATGAGGATACTGACGGCTCTGGTGGTATGGAATTTCCGATTGCTGCCGACACCAAAAGAGTTGAGTAGCCATGCGGCAACGGATGGAATTTCCCACAGAGCCACTGATTGTTATGCGAGGCTGGAGGTGATGTCGGAAAGTGGATCATGAGGTGACAATTTGACAAGTTTGGCAAATATAATAAAGATTCTCGTGCCTTTAATGTCTTGATCCGAAACTGGTGTGAACAAGCTTGTATAAATATCGTCATCAATTTCAACAGATTTCAGCCTTTTCTTTATTTCTGCACTACTCTGATTCTGAAGCTGACTATCGGGAGTACAGTGACCACCGTGACATTGGCGTTTCAGTTGGCCATCCGTAGGAAGGGTTGAGAGCCACCAATGACAGCCGAAGCGGTTTGCAGTTCCGCAGCATTGCGAAAAAGGACAAATGCAAGATCCGGGCAGTCGGGCATTTTGCGGGACTCGGCAGATAGGAGCCGATGCCTCTCGTCCAAACCATCTATAAGCAAGGCTACATTGTCAGCCAACCGGGTACATCTTCACACTCACTTTGGCGTTCGAAGATCACGAGTCAATTCGGCGATTGTGCAACTCTGTTTCTGTCTACAAGAATTAGACTTCAGCCGATGCAATATTATGCTTGAGGTCTAGGGTGGCTCCTTGAATGTCGCCGGTGTATGCAGGTCGAAGATCGTTCTCAATTACAAATCCAAAGCAAGCGCTTGCACTCATCAAAACACATCTTACATTCGGTGACCTACCATGCTCAAACCAAATGTGCATTTCCGCGCTAGCAGCGGTCCAGAAGACATTTGATCAAGGAGATTTGGTCGGGGACATTTGGCCGGGGATTATTGGTCGGCAAAGTCTTTTCGGGTAGTTTCGTATAAGTACCCGTACAATGCACACGCACCATTAACAACTCTCTACTTTCACGGGCTCTAAAAGAGCTAGAGATAAACCACTTCGTTCATATCGGGCAGTTCGTGACAAAGCGCATAACTCAATTGCACGGAACTTTTTTTCTTATCTCGCGATTGCTGAATTCGTAAGACGGGCCTAGGTACTTCTCTCAGGGCGACAGTATTAATTCACTCCTTTATTACTAAGGAGAAATTGGATCAGTGCAGTCGGTTCATAAATGGATTGCCCTCGTCTAACAGCAACCGCGGTAGTTTCTCTAGCAGCTCATCCAACAAAGGGCGCTCCACAGCCTACACACCACTAGCATACTTCAAATCTGGGCTCGAGACGAGTTCAGATTCACTATGAATAACACGGAGAAAGAATTATACACACGTGCCAGCACCGAATCTAAAACTGGGGTCACCAACGAGCTAGTCACGGCTCAAAAAACGATCTCGGAAATTGAGTATCCTTCAACTGCCAAACAAACTCTCATCATTTTTGGTCTACTACTAAGCTCATTTCTTGTGGGTCTTCAAATTTGCGTTCCGAATTACTTAGCTGATGTCCAAAAAACAGACTGCTCTCGATATTGTAGGTTTTCAAAAGATGTTCGGTTCGATTTCAGTCAACTAAGACACGTAGAGTATCATTGCAACCGCAGTTCCCGTCATCACCACCGACTTTAACTCACTGGCCGATGTTGCCTGGTATGGTTCGGCATTCTTCCTCACCCTAGCGGCTTTCCAATCTTTCTGGGGAAAATGCTACAACTACTTCTCCGTCCGCGGCAGCTTTCTCGCCGCCATCGGCGTCTTTGAAATTGGCAGCCTCATATGTGCTTTGGCACCTAACAGCCCCGCCCTTATTGTTGGGCGCGCGATTCAGGGCGCTGGCGGGGCCGGAACGAACCTGGGATGTTACGCAATCGCCTCTTTCATCGCAGCTCCGGAGAAGGTACCTACGATAGTTGGCGGCGTCGGTACTGTCTTCAGTATCGCCAGTGTTATCGGTCCACTGCTCGGAGGGGTCTTTACAGACTCTGTTACCTGGCGTTGGTGCTTCTATATCAATCTCCCAATCGGTGGGGTTGCGGCTGCATGCATTCTGTTCTTCTTCCGCACTCCAACCCATATCAAAAAAGCGCGCAAGACACCACTTCGGGAGATACTACTCAGCTTCGATCCACTCGGCTTTCTGCTTTTCGTCGGTTCCATGCTCTGTTTCTTGTTCGCACTCCAATGGGGAGGCGTTATGCGAGCATGGAACACGTCGACAATAATTGGCTTGTTGGTGGGTTGGGTGCTGATGACCATTCTCTTTACAGGCAACGAGTGGTATCAAGGAGATCGTGCAATGCTAGTTTTGCGCATTCTCCGCATACGAGGCATCACGGCCGCTTGTGTCTACGTATTCTTGTCAGTCTACCATTCCCGGACGAATCTGTGCGTTGTAAACTAATATGTAAAACGGCAGCCTTTATGGAGCTTATTTCTCGGTCGTATACAATATACCTGTCTACTTCCAGGCGATTAAAGGACTGTCGCCGAGGGATAGTGGAATCCGAACAATCCCCATCATTCTCTCGGTCTGTAAGTCAATCAAGCGCTACCCCCCATAAGCAATGCCCAAACTTATGACCAAGTCTAGCTGCTGCTTCGATGACTTGTTCCATTGCCGTTGGCAAGATTGGCAAGTTTCAACCCTTCATGATCGTCGGCGCGGCCCTTGCTACTATTGGTGCTGGTCTCGTATACATGTTCGACCTTGACACGGACATTGGCAAACAGATAGGCTATCAACTTGTGCTTGGATTTGGCGTTGGTGCCGTTGTGCAGCTTCCCGTCATCGTCGGCGGTGCCCTGAGCACAATGCAGGATAAGGCGCTTGCTCTCTCGGTCGTCTGTGGTGAGTGTGGCTCTCGTACCATCGATGGCAATGTTTCTCTGACTACATTACAGTGACCCAATTCTTCTCCTCCGTCATGGCGATCGCCGTCTCCGATTCCATCATGAACAATCTGCTACTGAAGAACCTGGCCAAGTACTCGCCAAACGTCATTCCACACACAGTGCTTGAAGTTGGGGCGTATGGAATCCGGGATAAATTCGATACAGAGGGACTTCATGGGGTACGCCAAGCATGGATGGTCGGCCTCCGCGGTGCCTGGGCGATGGTGATTGCCCTCTTTGGTATGGCTTTCCTATCGTCGTTTATCACCAAATGGCCTGGAAGCTTGGCTCCCCCAGAACTGAATGCCGAAGTCAGGGCTCAAGAGAGCGAAGGTGGCAACGAGAGCAAAAAAGATCTTCAAGATGGGGCCTAAAACCACAATTGTTTCACCACTTTCAGCGTGAAATGGATGGGTTCCTAGTGCCAAACTAAAATTTTTTCGGCACTGGAAAAGTGGCGGCTGTGGCGGTATCTATTTGAAGGCTGTGTCGATACTAGGGTACTCACGTGATCCCCTCGTGATATTTTTGGACGCGCCGGTTAGCACCATTGGGTTGGATAAGATTTGTAATAATATAAAACCAGTAACCTTCTTCTCTCGTTGAAAAGCCGACGAATTCCAACACAGTCTACCTAAGTTGCAGTGTAATATCCACCATGGGGATTTCCGAACGAGGCTACTGGATGTATACTTAGGTAACGAATTCTGCACTAGCGGGGTGGGTAGCCTCAATTAGGCTTATACGGAGTCGCCGGAATCTTTATTACCGATAAAAGTCCCCGCAGACAAAACGTAACAAGAGAACCTACCGTTCGCAACATATATCTATGGAAACTCCTAGTCTACCATCCCATCCCCCCAATCTCGAAACATGTGACTGCTGGACGCAACTCGTCCGCGTCATTAACCAGATTGAAGCGCCCTTCGCGCCCGGATCGGGTCCTGAAGAACGAACACACCCTCAAGAATCCTCCTCTCGACACCAGCAGCGCCAACAAATTCCTACACACAACCTCCCACTCGATGAACGTCTTGTCCTCGGCGAAGCCCTTGTGAACCAATGGGAGCTGCTTAACGGGTGCACACAGTCGACTTCGCATCTGTGCCCCACGCTGATGCGCTTCGTATGCGACGCCGTGGAGCGCATGTTGACGTTTTATGAGCTTTTCTTGTCATCCTTCTCATCTCCTTTCACGGCAGGGGAAGGCAGGCCCAGCGGGAGTGATGTACGGGCATCGGTTGGCGCGCTTGAACTTGATGAGGAGGATGATATCCGCGCTGTGATGCACGCGGCCTTGTCGTGGTCTGTTGTGAGATTGGGAGCTGTACTGCAGGATGTGGAGGAAGAGAGCCAAGGGTTTGGAGCAGCGGGGTTGCGAGAGTCGGGGTATGAGAGGGTAAAGGAGCTTACTGGACGTACCTTGCGATTGTTGGGACAGGTTGAAAGGATTATTGGCTCGGGGTAGCGGATGTGCGTGTCGTCAAATTCAAGGAGGGAAGAGATGATGTAGTTGTCGTCACAGATGCGAATGAATGTATCATTCGATCTTTTTCGTCAAAAAGGAAAGGGGCTCCATAGAATGTCACCATGTTTAACAGTAATAGTGGTAAGTCTGCTATTGGTTGTCCTGATTCACAAGAAGAATTGCTAGTATTGAGAATGCTATATCTAGCGGGCATAAGCCTTTTCCCCCCTAAAAATTCATTTTTGCATTTGCATAACGCGTCGTACCACGAATCAAGTAGCCTATGCTAATGTCGCAATTCGCTCGCCTTGGGCGGGTAGGCTAGCCTTCCTTGAATCCCACGAGGAACTATCCGACCAATATCATAGCACCCTGTAGTCCCTCCAAACGCCTGATCAAGTTTTCGACGAAATTGGCTGCAGTTTCACGGGAAATTACATCACTGTTTCCCCAATCCAGAAGCCGATGGGCAACATCGACCTGCATTCGTGCCTGCCTCGACAACTCTTCCCGCATATCCAAAAGTGCAGCCACCATTTTCCGAAGCCTAATTTGCAGGATCGCCTTGATCGCTCGCGCTGTCGCCGGCATGGCGAGTTCATGGGCGCCGAATCGTATTTGGGACTTCCCGCCAGGGACCGGAAACACACAAGGCTGGTCGACGAAGCCTCGAAAGGAGCGCTGTAGCCGGCGGGTGATCGTAGCCACGGCCGTTTCCTGGGTTCCGAGGGGGTTGAAAGAGGCTATACATGGCAGTTCATGATCCTGGGCTTGCCCAGATATGTCCAGGTCGATCGTCTGCGCAGACATCGTGCTGATTGTAGAACGAAATTTGCCTTCCAGAATGGACACGACGCGCTCCGAAAGTAATGAAAGCATGAGGAGGGCGCGGGAATTGGCTGGTCGGAATACTGGCGGGTCGCCGCAGGACGCATAGTCGCTACCTACGACGATGCGATCTTTTAGGGCGCGGAAGTCGCTCTCGGCTCGAAATGCAAGCTCTACTGAGGGAGTTGACGGCCCCGTAGCTACAGAATGTTCGAGGGCTGCGAGTGCCCTGAGGACGGCGATGTAGTCGTGGTCGACCAGTGACGCATTCGAAGCTGCTGTATCATTCGCTTGGAAGGCATGCAAGGGATTTATCCATGACGGTTCAAAAGGGGTTGATGAGGTCCGGGCAAAGCTATTCGGACTCTGTACGGCAGGGTTGAGTTCTGCATCGATACGGCCCGCTCGTCCAGAGTCCCAGATCTCGACGGTGGCTTGCCGGGTCGTTGGATTACCAGCACTGGAGGGAGTCGTGATGGTGGTCGCATCGGTCGTTGTCCCGCTGCTGCGGGATACCGCGATGTTGCTACTTACGCTCGGACCATCAGATCCTGAGAGAAAAGCTGTTCTCGGTCTAAGGCCGTCATTGCAGTTGTCGTACGTTGTCTCCTTGGATCGAGCGAGTTGGTTGCTTGTCTTCTTTGGCCTGCCCATACGTCGAACTGGGCTATAGATACAAGGAATAGCCCTATGGGAGCAATTTTTACATGTGGGTTGCCCCTGACTACATCGAACCTTGATCTTTTGACAATTATCGCAAGACCTACGATATCTTACGGACTGCCGGCTTGCATTATTTGGCGAGAATGGCGTCGGCGACAAAGGGACATCGTCGACCGGGGTCTCCATGGTGATATTTTTGGCATCGGCGACTTTTGGCGAGATGGGGTTGATGCGATCGAATGTTGGTAGTAGTGAGATAATGGATAAAGGGCTGAGCTCTTCAAAAGGTTCAATCTGATGGGTCCGTGCACGGAGCGTTTCTGAGGTTGCATTTGCCGCGGAAACAAGTCAGACTATGTCAGAATTCGAAGGAAGCCGTCCATCAACCTTAAGCTTGAGTTCCGAGTGCAATTGTATCATTGGTGACCTGGCTCCTTCAGATATCATGGAATCCTCATCAATCAATTCTATATCGCGTAAGAATATTAAAGCGCTAATATAATCGCGATATCACTTGAGCTGCGTTCTGAAGAAAAAGACCCCTAACTGTGCACGACGTTTACCCCTATGGGCCGCGCCGTGAAGGATGACTCTCTCTCTCCCTCTCTCCCTCCCTCTCTCCCTCCCTCTCTCTCTCTCTCTCTCTCTCTCTCTCTCTCTCTCTCTCTCTCTCTCTCTCTCTCTTTTCTGTAAAACTCTTCCCAGTATAAGTCTTTCCTCTCTATATACCTTTCTCTTCCCCCTTTTCTACTTCTACTATTATTATATGTCAGGCAGTGCGGGCGGAGAGAAATGAGGGACTGCGTTTATTGTAGGAGGCAGGCTCCGAGGGCGTCTATATACGGTCCTAACATGACAAGGAGCTAACGAGTGCATGCATACGCCACACAGGGCAACACACCCCCTCAGCGTACGCGGCACGTGTACGCTGAATAAAGCCTATACCTCTTAAATAAATCTGAAAGTTGACAATTTGAATTAACAGCCATTCCAAACTTAGTTAGCAAGCCTGTCTAACAACTTGCTAATATCGACAAGACCTAATTGACGGATAAACTCCTGATGCCTCTGTCGCGGAAGTGCCTTTGTCAACCCGTCAGCTGGCATCTAAGCTGTCGATTTCTATTCAATTGTCAGTCGATCCTGCTCTACCTCCTGGCAGAGCCACATCTGGTGGACGTCAACGTGCTTGAGCGCGGTCCGATGCCTGGTCTCCTGCTTGTTCACAATTCCCACTGCTGTCAAGTTGTCGCAGTAGAGCACGCGAGGTATCTCAGGATCAAACCTAATGTTAGCAAACGCTCGATTCCACCACTCCATCTCAGTGCCTGTTAGCGATAGAGACATAAGCTCAGTCTCTGCCGTCAATTTGGTGACAGGGCGTAGTAGAGAGGCCTTCCAATCAATGGTCATTCCGTTGACCTTAAATAGGTATCTGTATAAGCTCCGTCTGCTCTCAGTATCATCTGCAAACGCGGCATCAGATGCGCCGAAGAACAGTAGCTCAGTTCCTGCCAGTGGATCATTATCCTCATTCCCTCCAGCATAGTAAGACACTGTGCGGTCATCGCTCGTAGCCAAGGCAAGATTTCGTGTGCCTACAAGGTATTGAAGCACATGATTCGCGGCTTGCAGATGTCTCTGCCCTAGATTGTGTAGGTGGCGAGCTAGCACAGTGTAAGACCTTGCGACGTTAGGCCGCGTACAGCTCGCAGTAAATCTAATTAATCCAACTTTAGCTCTATACTCTTCTGCTTGATGTAAGCAGTATAGCTCTTTGCTAGAAGCGTAGGCATTCTCTAGCAGTAGTACAGCTAGCTACTTGCCTGCCTTTGCTGTAATCTTAAATTTCAACGCTATCTTGTTAATAAATAAGTCCTAGACTAACTAAACTTGTCTAGTAGGACTGCTTTAAATAACACGTATTTCTAGGAACTAGCGTAGGTCTCTAAAGCAGCGTATCTTGTAGATTTTTAATAGCTGTCTCTTAAACCTAGCATAATATTTAAGGTTCTTTAGGTAGACTAGCGCTACAATATTGTTAACGTAGAAGAATACAATAAGGCTAGCGTTAGTAAAAAGGCAAGAAATTCCTTCAACCTTTCTTAGACCTAGCCTTATTAGCAACTTCTTTAGTTTGCAATACTAGAGTAGTAAAGCGTCCTTTAGTCTATATAGCGCTTAGCGCAGCAGCAGCAGTTTGCTATGCCTTTTCTTAAATCCTTTAGGTGTACGCACGTACAATTGTTAATTTAGCTTCGCGTTTAGGAAGGCGTTTAAGACGTTGTACTAGAACGCGCAGAGTCTAAAAAGAGCTGCTAAAGCTATTAGAAACCTAAACACTTTTGCAGCGAGCGTAGCAGCGTAGGTATCTCTCTAGGCTGTCTGCAGGTCTCCTCTTACAACAATCCTTGCCTTAAACTTGTAGAGGTAACTATCTTTATTAAACTTATAGGTAAACACCTACATTAATAGTAGGACCTCTGCTTCTCCTTTAGCAAGCACTCCTGCAGTAGTATTAACTGTCTTCTAGAAGCAGCCTTTCTAATTGCAGCTGTCTATTTTAACTTTAGCAGCTTCCTTAAACTCTTAACTATATAGATGCCTGTTAAGGTCTTTCTATCTTTTTAGCTTAGGTAGTAGCTAGTCTTAATAAACGCGCATTTTTAGAGATTCTACTATTAGCTTTGTAGTCCCTGCAGCTAACGCAGCAATAGCGAATGCTGTGTAGTACAACTGCAGCAAGTTTGTTCCTCCTACTCTATTGTCTCTTAGCTGTTAAGTCCTTAGTCTAGAGATTACATTGCTCTTATTAATATATAATAATATCTGCTCCCTTTGTAGCGCGTTGTTCCTTCTTTAATTAGGTGCGTTCTTACCTGCAAGTGTAGGAACCTAGCCTTGCAGCAAGGTGTAATCCTCTACAGGTAGTAGTCCTTCCTTAGCATTGCTATTAGTAGTTGCGTTAATACTAGTTTGCAGTTTAGGTGTTAGGTTAGGCGTAGCTAGTTGCTCTAGAGGTCGCAATGTTGTTAGCAACAACGTCTTAGAAGATAACTAATCTATACTTGCATTGTCTATTGTCTAGTTAATTGCTAACATCTCTATTATCTCTTGAAGCTCGAAGTCTAGCAGATCTAGAATGTCTAAGACGTCTATTATCTCTTAAATCTCCGTAGCCGTAAGCACTAGGTTATTAGTAGTTGCATCGCAAGGCAAGAAGACAACGTCCCTTGTGCGCAAAACTAATCTAGTTGCTAGCATCTAGATCCTAAAGATATTTGTAGAATTATAGCTAATAAGTTGGCTAATTAGAGCTTGTAACTTAAGCTTCTTAGCCTTTAGAATTCTATAGTTGCAGACGTAGGCCTTTAAGCTAATAATCTGTAGGTAAGCTACAGATAGCTTAACGTTAGTTACAGCCTCTATTAGTGTCCGCCAACCTAGTGCCTCTACAGGCGATCGATTTAGCAGGTATACAGCAGTTATTACTAGCTTATTTGCAATTAACATAGGCAGGTTGCCCTTAATACAAAGCTCTTGCGCTTGTACAATAATTGTATGTCCCGCCTTCTTGATAAAGCTAGTCTGTTCCTTTGTATGCTTAGCTTAAGGCTTAACTACTAGGCTAAGGTTAATAAGGACAGGCTATAGTAGTAAGTAGCCTCGCTTGCTATTGCATCTAACAACTCTAACTACTGCATTGTACTAGCGTCGAATCTTTGCTAGCAATTGTAATACAGCAGTCTTTAAGGTTAGTGCATTCTTGTTGCGCAGGCAGAGCACTTTATAGTATCTTGTTGCCTAGCATACTAAATAGAGACTCTAAACATCTCTGTTGTAACATTTCCTGCCCTGTGTACAAATCTGCACAAGGTTAATGCTAATTCTTTCGAATAGAAGCTTCGCGGCACCTTGTTAAGGCTGTTAGCTAATTAGGCGCAGTATCTTTGCCTTGATACAGACCCTACAATTTTGCTACAGTAGCGCTTCTTTGCTAGGGACGAGCTCTAGCCTATTAACAGCTTGCTGTAGGTAGTTAATAGCTTCTGCTCCTAGATGTCTTTATACACAGTAAGCTTGTGCCTGTATAAGGACTAGCAGCTTGAGCAGTTGCTTAGATAGTTGATTAATTGTCCTCTTTGCAGCGTTAACAGTTAGCTGTTTAAGCTTCGGCCTATTGTTGTTGTCTGCATCAAGGATCTAGTAACTGCTATAGAGTTTTAGCATACATAGAATGTTAGATAGCTTGCCTAAGTACAGGCAATTGCGGCTAGAGTTGAAGTGTATACCTATCTTACAACATTTTAAGAGCGATATTAGACTAACAAACATTCTAGGAATGTACGCAACCTAGCTTAGCATTAGTTTAATTGTCTCTCTATTGGCGTTAGTAACTTAAAGGTTTACCCTTCCCTATTCTTTAATCCAAAGTTGTAATCCTCTAGCCTAGACGTACTTATTAGGTCTACTAGCTTAAAGCTTTGTCTACGCAGTAGATTAGTAGTTAGTAACGTAGGTATTAGATCTAGGATCTAGGATCTATTAATTAGAAAGCTTAGGTAGCCTAACAACAGTGTCTGCATTTGCTATAGCGTTGGACTGCAGCACTGCGTTGACTATCAATTCCTTGTTAGGTTCTTTGCCATCGTTAACTGCAACAACGCTAGGCTTGCTCTTGCCTTTCGCCTTCTTAAGCGCGGCTTAGAGAGCCCTTGCAACTGCATTTGTTTCTAGCTTCTTGCGCAGATCTTTAAACTTTTTCTTAATGTTAGAATCTGCAGACTATCTTCTAGGTTGCTTTGACTTAACTACATATAGGCAGTCTTGAAATCTGTGCTTGACGCTACATAGACATGTTGGCACCTAGTCTGCACTATGTTCCTGTTGCTTAGCAGGCTAATTTTCTGCTAGATTGCTTGCAGTAGTTAATCTATCCTCTGCTACTTAAAGCGCAGCAAACGTTCCAAGCCCTGTCTAGACAGGCCTAGTGCGACGGCACTACAAAGAGTACTTAGCTAGTAAATTGTCAATCTTTGTATACTCCTAGCTCTTCTTCTCTACGCAGATAAGGTTTGTAAGCTCTTTAGTTGCCTATACTTCGTCTAATAGCTTAATAGCTAGAATAAACGCCTCTTGCAACTAAGTGCTATTAGCTTCTAGCATCTTTGCAATCTTGATTAGCCGTGTTACTTCCTTCTACTGCTTAATCCAAGTCTTAATAGGTCCTTGCTTTGGTCTTGTTATCAAACTGCTTAGGCAAGCTCTTAGCTAATAGGCGCGCTTAGGTGTTGATTGGCTAAAGTGTGTCTTTAGCAAGACTAGGCGCTTGTATAGTGTTAACACGTTAGCAATCAAGTAGATATGCCGTCGAGCGATTGTCTTGCTGATCTCTGTTGATAGGTCCTGCAGCAGTTGATAGAAAGCCTTCTACCTGTTCTACTGCTGCTTGGCAACTCGGATATACGTGCTGTAGGTGGTTAGTTAGACCTCTGTTAGAGTTGATGCATCTACATCTCTGTTAGCATTCTTTGTTGCATTTAGGAAGTACTCAGCCAACGTCTTGACTACAGGCTCCTTCCCTTGCTTCTTGATCTTATCCTTTAACAGATTAGGGTTAATGTACTGCTACAAGCCGTTGCGGTCAGCACTATCCTTCCTTAGAAAAAGCCAATTAGTCTAGTTAGACGGCTTATCAAGGATAACTGTAGCCTTTGTAATCAAAAAGTTGTAATTACTTGTTGTAGTTGTAGTCGTTATTGCAACAGTACTGTTTCAACAGTATCTCTGTCGCCTTAATAGCAAACTTAATAGACAAAAAGGCGTATAAACAAAGGGGTGAACGCAGCCTAGGAAGCGAGAGCCAGGCTTATAACTGTTAGGCAGTGCGGGCGGAGAGAAATAAGGGACTGCGTTTATTGTAGGAGGCAGGCTCCGAGGGCGTCTATATACGGTCCTAACATGACAAGGAGCTAACGAGTGCATGCATACGCCACACAGGGCAACATTATAATACTAGAAGAAAGGCGCCTTAGTATAATTATAGTAAGTATTCTTCTACCTCCTTCTCCTCTTCTTACTAAAAGAGGCACGCAGGCAAAGAGGCACGCAGGCAAAGAGGCACCAAGGCAAAGAGGCACCAAGGCAAAGAGGCACCAAGGCAAAGAGGCACCAAGGCAAAGAGGCACCAAGGCAAAGAGGCACCAAGGCAAAGAGGCCCGAAGGCAGGCAGGCCCGAAGGCAGGCTGGCACGAAAAGACAAGGAAGGCAGGTAAAAATAAGGTGTGGAGACAAGTAGAGATAGCTAAGATTATTTTTTAGAACTATGTTAATTGCCTACTTTGCCTTAGTGTTATGCCTTGTAATAAAGCCGGGCGCCCTGTAAAAGACAGGCGTAATGTTACAACCTACGTGACTTATAGGCATGCCCTATGGAAGACGGGGCGCCAGGGACCATAGGGTCCGCTGACGTTTCCGCTCACGTTTCCGCCCACGTTTCAGCTAGTGCCGCTTATCTGTGTCACCATCTATTAGAATTCGAATCAATCTATATTACCCCGTAGTGCAGCGGCATTCGAGCCGTTCTACATTACGGCGTGGTGTAGCGGATGTCGAGTCAATTCATGGCAAGGCGTGATCTATGCAGTGAGATCCGACCTGGTCATGATCAACAACATTGCGACGTAGTGCAACGGGCTTCGAGCGAGGTCATATTGCGGCGTAGTGCAGCGGTTCTAATGTTCCCGGGTTTGGGCCAAGCGAAGGTAAACTTTGGTTAAATAACAGGGACAACGAATCTACCACGCCGCCCGCATCGAAACTTGCCTGTATACAAGATACAAGATGTTTAATCCACGCAGGCGCAGAGTCCTTTCATGCATTCCGTGCTACACGAAGAAACAAAAAGTAAAAGCACCTCAAGTCCTCTACGTCTCAAACGCACATTGTGCTATACCTACCCTAGTGTAACGTTATGGGCGGGTGGATTCTGTGCGTCCGATCTATGAACCAGGAGCTAACGCCTTCGTGCGGTTCAGTGTAGCCGCACTTATCCATGCGACAATTGCACGCGACGAAGGAAGCCTGATGAATGCACATATTGCACCGATGGCAACGGGCCCCGAAGCCCGAAGACCGTCGACGAAGCACCAACAACGCTTCTCCAGAGCCCAAGTTGTATTGCGGCAATGCTTGGCCCTCCAGCTATTTCGGTCAACCCAAACTATGACCCATTACGCCATCATTCCTCCGACCATTCTTTGGCGGCGGTCTTTGGATACCGTCAAGGAAGCGACCGCAACACTATCGCTGTGCTGCGAAGAGTGAGTGGCGCCGTTGAATCCGCGATCTAACCAACGCCATCATTGCTCATTTCTGATGAATTCTTTCAGTTCTCTCTCGAAAATCGAAAGGGAACATACCAAAATGGGTTTGTTCCACTGCATGTCAGTCGCCTCATTCAGCACGAGCTTGCCAGGATGCCCCGGCGCGAGATCCTTGATTTTCTCATACAATACTATGATTCTGAGATACATTGGTTCGTGGAATTTCCTAGTCTTCGGCCCGCTTCTAGATCTATTAGCTTCTATTTGTTGGATCGTGCGCCATCGTCGCGCTGCTTTCCTAACAAACTAGATACTTAGTCATTCATCCATCACATAAGCTTATACTAAATAACTTTGCTAATAGTATTCAGGCATGATCAGATTTTAGAGCCACGCGGCTTCAAGGACACGTACCGTCGATGGTGGACCCTTGATGGCCTTCTTACTCTTCTCGACGTCGAATTCGCTGTCGTCCTATTGCGCATCTGCTCTTATAC
Source organism: Westerdykella aurantiaca (assembly GCA_030412805.1). Classification (NCBI taxonomy): domain Eukaryota; kingdom Fungi; phylum Ascomycota; class Dothideomycetes; order Pleosporales; family Sporormiaceae; genus Westerdykella; species Westerdykella aurantiaca. The sequence continues at coordinate 6,143,912 of JASJFJ010000003.1, forward strand.
ATCGCTTTTCCTACCTTCACCAACGTACAATATTGATGCTGTCCGTGGCATGAAGTTAGCTGATATCAGATCTATTTGTACTGATATCGGCGATACTCTCTTCTCCATGGCTGTTGAAATAGATAGACAGGGCTCCTTGTTCCGGGTACAGCACCTTCTCTTCTCCGGGCTAAGGTTTCACTGTGAAGGAAATCCGCACAAACTCTGGGTTGCACTAGGACACGCCTCACAGGTGGCTAAAGAATTGGGATTGTACGACCGATTTCAGCAAGTGTGGTTCCAAGAAGACGAGGTAGCGTTGGAAAAGGAACTCGGATGCAGAGCAATATGTTTATTGTACATATGGGACAAGTGAGTCTGGTGGAATTACAAGTCCACAAAGGTTCCTGGGCTTACGCATGTGCAGCCAATTCTCGCGACAGCTTGATATCGCAGCCTTATTTTCAGACCATGTTAGTTTCGGCATTTTTGCCCCCGGCTCCCAGCTAGGTAGCTAGCAGGTGCTCGGCACAGAAACCACACCCGTTCACCGAAAGAGCGTTGCAGGTTGAACTTTGCAAGTTTTGGCGCAACTTCGGCATGAAGCCCTACGATTTGGTCGAAGCTGAGGAGAGATACGCAAGGTTCTCGGTTGATTTTCTGGCTCATTTACCGCCTGCCTTCTCCCTGAATCCTGCCCCAGGTGACAAAATCTACGACACCTGCTGCCCGAAGTTCCCATTCCAAAGGCAAATCTTTCACATAGCCGTGTTTGAATCCATTTGCTGCAATTTTCGTCCTATTTTGGCGACTGATTGGGAGAAAATGCCAAACATTCCTTCGTACAAGCGGGTCCTTATACTATCTCAGAAGAAATTGCTCGCAGCTACTGCTCTACAGCTCTCTGCAGCGGTGGGGGAGCTCTATAATGGTCTAGGAGCTAAGTACACGCGCTCTGGCAGCATTGTGTTTTACACATTCGAGGCAGCCGTACTTCTTGGGTGTCTTTGCCTTGACCTCGATTTTTCGAACGCGCTCGCAGACAACTCTGCAGGTACCGAAGAAAACGAACAATTCCTGGGCGAAAATCCCCCGGTCACAAAGGAGTTATGCTTAGAGGCTATACCTAATGCCCTTTCCCGCCTACAAGTACTCTCGGAAGTGAGCATTCTAGCTGAAGCAGGAGCTCAAACATTATCAAGATTGTTGAGCTTAGCACGATCCACCAACGCAAATCCAGAACACCATAATACCGGGGAGTACTCATGGAGCGATGAGATTTCCAATTTTCTCGGCAACGAGTACAACTTCATAACACCCCAGGATATCTCATTCAGTCAAAGCTTCTCGAACGAAATCGCGGATCTGGAGTTGGACTACACTCATAATATGGGGTCCTTGTGATTTTAAATCAGCAGGATTATTCCTTGATTTCATATCAAGACTCTGTGAGCTAGTTACATAGTTTTGGAAGAACGACCTCTGGACTTACTTTTCGAGGTGAACCTCGAGCAGACCAAGAGGCTTACCTTCTCCCCAAACCCTGTGAATCCTGTACCTGGGGTCGGCTTTCTTTAAGAGAGCTTCAAATTCACTCTTGGTGCGCTGCTTCGCTCCAAACGATACCAGCATAATCATATCGATCTGGCGCAACTCACGTTCCGCTATCCGAGAAATTGTTCCGGGTTCCGGCATGATGATATCGTTGATCAAAAAGGGGGTGCCTGGCTTAGAATTTTCGAGACCCGGTACAACGCTCTTGAATATGGTGACGACGTCGCGGTCACACCAATTGTGGGTACACTGGCGCAACAAAAAAGCGCCGACGCCAGTTAAGGGCTGCGGCTCGAAGAAGTTATGCAACATGAAGGATACGCGGTCTTCAATATCGCCTCCTAACAGCTTACGGCCCTCGACCAGCATGTGAGCCCTGTCTTGCACGACAAATTTCAGATCCGGGAAGAGCTTCACGCTTCCGTCAGCTCCTCATTTGGATCAGGATGGGGAAGATTAAATTGCAGATCCCCTCAATTCCGTGGTGGGGTACTTACTCGTGCCAGGGCAATGGAAATGTGCCCACTTCCCCCACCCACATCCACCACTATTCCTTGGAGCTTCCCCCAATCATAAGTGTCTCTCAACTCGTCAATGTGCCGGTCCACTGTTCCGCACCCGCTGTCAGAAACAATGACACAATGGATCGAAGCGAATTCAAGTCCAAGACAACACTTACTCTTTGTTGCACCAGCCATAGCCTTTGCAAACCGACCACCACGCTCGGGGTACTTTGTGTAATAGTCAAAGATGGGAGCTCTGTGGTGCTGGTTAAAAGCACAATGAATGCTGTCGGCCTCGACTGGGAATTCTCGGAGGGTGTCTCCCGTAGCAGAAGCAGCCTTCATCATCTCATCGAGTCTATTCCATGCACACACTATCAGTGTTACTGCCTTGGAAGAACTGTATGTGCAAGGCTTACGAGTAGTGAACTGTGCAGCGTAATTCTTCATCCTTGTAAAGAGCGTACGATGCTGAGTTGTGGGAGACATGTGGGTTATGATCAATCTGATTGTGCGACCTGTCCGGTCCAGATCGAGTCCAGCCTTATGTGCGAGGTCAGGCATAGCGATTGCCCCTTCCGGAGGTACCAAGTTGAAGAAGTCAAAGTCCAAGGCTACTTGCAACCCGGCTAGGTCGTAACCCTCAACACAGAAAGCTCTCCAAAACCGTTGAGGTCCGCCCACGAGGTATTCGAGGTCCTCGAGAGATGCCTTGAGGCTACGATACAGCTCAGTGTACTCTGGGTCAGCCGGAAGCCTGTGCAAATCTGGGGAGAAGGTGGGTTCCGGGAGCTCATCCGCCTTCAATTTTTCAACAATATGTTTGGTTTTCGCCGTGATGTCGTCGGCAAGGTAGAGGAGTCCTGACTTTCTCATGCCGTTGGCCTGCATGTTGTTCGATAGCGACATTTTCTGCTTATATTGAGACCTGCTGATTGATACAACAAATAGATGTTTAAAATATCTACTAAAGAGAGCGTTGATGTTGTCGGATTTAATAGATCTCTACTAGAAACTAACGGAGTAGATGTTTGTTAGCCGCTTCCTAATTTCGTTAGCGCCGCCGATGTCAGCATAGGTTCTCATGCCCGCCTTCGGCCGCAATCACGGGTTAAAATATTTGGCATTCAGCTTCCGCCCGAAGATGTCGCGGCATCAGTCGGGGCCGGCTTTTCGGGCATTGACGACGCATATGTTGTTCAACTAAATCCGATGTTTTCGGTCGACACCTCAATTTTCGGCCGCGTTCAGTATTGTGCCTGTCGAAGGTTGCAAGTGAAGGATACCTGTCATCCAGGTCATAAGAACTCTGCTCTTTATTCCAATTCAATACTTGCTACTATATTGAAGCACAGGAATAATCTCTAAGTCATAAAATAGCGCTCGCACGAGTACATCGAACACACCCATGTCTACTCAACCTCCGAACAATGAGGGTCCTGAACCCATAGCCATTGTTGGAATGGGTACGTGATTCAACATTTCAGTGGTATTATTTCAAATCTAATATTGACTTATGATGTTCAGGTTGCCGGTGGCCAGGAGGTGTCTGTGATGCCCCAGGATTGTGGCAGCTACTGAAAGAGAAGAGATCAGGCTACAAGGAGTTTGATAAGCCTCGATTCTCCTCTAAAGGGTTCTACCACCCCAATCACGAACGGCCTGGCAGCATGGCCACAAAAGGAGGCTTTCTGCTTGACGAGGATCCGCGCCTTTTCGACCCGTCGTTTTTTGGGATCACAAACCTAGAGCTAGAGACAATGGATGCGTCCCAGCGAAAGCTGCTCGAGGTAGTGTACGAGGCATTCGAGAATGCGGGGGAGACTTGGGAAAGTGTGTCTGGTTCCTCGACAGGTGTCTTCATCGGAAACTTTTCGCTCGATCACTGGGTCACTCAAGCGAGGGATTGGGAATATCCAAGAACGTATGCTACCACGGGCGCCAGCACCAGCATTCTTGGAAATCGCATCAGTTACATTTTCAACTTACGCGGGCCTAGGTAGGCATTAACTCGTCGTTTAAGGTTTGGATCAATCGCGACTAACACGTCGAACTAGCCTTGCAATAGACACGGCATGCTCGTGGTCGATGTATGCTGTGCATCTCGCAGTGAATGCCATCCGCAATGGAGACTGCGACTCTGCTATTGTTGCAGCAGCCAACTGGATTATAGATCCCAGCTTGCAAATTGCACTAGATAAGCTTGGCGCCCTGTCGCCAACATCGACCTGTCACACATTTGATGCGTCAGCTGACGGCTACGCAAGAGGTGAAGGTTTTGCTGCGATCTATCTTAAGAGATTGTCCAAGGCAGTTGCTGATACAACCCCAATTCGCTCAGTTATACGGGGCACCTCCGTGAATGCCAATGGGCGAACCGGCGGCATCACTCGACCAAGTGCCGAGGGGCAAGAAGCTGTCATTCGGAAGGCATACGAAAACGCCGGGCTTCCGTTTTCAGATACCACCTATTTCGAGATTCATGGTACTGGGACACCAGTTGGAGATCCAATCGAAGTTTCAGCAGTAGGAAACACTTTCGCACCCTACCTTGATCAGGACGAGAAGCTGCTGGTGGGCAGCGTGAAAACTAATCTGGGACACACAGAAGGTGCCAGTGCCTGTAAGGCCCCTGCATAAGAGTTTGGCTGATGCAATACGACTGACATAAACTTACAGTGGCGGCCATAATGAAGGTGGTCCTCTCACTCGAATCCGGCTTGATACCACCAAGCATTGGCATCGAATCATTGAACCCGGCCATTGAAATCGAGAAAAACAAAGTCGAAGTCCTTACAGATCTAGTCCCGTGGCCTCAGAAGAAACTAAAACGCGCCAGTATAAACTCTTTTGGCTTCGGAGGTGCAAACGGTCACTGCATTGTCGATCACGTCAACAACGTACTTCCAGGATACGTGAAACCTGGGATCATAAACCATATTGGAGTGCGGAACACGTCCAATGGTCATTCTCGGGGGATCAACGGGAATCCAATGCGTTTAAATGGATGCTGTTGCCCTGTGTGGCGTATGCATGCACTCGTTAGCTCCTTGTCATGTTAGGACCGTATATAGACGCCCTCGGAGCCTGCCTCCTACAATAAACGCAGTCCCTCATTTCTCTCCGCCCGCACTGCCTGACAGTTATGAGCCCGGCTCTTGCTTCCTAGGCTGCGTTCACCCCTTTGTTTATACGCCTTTTCGTCTATTAAGTTTGCTATCAAGGCGACAGAGATACTGTTGAAACAGTACTGTTGCGATGACGACTACGACTACGACGAGTGATTACGACTTTTTGATTACAAAGGCTACAGTTATCCTTGATAAGCTGTCTGACTAGACTGATTAGCTTTTTCTAAGGAAGGATAGTGCTGACTGCAACGGCTTGTAGCAGTACATTAACCCTAATCTGTTAAAGGATGAGATTAAGAAGCAAGGGAAGGAGCCTATGGTCAAGACGTTGGCTAAGTACTTCCCAAATGCGACAAAGGATGCTAACAGAGATGTAGATGCATCAACTCTAACAGAGGTCCAACTAACCACCTACGGCACGTATATCCGAGTCGCTAAGCAGCAGTAGAACAGGTAGAAGGCTTTCTATTAACTGCTGCAGGACCTATTAACAGAGATCGGCAAGACAATTGCTCGACGGCATATCTACTTGATTGCTGACGTGTTAACACTATACAAGCGCCTAGTCTTGCTAAAGACACACTTTAGCCAATTAACACCTAAGCGCGCCTATTAGCTAAGAGCTCGCCTAAGCAGTTTGATAACAAGACTAAAGCGAGGACCTATTAAGACTTGGATCAAGCAGTAGAAGGAAGTAACACGGCTAATCAAGATTGCAAAGATGCTAGAAGCTAATAGCACTTAGTTGCAAGAGGCGTTTATCCTAGCTGTTAAGCTATTAGACAAAGTATAGGCAACTAAAGAGCTTACAAACCTTATCTGCGCAGAGAGGAAGAGCTAGAAGTATACAAAGATTGACAATTTACTAGCTAAGTACTCCTTGTAGTGCCGTTGCACTAGGCCTGTCTAGACAGGGCTTGGAACGTTTGCTGCGCTTTAAGTAGCAGAGGATAGATTGACTACTGCAAGCAATCTAGCAGAAAATCAGCCTGCTAAGCAACAGGAACATAGTGTAGACTAGGTGCTAACATGTCTATGTAGCGTTAAGCATAGATTTTAGAACTGCCTATATGTAGTTAAGTTAAAGCAACCTAGAGGATAGTCTGCAAATTCTAACGTTAAGAAGAAGTTTAAGGATCTGCGCAAGAAGCTAGAGACAAATGCAGTTGCAAAGGCTCTCTAAGCTGCGCTTAAGAAGGCGAAAGGCAAGAGCAAGCCTAGCGTTGTTGCAGTTAACGATGGCAAAGAACCTAACAAGGAATTGATAGTCAACGCAGTGCTGCAGTCCAACGCTATAGCAAATGCAGACACTGTTGTTAGGCTACCTAAGCTTTCTAATTAATAGATCCTAGATCCTAGATCTAATACCTACGTTACTAACTACTAATCTACTGCGTAGACAAAGCTTTAAGCTAGTAGACCTAATAAGTACGTCTAGGCTAGAGGATTACAACTTTGGATTAAAGAATAGGGAAGGGTAAACCTTTAAGTTACTAACGCCAATAGAGAGACAATTAAACTAATGCTAAGCTAGGTTGCGTACATTCCTAGAATGTTTGTTAGTCTAATATCGCTCTTAAAATGTTGTAAGATAGGTATACACTTCAACTCTAGCCGCAATTGCCTGTACTTAGGCAAGCTATCTAACATTCTATGTATGCTAAAACTCTATAGCAGTTACTAGATCCTTGATGCAGACGACAACAATAGGCCGAAGCTTAAACAGCTAACTGTTAACGCTGCAAAGAGGACAATTAATCAACTATCTAAGCAACTGCTCAAGCTGCTAGTCCTTATACAGGCACAAGCTTACTGTGTATAAAGACATCTAGGAGCAGAAGCTATTAACTACCTACAGCAAGCTGTTAATAGGCTAGAGCTCGTCCCTAGCAAAGAAGCGCTACTGTAGCAAAATTGTAGAGTCTGTATTAAGGCAAAGATACTGCGCCTAATTAGCTAACAGCCTTAACAAGGTGCCGCGAAGCTTCTATTTGAAAGAATTAGCATTAACCTTGTGCAGATTTGTACACAGGGCGGGAAATGTTACAACAGAGATGTTTAGAGTCTCTATTTAGTATGCTAGGCAACAAGATACTATAAAGTGCTCTGCCTGCGCAACAAGGATGCACTAACTTTAAAGACTGCTGTATTACAATTGCTAGCAAAGATTCGACGCTAGTACAATGCAGTAGTTAGAGTTGTTAGATGCGATAGCAAGCGAGGCTACTTACTACTATAGCCTGTCCTTATTAACCTTAGCCTAGTAGTTAAGCCTCGAGCTAAGCATACAGAGGAACAGACTAGCTTTATTAAGAAGGCAGAACATACAATTATTGTACAAGCGCAAGGGCTTTGTATTAAGGGCAACCTGCCTATGTCAATTGCAAATAAGCTAGTAATAACTGCTGTATACCTGCTAAATTGATCGCCTGTAGAGGCACTAGGTTAGCAGACACTAATAGAGGCTGTAACTAACGTTAAGCTATCTATAGCTTACCTACAGATTATTAGCTTAAAGGCCTACGTCCGCAACTATAGAATTTTAAAGGCTAAGAAGCTTAAGTTACAAGCTCTAATTAGCCAACTTATTAGCTATAATTCTACAAATATCTTTAGGATCTAGATGCTAGCAACTAGATTAGTTTTACGCACGAGGGACGTTGTCTTCTTGCCTTGCAATGCAACTACTAATAACCTAGTGCTTACAGCTACAGAGATTTAAGAGATAATAGACGTCTTAGACATTCTAGATCTGCTAGACTTTAAGCTTCAAGAGATAATAGAGATGTTAGCAATTGACTAGACAACAGACAATGCAAGTATAGATTAGTTATCTTCTAAGACGTTGTTGCTAACAACATTGCAACCTCTAGAGCAACTAGCTACGCCTAACCTAACACCTAAACTGCAAACTAGTATTAACGCAACTACTAATAGCAATGCTAAGAAAGGACTACTACCTGCAGAGGATTACACCTTGCTGCAAGGCTAGGTTCCTACACCTGCAGGTAAGGACGCACCTAATCAAAGGAGGAACAACGTGCTATAAAGAGAGCAGATATTATTATATATTAATAAGAGCAATGTAATCTCTAGACTAAGGACTTGACAGCTAAGAGACAATAGAGCAGGAGGAACAAACTTGCTGCAGTTGTACTACACAGCATTTGCTATTGCTGCGTTAGCTGCAGGGACTACAAAGCTAATAGTAGAATTTCTAAAAATGCGCGTTTATCAAGACTAGCTACTACCTAAGCCAAAAAGATAGAAAGACCTCGACAGGCATCTATATAGTCGAGAGTTCAAGAAAGCTGCCAAGGTTAAGATAGATAGCTGCAATTAGAAAGGCTGCTTCTAGAAGACAGTTAATACTACTGCAGAGGTGCTTGCTAAAGGAGAAGCAGAGGTCCTACTATTAATATAGGTGTTTACCTATAAGTTTAATAAAGATAGTTACTTCTACAAGTTTAAGGCAAGGATTGTTGTAAGAGGAGACCTGTAGACAGCCTAGAAAGATACCTACGCTGCTACGCTTGCTGCGAAAGTGTTTAGGTTTCTAATAGCTCTAGCAGCTTTCTTTAGACTCCGCGCGTTCTAGTACAACGTTTTAAACGCCTTCCTAAACACAAAGCTAAATTAACAATTGTACGTGCGTACACCTAAAGAATTTAAGAAGAGGCATAGCAAACTACTGCTGCTGCGCTAAGCGCTATATAGACTAAAGGACGCTCTACTACTCTAGTATTGCAAACTAAAGAAGTTGCTAATAAGGCTAGGTCTAAAAGAGGTTGAAGGAATTCCTTGCCTCTTTACTAACGCTAGCCTTATTGTATTCTTCTACGTTAACAATATTATAGCGCTAGTCTACCTAAAGAACCTTAAATATTATGCTAGGTTTAAAAGACAGCTATTAAAGATCTACAAGATACGCTGCCTTAGAGACCTACGCTAGTTTCTAGAAATACGTGTTATTTAAAGCAGTTCTACTAGACGAGTTTAGTTGGTCTAGAACTTATTTATTAACAAGATAGCGTCAAAATTTAAGATTACAGCAAAAGCAGGCAAGTAGCTAGCTGTACTGCTGCTAGAGAATGCCTACGCTTCTAGCAAAGAGCTATACTGCTTACATTAAGCAGAAGAGTATAGAGCTAAAGTTGGATTAATTGGATTTACTGCAAGCTGTACGCGGCCTAACGTTGCAAGGTCTTACACTGTGCTAGCTCGCTACCTACACAATCTAGAGCAGAGACATCTGCAAGCTGCAAATTATGTGCTTTAATACCTTGTAGGCACACAAAATCTTGCCTTGGCTACAAGCGATAACTGCACAGTGTCTTACTATGCTGGAGGGAATAAGGATAATAATCCACTAGCAGGAACTAAGCCACTGTTCTTCGGCGCATCTAATGCTGCGTTTGCAGATGATACTAAGAGCAGACAGAGCTCATACAGATACCTATTTAAGGTTAACGGAATAACTATTGATTGGAAGGCCTCTCTACTACGCCCTGTCACTAAATCAACGGCAGAGACTAAGCTTATGTCTCTATCGCTAACAGGCACTAAGATAGAGTAGTGGAATTGAGCGTTTGCTAACATTAGGTTTAATCCTAAGATACCTCGCGTGCTCTACTGCGACAACTTGATAGCAGTAGGAATTGTAAACAAGCAGGAGACTAGGCATTGGACTGCGCTCAAGCACGTTGACGTCCACCAGATGTGGCTCTGCCAGGAGGTAGAGCAGGATTAACTGACAATTGAATGGAAATTGACAGCTTAGATGCCAGCTGACGGGTTGACAAAGGCACTTCTGCAACAGAGGCATTAGGAGTTTATCTGTCAATTAGGTCTTGTCGATATTAGCAAGTTGTTAGACGGGCTTGCTAACTAAGTTTGGAATGGCTGTTAATTTAAATTGTCAACTTTTAGATTTATTTAAGAGGTATAGGCTTTATTCAGCGTACACGTGCCGCGTACGCTGAGGGGGTGTGTTGCCCTGTGTGGCGTATGCATGCACTCGTTAGCTCCTTGTCATGTTAGGACCGTATATAGACGCCCTCGGAGCCTGCCTCCTACAATAAACGCAGTCCCTCATTTCTCTCCGCCCGCACTGCCTGACAGATGCTCATACGGTATGGAACCGCAAGAATCCCGAACTAGAGGACATCGGGATTCCAACGGTCACAGTGATGGGGCAAATAACCACGAACATCAAAACGGAGATGGGAATGAGTACGTTCATCCAGAACCTCGGGAAGTTTACAAAACATCATTCCATCATCCAATCGATTCGAGGGCGCGTATCATGACCGGAAAGAGTGACGCAGACACACGCGCCCTGGTTCTTCTCCCATTCTCGGCCCACAATGAGCAATCGTTGAAGATGAACATGAGGAGTGTTGCGCAAGTCACAGGACACCACTCGCTTGCAGACCTTGCCTATACGCTAACTACCAGGCGCTCGAAGTTACTGCATCGCTCATTCATAATAGTTGAAAGAGATACGCTTACTAACGCTCTTGTGAAACCTAAAGGACCCTTTCAAGCATCATCGGCTCTTGAAAAGATTGCATTTGTATTCACCGGCCAAGGAGCCCAATGGTATGCGAGTAAGTCCCTTTTTTGTTCTTTTGCTCTAGTCATAACAATTTGTAAAGATATGATATGCGAGAGTTGAGACTAACATCTATGATAGTGGGCTCACAACTCATCGAATACCGTATATTTAAAACTGCTATCGAATATGCGGACTACGTACTTGACGCCTTACCAAATGGTCCCACATGGAAGATCGCTGATATTGTGTCGGGGAACTGCGATCAGGAGGCTGTACAACTACCCGAAATTTCTCAAACCGTATGCACAGCTGTACAGATTGCACTCGTCGATCTTTTGGCGTCCTGGTCCATACGGCCATCGACCGTCCTGGGTCATTCTTCAGGCGAAATGGCGGCCGCATATGCCGCAGGATATATTACAGCGGCAGAGGCCATCGTCGCTGCCTGGTTTCGAGGCAAAGCTGTAGCCTTGAACACTCAAGCCGGGGCAATGCTCGCCATCGGGATGGGACCCGAGAAGGCTGCAGATTACCTGATGGATTTTGATGGCCAGATCGTAATTGCAGCGATAAATTCTCCAGAGAGTACGACATTGTCTGGTGATGCGTCTGCAGTACAGAGGCTCTCTGCACTACTAGATGCGAAAGGGGAGTTCAACCGCATACTTCGAACCAGTGGTAATGTATACCATTCCCCTCATATGTTGGCAATTGGCAGAGAATAGTACACTAATCTCTCAGCTGGACTGGCCCATATCCAGGAATTGGGTCTATGCGACAAGTTTCAACGGTATCCGCATGTGCCTTGGATATCCTTCGTCACACCACACAAAACAATCTCCACCGAGAGCATTAGTGCCTCATATCGGCAAAATAACCTCGAATCCCCGGTGAGATTCTACGAGGCCGTCATCCAGGCAGTGAACTTAGTCGACGTGGATCTCGTCTTAGAAGTTGGTCCACATCCTGCCCTGAAAGGCCCGATCAACCAAACTCTGCGAGGTCTAGGGCGCACCATAACGTATGCTTCGACTTTGAAGAGGAATGAAAACGCCATGTTATCGATTCTCACGTTAGCGGGCACATTCTTTGCCTTGGGGGCCCAAGTCAACTTGGAATGTGTCAACACTGTCGACGAACTTCAAGAAACGAAGTGGGTGGCAGTACACGGCTGTACAGCAATTGATCTTCCACCATATCGCTATAATTACGGACCAATCATCTACAATGAGAGCCGAGCAAGCAAGGAGTACCGGCTACGCTCCGGGCTTAGACATGATCTTCTCGGATCCAAGATTCCAGGAACCGCAAAATTACGACCGCAGTGGCGAAATGTTCTCCGCTTGAAGGATTTGCCTTGGCTTGGAGACCACCGCTTATTGCCACGTAAGAACCCTAATCCTCCTCACAAGTGCTATGACTGAATTATTATAACTACAGATCCCGTTTTTCCGGCGGCTGGGTTCTTCGTAATGGCCCTGGTGGCTGCGTCGCAGGTCTATGAAGAATTCCCAGACCGGCTCCAAATCACGGGTTACTCGCTGCGAAATGTCGACATCAACACAACATTGCGAATTCCAGAAGATGAATCAGGAATTGAGATGGTTCTGAGCATGGAGCTTTCGAGTGGTGCAACTGCCCAGTCGCCTGATTGGGCCCGCTTCTCGGTGAGCTCCGTTACATCCTCTTCTGACGAATGGACCATGCATTGTACTGGACTTGTAAAAGTGGAAATATCCGATCTCAGATTTACTCCCAAGATGGATGAACCTGTCAACACAAAAGTAGCGAATGTCCATGCGTGGTACAAGAAATTCGCGGCCATTGGCCTAGGATATGGTCAGACGTTCCAAGGGCTCTCAGACGTTCGAGTAGATCGTTTCTCGAACCGGGCTATTTCAAAGGTGAACTTGAAGACGACGTCCGGGACCGTTTTTGGTGGCGAGTCGGAATATCCACTTCATCCTGCATCTTTGGACTCCATCTTCCAACTTGGGCTAATCGCGGGTTACGCCGGCCAAATCGAAAACGCTCGAAACGCCTTTGTGCCTATTCATTTGAATGAGATGCGTCTCAATCATGAATCCCTTAGCGGAAACTGCAGCACTGCCATTGCTTATGGGGAACTTCGCGGGCTCCGAGGCGCATATGCGAGGCTGCAACTCCTAAACCAATCAGGAGACGTGGTACTCGACATAGATAGTCTTCGTTGCATTAGCTACGTTGGTGACGCCTCACCATCGGAGCTGAAGGCAAACCAGTTCAGGAGTCCGTTCACTCGATTGGTATGGAAAGCCGACATTCGTATGATGAGCAACAAGCACTGCCAGCGAATATATCCGCCTCCTAAGGAGAATGTCAATCAGGTTCATCTTTTCCCAGTCATGAATCAGACTGCCTCAATGATCCTGGTCGATATTTACGAGACTTTGATCAATTCAGGCGCAGCTAAACCCACTGATAATCTCGGTCATTTTGCCGCATGGGTTGCACGGCGCGTTGAGAATAACCAAACACCCCATATTGCTAGTATAAGAATGATGTCGACTCCGGACCGACGAAGAAGATTGGAAGAGTTGTACTCGCAGTACCATTATATTGTTGAGATCAAGATTGCGAAGCGACTACATGAAAACATCGGCGCGATTTTACAGGAGCAGAAGACTGCGGTTGACGCCCTAGTCCAAGACGGTCTTCTGACGGCGCTTTACGACACGGGCATTTTTATGACAAGTGCCTACCCGCAGCTCGTCAACATCTTCGACTCCCTAGGCCACACAAACCCCAGTCAACGTATCCTGGAGCTAGGTGCCGGTACTGGTGGTGCAACTCGAGTTGCAATGAAGGCCCTCGTCGGGAGCAATGGGATCAAGCGATACAAGGATTATACATTTACGGACATTTCTCCTGGCTTCCTTGCATCCGCTCGAGAATCTTTGGCTGAGTACCATGATATCAATTTTTCTGTCCTGGATATTGAGCGAGATCCCATCTCTCAAGGATACAAAGCCTCCTACGACATCGTCGTGGCATCTCAAACTCTTCATGCCACATCCAGCATTTCCAACACGTTGGATAATTGTAGGCGACTTCTCAAGCCGGGAGGTAAATTGGTGCTGCCCGAGAATACGCAGAACAACGATTTGGTTGGCATTATACTAGGCACACTAACCGGATACTGGCACGGAATCCCCGACGGACGTATCGACAGCCCGTTCTTGAGCTGTGATGCCTGGGACGCCGCGCTACGAAACTCCGGATTCTCGGGGGCGGAACTAGTCCTTAATGACTACCCTGAGCCTCACGCAACGACTACCATTATCGTGTCAACAATGGTGGTCAAAGAGTCTCTGGAGAAGAAGCCGGTCAACACACCATCGGCTCCGAAAGTACAGCTTTTACATAGCTCTTCTCAGGTTCCAAGTCTCCTTTACCAGTTTTATGAGGCACTGCAGCGTCATGAGATCCTTGTTGACCTGGGGTCTTTTGAGAATGCTGCAAGTTCCATCTCCACAAACGCCAGAGTGGTGCTGTATCTGGATGATCCAAACTCGTTAATAGTTGCAGATGAGAGTCAGCTCGACATCTTCAAACATGTCATTTTAAGCTCGCAAAGCCTGCTACTGCTTACTTCCGGTGGTATAGTCACGGGGGTCAATCCCGACGCTTCGTTCATCTCCGGATTGCTCCGGACCCTGCGAACGGAGAACCCGGCCAGTCAATTTCTTTCGATCGACATTGATCACGACAGCCTACACGGCGGAAAAAAGCACCTGACCAGCTGCCTAGTAAAATTGCAGTTGGGGCTTCAAGATTTTGATCTCGCTGAGCCCAAGGACAATGACTATGTTTGGCAAGATGGTTGCATGTGGGTTAGTCGTTTCATTCCCGACGATGGGCTTGCGGCGTACGCCGATACTCCAGAGGAGAGGGTAGGCCGCCACTCGCAACTGATGCCACTCGATAATCAAGGCCCTGTTCGCGCAGCCTTCGAAATTCCGGGGATCCTGAGTTCGTTATACTTCTGCCCGTATACCGAGATCCAAGAACCACTGCCACGCGACTGGATTATTGTCAAAGTTTCTGCTGTTGGCCTTAACTGGAAAGATCTGGGCCTGGCTTCGGGACGCTTCGATGCTAATAATCTCTCATCTGAGTACACCGGCATCATCACGGAAGCAGGCCCTGATGTAGCGGACCTAGCCGTAGGTGATCGGGTATTTGGAATGGGTAGAGGCTACTTCGGCAACTACACTCGCGTCCCTGCGGCCTTTTGTAGGAAATTGCGACCTAAGGACGACTTAACCGAGGTAGCTACGATGCCACTGGTGTATATGACAGCCATCTATGCCTTCGAATATATAACGCAACTAAGAAAGGGACAGAAAGTGCTAATACAGTCTGCCACCGGTGGTCTCGGGCTTGCCGCTATCCAACTTGCCCAATCTAAAGGCGCGGTGATATATACTTCTGTGGGGACCTCCGACAAGGCCCGATTCCTTGCGGAACATATGGGGATTCCTGCTTCACAAATATTCTCTTCACGATCCGTCAACGAGTGGTCTAGAGCCGCAGCCGCTGTGTCTGGAGGTGGATTCGACGTAATTCTCAGTACGAGCAAAGGGGAAATGCTACACGCATCCCTTCAAGCCTTGGCACCATTGGGACATCTGATCGATGTGGGTCGAACAGAAGTTGTCGATGCAAAGTCTTTGGGACTCGAGCTATTCCAAAAGAGCGCCAGCTTTTCCTCGTTCGACCTGAGTCTCGTCCTTGATAAAGATCCCCAACTGGGACGTAAACTGTTGATGACAGTGGATAATTATTACCGTGCCGGACGAATTGCTCCCATCCATCCCTTCACAGCGCCTAGTGTTTCCAAACTGGATCAGACCTTGCTAGGGTTTTCCAAGGGGATGCATATCGGAAAATTGGTTGTGACTTTCGAACCGGACGCCTTAGTTCGCATGGCTCCACCTATTCCAAGAGCAAAGTTCGATCCTGACGCGCGCTACATCGTTACGGGAGGTATGGGAGGCCTTGGTCGGTCCATTGCCTCATGGATGTGTAGCCGAGGAGCTCGCGATTTGATCATTGTATCCCGAAAAGGAATTGCTACGAGCGAGGCTAAGACTCTGGTTGATTCTCTCACCTCCCAGGGCGTCAATATTCAAGCCATTACCTGCGATGTGAGTAGGCTTGACGATGTTGTTCACATGATTTCGGAAGCCTCGTCGTCGGGGCGACCAGTGAAAGGCATTGTTCACGCTGCGGTATCGTACCAAGATATCTCCTTCGATAAGATGACTATTCAACTCTGGAAGGAGAGTCTAGCAGCCAAGGTCCTGGGAACGCGCAATTTGCATGATGCGACTTTGGGCCTGCCGTTGGACTTCTTCGTCATGACCACCTCCCTGGAGTCTGTTTTTGCTCTTGCGACTCAAAGTGCGTATACGGCGGCCAACGTCTTCCAAGATGCTTTTGCTCGCTACCGGTGCCGACTCGGTCTTCCTGCATCAACAGCCTCGTTCGGATTCGTGACTGACGTGGGATCTTTGGCCACTAACTCCACGACCGTGGGCATGTTTGCGCGAAACCGAACGCAGACAATCACCGAGCGCCAGTTTCTTGCGCTGCTCGAGCCAGCCTTTATCAAACAAGACATGGAAAGCTCGTGGAATAACGTGAGAGAGGACTCGCTGTCTACCGCAAATATCTTCACATGTTTGGACCCCGCGGTTCTGGCAAAGATGAAGCACGACGAAGCAGACGAAGACTGTGTCCCGTCTACAACGCCGCTGCCACAATGGTATAGCGATGCACGTGTATCCCTCATTATGCGTGCTTTCGAAGACGCCAGTCGACACTTGAACGAGCAAGGTAAAACGAACAAGCCGGGCACCTTTGCAAGCGATGACAGTAGTCCACGAGCGATGGCATCTCGCTTGCGCCATCAATTTGACGAGTCAATCCGCACCGGGATCGCCGAGAGCAAATATGACGACGTCCTGGCCATTACGACGACTGCTATTGCTAAGACCATCGCTGACATGCTATTCATCCACCCTGCTGAAGTCAACACCACAAGGGCAGTGGCGGACCATGGTATCGACAGTCTAATTTCTCCAGAATTGCGAAACTGGCTGCTCCTTGCGTTTGGCAGCAACATCAGCACACTGGACTTGCTGGACTCACATACCACCATCTCGGGGCTGGCATCCAAGATTGTTGAAGGTGCTGTTTCTCGCCTTAAAGAGACAGAATGAGAATTCGAGTTCTACGATGTATTTGTCATTGAATTATGAACAAGATCAGGCATGTTGTTAGCAGGCGGCTAGTAGCATGCACATTTCTAGAGGATGTAATTATAGAACCAAGCTAGAGAAGCTGATAATAAAAAGGCTTTCCCGCTCCACGCAACCTTAGGCTGCACTCTTTTTAAGACATTGTAAACGCGCCTGATTCTAGCCTATTAGATAATAGGTTCGTAAGACCGCCTTAGCAGCGGGGCATAATTCCCGCGGGCGCCTAAGCTAAAGAATGCCAGGCGGTATTCGGCAGGGCCAAGGACACTCGATACACTAATGGCTAGGCGTGTACCTTCAAGGTTTGTTGCAAATCCTAAAGTTAATAATGGTTAGCTACAATTAATTATACATCAGTGTGGCATTGCCTTTGGAAAAGATAAGATAAAGGGCATACCTTGCGGAAAATACATCACGGACATCTATGCTCCTAACTCAACCATCGTCACCACGGCGTTATCTCTCAATTTGTGTATGTTTAGCATTGTCGCCTGACTTCTTTGTTGTCACATCTTCAAAAATACCTGATTTCGAAGACAATGACAGGAAAATCCAACTTCACGTGGTTGATCGCACTCGCTTGCCCACTTCCAATACAAGGAAAGCAACTACAACCTCATGTAAAGAATTGGGAATCCGCAAAGCCGATATTACGCATAGTAAATCCGAATCTCAGACAATTGCGGCTGGTTTCTGCACTTGCGGTGCTTGATTAAATCAAGTCACTCGACAAATCTTTATTAACACATTTTTCTGAATCAATCTGCCTCTTGATAACCCACGATCTTGTATAAAAAGGCAGTTTTGAGCCTCGAATCTCCTACTAGCTCATCAGCACATTACCTGCTTTGGCGCCTTCGTAGGCGCCCCAGATACGCCTTTACTAAATCCTTCGTATCAACTGATCGTCAAGTTCTCTTACTTTTCATCGTCATGTCTCATAACAGGGGTTTCAAACCGCTTCTAAAATCACAACTAGATAACGATGAGAAAGGCTGCTTTCGATGTGGTTCACCCGACCATTCTCTAAGATATTGTACCACAATCAAGGGAGACGCATGGAAGAAAGGCTCTGCTGCTACCGAGTTGATCAGACATGCCGAAGATACCATCAAAATGTCAATGGTCTCGAGGACGCCGCTGAAAGCCGCTCGAAGACAATCAAGCCTGAGACGGCAATAACGGCAGAAGAGATGAGGAAGAAGGCAGCAGCCAAGGCTCAGAAGTTCGGAGGTGCGGCTGCGGCCTCCACGCCGACCCAAGGGACAGGGAAACTCGCTCTACGTAGAGCGGCCCCTGGGAAATTATCCGCCCCTTCCACTGTTCAGAAGTGCGGTATATCAGTTTACTCAGGCAATAACAATGAAGAGAATAAGTGTCGGCAAAGGCATGTAGTACATACCCTAGGGTTAGGAACAATTGAAACTTCGAAATATCAAACACCGCCTGCACTGCCCCAGCAAAAGATCTTTCTCAACGACGTCTATCCTAAGCAAATTGACAGCTTGGGCCCGCCAGGTGGTCAGAACCACGGAACGGTAAAAACGCTATCTCCGAGTGACCGACCTACATGATAGCCTTTACGTCTACGGTCTCGATTTTTGGAGGCCGGGTCAAGCCGGGGAACAGAGGTTGCAGTTCAAGAGACGTTGCGAGATCAAGAGCGCATTTTCAACTGTGACGAACGCTCAAGCGGGGAAGCTTGACACTGATACCATCACGGTAGAAGAGAATGTTCTCGGGCAGTTATCCTCGGATTCTCAAAGGGCAATCAGGCGGTCGGAGACCATGCTCTTGAGAGCTGTCAGCCTCGGTGTGCCAACAGGATGGCGCAGAGTGGAGTTGAGCTCCAGATAAGAATAACTCAGGGATGTGCTTGCGCCGGCATGACCGACCTAGAGAGAGCCTGTATGTGGACCGAGCCTAGACAGCATGTATTGGGGCAGGGTTGGACATGTCCGGTACATGGAAGCTGATTTGGTGTGGAGAATTCATGAAGACGCAATCGACGGATAGCTATAGGATGATATTATGATCGGATGCAAGACGCCGTCATTTTAAGAACATAAAAAAGTAGAAAGGCCCTGCATGCTTTAGGGATATAGCTATCCTACGGTTAAACACACGGTGGCTTCTTACATAGACACTGCAATCCCTAGGGTTGTAGAAAGGTACTTCTAGATTGTTTATATTCGTACAGAATTGGCTGGTGCAATTTGTCTCCCTGCTAAGATTTGTCCTCCATGCTAGCGACCGCTGATATTGATCGCTCATTCAGCTTACCGCACAATCTACCAAGGCGTAAGACCACTAACGAACTCTGCTATTTGCGTACGTAAACCAGTCCCACTCCCAGTTGTAGGCGGAGCCGAACCAGCAGCCTGGGCCGCGGCTTCTGTTTTCGTCCCGCCATCAGAGGCTGGGGGTTGTGCAGCGGCTGCCTGCGTTCCTTGGTTGGCGTGTTCTTGCTGGTATTGATTGATGGAATTATGTGCGCCCCTGAGGGCTCGAAGAATCCCCATGATTGGTGGCTGTGATTACCGCTGTCTTCGTGAAAGAGTAGACTCGTGGTGCCTGGTGTAACTGATGTTGCGTTGTGTTGTGTCTTTAGGAACTGGCTTAGTCGATGATCTGGTAGCTAGGCGATAGATGCGGACTTTAATAATTGGATGCCTGCAAGGCTGAGAAGTCTGGATGAAGATGTCGATGCATTCATTGAGGTGTGGAACTGGGCCTGTTTATACATTTTTCGCCTTCTACGCTACACCGCACGCTCACGCCAACCTTCGGTGAGTAATCCTTGGCTATGCCGCCAAACGGTGAGATTGTCTCAGGCTACCGTCATTTGTACAACACAACCATTCACAGGGCTTCCGATGATAGCAGTAGATAAGATGACGCTGGGGCTTAGAGAACCCGTACCTAGGTATGATAGGCGAGGGGGCGGGGCTTCTTGAAGATCAAAACCAGGGGGTTGCAGAATCAGGCAAACGAACGGATGACCTATGCTGCGATGGCAGCGAGAGGCCAGACACTAGCAGGCACATATAATACACAGAGTCCCAAAGATTCCTCCGCACAAGTATAACGTGAGGTCATGGTGAATATCCGAGATTCATTTACCATACAGAGCCTAACGGCGATGGACCCCCTAACTTGAAAGCCCATGTAGACCGAGCTATTGAACAAACTGGAAACAGAACACATCACAGCGGTTTCGTGAGGGGATCAGCAAAATTATCTTTGGTGCTAACTCTTTGAGTATTGATTATCCCCACTACGCGTTGTTTCTCGCAGGAAATGATATTTTAATTCAATGTGTTTTGTGCCGTCATGTAACTCAGGATTGCGAGTCAGCTTGAGTGCAGCATTGTTGTCAATCAGAAGTGAGGTTGATGTGGCTTCTAGGGCTTTGATGCGAAGGTCGTTGGCCGTGTTATGGATACAGATGATTTCTTGAGGGGCCTTATATCCAGCTACGTATTCGGCTTCGCAGGTTGACATTGCCACTGTCCTTTGCCTTCGAGATGACCACGACACAGGACTTCCCGCTAGTTTGACCACGTAGCCTGTTGTAGACCTTCGGATTCCATGTCTGGGCACCCAGCCCAGTCTGCATCGACATAAGCATGCAGTTCTCGGTCTGGGCAGTCCTTGAAATGAAGCCCAAGATCGGGCGTGTATTTCAAGTAAGCATAGGTATCATCAACTGCTTCCATATGTTCTTCCGTTGGATTCGCGCAAAACCTAGAAACGACTCCCACTGCTTCGGCAATATCTGGACGCGTAACCACCATGAAAGCCTGGCAATCAAAGAACAGCGGCCATCTGCCGAAGAATATCATCTTCTACCGCGATGGCGTCAGTGAATCACAACTCCAGATCTGCCAGAACAACGAATCCCCGCAATCAAGAAAGGCTATCGGAATCATTGTCGTAACACGTCCAACCTCAGCAGCTTCAAGTTAACCTTCGCTGTCGTCGGAAAATCACACAATACTCGTTTCTATCCAACATTAGAAAAGAAAGACATGGTGCAACCCAGGCATAAGGACCCTAGTAAAATATATTTAAACCTCAACCCCGGGCTCTACGTCGACAAATACATCACGGGTCTCATTGATAAGAGTGCAGGTACATTTGACTTCTGCCTCCAGTCTCACAACGCCATCCAGGGTACCGCCCGCTCGGCCTACTATTACATCCTGATCAACGAAGTCGGCCTCTTAAAAGACGAGATGGCCGAGTTGACCCCTCAAATGTGCTACACCTTTGGTAGAGCCACTAAAGGTGTTTCTTATGCATCTCCCGCATATAACGTGTTCCACGGGCGAGCGCCGCACCCCACCAACTTTGCCCACCTGTTCAAACGTGCAACCCAACCACCTTGTAGAATAATAGATAAATATTAATAGAGTAGATCAGGTAGTATCTTAAGTATCTTTTTTACACGTACGTAAGTTATGCCTAGGCTCTCTACACCTTGTGCAGCGCGCTAGAGCCTAGCGGCTAAGACCTAATCGCGCACTACCTTAACGCTGTTTATAAGCAATCTGCTCCTTAACCTTTTGTTAAGCTAGCATATCCTCTCCTGCTCCCTTTGTTAAGACTCTATGCTTCTAGATCTGCTTCTTTTTGCGCTGCCTCTGCTTTATAGCTGCCTTATTGGCTCTCTTAAGGCTAGCAATCTAATTGCGCATTAGCTTAGCTAAAAGCATTATTACTTCAGCCCCCTTCTTAAGCTAATTAATCGCCTTAATAATTAAGGCTAGTGATAAGCTCTTATACTGCTGAACGCAGTTACGTATTAGCGTTGATTAAGCCTTAAGCTTACGTACGTTGCTTAGTGTTTAAGCCTCCTAGAGAGCTTCTACTTAAGCAGCTAGAGGAGTAGGCGTACAGAGCTGCACATCTAGCTTTAACAGAACAACGTCTAGCTAGAGAGGAACTAGGCCTGCGCCTTAAAAGGCTAAGCAGATGTTAGCTAACGTAAACAATTAATTAAAGGCTGCCTTAAAGGCTGGCAGAAACTTAAGCTTTGTAATGTAGTTAATGTAGTAGCAGGTTAAAGCCTTAATCTTACAGCTGTACGCGCGCTTCAACAGCAAAAAGCAGCTAACGTTAAGAGGCTAGAGCAGGTGTAACAAGTAGGCTAGCATGCAGAGCGTATAGATGTTGTTCTCCT
Source organism: Westerdykella aurantiaca (assembly GCA_030412805.1). Classification (NCBI taxonomy): domain Eukaryota; kingdom Fungi; phylum Ascomycota; class Dothideomycetes; order Pleosporales; family Sporormiaceae; genus Westerdykella; species Westerdykella aurantiaca. Next base: position 6,166,126 of record JASJFJ010000003.1, read on the forward strand.
TGCAGAATTCTTAAAACTTAAGGGAGTAGTAGCTCTTGTAGCTGTTAAGGATAAGCAAGCAACAAGCACCTACAACACAAGTTTTAGTATAAGCGTTAAAGTGCTTTAGCTACTTAACTCCTAGCTTGTTGTTCGTCTAGCTGTTGTTACTAACTGCAATTGCCTAGTCGCGCAGGATATCAGCTTCCTTGTACTAGGCAGAGAGATAGTGTTAGCTAGCAAAGATAATAAACAGTAGAATAGCCTAGCTAGCTACATTAATTCCTTAGATTACTGTCGCCCACTTGCAATTTCCTAGCTAAACAGCCTTTAGCCAACCTCTTTTCTCTAACCTAGTTACAACAAGCTAAGTTATAATCTTGCCTATTATAAAGCTAGCCTTGTTAAAGTTGTAGACGTCTTTATTGCAGATGCTGTACTTAGCCTTCGTCTGCTCTACAAGCTTAAACTAGCTCTTAATTAACACAGGATCCTTGCATAGAGCCCTCTGCCTATTGTACGCCCAATTAAAACGCGTTGTAAGGCTGTCTGTACGCTTAACAAAAGTAGAGGGCTAGTTAACTCCTACGCGTCCTCTACTACGCGCAGCTAGCAACTTATTGGCTATATCACGTACAGCAGCTAGGGTAGGCGCAAAACTACGTTGATCTAGATCTAATATGTGACTAACAATCACCTCCTTTTCTAACTAGGTAAGCTTCTTTGAATTAGGCTGGCAATCGCGCCAGGCAAGGACACTAGCGCGTTAGCAGCGGATTGTTCGTTCGGACACGTTATAGATAGTAGCAGCACAGCAATTAATCTAGATATAGTTGTTTTCAATAGAGATAATAGCAAGCTGAACATCTGCTTTATTTGAAGCTGATTGAGTAGCGCTGCGTTGAGCCATTGTACGTTGAGATGAGAGAGGTGGGCAAAGTTGGTGGGGTGCGGCGCTCGCCCGTGTGCGGCGCTCGCCCGTGTGCGGCGCTCGCCCGTACCGGTATTGCTGATCGACTTTGCGAACGTGGTTGTGGTTACCTGAGGAACTGGACTCCTCCGCCGGACTCCAATAAGCCCGTTTTGAGCAACGGTGAACCTTGCAGGACACGCGACGAGATAACACAATAGAAGACGCAAAAGGCGCTCTAGTTGGCCAGGAGCGGTATCTGGCGCCACTATAACGACAACACTTCTACCAACAAGCCTCTTCGTCCGTGGCACACCGCTCTGGACGGCTCGATGTTTTAGATGTAATTGGTAGAGCGGGTAGGTTTCCTTCAGAAATCTTTGGGCTGTGCTTGCGCCGTGAACACTTGGTCTTTAAACATGTCACATGTGTCCGCTTTTGCATGGTTTTCTAGTACGAGAACGCTCGCACTAGGGATGCCTACCACTATCATCTGCCCGAGAAATGCAGAAGAATGTCATCTGCAAGTGGTCGTAACATCTCCCCATCATCCGCCTTGCAGGTCCAACATAGATGGGTATATAAATCCGACTCTCTTCTTGACTCCTTCTCTCTTCACTCAGTCTCTTCAGAACCGATTCTCACGCAGCCCTCGAGAGAGAAAAAAAAAGGGACAAAACGAAGAATGAAAAGCGCTTGCTTCTTGTATCGAGCAGTATTGGAATTTACGACGGAGTTCTCATGCGACTGTCGTGATGAAGACTTGCGGCGCAGTTGCTATTGGTGTTGGTCATAATCACCATTACGAACGGAATTTGACAAGGCACCCGCGATCGAGGTCCTCTGTTTGGACCGATAGTGTACTCCGCTTACTATGAATTTGCGACGGATGTCCATGTCTCTTCTTTACCGCTCTGAATCGCCTGCATCAAATCGAGGGTTGAGAGATGCACCAAATATCGAACTCGAAAACACATGAAGCACCTACCTCTATTTTTGGCGGTACTCAAACATCTAGGTCATTTTTACACATCTGCTTCCATTAGACACATGCATTTTCCTTCTCGCTGATTTGACAACTCGCAATTATCCACATACTCGGCGATACGATCGCATATATAATCTAGGTCTTTCCTTCCTCTAACCGACAGATCTGTCGGGTACTGTTTAGCAAGAGAAAAATTAAAAGTCTGCACATCTAGTCTCATGGTATTCGTTTCCTAGTGGAACGCAAGCCCCTCTCCTCATTCACACGACAGGTCTGTATTTCGAAAGTGAGCAATTGATGAATGTAACGGTGCTGATGCTAGTAAGCATTATCGTGCAATTTCGAGGAAGGGGGAGCCTATTTCCCAGATCCAGTTTGTGTAGACCCTAGAGCGATAACAGTAATAAAGTCCCCTTCTGCCAGACCTCCAAATCCAAAACATGTGCACACAACGACTAGTTTCTTCCTCAAAACAAGTACGATAGTGCGCTATTTAATTAGAACCCTACGCATGGGTATATAAATCTATCGTAAATTCTCTATCGTGAACTACTTTCCCTCTGCTTATCGAGGGAGGGCTACTCTTCAAAATAGTGCGACCGACATGTCATGTTGGAGGTGACCACCCTTTCGTAAAAGACAAAAAGAAGCTGTATGCCGTCTATATGTAGCATCTTCCATTTCCAACCATGTATCAAGTAGTTGAAGAGTCAAATCTTGCAAATTCCGCTCCATGTGCGCCATGTGCAGAGTTTTGACTTCTGATTTTTGATTCTCTCTAAGCCCAATAACGCTTAGAATCTATATAAACCCATCTGCTGTTACCTCCAAGCTTCTCTTCTCTCTTCACACCTTCCTAGGAAGAAAAATCAGAAACTGCTCAAAAGAAAGATCCACAACTTGTATGTAACAGGGCCGTAGATCTACTCTAACGCGCGATCCGTGCTAACAGCTGCCATATTAATTTTGATGATAATTCTAGTAGTGGTGACAATCACCCCCTCCTAAGAAGCGAATCGAAAGCTTGTATAAACAAGCAGCTTGAAAGTTTCAGCCTTACATCTATATAACGCCGTCTGTGCTACCTCCAAGCTTCTCCTTTCTACACACCTCCTCGTGAAGGAGGATTAAAAAGCACTCACAAAATTGCCTACGTTCCTCCATATGTTCTAGGGCTCTAACTTCTAAGATCGACTCTAGCATTCCAACAGTGTTTGGCACATCACGTCCGATGATGATTTCGGTAGTGATAACGGAGATGACGATCATTACCGCCTCCGCATCTTCTCCCTTCAAGCAACACGCCGAAACCCCTCATAAACAAGTCCTTCCAAAATTTCATGCTTCTTTATATGTTCTCAGTGACAACTGTATAAAAGCCCCTACCTTTACCCTCTGCTTCTGCTCTCCACACCTTTCTCGACAACAGGACTCTAAAAAATCAATTCTGACGGACATGCTCTTGTTTCTTTCCCTAAACTCTCATTACCATATAGATTACTACGCCGGTTTCACCTATGATAACGGAATGATAATTACGATAACACGATCAGCAGCACTTTACTTTAAACCTACATCGAAGCCCCGCATACATTGAGTGCTTCTAAAGCCCGCATCCTCTACCCAAGTTCCGCAGGCAAGAATGCTATAAAAACCGCCTTTTTTGCACTCTCCTTCTCGTCTTCTCTTCTATACACTTCTGTAACTACATGACTTAAAAAAGCTCGACCTGGATAAAATAATGTTTTGCCCCTCCCTGCTCCCCTCTGCCAACATTAGTACTTGCAACACCTTTGGCCCTAGAAGAGAGTTAATAATAGTGGTGATAATGATTATTATTATCTTACGAGGAAAGTACATCAAACCCTCGCATGAACGACGAAGCTTTCCAAAATTCCCGTCCCCTATATATGCTCTCCGGATAGGAAAGGTATAGAAGTCGCGACATTTGCTAGCTCCTTCTCCTCCGCACACTTCCCTAACAAGGGAACTCCAAAGTGCGCCCTGGATTCGGACATGTATTGTCCCTTCGTGATGACAACGATCACCACCACCGCCTCCCAAATACACCAAAAAACCTACATGGACCAGCCCCTCCGAAATCCTGAATCCGCTACACATGTTTGCTCCTACTGCTGTGCAGAGCTAGAGTTGGAGGGGTATAAAAGCTGCCTTCTTCGCCCTCTCCTTTCTCTTCTGCACACCTCCCTAACCATAGGACTCTAAAACATGGATGCGCAGTTTGCTATGTGATTGCCTCCTCTTCCTCTCCGCGGACACTTCCATCTGCACCGCAAGATCCCTATAGTACGCTAGGGCAGCAGAGATGACGATTACGATTACGACTACGATGATGATGCTCATCACCAGTACTTACTACTCGCACCCTACCACCCTCCAAATGATCGATTCAGGCAATCATCTACTCTAACTACGAAGTCCTGCCCAGACCTCCGCCATAAAGCGAAGCGTCAACATCACCCCTTCCGCTCGACCCCACGGTGACTGTCGCACTCGCGGCTCAATCCAAGCCTCTACCCCCGACTATTTCCATGCCACGATGACAGCAGGTCAATTCGGCACCCCACACCCCCGACACTCAAACCTCACACCCGCCACATACACCAGCTCCGCCCCGCACGCCCAGCACTCTCCCAGGTAGACGGGACTCTCGTCGCTGCCGGCGCTGGACCTGGACGCGGTAGTATCGGCGTCGTCGGTGTCTACGGGGTTGTTGGTGCGGGCTGTATTAGTAGTGATGTAGGTGCGGCTGTATGAGATGGGAACTGTTGTCCCTGGTTGGGCTTGGGGTAGGGAGGAAGGGGGAGGAGGAGGAGGAGGAGGAGCGCGTTTGCTCGACGCCTCGGTGCTAGTGCTGGTGCTTGGTTGTGCGCGCATGGGTGTGTATACTCGGAGAGCAGTTCTGTATTTTGGAATCGTCTCGAGCTGATGAGATGAGATGGAGGTGTGCCTGAGGCGTGTGCACCGTCAGTGAAGTATATCAGACTAGTTACGGTTATTGTCGTAGGCAGGGGAAGTATATATGGTTTTGACGGGGTGATCAACAATTTCAAAAGTAAGGCGGAGATTCAGCCGCTGGTGAAGCTGCCATGCCAGACATTCCATCTGCTTCTTCGCTTCGCCGTGAATGCGATGCGGACCCTCGGGGATGTGACTGCCCCGGTGTGAGAGACCGGGAGACGTGGCGAAGGCGTGGAAATGAGCGAGGTGCGGGATTAGGGATAATGCAAAGACAGCTTAAACGTGTATGCTTAAGTGGTGAGAAGCGGAAATGTGTTGATATGCTGGTGCAGGAAGATTACCTCCAGCGGGTTGAAGTAACGGTGTAGGAATCGTGGTATATGAACCCGTCACGGCGTTGAACTCTAGCGTCATGCTGAAGCGCAGAACGTAAGAGTGTCAACCTGCAGAGACAGCCGTAGCAGGATACACTAGACACGGTCGACTTCTCGTTTATGTGAAGGCGGCGGTGATGCCAGCGTCCTGACAATGTGCGTCCTTACCATGTGCTCGTACTAGTCACTCTCCAGAAATCCTATCAGTATAACCAGTGTAATCACAGCCTCTTCGAAAACCACAAGATCGGGCCGTGCATTCCTCGCGACATTCTCCTCGCGTACTAGGCTATTTTCTCTAGCGCGCTGATACATCTACAAAGTGTGAGTACTGAATCTGTACTCCTTGAGCGGTAGGCAAAGCGTGGGCGGTATCCGTGAAGTTTGTGTGAAATCCGGTATTCCAGCCACGTCACATGTCTACTTGGCAAAAGGTTGGGGGGGAAGAAAATACCGGTTAGACCGTTAGTCCTTATACATTGATCCAAAGGGGAGTTTAGGCGCGGTGACGCGAGCCTCTTCTTTCTTTCTTTTTCTTTCGTCTTGAAAAAGGTGACGGCTGGTGACAACGTAGGTATGGCTACAGGAGAGACAGCGTACGCTTTCACAGTCTCGTGCTGTAGGTGGGATCTACCAGCTTTATAAAAGGCATAGGTGTGCAAGGAGGCGGGTTTGATGGTGGGGGGTTTGTAATGCTAGAATGTCATGGGGATATCTAATTGCGTAGGAGGTTTATTCGGAGGTGATGTGCATGGAAGAGGTTGATAGGCTAGGGGATATAGTCAGTCTATAGCAAAGGCCGTGAAATAGAAGGACATGGATATTGCAAAACTGTAACAACACGTTTGGAGCTAAGAAATCTTTCTTCTTATTAGCAGTCGAGAGAACCGGGGAAAGGAAATACTCCCTATCCTATGTAAGTGCAGGCAACACGGAAAAGACACCTCGTGAGTACGAACCTTCATTCTACAGGACAAACAAGGGATAACGTAGCTTCCGCGCCAAACAGACCAGTCTCAATAAGGGAAGCCGTGACGTTCCAGCGTCTAGCCTAGAAGCCTGGAAAGTGGGTACCGTTCGCGTGCTCCGTACACAGTACAGCGCCCTTAAGCGCCCTACTACTAGCTAGCTCTATTGACACGTTCCAGCCACTCGTTGTTCAACACAACAAGCAGCGTGCCATGCCAACTATATCTACCTCCGTATGACCGGCAGTTGCAACAACATGCATACCACTGCCTCCATGCATGGCTTGCTGAGACTGTACGCTTTTTAGTAAGGCCCGTGACGCTGTAGGGAATAATCTAAGTTCTTAATGTGGGCTTCAGTGGCAGTCTGCTGGGGGAGGCGCAGAAGGCACCTTGGCTCGGACTGCCGCCACCACGCGCAAGTCCTCGGGTATACCAGCTGTGGCGAAGCCCCCCGAGAGGTCCTGTAGCGTGGTGATCGTAGGTCCCATCCTACGAGCCAGCGGTAACCGTCATCAGGATCCGGTTCTCCTTCCGAGCACACTCGAATGCCAATATTCGAGGGCTGGACATCCGGATGTACCACTCAAGTCTCGAAGTGACCTAGCAGTTCCGATGGAAACCCACCAGCAGAGCCCAGCAAAGCCATGCCCCAGGGACCGAGGCATTTCCCATCTAGCCTCACGGATATTCGAGGAATTCCAGTGGTGCTTCCATGGAGCTCCCATTGGTCCAGGCGATTCTTGAACCCGGTAGCTGCGCTGCGCACGCTGCGCTAGAGCCGGGGGGCGTGGGGTGACGTTCTAAGAAGTGTAAGCACAAGGTGATCACTGGTCTTATTTTTGTCCCTGCATGGACTGCATGGGCTCTAGCCGTAGTGGCAAGATCGTCGGTCTTGGGAGGGAGGGAGGGTGGGTAACCCCAGGTTTTTTGACCATTCCACTTGTTGAGCGTCCACGAGTATTAGGGGGTTATTTTTCTTTTCCATCGCAGAGGGAGGTGTGAACAAAGGAAATCAAGGAAAGGCGAGGAAGTCGGGCCAATCGGAAAATTCAAGGCAAATGAATTTTCCCATGACTGGTTTCTGAGCAGGATGATGGTCGTCGCCAGCTGACCTTTGGAGAGGGATAGCGAACAGGGAGAGAGGGCTGCTCTCATTCGCCCACGCTGGGTCCAGCGGGAATGTTGGAAATCCGGGGGACTTGGCGCAGTGAAGGGGATGGATTGGGAGTAGCGTCGGGCCGGAGACGGAGGTCTCCGAATGGAACCGATGTAGACCCGAAGATCCTTCGGCGTTCATTTGTATGTATTTGTAAAACTCCGCGGACAAGGACAGGTTACGCGATTTGACATTGTGGTACGGGAAAATGTCTCAACAAGGCGTGCTGCAAGTTAGGAGAGAGCGGAAGGTTTGGGGAGAGGTGGGCAGCCAGCGACGAGCCGGATTGGAAGTAGCGGCGCTAAGCTGAATCTGGAGTAGTATCGCTTGGCATAGTGAATGTCCTTGAGCGAAACCCAGCGGAGGAGCTGCGCGCAGATGTGACTGCGATGCATGAATATTGCTCACCGTAAACGGCCGCGTGCATTCGAGCTTCGAGGAATGCACAGGGAGACGTTTCTAAACAGGCGTGGAATCAAAGACCGGGTTAGCGATTCAGGCTCGGATGAAATCTGGGGTAGGTGAGCAGGGTCATCCATGAGATGGTAACAAGGCAACCGTGTAAAAGTCCAACGGTGATGCTGACACGAGCGGTCCAAAGGAGTCGTTTGTGTTTCAGGATCACTTTGCGACGAGGAGCTCCTGTGACTTTGCAAGAGGCGTGGTGGTGGTCACTGTTCCTGTCGAGGCAATTGCTGTTGAGATGATTCTCGCGCTAATCATGCACCGAGGCATCCGGTAACCGATGCCTGCGTCACGGTACTTAATGTGAGTATGTACTTGTATGGTTTCGGGACTCCATATGAGCTGTATAGACGTACATCGGCTTTTTGCTCGTAGCTGTCCTTATGAACCACATGGTGCGGTGATAGGATGGTACCTGTTAGGCGGGGAGGAGCAAGTCAATATTGCAATCTGTAAGCAAATAACATAGAGTAGGTGGGGCAGGGAAGTAGATATGCCAAGGCCAGACCGCGCGAAGTGGGATGCTTTCGACCTTGCCCGAAAGAGTAATCAGCTTCCCGGTCGTGCATCGGCGCTCCAGCGAAGCAACGTCAACCTGCGAAAGACAGACATACAGGACGCAGGCGGCCGCCATTCGATATATGCATAGACGGCCTCGGGATCGGGTGCGCAGTCTCCGGTTCGCTGCCTCTTGAGCATCGAACGACAAGAACGCTCAGATTTCATGTATGACGGCACGTGCAGCGACGTGGAATACCTTATCAGGACGCCTCCGAAGCGACGATCATCCAGCAGGACGGCTCGGCTGGGACCCTGCCGTCACTGCCGTATTTCCTTCGAGACGATTACAGACGTGCAGAAGAGCTTGGGTGATGACGTCGATGCGAACGCCGCGAGACTGGAAGAGTAGAGAGGGTTTGTGGAAGACGTCAAGTGGCATGGAGGTTGATCACTGGCCCGTTCTCTCTCCCTATAGAGACCATTTGACGTCAAAATGGACAGCTTCTGAACGGTAGAGCAGGCCTTCGCTGGACTAGCGCACCGTTGATCGATCTGGCGAACCATCACGCAGGGCGATGCGAAGCATGTGAGACGTTTATCCTAGGAGATCTGGAAATCCCCGATGGTTCTGCGAGACTCGCATCGCGATTTGCCTCCATTCAAACGCATGTGCCATTTCACAAACAGTGCTGTTTGGACGGCTGGTTCCGTAGAGGGTACAGCCACAGGCCCGAGACTCGTACGATGGAATGGTGGTGTGTGGCGGTGTTTGTGTGGCAGAAATAACATATGACATCGCTAAGGATCAGGGTCTCGTCTGGATCAGTACTGTTTGCCGCCAACGAGTCGATCGGCTGTGCTAAGGGGGCCTAGCAACATCATGGTGCGTCGTCGAGGAGCGTGCCCTGAACGGGAGCGGTGGTTGATCCCAGGGGTGGTCGCTGTCGGGCGCGCGTCGCTCCGTAGGGTCATGTGCGACCTAGTGAATTTAGTGATTCAAAGTCCGTACCCTGAAAGGGACGGCTCTTTGCTGACTGTCATTGCAGGCTCCTGTATGGATATCTTGCAGCATCCGACGGGTCGCGTCTAACATTGATGGAGCCGTGGAGAAGCCGGCTTCCGAATTCTTCCCTGTTACCTGGTGATGCTCGATTGACTTCAGGACATGTCGAGGAAAAGACGCCGTCTCTCTGTTATGCGACGCGGATTGTTTGGCTGGAAATGCAGAGCGAGCCAACGTTCCCAAGCGTGCATGCCAGCAGCCAGCATCTCTCTGGGATGAGCGGCAGATTTCATGCAGGCGGCCGCGCGGGCTAAGCTACTTTTGGCTTCCCCAGGTTTTCGCTGAGCGCACGGGCCGCGGGAGGTTCATGTCATGCGCCCATGCAGCCCCTCGTGAATTGTTGCCAGGCTCCTTGGGATGTCGACCGGGGCCGCCCCCGCCACGATGCCAGACGCCAACGTGTCCAGCGCCGTCTGCTCTCTCCGTCCAAGCCGCCATCCTTCGCGCGCGTTTCCCCAGATTTTTTTTTTTTCGTTGGAAACCCTCTTCTCACGACGACTCAGCCGCCAACACCAGCGTGGGACGGAGCGTGACGACAATTGACCATGGTGGCGTCGAGGCCGTACCTACTACATACTGTGGAGGGATTGCTGGGTTCGGCATGGTAGGATCCCATGGATCTCAACAGACGACGTCTGGCCCTAGCTGTCGGTCGCAGTGGCTGTCCCTGCTCTCTGTCACCCAACGCGTGTTGCCGTCGAGTTCTCAGTTCTGCTCGTTTCCAGTGGTGCCAAAATGCAACGGCCATTTCCCGTGCCAGGGCCGAGGCCTTGCCAAAACTTGCATCTCGGAAGCCAAATGCAGCATGAGTAACCGCTACCCGACGTACGCGGTACAGCAGCACGGCGAGTGGGAAGGGACCGTTGTCGTCGCCGTTCGAGGTTAATATGGGGCCGCCCCAATGGGCTACTGGCAATAATCTAACAGCTACGCTGAACCAGGCGAGATGAAGGTTAGAGTTCAGGGAGAGCAACGGGTCGATAGTGGCAGTGGAGGGGAATAGGCGCATTCCGGGAGGCGCCATTTGATTACCTTACCGGTTAGGAGCCAGTCAGTGTTACCGTACCGAACGACGAGCCACGACAGAAGTCGACTAGACGGTACCTCGATAGGCTAGCTGCGGCGTCTCGAGCGGCCAAGACGTTTTTCGGCTTTTTTGGTCAACCCATCATCGAGACAGTCTTCGCGGTGGAAAGATGAATATTACTGTGTACCGTGGAAATGCCGGCTTTGTTGAGAGGGCAGTTCTGCGATGTGCGATGATGGATCGGCACCCAGCAGTTCCCATTGCAGCGGCGGCGAGCAGCTCACAGCTATTTTTTGCCCATTCTCCCATACGGACGCCATTCCGATGCCCATCGTTGCCTGTCGCAGCACAAGGGCAGAGGCAGAGAGCAAGAGAGCAAGAGAGCAAGAGGTCGTGGACCCACCCACCTGCCGTGGACCATGGCAGCAGTTGCCAGTGAGAGGGTCTGTGGCTGGCATCGCCGCCTACGATTGGTGAAGCACGGCCGTGGACCCCTGCTAGACTTGTGCCGGCGTCGTAAAGTACCGTTAGCGTACCTTTTGGTAGAAACCTTGGAAGCGTTCTAAACGCAGAGAGTCCATACATACATACGCTTGGCCAGCAAAAATAACCTTGGAACCTTGGAGGCTTGGAAGCTTGGAAAACCCCAGATGTTTGCCCCAGACGGCTTTCTCCCCCCCTTCCCCCCCAGCAGATGCCCACCAGCCCAGCCCCCGTGGCCTCACCCCAGAGGCACCACCCGGCGGCGGGCCCTGAACGATACTGTACTTGTGTATGCGCTTGCCTCGTCCTGGGACTAGATACTCTTCGTCTGGAAGAAGCTATCGACAACTGCGTGCTAGCAGTGTCATGCAACGCCCGCGAACTGGCCTGGCCTGGCTCGTCTGGTTCGACGGATTACGAGTACCGACCTGGGGGATCTGCTTACAACGGGGTCGTGCGCCCGAATCAGAGAAGGAACGCTCCTGCCACCCCTGCAAACCCACCCATGCAGAGTCGCGCCTTCCTTCGTTTCTGTCCCTTCCCTTCTTGACGGTTGAACATTACAGTACAGCTCTGCTGCTGCTGCTCGTGCTGCCCGTAAACTCTCGCCTCTCCCTCTCTCCCTCTCTCTCTTCCTCTTTCCCTCTTCCCTCTTCCCTCTTCCCCCCATTCTCCATCTTCATTCTTCGTTTCCCTCCCATTGTTTTTTCCCTTCTCCTCCTCTCCAGCAGTGCTCCCCCTTGCTGGGCCTGCCGCTTCGCAGGGAACCAACCGAAATCCCCAACAGGCTCACAGAAGTCTGTTGCTGGGCCTGTCCTCCGCTGTGCATTGTCCGAGCCAATAATCGCGCACCTCCCGGCAACCTCAATTGCTCCCCTCCGACGCTGTGTGCACTCGCAATTCTAGCCTGTCCGCATTCTGGTCTTCCTCCTCCGCGCCCTCTCCACCGTTTCCTCCTCCTCCACCTGCACCTCCTCCTCCTCCTTCCACCGCCAATCCAGACAACAAGCGTTTGGGTGGGAAATAAATCGGGCGGCGTCTCTCCCGAGGGTCTTCATTCTGCCTGCAACGCCCCCAGCCTTGTCCGACGCTTGCCCGCGGTTGTTACGCAGCTCCACCGTCTTCCCCAGCAAAACGCCCACCGCGCCAACACCTGGCCCTCCTAGCAACTCCTAGCACTGCTAGCACTGCTAGCACTCCCACCATCTCCACAAGGTGCGCCCGGTCACTACCAAGTGGACCGACTTTCTTAGCTCCAGATACCATCCAACCCAATTTGGTGCCCCTTCCCCAGGACCGGCCCTTTTCCGTATATCGGCGAGCCTGGCTTCCCCCACGTTGCCTCTGCTTCGGTCGCCTGGTACCTTCCCCAACATCACTCCGCGCGAGATTTCTCCTACCGGCCCGCTTGCCACACACCGTCCAACCGCCTTTCGTATTCATTACATCGCTTTACACCTGCCTTCTCCTAGGAGTCCCTTCACTGACCGCCAATCACCCGCGCTGGTCGTCGGCGTTAACTTGATCGCTTCCTCCGACCGACGTCCTGCAGCGTCAGCGATCCACTTCGTCCCCTCGACTCCCCTGAGCCTCAATTGCACTGAATCATCCCCTCGGTGAGCTTCCGGCGTGCCCCTTTTCGTGCCCGTCATGGGAAATGCCATATAGGCTGACCGAATCCAGTCTCTAGCTCTGCGCCTTTTCTTTGGGCAGTCCTTTGTTGACCCGCCCAAGCTTATCCCACCCCGCGAGCTCCCTCAACCTGGCGCCCACCGCAGCTCAACCACCCATCCACGACCCTCCGTATCCTCCCCGCTCGAAAACGGCGCCCGACGGCTCGATACCATTGCCCGTTGAGTCTCGTTGACCACTTCCCGAGCTCCGCTGTGCCTTGCTCAGCCGTGGGGGACCTTCCCGTTGGGCAAGCACCACCACCTCCGGACATGTCTGCAGAGATAGAGGCAAACACAATGGGAGCATCGAGCCATTCTGGGAGCGACTCCAGCGGGAGTAGTGGAAATGGTGAGCTTCAGCGACCGCTACCCAATGCCCTCACTGACCATGGCCACCTCGATAGTGTCCGTCCAGACAGCTAAGCCCGAACCCCAATCCACTCCCCCCTCATTCCCGCCACCCAAGACAGACAAACCCCGGCCACACGTCTGCTTAACCTGCACACGATCGTTCGCGCGGCTCGAGCATCTCAAGCGCCACGAACGTTCGCACACAAAGGAGAAGCCGTTCGAATGCCAGCAGTGCACGCGCGCATTTGCACGGCGGGACCTGCTCCTGCGGCACCAGCAGAAGCTGCATCAGCAGGGGGCGACCTCCTCTAAACCACGCACGGGGCGGAGGGAAAGCACCACCGGGCTGCCCACTGCCACCGGCCGCGTCCGCAAGAACTCCATGGCTGGCAGCGGCAGCATCACCGGCGCCGTGGGCCCAGGACCCGGCATGCGTCCCCGAGCAAACACCATCAGCCATATCGACCCGACTGCGCTGAACAGCCTCCTCGCCTCGCACAATGTGCATAATGTGCACAATGTGCACATGAACAGAACCCCCGGTGCCCACCAGCCCGGGCACTCACATCATCCAAGCCTCGCGGGCATCGGCCCCAGCGGGGGGCTGGACTTCCGCACCATGCAGAACCCCATGGGCGTGAATGGGCTGCCGCATACGATTCCGTTGCCGAAGCTCGACACGCATCTTGGGATGGGCATGGGTGGTGGTCTTCGAACGGCCCCTATCCCAGGGCTCGATCCGCACGACCTGGAGCTGGAGAAGTTCTTTGGGGCCGGCTCGACCATCAACCCGAACCAGTTGCATTATCCCAATGCCACCATGCCTCCTGCGTCCCCCTTCAACGTATTCAACAACCCCTTTGCTAACACCCCCTTGGAGGAGGACTTCGCCTGGACCCCTGGATTCGAAGGCAACTTCGTGTTTCCGGGAGCTAACGAGACAGCCGTGGATGGTTCGTCCCCCTCTGCGATCAGCACTGCTAGTCAGAGCGGGTTCAGCGAGGTGATGCTCGATGGGTCCGGCCAACCCACATCCACCGCCATGTGGCACACTCCCCTCGTAACCCACTCCACCCTGGATCCCTCGACCTTCTCACTGGACGCCATGGCCCCCGTCTTTCCCGAGCTCATGATGAATCAAGTCTCGCCCAAAGAGATTGCAGATCAAGGTGCGCCGGCCGATTTCTATCTTTCAACACCCCCACCCGCACAAGCACAATCCACGAGCCCGGCCGCGGGGATGCAGGGCGTCGCGGGTCAATTCAATCTCCTCCCAAACTTTGGGTTTCAATCTGATGCAGGCAGCATATCTTCCTCTTCCATCAACGGGAGCGCGAGACATAGCTCAGTAACCTCGGTCTCCACGGACACCATCACGGATGCAACGAGGCAGGCGCTCCTCATGAACCTGTCTCAGGCCCTGAACTCGGGCCCCACCCAGAGGAAGTTCTCACAGCCTCACATCAGCTCCCCGCTTTCTGGCTCCGCCAATGGCAAATCCCAACTCGCTTCCCTCCCTAGCACGGCGGACCTGCAGCGCTACGTTAATGCTTACATCCAGTACTTCCACCCCCACATGCCTTTTCTACACATTCCCACTCTTTCATTCGATGCCCCTGCCTTCAATTATCAGATGCGTTCGGCGGGAAATCACCATCACAACAGCATGGTCAGCGGCGGCGGCTGCCTCATCTTGGCCATGGCAGCCATCGGCGCCTTGTACGAATTCGAACACAACGCCGGAAAGGAACTCTTCGAGTCGGCCAAGAAGATGATCCTGTACTCGCTCGAGGAGAGGCGGCAGGCAGGGCTGTCGGCCGTCAACGCCGGGAATCCTGCAGACGACTCCATCAACAAGCCTCCCCTCTGGCTCATCCAGGCCATGCTGCTCAACGTCATCTTTGGTCATAACTGCGGTGACAAGCAGGCCGCCGAGGTTGCCAGCACGCACTGCGCTGCGCTCGTCAGCCTTGCCAAAGCTGCCGACCTGGACAAACCGACCGTAATGACCGTCAAGGACTACTCTTCGCAGAACAAGGGCAACGGCATCAGCGGCGACGTCGAGATGAGCGATGGCACCCGTCTCTTCCCCAAGGCTACATCGACGGAACCAGCGGACGATCACGCGCAATGGATCCAATGGAAGGTCGCAGAAGAGCGCAAGCGGACCTATTTTGCCATCTTCTCCATGACGAGTCTCCTGATCTCCGCTTACTCGCATGCTCCCCGGATCCTCAACTCGGAAGTTCGACTGGACCTACCGTGCGAAGAGGACCTGTGGGCGGCGGACAATGTCCAGGCCTGGGTCGCCATGGGTGGGCCGATGATTGCGCAGAGCCAAGGGCTCTCTTTCCACAATGCGCTCGCCTACCTGATCCAGGCCAGCTTGCGACAGCAGCTGCATGCACGGGGACCCTATTCGCAAGGTTTCGGGGCAGGCACCGATCCGAGAGACAATTCGCAAAGCGACATTCGCCCGAGCACGTTCGGCTGCTACGTCCTGATCAACGCGCTCCATGGTTACATCTGGGAAACGAGACAACGGCACCAGGGCCGGCTTTGGAAGGCGCATGAGACGGACCAGATGCATGCCCTGATCGAGCCGGCCCTGAAGGCGTGGCAAGCTGCCTGGCGCAGCAACCCCAGTCATAGCTTGGAGCGCCCGAACCCGTATGGACCGCTTGCCGCCGA
Source organism: Westerdykella aurantiaca (assembly GCA_030412805.1). Classification (NCBI taxonomy): domain Eukaryota; kingdom Fungi; phylum Ascomycota; class Dothideomycetes; order Pleosporales; family Sporormiaceae; genus Westerdykella; species Westerdykella aurantiaca. Next base: position 6,181,740 of record JASJFJ010000003.1, read on the forward strand.
CTGTATCCCTCTCCTGGACCTGGCGTATGTGCGGCTCTTCGTCAATCTGGGTCGATCCAAGGAGCTCCTCTGGCAGAGAGACTTTGAGGGCATGGCCGCGGAACTGGCCAAGGGCGTCGAGATCGTCGGACAGAGCGAGTCACCCGAGCGTTCAACCGAGTTCAACGACCCTCTGAAGGGCTCTCTCGGCAACTCGCCTGGCGCTCCACAGGGGATGGGCTCGATCGACGGAGTGCCCGGCTTCGAACCCACGCAGCTCTCGAAGCGCGAACGGCATCTCCGCAAGGCCGCATTCTACGCCGCAGATTCCCTGGCGATGGCCGACAAGCTGGGTGCGACGTACGTGGAGCTTACCGCTCGGGAATTGCCCAACTCTTCGGCCATGTGCAGCTTCGATTGCGCTCAGATCCTCGCCGAGTGGGTGGCTACCGTACAGGATCGCGTAGGTCGCTTCGTCGGCATCCTGGGCAAGGACGACATCGACCTCAGCGCCGTGCCGGCCATCATGCTTCTGGAAGAGGAAGATATCAGGCTGTTGACCAAGATCAACACCATACTGCACAACGCGGAGATGAAGCTTGCGTACGACATGCAAACCATGGGCTCTTCAAATGCTCTTCCCCTGCTCGGGACTCTGACCAATCTGAGCCATTGCGGCTATGGCACCAAGTTGTTGATGGTCACAGCGTACATGCTTGAGAGATCCACCGTATGGCCTGGTAAGTGCAACCGATGGGGAGGAGGCAGTGGAGCCACCGCTGACCTGGATGCAGTCACACAAATCATGGCTCGTGCCCTAGAGGCACATGCGCACCACATCAACCAGCGCGCCGAAGCCTCCGTCACCGCCTCGTAATCCTGTTTCTATCTGCCCTGTACATATTTGCACTGCTTTCGGTGTTCGCGTTGGACGAGTGATACGATTGATACCCCATTTCTACGATCAGTCACGTTCACGTCACGATCCCCCCTTGTCGTCCACTGTTGTATCTTGACAACCTCCGGACGGCCTCCAATATCTTTACCCCCGAGACACGAGCCACTCGTGTTGGGAAAAAAAAATCATCGACCACCTACCGGTTGGCCTAGGTATAGCATAGGCAACGGCCGGATCTACAGTTCATCGGCTGGTCGGCCGACTGAGCCGGTTGCGAGCGAATACGCGAATACCCCTATAGACGACGTGTTCAGCACGTCTCGGTCCAGATACCGTCCGTCGTTTATCCGCCATCGAGATGTGGAAAAGAAAATAGAGGATCTGGAAGTGCTTGAGGGCACTTGCTTGACGAAATGAAATGGATGATCTTCTCGAGCGCGGATTGCGGATGCGAATGTTGGGTTTTTTTCCTTGTTTTGCGACTTCTCCATTGCTGTTCTTGGCGTGTTTGGGTGCTTGGGAGAGGGGTCTTCCCCTCCTTGTTTTCTGGGTTCCTTTGGTGGGTCGCGGGCCTGTGGAGGGTCTTCATTAGACGCATGGGCCGGCGGCGACGATCTCTTGAGTAAAATGTATGGCTTGCTTTTCTGGTGGGGGAGGGGAACTGGCAAGGTCTTCTTCCTTTTTTTTGGTTTCGGTCCATTGGGTTTTGGGTGGGGCGGTTTGGGATGGGGTTTTTTTCTTCTTCTTTTTTGTGGGGGTCTTGGGGCGGTGGAATGTGTTTGGTTTCCTCCTTTGATTTTGCGGTGGAAGGGGGGGGAGTCCCATTGGGGGATTGAGTGCGGAATGGAGGTGGCCAACCCCCTGGGACTGCCTGAAGGAAGGAGGGAAGGAAGGAAGAGCGGTTCTGTTGGAAAAAGAGAGGGGGGCGGATTGGGGAGCAGATGGAAATGAGAAAAATTCACCTTGTTCGTTTATGGATAGTTGACGTTTTTGTTTCAAGTGGTGTGGTGCTTCGTTGGTGTGATGTGATAAGTTCTGGAGGTGAGCTCTGTCGTATGTCCCGTCCCGTCCCGTCTTGTCTTGCACCGACTTTGGAATGGAATGGAATGGAATGGAGGAGTTGGGTTTGTGTTTGTGGGATTCGGTACATGGAAGTGGTTTGTGATTTCCAAGGTTGTATCAATTGATCTCAAGCAACGGTCACGTGCCGGAAGTGCACGTGCAGTCGGGTCTGCATCTGGTGCAGGGATGTGGACCGTGCGAGCGGTATTATACCCTTTTCGGGGCTGCCAGGGCCAGGGCCAGGGGCAGGGCCCCGGGGGACTTGTCGAGCTCCGAGCCATCGTCAACAATCAACTACATCTCATCACCCATCGTCGTTAACGTCGAAGTCGAGGTCGAGGTCGGGTAAACGACAACGTCAACGTCAACGTCAACGTCAAGGGAACGACGAACGACGGCTCAATTTGACATCGACAGCACACACCGCACGTAGCAGAAGTCAGTCATCGCAAGGTCGATCGTCTCTTGCGGAGCGAAAGAGCGCAAAGATCGCAAAGAACGAGAAAGAACGTAAAGAGCGCAAAGAAAGGAAAAGAACGAGAAGGGCGAAAGAACGAGAAGGAAAGAGAAGGAAAGGAACGCAAATCTCCCCGACGGAAGAGAAAGTAGTAAACGCGGGACCGCGGGTCCTGGACCTGGACGAGGGGACGTTTGGCAGCCTAGCCAAGCGGTTTGAGAGCGAGTCGGGGAAGGGAGGGTTAGAGGAAGAGCAAGAGAGGAAGGGGAAGAAGAGGGGAGAAGAAAAGGGGAATCCGATATGTCCAGGCCTGTAGCCAGGAAGGCGGCGCCGAAGGGGGAGTACATTGAGACGGTGAGTACGCAGTGTTTCTTTCTTCTGATCGATCGGTACGGGGTGCTTTTTCCTTGTTCCTTTTTTTTTTTTTTCCCCTTGCTTTCTGAGTCGTCTTTTTCCCTTTGGACGGTGGATGGCTTGTTTTCTGTTTTCTCGGCTCTGTCTTCGCTGTTTTTTCTCAATATCTTCGATGTTTTGTTGTTAGTTTGGGTGTTTCTTTTTGAGGTAAGGTTCGTTTGGGTGGTGGGCTGCTTGCTGGGTTTTTGGTTGTTGTTTTTTTACTTGTTGTTTTTGCCCTGGCCCCTGCTTTTGCTTTCGTTCTGTTTATCTCTGGTTTGTTCTGGTGGGATGGAGGTGGTGGTGCTTCTGTGTTGTAGTTATATGTGTTGTATGGTTTTGAGCGGGGTTTGAGGGGTTTGAGGGGATGAGGAGGGGGAATATGGCGGGGGAGATGCTGAAGGCAAGAGCTTGAAATGGCTATATGTTTGTCTTCTTGGTGGGTTCTAGGATAGACGGAGGGATGGATGAGAGGTTGTCTGAGACTGATCGTTTTTGGTTTCTTTTTTCATTTTTTTTCTTCCTTTGCTTTGGTCGGGTCGTCTATGGATCCCATCATTCTTAGTCTTGTCTCTTCTCTCGCCAGCACATCTTGTCTATATCCGTCCTGCTCTCCTATCCCCTCTTTATACCCCCTCCCCCTGCCTCCCTCTCTCTCTATCATCCCCCTCCCCTCCGCCTCCCCGCTCTCTCTATACCACCCACTAACACCCCCGCAGGACTCAGGCAACAAAGTCTCCCGCCGCGCCGCCATAACCGGAACCGCAAACATCACGCTGGGCGGCCGCACCGTCATCATGGCCGACGTCCACCTGCGCGGCGACCTGCACAGCACGCGCAGCGTCCCGCAGGCCTCCAAGGACGGGAAACCCGCCGCGGGTAGCGGGAGCAGCGGCAGCACGCCCACGGCGATCGTGATCGGGCGCTGCACGGTGATTAGCACGGGGACGGTCATCAGGCCGCCGCAGCGGGTGAGCCGGGGGAGCGTGCACTTCTACCCGATGAAGATTGGGGATAATGTGTTTATTGGTGAGTTGTTCTTCTAATTCCTATCCCCAGATCGAAGGGACTTGCTTTTGCTGTTAGAAGTTGGCTGTGGAATCGAACCCGGGACGAGCATAGCATAGCTTCCCATCCCCTACATTCTTACTAACGCGCCCAGGACCCCACTGCACCATCTCCGCCATCCAAATCTCCTCGCACGTCCACATCGGCGCGCACACCACCATCCACCCCTTCGCGATGATCAAGGAGAACGTGAAAATCCTCCCGCACACCGTCGTCCCCGCCAACATGATCATCCCGCCCGGTTCCGTCGTCGCCGGGCGGCCCGCACGAGTGATTGGGGAGGTGGGCGAGGGGTGGGGGGTTATGGCTGGAGGGGGGTTGGGCGTGGCGGGGGGAGCGGGAGGGGGAGGGGAGAAGGGGTGGGTGGAGGGTGGGGATTTGAGGGAGTTGGTTAGGAGTATTAAGTGAGTGCGGGGTTGGGGGATGTTGGTGGGGGAGGGAGGGGGGTTTTTGCGGCGGGGAGGTTGGGAAGTGTGGAATGGAGTATCTCGTGTATATGATTGGGGCACTGATGGCTGGGAGCTGGGAGTTCTTTTCAGCGGCAGATTATATGTATGATACCCTAATGTTTCTCGTCACACAATAGCTATCCGATGTGATGAGCAGCCTTCCAGCACCGAGTACGACAACTCAACACCATTTCCAACACCAACACATCCGCCCACGATGTTCGCCACCCGACATTTCAAATCTCGCTCTCATCCTTCACATGACGTAAACTACCTCATTATGTAAGTGGTCAACCAGCCGCAGACGTGCGTGAGCTGAGCGCTGCCGCGATGACTGCTGCTGTTCACATGCATGCATGATTGACCTGAATCACCTGATCAGAGATGACGAGTGTTCGTCACCTCTGATGTATACAGCTGCACGTATGCCGAACATCCCGTTAACGATCCATCACGCACATATCCGCCGAATCCTCCGTTCAAAAAGCTAAGCTTCCCTTCTAGCAAGGTAGATACCACTCATCCCAACATCGCGTCACGGATCCATATCAAGTGGATCATGATGTCGATGTCCACCGGACCGCTCGCTCTCAGTCCCTTACGTTGCTTCCAACAAAGTTACCTACGTACAAATCACGCCGAACTCGTCCTTTGCGGATCGGTGTACGTGACGCATAGTCTGATGGAGTTGACGTTTCGGTCGGAGGTTGGCGGTTGCGAGACCGATGATCAACACGCACTAAGGAGTAATACCGTGGACGTCTACACAGCACAACCTTGGAATAATAGGAACGACGGTTTTGAACACCGCTGCTCAGAGCGTCAGGGACTACCTAGGGGTTCACGCCGGGGGATTGACGTGCTCGCCGGACTTCTCGTCGAGCCGTAGGAGTGGAGTTGGAGTTGGAGTTGACGTGGATCCTCGAGCTCGGGCGGGAATAAAGGAAGTATTTCCCATGAAGCATCGAGGCCGAGTGACTCCCTTTGGTGTGTTTAACGTCAACGCCGAATTCGATTGAGCTTAGTTGGTGTTGCGCTTGATGGGAAGTCCGATCTCGCTCAGTTACGACAGATGACGGGGCCATCCAGGGAAGTCATGTCGGCTATGCAAAGAACTGGCCGTCTGTATTCAATCATTTCAATGGTCTTATTTCGTTGATTGTAGGTAGGTTTCTATGTAGATCTCCTGCACATGTCGGAGCTTGCGGTTCTACTCGGTCTATCTGGCCGGGGCTACTGGAGTCTGATGCATATCAGAGAGAACACAATGTCTGACACAGCTTATTCTTCGATTGTGACGTCTGCAGTAGATAGAGTGGGCTGTGGACTCCAAAAGCAGTTTGACGGGAGATGTGATAACTATGCTCATACCCTAGGGTACCTCCCACTACCTTATTCAGACGTCGACATGGAACGAAGTAATACGATGCAGAACAGAAGAAGAAACTGCGAGCTATCCCTGCCCGTCCTCGAACAATATACCATCTCCGCGGATTCGCCACCGACAATTCTGACGCTCGCAATCGAGGAGCGAGCACATGCTAGCGGTAGGAGAATGGCCGCCCGAGATGACGTTTCACAACCATGTTCTACCTATAAGGCGGATATGAGCAAACAACGGGTTCAACTTCGTTCTACCAGTCTCAAGGAAGAATGTGACGTCTCCCTCTAGCTAGGAAGTAGCTAGCCGTAAGCTCCAAGTTTGTCATTGGGAACCATGATGGTCATGACAGGCATGCGGCTCCGCGGATTAGGATGGTGGACGGAATATTCCATCCTCTGGTATTCGATGTTGAGGTCGGACATAGAGACACTAGCCCGACGTCCGATTGACTGGGTGATGGTACCACAGCAGTGAGCGGAGATAAATTGGGATAAAGACGTGTGGCTGAGTGGAATTCCCCTCCATATCGGCGAACTACAGTGACCTGCAGACGACCACGATGGAACGCAGACGGCAGAAGGAAGCATGCATCCACCATCCGCCGAACCTCGAAACCCACGAACCTTGGACAAAAATCCCAACACCCATCCAGAACGAATCGCGCCTCTCGATTAGGAAAAAAGAAATGCAACCGGCCAACGGCAACCTGTGCGCTTCCCGCCCGACCCCGAACCCCACAGGTCGGATGTCTGCTTGCGGGATCCTGATCGGGCCAATCAGACCCTCGGAAGGGGTGCATCGCCACGTACAAGCCACTTTCAGCCACGCTCGGCCAACATCGGCCAGACGGACGACGCTTCGTCATGCGAGTCGAGCCCGAACATCGCTGGAAGAGGGGAGAAGGTAGGCAAAAGTTTGATTCTTTTGTGGATCGGGGGGCTGGCCGAGGAGGGGAGGGCGAGGGTATTTAGGGGTGACGGACCCCGTTGGATGATGCCTCAGGTGTTGGGTACACAGGACGCTCACGACATATCCATCTATCCAATCGAGTCCCTGTTGGCCTTTGTCTTGTGCTGGAAGGACGGGACGTTGAAAATAGAGCATTTCCACGCGGATCGAGGACAGTCCTGGAACTCCAAGTCGACGGCCATTCAACTCCAACTCCAACTCGAAAGAGAAACAGGGAAAGAGATAGTCAAGGAGCAACCCCAGACCCTCGCCCACCAGAACAACGAGAAAGACTCAAAGCAACCAACCAACCACACATGTACCAAGGCGAATCCAACAACCTCACCTCCACCAAACCCTCCAAACCCCCCACTACCCCCTCAACACCTCCCTCCCTCAAATCCCCCACCACCACCATGACCATCCCACCCCCCACCCCCTCAGAACCATCCCCCTTCATTCCCCCCGCCACCCGCCTCCGCACCCTCCTCTCCACCCCCTCCCTCCTCGTCTGCCCCGGCATCTACGACGGCTTCACCGCGCGCATCGCCCTCCGCGAAGGCGCACAAGCCCTCTACATGACCGGCGCCGGCACCACCATGTCCCGCCTCGGCATGGCAGACATGGGCATCGCAACGCTCAACGACATGGCCTCCAACGCCGCCATGCTCGCCTCGCTCGACACCTCCGTCCCCTTAATCGCGGACGCAGACACAGGCTACGGCGGGGCCCTCAGCATCGCGCGTACCGTCCGCGCGTACATCGACGCCGGGGTCGCGGGCCTGCATCTAGAAGATCAGATCGTGTCGAAGCGGTGCGGGCACCTGCAGGGGAAGCAGCTCGTTGACGTGGATGAGTGGGCGTCGCGCATCAAGGCGGCGGTCATGGCGCGGAGGAGCGCGGGCAGGGACATTGTGATTATCGCGCGGACGGACGCGCTGCAGGGGTTCGGGTACGACGAGGCGGTGCGCAGGCTCAAGGTTGCCGTGCAGCAGGGCGCGGACGTGGCGTTCCTCGAGGGCGTGCGGAGTCGGGAGGAGGCGGAGCGGTTTTGCAGGGACATGGGGGACACGCCGTGTCTGTATAATAACGTCCCGGGGGGGTTGTCGCCGGATTGGAGCGTGGCGGAGGCGAGCGAGATTGGGTATCGGGTGGCGATTTATCCGTGTTTGGCGTTCGAGCAGGTGTATCCTGTTGTGAGGAGGGCGGTGAGGCAGTTGTTGGATACGGGGCGGGTGGAGGCGCCTGAGAGGGTCGATGGAGAGGAGAAGGGGAAGCGGTATAGTCCGCGGGAGCTGTTTGAGGTGTGTGGGTTGAAGGAGTTGATGGCGTTTGATGTCGAGGCTGGGGGGACGGGGTATAAGGATGGGGCGTAGATAGACAAGGGAGGATGTGGTGATGGTGGAGGGTTGTAGATGTGCATGTTGAGATACCATGGTGATTGCATTTAGCGGAACGATCTTTCTTTGCATAATACATTTTTCCCTATCTTTATACGCATGCTAGGGCTTCGTGAATGTTGCTCATACAGTGGCATGAACCATTCGCCACTCCCATCTAAAATACACGGAAACGAGGGACAGCCAAACTCCAAAAAAGCACATCGCTTACCTGTAGAATGCCAGTGTGCCACCCAGCGCCAGTCCCAATTTTCCTGTTCCCGTCCATGTCGAACTCCTTCGCGGTCCCTCTTCAGAAAAAAAAGCCATGATACCCAGATCAGATCCCCGCCCAAACCACGAAACGCCACCGGTCATGCCTCGTCACATCACCCCTCCAACAGTCTCAATATCTTCTCCTCAACAGCCTCCTCCGAGGGCTCCTAGCTCACCCCCATCCCCGCATACCCCGCGGCCCCCTCGGGCGGAACCTGCGGCACGGGACCCACCGCGCTCGTGGCCGGATTCATCCCCGGGTGCAGCCCGGGGTTCACACCCGGGTTGTTGGTCCAGTCGTTCGAGAAGTCGAAGTTCGTAGCCCAGTCGTAGTCCAGGAACTGGTCCAGCATGGGCGGATTGTTCGGGTCGTAGCCTTCCAGCGGGGGCTCGAAGCCCACTCCACCGACGGGAGTCCCCATGCCGGGCTGGAACGGCTGCGAGGGCTTGAGGGAGACGGCGCCGGCGGGGAGGTTGACCTCGCGGCTGTCGAATTCTGGTGGGTGCGCGTTAGTCCGTGGGAGAGTGCAGCGAGAAGGGCAGACTTACTTGGCGTCTCCGGCTGATTGCCGCCCGTAGAAGGGACACTGACGTTATCCTCGCCGCCTTGGGCACTGATGCTAGTCCTCGACTCCTCGCTGTACGGATTCAACATGTTGCCGAACTCCTCACGCCAGTACCAGAACATGTCGAAGCTGACGCTCATGCTGAGGCGGGTGCGTAGGCGCAGACCCAGCGACTCCACGCGCCCGTCTCGACGCCGGAAGATCCTCGTGCTGCCCCAGAGATTGCTCATGATTGCGGATATGCGGGCGCTGAGGTCGTTGGGCTGCAGCGACATGGCCTTGCTAAAGTTCGCACATTGGAAGTACGCCCGCTCGCCGGCCTGCAAGTCGAAGTGATGCGCAAGCTGGCTGCGGACGAGCTTGAGAATCATGAATCCGGTCAGAGTGACCGTCCTGTCGACGAAGGAAGGGCATGCAGTGGTCAGATTGGTTGTTTGAGCGAGGTCGGTAATGGTTTGAGCCATGTGGATACAGAGTGCGTAGAGCCTGACCAAAGCTTCCACGTCGGGTGCGGAAGGATTGGCGAAGAAGTGAAAAGCGAGGACGTGAATGCGTGCACAATTCAGCCTCAACGTGGCTGCTTCCGTTAGCTTCCTTACTACAGGGACCAGGAAAAAGGACGCTACTTACAAACCTCCGAAGGAGAAGTTGAGGCCATGGTGAAGAGCTGCCCATCGAAAATGCTGATCATGGAACGGAGACTGGTGGGGTCGACTGCAGCGTGCTTGAGATCCATCCTCGCCATGGCGGACATGGCACGAAGCAACGTGATATGCACCTTGTGCATGAACCTGAGATCCTCGGGGATATTCTTCTGCAGCTCCTCAACATCTTTTTCATCCCCGTTGGTGGGCGCAGCAATGACGAGCTCGAGAGGGGGTATGCCCTCCGCACAGCACGATCTGCATGGTTATGAGCGAGGGTCCGTTTTCGATTCTTCGGCACAAGGGCATACCTGATGTACGTGATCATGACATGCATCCACAACCTCGCTCTAAAGATCTTCTGCTCCTGGTCCTTCTTCAGCGGCGTCCGCGCAAAGTCTTGCCCTACCCCCGAGACATGCAGCCCAATCTGCGTGGCGAGATGCAGGGCGGCTCCACAAAGCACGTGGGTGACGTCCTTAAACATGGAGCTGGTCGGCAATCGCCACGTACAGAGGATAATGAGGCCTTGGATGACGGGGATGGGGGTCGACCGGAGAGCCATGGACGAGAACGCCAGCGGGGTGATTAACTGGCTGATCTTGTCGAGGATCATGGGGTCTTCCGGATATCGCCTGGAGCCCGTGACAACGATACTCCAGAAAAGAAAAGGGGATAAGTCGTAATAATCATTGGGGGAGAGGGTGTTGTCGAGAATGGGAAGAAACTGGTGATACTGCTGGAAGAAACTGGTGGTCATGTTAGTCCAAGGCATAGCGGGCAAGCAGTGGGCTCGGGCAAGTACATAGTGAAGGTGTCGTCGATCTTCTTCGCCTCTACAATGTAGTCCTCGAGGATTCGAGGGTGGGTACCCAGGGCGGAGGGCGGACCGCTGCTCGTGCCGGGCCGTGAGGTTGGCCCGCCTGGGAAGTTGGGCGACATGGACATGGACCCCGTCCTCACTGACGGCACGGAGAAGGCGGTTGTGCCCGGCTCCATCACTGGACTGACTTGGTGACTATCCACAGGACCATGTACGCCGGCCATGGCGGTCGGTGACTGTTGCATGGCGAGCTCTTGGCTATGGCGGAGACCCCATTTGAGCTCCTCGAGCTCGCGTCGCATTTCCGCCTTGGTCTGCCTGAGATTCCTAGTCGAGGTGGGCAGAATACGACAATCGATGTTCATCTTCTTACACCGGCTGCATGGGTCGTGGGGGACCCGGTGCTGCTCCACATCGCATTTGATCTGGACATGGCGTGAGATGGGGGGTTACAGGATACAGAGAGCAAGGTGGCAAGGGTCAAGGGAGGTGAGATATTACCTTCTGCTGCCTGCACTCGACGCAGGCCTTTCGTCGTGGGGTAGTCATGGCCAGCGGAATCTCCTCTCTTTTTTCGCTCAAATAGGCAGGTTGTACATCACTTGGAAACCGATCGCCGAAGGTAGGCAAAGAGGTCGGTCTGTTGGGGAACCTCTCGTTAAAGGCTTTGACGTCGTCATCCACCTTCTAAGGTGGACGGATCTGAGGACGGGAACTGCCGAGAAACCACCGACAGGTCAGGTCTGCTTCGCTGCTATGGGAGAGAATTGGGATGGAAGGGGCATAAAACGTTGCACAGAATTATTCATCATGCTCGAATCATTAAGGAATAACGTGGAAAGGCTTTCTTGCGTGAGTGTTGCAAGCGGAAAGATGATAAAGCACCCAGCTGGTGGTTGCATGCATGGAGTACAAGGGGAGCCACAGCCGAGATGCGGCAAAACCGGCTAGCCTCTTTCGGCATCGTTTCTCTAAAAGTTGCCTCTCCGCCACGACATGGTTCGACACAGCGCTTCCAATGCTAAGAGTGAGTAGGCAGTCACGTGCGTAGTCTGGGAAAAGCGCGCATCACCGAATTCACGCAAGAAAGAATGGCGTTGGGTTTGAAGAGCGCATATGCACGTCTCCATGGGGGTACTCTCCTCCTCGATTCTCTACCTATGCTCCAATGCCTCCGATATCTACGCTGAGATCAAAATGCAACCCCTATGCTCTCTTGAACGTCTCGTCTACATCTAGAAACAGCAATCCAAACCAAAAACAAAAGAGACAACCATCAAACCACTGGGACCTGCCCAGGCAAACAGCATGGGCCAGCTCCCCCAGATTAAACCGTGCTCACCACACCCCGAACGCCGTTGCTATGTGTATTGTGTATGTAGTGAAACGCCATGCCACTGCAACCCCAGTGGCATTTATGCATGCGATGTCTTCAAGGAAAGGGGAGCACAACGCCCTTCCTGATAGGGCTGTGCCCGCCCGCCGTAGAGCTCTCCGCCGAGTACCCGGAGTCGCCGTCCTCGTTGTCAAAGTCGATGTCGAAACCGCCGTTGTTGCTCTGATCGTCTTCATCGTTCGCGTCCCCGTCCCATGCCTTCTGCTGTGCTCCCCGGTTGTTCCATCTCAGGGTGCGCGAGATGGAGTCGAACCACTCGGTCGGCTGCGACAGCACGGACATGAATGGGTATTGCGAGGCAGCAATGGTGACGTGGTCGCCTTGACGGAGCTCGACGCGGCCCTTGCCGTCGAAGGCGCAATAGGCGGTGGCGCGCGAGTTGCGCGGCACGGCAACGCGGAGAAGCATGCTGTCGGTGAGGAGCATGGGGCGGAAACTCAAGGTGTGTGGACAGATGGGGGTGAGGAGGATGGCAGGAATGTCGGGATGGACAAGCGAGCCGCCGGCGGAGAGAGAGTATGCGGTGGAACCGGTAGGCGTGGAGAAGATGCAGCCATCCGCCTGGACGACGGTCAAGAGATTGTTGTCCCCATACAGCTCGAGGTTGGAGACATAGGGCGACGGGCCGCGATCAATGACGAGCTCGTTGAGGACCTCGAATTGCTCTGCCTCGATGTGCTCAGGGGCGCCAGGGGCTGCATTCTTCTGGTACCGGTAGACGGTGCAGGTGAAGCGCATGCGGAGGTTGACGCGCATGCCAACATCCCCCATGATCTTGCTCAGCGAATCCTTGTACTGTGGGAACTCGAAGTTGGTGAGGAACCCGAGGCTGCCCAGGGAGAACGACAGGATGGGCGGGACGATGCGCTGGAACAGCCAACTGGTGAATAGCACCGTGCCATCTCCGCCGAGGGTCAAGACGAGATCGAACTTCTCGGGAGAGGTCCAGCAAAGGTCGGGGGTCCAGAAGCGCAGCATGTCATTAAATCGAGGGTCCTTTGCGAGCAGAGACGGCATGTCGAAGCGCTTCGACCGGCGCAGCTTGTGGTCCACGTAGACGTTGACGCCGACATCTGATCCATACCGAGGGGTAGTGAGAAGCCACTCCGCCAACTCGCGTGTGCGATAGACAAGCTCGTTGTCGCGCGCCTTGGTGACAATCATGACATTCCGTACCGTCATCTTGACGGGCCGGCGCTGCAGCTGCTTGGAGATTTCGCGCACGCTGGTCGCGGTTTGCAGCAGGCGCGAGTGCGATATCGTCTCATCGTCGGCGATCTCGTCCAGGACCTTCTCGATGTTGACGGCCTTGTCGAACTTCTTGTGGAAGAAGCAGGGCGAGGCGAGGGCAGCCATCTTGCCGGCAGACAGCTGGTCGGAGTCGATGCTCAGCTCGGAGAGCGCAGAGGCGAGTCTCTGCCGCGACAGGGCCTCGGACGAAAATGCTGACGGGCCATCGTCTATCCGGGCTTGGCCATCTAGGGCGATGCTACCCATGGCGTGGGGAGGGGGCCGCGACTGCAGGGCCTTGAGGAGGGTCTGGCGGGGGATCGAGTCGATGGAGTAGGCGTTCTTGCGGTGCCGAAGCTTGCGGTGCTCGCGGAAGGACTGGGAGTGGGGGAGCGAGGTGAGGTTTTCGATGGAGGGGGAGGAGGACGGAGGTTGGGTATCCGTCTCGTTTGGAGGGGTGGTAGGGGCGGTAGGGGCGGCGGGGGCTTTGTCGGGAGACGGATCTGTGGGCGCGAGGCCACCGGGGGCGGATGTGGCTACCGGAGGAGCATTATAGTGAGGGTCGGAGTGGTGGAGGGGGTTGGTATTTAACAGCGGCGGATGTGGAGGATGGAGAGTGGGAGTTGGCGTAAGTGCGAGGTTTAAGCCAGGGCCTGCGGAATTAAGCTCGGAGAAGGACTGGCGCTGCGGGGACACAATTGGGTGGACCTGAACCGGACTGGCCAACGGCTCTCCAGCGTTCCTGGCGGTGCGGGCTCCGGCCATGATTACGGGCAGTTTATTAATCGCCGGATATGCAGCGACAGTCGATGACGGAGTGCGCGGCTTACGGCGGTCGTCGTAGTACGTACAGACGAGATGGAAAAGCGGGATTATGCAGAGGAAGCAGAAGACGTAACCGGACGTCGAGAAGCTGATTGCGTACATGCGTCGGGCGATGCAAGGCCTGGGAAGCTGAGGGAATAGGAAAAAAGCCCGCGGGAATCGCTGTCGAAGCGCGTGGACTTGAAGTCGGGCTGTACTGCGTATGTGACGAAAGTGCTGCAGTGACGCCGAGCCTGTGAGTGATATGGTTGCACAACCGCCGAACGAACGTCTTGGATTGGAATGAATGAACGAGCCGGCTCGACCTATTAAAAAGAGGAAAGACAGACAGGAAAAAAAATATAAAAAATTCAAAAGATGGTTAGAAAAAAGGAACACGACCACAGGCCGCGACCAGAAGAGGGAGAGGGCGTTGAAGAGGCTGGGAAGCTCGTGGCGAGCCAGAGCGAGGATGAACCCAGAGTATATTCACCTCCCGCGACCCCCCAAGAAGCAAGAAGCTCCACGGAGCCACATCGAGCCCCGACCACGACAGTCTCCTCTATCGTGCCGCAGTGTTACGCGCCAGCCTCGAACAATCATAGTCCGACGTCGTGGCGGCTAACCCAGAAGAAGTTGCTCGCATCCGAATCACTATGTGTTTGACGCTCGTGGGTCCTATCCGGAGACGCTCCCCAAAGCGACAGTCCAGCCAACCCTCAGAGCGCCCGGTGCACCGCCCGCAGTGTTTTTTTACGTACCTGTAAGCATGACACTGTGTTTTGGCTTCATCGTCTGGGACTGTTTATCGCTGTTGGGTTGGTGTTGTTGGTTGGGGAGGTACTATCTGATTCATCTGATTAGGGGGTATCACTGCGGTGTGGTCGCGTGTCTCATATAGTATTTGCCTTCAACTCCGCAGAACACCCAGATGTAAACAGGAAACCACATAACAATCTCGGAGCATATCAGTCGTGAGCCTCACAACGCATCCAACGTCCAAGAGATGCCAAAGCTGCCGTCGCGCCGTCCCGACAGACAGCTTGGAGAGCCTTCACCGCCAGTGAGAATGCTGCACTGGCGAAACACTTCAGGGGTTGCCCTCTTGGCTCTCTCCCCCCTTCGAGTTACCAAACGCAAAAGCACAGAGGCGAGATTCTGCAACATACTCCTGGGCTGCCCATAAATCACAGGCTCGCTGCAAAAAGCCGCTGCAACCGAACAGCCCCTCAGATCCCACTGTTCAGAAACGTGTGGCGGATCTAACTCCCCAAATGGCCCACAGCGGCACGGTCCTTGCGCAATGTGGGGAGACTAATGGACTGATTGTTTGCATCAGTCGGTACTTTCGGGCTTCTGGTGATACAGATCCTGGATTTCGCTCTTACTGCTCCGCTCCCGTTCAAGCACAATCGCTCCTCGATGGGGAAGACAACTTCTCGCCTTCCAGCTTATCCCATCCAGGAGGCGGTCACGTTGCAGCAGCCAAGAGGGAACCGTGTTCGAGAAGGGTTCAATTGGTATTATTGGACTTTTTTGCAGCAGATAGCCGTCTAGAAAGTTTTTGGGTATCAGACCTCGCCCTGCGAAATCCGATGGCGGCTAGATAGGACACAGCAGTTGGATGCCTAACCACCGGTCTCCAACTTCAAACATCGCTGTAATGAGAGGTATCTAGTTACTCTCCCTCGTGCTAAGGGGACAGACTCGCCGCCTGGACGCCTCACCGGAGGGCCTTGCGGGCGAAGACAGGAAGGACGAACGACGCCTCGTGGATCTCCTTGCTGTAGTACCTGCAGAGCTTCTCCTCCTCTTCCTGGGACCAGGTGCGGAGGGGCTTCTTGAGGTCGCGGTTGGCGTCCTTGGAGCAGACCATGAAGCCGATCTGGCCGGACGGGTAGGTCGGGATGGTGGTGTACGCGTACTCGACGGTGGGGAAGACCTCCTTGCACGCCTTCTTCAGGTTGACGATGAGAGGCATGTGCAACCACTGGTTCTCGGCTTTACGACAGGCACAAAAGTTAGCTCAAGTCTCGACGGTGCATATACGGCTTGCCATCATTCCGCCGGGCACTCGGGGAGGAGGGGGCTCACAACCTTGAGTGGTGATAACACCACCTTCGCGGAGAGCACCGTTGAGGAGCTCAAAGTACGCCTTCTGGAAGAGCGCCTCGGCGGGGCCCTCCGGGTCGCTGGAGTCGGTGATGATGACATCGAACTGGTTCTTCTTGTCCTCGAGGAACTTGAAGCCATCGCCGACGATGACCTCGACCTTGGGGTGGTTGAAGCCGACGGACATGCCGGGAAGGTACTGCTTGGAGAGGCGGATGACGGCCTATTCTCTGTGAGCTCGCGGTGCACCATTGGAGTTGGGTGGGGTTGCGAACCTCGTCGATGTCGCAAAGGACGGCGTTCTTGACGCAGTCGTGCTTGACGACCTCACGGAGGACACCGCCGTCACCACCGCCAATGACCAGGACGTTCTCCGGGTTGGGGTGGGAGTTCATGGCAAGATGGGTGATCATCTCCTGGTAACTACACCACATCAATATCTACCCTTGTATCCATTGCTCGATGACGTACGAGAACTCGTCCCTCTCGGTGGCCTGGATGACGTTGTCGAGCACCAGGACAGTGCCGTAGTCGGTCGACTTGAAGATGAGGACATCCTGGTACTTGCTCTTCTCGTGGTGGAGGACCTTCTCGACCTTGAGGGTCATGGCCTGGCCGGGCCACATGTCGGAGATCTCGCGGAACCAGCCATCTGCAGGACCTGTTAACTTCTGAAAAGGTGCCGCTGGGTGTTGGGAACAATCCGCAAGTCCCTACGATCCCAATTGGAGGCCATACCTTTGATGGTGGGGTGAACGATCTCGTTGCTCATCTTGGAGTAGGCGGCTCTGTGCACCGGGAAATGGCTGTGATGGAAAGCTCCACGGAACTGAAGCTTGTGCGGGCGAAGAAAGCTGGTAGTAAAGACCTGCTTTCGGAGTGAAATCGTGGCGGTGAAGTGTGGTGGAAGAGGACGGTGTACGACCTTGGATATATGTCTGCGGAATCTCGAAAATTTCTACGCGCGTCACTGCTGCCCCGCCATCGACCCATGTCCTTCACTGAGGGGCAGAGCGCTAGTCCCGGATTGGGGAGGTCGACCCGAAATGGTTTGGAAATATAGCAGGATCCCATGCTTTTCGATATCGATATCTCGATGGGTATCTTGACATCGTCCGTTGATGCCCTATTTTGCTTGTAACCTTTCGCCTGTTTGATAAGAGGAACGGGCAGCGGGTGTACTGTGTATAACGGGGAGAAAATTCTCACGGTCTCTGGATCCATCCTTCAAATGAGTTCACATATCAATGAGCAGGTGAGGGATACTTCTTGTGAGCGGTGCAATACAACGCTGTTTTTGCAGTCCTAGATACCTGGACATGAAGGGCATATTTGTCCAATCCTTAACCTCTCAAAGCTATATGGGCGTTTCCTCTATGGGAATCCGAGACAGCGAAGGCATAATACGATGTGTAGAAATTGTAAATTGTGAGTTTATGCACTCATCATGTTCTATCAATCATCCATAGCTTTCGTTAGAACGTTGGCACGCTGGATCTCCCTTCCATGCCTGACCCAATTGGCCAATCAGAACCCCTCTTTGCCAGCAAACATGCCAAGATATCAATCAAACACCATCGTGGCTTCAACACGACGAAGGCCACCCGCGAACTCCACCAATTCCTCAATTCCACCCCATTCCCCCCGTCTACTCTTCTCCTCACCCCTCCCCCACAATGTCGGACCCCTATTCCCCAGAAGGAGGCAAGCCTTCCCCTCCCTCTCCCCCCTACACTCCCAATCCTAACCCCCAACCCAGAGCTCATAAACATCCACACCGCCTTCCACGCAGGCGCCTACAACCAAGTCCTCTCCTTCGACACCTCCTCCCTCTCCGCCTCCAACGCCCTCCCCGCCCGCGTCCTAAAACTCCGCTCGCAAATCGCCCTCGGCCAGTCCGCCGACGTAGCCTCCTCCCTCGCCAAGGAGACCGCGCCAGACCTCGTCGCCGTACGCCTGCTGGCGGAATACGAGCAAGGCAAAGATGTGGTGGCACAGCTGGAGAAGCTGGCCGAGAAGCACGGGCAGGAGAATCTGACGGTGCAGCTTTGCGCGGGGATCGTGCTCGAGAGGGCGGGCGAGACGGAGAAGGCGCTGGAGGTGTTGAGTAAGCACCAGGGGAGTTTGGATGCGTACGTGACGCCTTCGCACTGCGGTATAAGAGAGTGGAGTGCTGACTGCCGGACAGAGTGGCTTTGATAGTGCAGATCCACTTGCGGCAGAATCGCACGGATCTGGCCGCGAAGGAGGCACAGCGCGCGAGGAAATGGGCACAGGACAGTCTGCTGGTCAATATCGCGGAGTCCTGGGTGGGCATGCGCGAGGTACATTCTTCCCTCCCTTTTCCACCCCCTCGTCTCGATCCGCAAAGCTAATACCGTACCAGGGTGGAGAGAAGTACCAATCCGCCTTCTACGTCTTCGAAGAGCTCGCCACCTCCTCGCAAACCGCCTCCCCACATTCCCTCGTCGCCCAGGCCGTCTCAGAACTCCATCTCGGCCGCCTCCCCGAGGCGCAAGCCGCGCTGCAGCAAGCGCTGGAGCTGGATCCCAAGGCCGCCGACACAATCGCGAATCTCATCGTGCTGAATACATTGCTGGGGAAGAAGGACGAGACGGCGCAGTTGAAGCAGCAGTTGCAAGCGGCGGGCAAGGAGCACAGGTTGTTGGCGGATTGGCAGGAGAAGAGGGCGGAGTTCCAGAGGGCGATGGGGAAGTATACGCCCAAGTTTGAGGCATGAGGCGTGCGGGTGGTGGCTAGGCAATGAACGATGGCGTTGGTGGATTACAGCGTATGGATATCCTCGCATGAGATAGAATGCATACTCTCACACAAGAGAGTTGGAAATGAACGACATGTTTCGACGACATCAACCTCGGACGCAAAGCGCTGTGCTTTCTGCATTGGAATCCATAGATTCCAAGTTTGAAGTTCTACCTTTTAGGCGGTCCAGCATGCAGTCAAAGTTTATAGTCGGAGAAGCTTCTAACCCTATTTGGCCCGCGGAGGCCTATATCGCCGCCATTCTTGCCTCGAGCCGTAGGAGTTGTCGCTATAGAGTCCCCGAGACAATTCAGCCCAGCACTTCCGCGCGCGAGGACGCTGCAACAATTCACCACCAGCCAGTTTAGCTCAAGCTACTGTGTAGGTGCTTGACCTTTCCAGCACGTCGCAGGGCCTCAAGAGCCTAGCATGCACTACACCTAGAGCAGCGTCACATTTACCTACCTCTATTCAGCAGCTACGGAACCTACCATACCCAAACCACTCCTCCTAAAAAGGACGACATCCTGCAAAAAGTCAGCTGCCACACAATGCATGGTCGTGGCATCCATGGTCTTCCCAAAAGGGTAGTTGCTCGTAGAAAACCACCCAGAGCGGCAACCGTTCGTCGGCAAAATCCAAGAACGGATGAAAGAGAACGTTGAAGCGGAACTCCGCGAGAGCAACAGCAATTCCATGCAGCAGTTGTGGCTAGCGCAGGGCCATCTAGTGTGGTTCTGTGGTCCGGAAGAGGCTGCTATTGTACTCTGTATTCGGGAACGAGCTCATTAGCCTAATGGCGGGACCGCTGTGATAGACGTCAACTGTTTCCTCGACCACGCCGACGTCCTGTGTATCCAAGAGCAAGATTGAAAAAGCATGGAGATCGCGTGCTGGAGCTCTTTGTCCGCCTGATTGCATTCTTCAACAAGTAGCTTTCTGGAACAGCAATGGCTCGTATTGCGCGGAATTATCTCCGATAGGTAGAATCCATTCAAGATGCATTTCATCTGCTGTGGCTTCGTCCAGGCACAGTGCCACATTTCCTTGACCGTGGAAGCCCCCCTCGAGTCAGTCGCGAAAAGTGCCGGTTGGCCAAGCTTTCCCTAGCGCAAACGATCTCCAGTTGACCTGTTGATCATCCAGGTCGCTGGGTCGCTGCGACTCAGCGAGCGTCTCGAAAGAATTCACGGTGTTGAACGATTCAACGTCCAGAGACATACTGAGGTCTCTATAATTCGCAGGTGGACCTTGGAAAGCACGGCTGGGCGCCTCGTACTCTTCTGAAGCGCATGACGGCAAACCTGTAACCCACGACGTGTGGCGTCGGGACTTGATACATCCGAGAAACCCTGGGACGAACTCCAGTTAGCGTTCTGCGAATCTGACCCCGCTGGCAGCCCACATGTGGTTGAGACGAAGTCCACCTTTTTTCGGAGTTGGGGGGGTTTTAACACCGGGGACCAGGACGAAGTGGGTGGACGCGCCAGGCCTGTTCGTCCGTCCTGAGTCCTCGAGGCTTGCATATGTGCCGCGGCATGCGTTCTCGTGGCCCTTTTATCCCGCATCCTGAGCTGTGAGGCATCGATTTGAGGGGTGATGTGCAGGTTTCCTGCGCATAGACGCTCGCCACGTTCGTTCAGTGGGTATTATAAGGGAAGGGCCCGGCATATGGATTATTCGAACCTTTGACGATTTTTACCACTTCCTGCAGCATATTTTTTGGTGTTTGTTGGGAGTTGACTTCTTGCCGATATGAAGCAACGGGCAGTAGACCGGCCAGAGCTGGTACAGACGCCTCTGGTGGAGAATATGATCATTCCATCGGGAGACTTGGGGAACTTTGCTGAAGAGCCTCTGCTTGGGCCTAAGACCGATGTCCCCCCGCGTACGTGCTTGTTGAGATCTGTAGCCGCAAGTCGTTAATCCTCTGCAGCTGTCTTCGCCTTCGCACGCAAAGATGTCTCGGGGAATAGAAGGCCGCAAGCCATCGCACATCGCGGGTACAAGGCCAAATTCCCCGAGAACACGATGGGTGCATTCAAGGGAGCCGTAGATGTGGGTGCAGAAGCCGTTGAGACGGACATTCATCTGTCAAAGGACGGCGTAGTCGTCCTGTCCCACGTGAGTCTTGCTGTCCTGGAACGGTTCCCTCTGCTGAACCACGGCAGGACAAGGACCTGAGACGATGCTTCGGGCGCCCGGAAAAGATCATCGACTGCGATTACGAATTCCTGCGCACGTTGAGGACGCTCAAGGAACCGCGAGAGCCGATCCCGCGCCTAGCCGATCTACTCGAGTACCTTGCACAGCCAGGGCTGGAAGACATCTGGGTTCTTCTCGATATAAAAGTGAGTAGGCGCTCCGAATTGAATTGCATTCGATGTTCGTCGATTGACGTCGGTAGCTGGACAACAACCCGGACGATGTTATGCGGCTCATCGGCGAAACGATCCATAGTGTCCCACCGTCTCGGAATCCGTGGTCGTCGAGAATCGTCCTGGGAGTCTGGGCAGCAAAGTATCTCCCACTATGCACCCGACATCTTCCGGGGTTCCCAATCACCTATATCGGACACTCCCTCACATACGCGTCGTACTTCTTCACGGTCCCCAACGTGTCGTTCAACCTGCTGCAAGCGGTCCTGATGACGCCTTGGGGAAGGGCATTCATCCGCAAAGCTCGTTGCGACAAGAGACCCGTATTTGCGTGGACCGTCAACGACGAGCGGCTCATGAGGTGGGATATCAGGCACCAGCTCGACGGGGTCATTACGGACGACCCGAAGCTGTTTTTGGAGGTCCGGCGAGGGTGGCATGAGGGGACGCGGGACAAGATTGGGCTGGTGGGATGGCTCGACGTCCTCAGGATCAACTTGTTCGCATTGCTGATCGGGGTTCTCTTCCATTTGAAGTATCCTTTGCATAGATTAGAGAAGCGGCGGTATCCCGCCCGCTCAAGAGTGGAGATTGTGGAAGAGTGAGGTAGAGCCTTTATGGAGATCTGCTGGATTAGCATCAACACGAAATGACTGTGCCAATTCGTAAGAGTGCGAATGTTTCCTCGGAACTGGTTGCGACGATGACGTGGTGAAGCTTAAGCCTAGCAGAAGTGTTTACAGAAGCGGTCCAAGCTCCACCAAAACCCAGCAGAGGGACGCGCTAAGCTAACCTCCCCGCAACGCGTCCCACGCATCCCGCTCCACGACCTCACACTCAAAATGCCCAGGTACGTGATTTGGCCCCAGATCTCACTTTCCAGCAAGAGCTAACATGATTCCAGAGAAATAATAACCATACAAGCCGGCCAATGCGGCAACAGCGGTGCGTCTCCCATTCATCCATCCGTCCATCCCAACCCCACCACCACTCTTCCCAGCTGGTCGATTGGACCTCCTCCCCCTCCAGCACTCTCCCTAGACCCCTTCACCCTCCCACTAACCTCCCCCAGTGGGCCAGCAATTCTGGCAACAGCTCTGCCAAGAACACGGCATCAACGCGGACGGCAACCTCCTCGACACAGCGACCGAAGGCGGCGACCGCAAGGACGTCTTCTTCTACCAGTCGGACGACACGCGGTACATCCCGCGAGCGATCCTGCTGGACCTGGAGCCGCGCGTGCTGCACTCGATCCAGAACTCTGCGTACGCCAACATCTACAACCCGGAGAACTTCTACATCCACAAGGACGGGACGGGCGCGGGCAACAACTGGGCGACGGGGTACGCGATGGGGGAGGCGGTGCAGGACGAGGTGCTGGACATGATTGATCGGGAGGCGGACGGGTCGGACTCGCTCGAGGGGTTCATGCTGCTGCATTCGATTGCGGGGGGGACGGGCAGCGGGCTGGGCTCGTTCATGCTGGAGAGGCTGAACGATCGGTTCCCGAAGAAGTTGATCCAG
This sequence comes from Westerdykella aurantiaca, assembly GCA_030412805.1. Classification (NCBI taxonomy): domain Eukaryota; kingdom Fungi; phylum Ascomycota; class Dothideomycetes; order Pleosporales; family Sporormiaceae; genus Westerdykella; species Westerdykella aurantiaca. Next base: position 6,204,273 of record JASJFJ010000003.1, read on the forward strand.
ACGTATAGCGTGTTTCCGAATACGCAGGATGGGGACATCGTGGTGCAGCCATATAACAGCCTGTTGAGCATGAAGCGGTTGACGCAGAACGCCGACTCGGTGGTAGGTGTCTCTCTCACTCCCTCTCTTTCCCCCCTTCCCCCTCAGAGAGCCCAGAGAGGAAACCCCCTTATCACACAAGACACCCCCGTACTAATCCCCCCACCAGGTCGTCCTCGACAACGGCGCCCTCAGCCGCATCGCCGCGGACCGCCTCCACGTGCAAAACCCCTCCTTCTCGCAGACCAACCAGCTCGTCTCGACCGTCATGTCCGCCAGCACCACCACCCTGCGCTACCCAGGCTACATGCACAACGACCTGGTCGGCATCGTCGCGAGCCTGATCCCCACGCCCCGCTGCCACTTCCTCATGACGTCGTACACGCCGTTCAGCGGCGAGAACGTCGAGCAGGCCAAGGCCGTCCGCAAGACGACGGTCCTCGACGTCATGCGCCGCCTGCTGCAGCCCAAGAACCGCATGGTCTCCACCACGCCGACGAAGCGGAGCTGCTACATGTCGATTCTGAATATCATTCAGGGGGAGGCGGATCCGACGGATGTACGTCTTTTTTTTTATTTTTATTTTATCTTCTTGTTCCTTTCGGTTTTGTTTCCCTCCCTTCCTCCCTTTCTTCCTTTCCCCCCCCCCAAAACCAAATAAATACAACCACAAGAACCCTCACCCTAACTTTCTTCCAGGTCCACAAATCCCTCCTCCGCATCCGCGAGCGCCACCTCGCGACCTTCATCCCCTGGGGCCCAGCCTCCATCCAAGTCGCCCTGACGCGCCGATCCCCGTACATCCCCTCCCCGCACCGCGTCTCGGGCCTCATGCTCGCCAACCACACGGGCATCGCCACGCTGTTCAAGCGCATCCTGGCGCAGTACCACGCGCTGCGGAAGCGGAATGCGTTCCTCGAGAGTTATAAGCGCGAGCCTATGTTTGAGGGCGGGTTGGATGAGTTTGATGACGCGAGGGAGGTGGTGCTGGGGTTGGTGAGGGAGTATGAGGATGCGGAGAGGGAGGATTATTTGAGTAGGGAGGAGGATGGGGGGGCGGGTGCTGGGGCGGGGGCGGGAGGGGAGGAGGGGGAGGCGGGGGATAGGAGGGTGCCGGTTTGAATGGGGGAAGGCGCTGGGAAAATCTGGCAGGTTTGGCGTTTGGGAGGGCAGGGCGTCTCTGGGAATGCGGCATCTAGGTCCAAGTTTGTTACTTCGTGAACGTCGGGATGTTGCTGCTACACGCTCGGGCATCAAGAGAGCGATCAATGATACCATGTTCCACTGTTACCATATGCACTCGAAGGGAAAACTAGGGCACGGAAAGACCATTTCATTTTGTTAAGCATTAAGCAATTCCCCACCTGATCTGCTGATCTGCGACCAAATGCCCAGGAGAAGGCGTATCGCATTCTTCAGAGTCCGATGGAATGATCTTGAAGCGTGGACGATAGTGAAAAGTCCAACCACACAGCCATCATTGAACTTCAGTCTTCAATCTCGCGTAGTTTGGCAGTTGCCGTGAGCAATATAGGCCCACGACGTCCCACCCATCCTTCTCTATACTAGCCCTGAATATTGGCCAGCAGTTTCTCGTACCTGCCCTTCCAGTACGCAACAGCCTTGGGGTCATTGTTCCCGTTGGACATCCTAGTAGACTTGGCCGCATGGAGCTCCGCCTTGAGGCGCTCAATCTCCTTCTCCCTGCCCACGTATTCCTTGATCTTTTCGACCGCCTCATCGTACAGGGGCTTCATGGCGAGGTACTGGCCGTAGGAGTCCTGGTGTCCGTTAGTGGTGCCTGAGCAACGTCGGAGGAAATGGGAGTCTTACATTTGCGAACTCCTTCCACTCCTCGAGCGACTCCTCTAGTTCCAGCACCTGCTTTTGGGATTTCTGAAGTTGGTTCTGTAGGCCCACCAGGGCAGCGCCACCGGAGTGGTCCTGCGTCGGAGAGGAGTAGAGGTCCGCATTTTGGTCTTTCAAAGACACGAGCTTCTCCAGGTCCTTGATCTTGGCCTCAGCCCCCTCCTTCAGCTTGTTGCTTTCGCTCTTGCTGTTCTCAAGGGCCTGCTCCAGCGTCTTGACCTGGCCTTGGAGATCGACAGCAGTCTTGCGCAGGGTGGCATTGGCTTGCTCGATCTCGTCCATTTTCGCGACCTGCTCTTGAAGATCACGGGTGCCCGCCTTGAGCTTCTCCAACTGATCAGTCAACGTGCGGATCTCCTTTGCCTGTTCTTCGTTCTTCTGCGGGTCTCATCAGCCATTGACAGTCAAAATGCCGGACGGGTCTGGATACCGCCTACCTTGAACAATTTCGCAAACTCGTTCGCCTGATCCTGCGCTTTATTCTTCATGGTCTCGTAGTCCTGCTTGAGACGGTGATTGTCCTCCTTCAACGCGTTCTCGGCAGCCAGGGCAGCCTTGAGACGTTGCTCGAACCCGCCCTTGCCCTTGTACTGTTCTATTTCCTCGGACAAGCGACGGAGTTCCTTCTCATAGTGGGCGATGCGCTCTTGGGTCTCGTTGAGCTTGCTCTGGAGGTCGCGCGAGGAACTGACGAGCTTCTCGTTGGCGGCCTGAAGAAGCTTCTTGGAGTTGAGCAGCGCCTCTACTTCGGTGCGCAGAGCGGCTACATCTTTGGTGGCCTGGGCGTGGGCAGCATTGGCCTTGTCGTACTTGGACCTGTAGGTTTGCATCTCTTGTTTCATTAAGCCTTGTTCAAGGGTCAAACGTGAGGCACGCGCTTCCAACTTACGGAGGATCTTATCCCTCCCCTCTGTGTGGTCGCTGTATCCTTGGTCAGCTTGCGGTCATGCATGATGCAGAAGCACTGAGGTCCTGAAGATGTACTTACTGGGTCGCGGTGGTTTTCTGCTGCAGTACCTGCTTCAGAACGTCGGGGATAGGAACGGGAGTCTTCTCTTGCTTGACTTGGATCTCCTTCTCGGCGTGGACCAGTCCGAGGTTCTCCGCCATCTTGTGCAACGGGACTGGGCCACTGGCAACCTGACCAGTAGGCTCCCCTTCCATGGCGGAGTCATACAGGCGCTCGAGCTGCTGCCAGGTGGTGTCGATGAGCTGGGCGTGGGTGCCGGTGAGGCCGCCGTCCCTGTTGAGAGAGTCGCGGATCAGGCTCATGAAGCGGTGAGAGTGTTGGAGCAAGCTGGAACTGAGCTGGAGGGACGCAGCCGACTGCATGACGGTGTCTGAGTTGGGAGCTTGAGAGGCGGCAAGTTCGAGCGGTGCAGTGGATGGGAGGCTCGGTTCCTCGCCGTCGGGCTGGGCAAGGTTAGTATCTTTGGGACTCCCGTTCTTGGGCGTGAGCGTGGGAGTGCTTGCGGGGCCTTCTGCGTTGGCGACGGCAATGTCTCGAGAGGCGTTGGCAGGTTTGGAGGTGCTGGTGAGGGAAGATCGCGGTCGGATACTTTCCTTGAACGTGCCTGGAGGAGTGAGCCTCGAGGCAGCAGAGGAAGCCTCCGAGGGCGTGGAGGCACCGGTGGATGGAGCGTATCTAGAAGCAGCAAGGCCGGGCGCCATTTTGCGAATGTTTGCGGCTGCGAGGCGGTCAGCGGGGTTACGGGATGAGCGTGCGGTCAGTGACGAGGGAGTGCAGGCCGGGTAGTTCAACTGGTGACTGCAGCGATGGAGAGGCTGTACTTACTGAGGCGGAATCGGTGTTGTCTGTGTGTGGTTGGGGTGTGTGTTGTGGTGTTGTGGGGTTGAGAGAGGCGGCGTGCGGAAACGAAATGTTGTTGTTGTGGTGTTGTGGGCGTGGGATTAGGAAGGGGCGACGGGAGCCGTGACGGGGGCGTTGATGTCAACACCGGGACGGTGCGGCGTGCAAACAGGAGCTGCAAACATGCTGGTGGGGCGACCTGCCCAAGTGTGTACTGTCCATTGCACTCTCATGGCAGGTTTTGATGGAAGGCATCATAGGAATGGGCCGGGTCGAGATGGTGAATGAGTTGAAGGGGTACTCTAAGGGGGAAGGGCCAGAAGAAGAGCGTGGAAGTGAGAATTCGAGGGGAATACCAATAGATGGAATAGCAAAAGATTGATTTTACGATAGGAGGAAAGTGAATATAGAGTCGACATGGAGATGCAAACCTGGCATACCGTTGGCTTGAAGATATCAAGGTCCAATGCACGCTATTTCTCTACGTTGCCTCTACGCAAGGAGATGCACGAATCTCGCGATGCACCGTATACTTTACTTCCTCCGTTCAACCAAGAACTCCTATACACTCGTGGCAACGGCGATGATGGAGGGTTAATCAATCTCTAGGTATCCTCCGTACAACTGTGGTGGTATGGTACTGTAAAGGCTGGCTGGAGAGGATGCGGGTGATGCCTAATTGGGAATAGGGGGGATATGGGACGCTGGGAGGGAACCCTGGAGCCCTGGAGCCCTGGAGGGACGCCCACAAAATTGCTCATGGGGTCGCCGTGGTGGAGACTCTGAGAGGGCCGGCATTGTATTTATTTCCCGGTTTCAAGTGCGAGAGGGGATTATCAGGACGTACTTATACATCTTGTAGTCTCGTGGGAGAGGGTGCACGCTCTGCACGCCCATCATCCATCATTCCTAGAGCCGGCTGTTTTATCCACGGCCCTGTTGGCATGGCATCACAGCACAAAATTTCAAAAAGGGGAGAAGGTCCAGCAGTAGTGCAGCCTGGGCAAACTTCAAAATAATCGTCGGCACATTTTTCTGGCCTCCCCCCCCCCAAGGAGGATAAGGATAGTGGGAAGGTTTCGGGAAATGGGCCCGCCAGGCGAGACGAGACGAGGCGAGGCGAGGCGGGGGGGCGGAGGGCGGAGGGCGGGTCGGGCCTCTGGAAGGGGGAAGGGGGAAGGGGGTAGGCCGGGAGCGGTGCCGACGCGGTGCCGAAGAGTCAAGAGTCAAGAGTGGTGGTGGATCAGGAGGGAGGAGTCGGGTTTGTGGTGAGACTGGATGGTTTTGTTATTATTGTCGTTATTATTATTATTATTGATGGTATCCAGCCATCCATCTAGGGAGTACGGAGTACGGCGGTGGGAATACGGAGTACACAGTAGATGGCTCTCGTGTAACGCGACACGGATTCCGTACACAGGACACAGACACAGACACAGACACAGACACCGGACACCAAAACGGCGTGCTGAGAAGCAGTCACTTGAAATTCGAAAGGGAAAGGCGAGGCCGGGCATCCCTAACCCGTTACCCTCCCTCTGGTAATTCCCCCCTGCTGGACGCGAGGCCGCCACCGAACCCGAGTCGCACGGTGAGTGGTTTGCGGCGTGCGCAGCGGTGGGTTGCCACGAGCTGCAGCTGCAGCTCAGAGCTGTGTATGTGCCTAGAACGGAATGGGATTCATCGCAAAATGGAATGTGGAATAGCCGTCTCCAGAGTCCAGCTTTGTCTGGCAGCTGGCAGCGAGACAGTACTGTGGTAGACGGCCGTTCGCGGACTGCCGAGAAAATGGGTGTCAAGGACGGGTGTCTCTCCATCGTGCGCATCAGGCATCGGGCACCAGGGCGAAGGGGTTGTCTTTTAATAATAATGATCCATGGATTATGGACCCGATTCTTTGTCGCCCACGAGAGCAGACTCCAGACAGGTGTTCCACCAGTCTCAAGAGGTGCTGGCGACCGTGGATCGGACAGGCACCAACCCTGCCCACCATGAGGAGCACTGAGCAGGAATGCGGCATGCCAGGAAGGGGGCAGCGGGTAACACGAATAATCGCCGTGAACAAAGTTGCGCTCCACCTCGGGCTGGCAGGCTGGGTCCTGGGCACCGCCGCCCACGGGTGACGGGTGACGGGTGACGGGTGACGGATCCACTCCCGAGAGGTGGTTGAACAGGTTGAACAGCTATTGAACAGCTAGCTCTGTTTCTCTGGAGCCCATGGATGATCCCACGGCTTTAAAATTAAAAGTTTCAGGATTCAAAAAAAAAAAAAATCACAGACCTGGCAGGCTGGCTCTCTCCCCTCCTCCCTCTATCTTCTACAAAAAAGACAAAAGAAAAAGCAAGTTCCCACGCCCAGCACGGCAGACCGGGATCCCGAGAGGAAAGCTGCTTTTAGCTGCCCTTAGCTGCCTTTTTAGCTGGCCTTTGGCTGCTTTAAGGCTGCTTTAAGCTGCTTTTTAAGCTGCCATTTTAGCTTAGCTGCCCACCGTCCAGGGTCCCCCTCCAGGGCTCCAGGGCTCCAGGGCTCCCAGAGTCCCACTCCTGCTGCACCTCCGTCCCCATACACTCCCGACTTCTCTCTCGCTCCCCTTCTCTCGTTACTCTCCGCGACTTTTTTTTTTTTCTTCTTTTCCTTTCTCCATCTACCTCTACGCCTGCTGCGACGCTGTGCCGGTCCTCACCCCGACCCTCACCCGACCTGGCCTCACCCGACAACCTATTCAGCCCTTATTCATCCACGCCTAATCCCGCCGCGCAATCGCCCACACGCCCACCTCTCCAGCTCTCCACCACCACCACCATCATCATCATCATCATCATCATCAGCACCGCCTGGTCGCCGTCTCACCCGCTCGTCTCTCCACCCACAGGTCCGCATCGCTTTCTCCTTTTGTTACTCGTTTTTTGTCATCCCCGCACCATACCTAGGTACCCCCTTCCTAACTATTGTTCGTTTCCGTTCTTGTCCCTTGCTGCACGTGTTTCTTTCTTTGACCCCATCGCTCCTTCCCCAGGGTTCCCCCGCTGCTTCCCCTCTAGTCCTCCTCTCTCCTCTCTCCTCTCGCGACCGACCACCTTCCGCCCTCCCCATTATTCATTATTCATCATTCACCCATTATTCCTCCCTTCTCCTCCTCCCTCCACCTCCCTCCTCCCACCACAAAGCCCCCGCCACCCCATCATCTCTTCCTACTTAAATCCCTACGCTGTGGAACCGAAAGCCATTGCCGCTCCCACTATGCGAACCTGATCCTCCCTCGGCTCCTCCAGCTGAAACTGACCTGGCAAAAACTACAGCTTCCTCTTCGCATATCAGCTACCGCCTTTTCCCTGCGTAATCCTCAGCATCTCCTACAGATAAGCCGACCTCGACCGACTAGCACCGCCGACCGCTGCGACTCTCCCCCCGTCCCCCTCCCCTCCCCTCCCCAGGCTCCGCCCGCTGATACATGGCACCGGGGATAATGTGCTTTGGCAAGAAACCCGAAGACCCGGAGTCTCGGCGGAACGACGAGATCGAAAAGGTCATCCGCAATGACAAGAAGAAGCAGGAGCGCGAGGTCAAGCTGCTGCTCCTCGGCGCCGGAGAGAGCGGCAAGTCCACCGTCCTCAAGCAGATGCGCGTCATCCACGCCGGCGGCTTCAACAAGACCGAACGCAAGCAATGGCGCGCCATCATCTTCAACAACCTCGTCTCCGCCTTCCAGACCATCTTCGCCGCCATGCAGGAGCAGGAGACCGAGTTCGAGGACGACGACAACCTGGTACGTCCGCCTCGTCCCATACAACCTCCAAGCCTAAGGCTAACCAAACCCCCAGCGATACGCCGAATTGATCGCCGCGGACCCCGAGATCGGCATCGAGGACCCCATGCCCCAGGAGTGCCTGTCCGCCTTCAACAGCCTCTGGGCCGACAAGGGCGTCCAGCTGGCCATCCTCAAGGGCAACCAGTACGCCCTGCACGACAACCTGAGCTAGTACGTCACATCCACGGTTTTGGACGCCCTTCTCTGACCTGCTGCAGCTTCTTCGCCGACGTGGAGCGCCTCTTCGCCAAAGACTACCTGCCCACCGACCAGGACATCCTCCGCACCCGCCTGCGAACCACCGGCATCACCGAAACCATCTTCGAGCTCGGCAACCTCACCTACCGCATGTTCGACGTCGGCGGCCAGCGCTCCGAACGCAAGAAGTGGATCCACGTCTTCGACAACGTCCAGGTCGTCCTCTTCCTCGTCGCCATCAGCGGCTACGATCACGTGCTCGTCGAAGACCGCAATGGCGTAAGTGCAGCCCCCTCCGCAGCACATCGCGGAAAACTAACACCATGTCCAGAACCAAATGCACGAAGCCCTCATGCTCTTCGAGTCGATATCCAACTCCAAGTACTTTGAAAAGTCCGCCCTCATCCTCTTCCTCAACAAGATCGACCTCTTCCGCGAGAAGATTGCCGGCGGCATGAGCCCCATCAACAAGGTCTTCCCCGACTACACCGGCCGCGCCACCGACATCGAGGCCGGCCAGGAGTTCTTCGCCAACAAGTTCCGCAACCTCGTGCGGCAGCCCAAGAAGGAGGTCTACGTGCACTACACCAACGCCACAGACACCGATCTGCTCAAGAAGACAATGGCATCCGTGCAGGACATGATTGTCCAACGCAACCTCAACGCCCTGATTCTGTAAGATCGCCTTCATTCAAAAAGCACCCATCTTTTCTCGGACTTGCCTTCTCCTTCTGCGCATTCAATCAGCCTATGGCTCGGGACACCCCTCTCCTCGACCATTGCCTGATTGCCGTCTCGCCAATTGCCTTGGTCGGGACGCAGAGACACTGCTCTCTCCGAGCCGACCACTCCATTGCGTCTGACGGTTCCAATACCCAATTACCTGTTCACGGCATGATTTGATTCTACGCCCCCCAAGCCCACCATTTCCATCTCTCCAAGTTCTCTCCAAGTCGCTTCGATACCTTTCTGCGTGTCTTTTCACCTCTCAAATGCAATACGTCTACGTCCAGCCTCGCCGTTGCTTCGCTGACCGGACTCGATGTGCAGCTACTAGTCCGGTCGCTCCCCCGGCACGGCGCGGCGTACGCAGTATGCCCCCGTCGCCCTCGCCGCACTCGCGCGTCCCAACTCCACCGGTCGGCTGGGTCGCCTGTTTTGTGGGATGGTGGGCGGGGGTCGACATCCCCCCTGAGAGGGACAGGGTTCTCGGTTGTAAGAGGGGGAGTTTCTGGGCGAACACGTTTTGTTTCATCGGCGCATTTTTCCGCCACTAGGGGATTTTTCTTCACGTCTTGTCTGGGGGATCGATTTGGGATGGAGCCTTTGATTTCATCTTTTTCTTCTTCATCGTTTTTGGGTTTGGCCCAAGGGTTTCGGCGGGTAGGGGATGTATTTTCTCATGGATCGAGGGGGGAGAGCAGAGGGAGTGAGGGAATGGGGGGGTACTGATGCGGGGTTGGAGGGAGATTTGGAAGAGGATTGAGATGATTAAGAGGATTGAGATGATTGGGAGGGGGAAGATTGAGATGCATGATTATGAGTATGATATAAGTACGGATGGATACTGTGTCTGTCTGTCTGTCTGTCTGTCTGCTGTTGGTACGATGATCCTGGATATCTGTGGAGAATGCGAATTCGGAAAGGGGGCAATGTACATGCAATGGATTGGACTGGACTGGGGATATCACGTGATGATTCTGATATTGGGGTATGTGTTGAGACTGCGTGTGTGAATGCGAATGCGAATGTATTCAAATACGTCCCAATACGAACAAATACATACAGATATAAATGCGAATGCGACTAGGAATGCAGACGCAGAGCTCGGAGATGGTAGATTGCTTCTGTGTACCCTAGGGTATCTATGTAGGTGCGAGAGTGGGCGGGTCCCTTCTCCCTCGATTCTCCGTCCGGTGAAGCAAGGCTACGGAGGAGAGAGGACAGTCTCGGGCCTGTTTCCCTGGTTGGAGGGTTTGTTTGTTGCCTTTGTTTGTTGTTTTTGCTTCTTGCTTCTTGCTTCTTGCTTCTTGTCCTCCGGAATCCGGATTCTGCGGTTTTTGGTAGGGGAGGGGGGAGGGGGGGGGACGTGGGCGGGTGCGGAAGCGGAAGCGGAAGCGGACCCATGGGATTGAGTTTTTTTTTTTGGGGGGGGGGGGGGGGGGGGGTGGTAGGGGTGGACGTCGTTTTGGCTGGGGAAGATGGGAAGACGGTTTGGCTTGTTTTTGAGCGGTTGGGTTGGGGGTTGGGGGTGTGGAACGGGCGAGTTGGAGGTTGGAGGTAGAGCTCGTTGGGACGTTGGCGGTGATGGTGACGGTGATGGTGACGGTGACATGGCATGACGGAAGCTTGAGAGACATCTTTGTTGATGTTGGGAGGGTGGCATGTTGGGAGGGTGGCATGTTAGGTAGGGTGGCATGTTAGGTAGGGTAGGTAATGTTAACATAACATGCGGACAGGCGTGCATGTGTTGGGTGTTGGGAGTTGTTTGAGGGATTGGGGCCGAAAGATTGGAACGGGAAGGTTTGCTTGGGATGGGATCGGATGGGATCGGATGTGTTGAGGTGCTGTTACGCATTCGGCGTTCTGCGTTCTGCTGGATTGTACGCGTTTCTTTGTTTAAGGGGGTTTTTTATAGGGTGTCTATCTATCTATATATACATATATGGGGGGGGCAAAGTGTTGGGATGGAATGGGATGGGATGGGATGGGACGGGACGGGCTAGGATGTGATGTGATGGGGTAGGATGTAGGGAAATTGCGGTGGTGGTGGCCATGGACATAGATGGTCACGGTCTAACGTCAAATACAATCAATGTCATCACCACGGCCTTGAAGAGGCGACGGCGACGGCGATGTTTTGGATTTTTGAAAGCGCAGGGGCGGCGGAGGCGACGGGATTCTCACATTGGCTGTTTCCTCTTGGCCTTTTTCTTCTTCTTCTGCAATTTTTTTTAACACAAGTGTAGTGTGTAGGGAGTGTAAGGAAGTGAGGAAGAAGAGAGGGAGGAGAAGAGAGAGGGGTGTCTATATATTGCTTCGAGGCCCGGGGGGCTTTGTAGCATGGCGGCTGCGGTGGTAGTGGGTGTGCTAGTTGTGGTGATGGATGGTATCATGATGATCGACGCCCTCGTGGGAGAGATGTATCACATTAGGATTAAATGTTCATGTTTTTGAAGGGAGGTTTTAGCAGCAAGGGGAAGTAGCAGACTGCTTATAATGTATGTAACCAACTGTTTCTATTTTTCAATAGTAAGGTAGATACGTGTAGTAAGGAGTAAGGAGTAAAGAAGAGAGGGGAGAAGAGGAGGGGGATTTATATATTCTTTCGAGGTGCTTAACGAGCGGCTGCGGTAGTGCTAGTTGCAGTAATGAATAGTATCACCACCATCGCCGTCTTGGTGGAAGAGATACCACATTACATATTTCGGACGCCAGGTTTTCGAAGCGCATGGATAGGGGAGAGGGATAGACCCTGTACATGGGTTCAGTGGACAGTCCTTTTGTTTTAATTAGTACAGATTAGTAGAGATAGTAAGTAAAGAGAAAGAGAAAGGGGAGAAAGAACGCAGAAAGGGGTGTTTATATATTCCTTCGCGGTGCTTAATAGAGGGCCGCTGCCGTAGTAGTAGTTACGGTGATGATAATCTACAGCATTCCATCGCTAGTGCTTTAGCAGCGTTTTGAAAGATAGGGGAGGGGAGCGACAGATTCGCCATGTTCCATGCATATCTCTCTTTTTGAATTGTAAGGTGGATAGAGGTAATGCAGAAAGGAGGAGAAAAAGGAGGAGAAGTGAGGCGGGCTTATATATTCCTTCGATGCACAGTGTACGGTGCGGCCGCGGTGGTAGTAGTGATCAGTAGTCACGGTAGGGTAATCAATAGCATTACTACGGTCGCCGCTCTTGGTAGAGTATATTCTATCACATTTCATGTTTTGGAACGTAGAGTTCTAGGAGATAGGGGAGGAGAGTAACGGACTACTTATCGTGTGTAAGTCTTACTAATTTTTAAATAGTAGAGTAGATAGAGGTAGTGTACAAAAGAGAAGAAAGAGAAGCAGAAGGAGAACAGAGTAGGGGGTTTATATATTGATTCGTGGCATCTACAGGGTGTGCACCGCTTGCTGCAGTAGTGGTGCTTACGGTAATAAATAGCATCATCACTATTGCTGCTTTGCTAATCCACGCGGTTACATTACTAGGTTTTAGCAGAGTTTTGGAAAGGGATAGGGGAGGGGAGCGACGGACTGCTCATACCCACTGTGTCATCCAGTTTTTGAATAGTAGAGTAGAGAGAGGCGATGTAGAAAGGAGAAAGAGAAGCAGAAGGAGAAAAGAGAGGGGGGATTTAAATATTCTTTCGAAACACTCTCCATAGCAGTGATTATCTTCATCAGTATCAATAGCATCGCCGACCAGCGTCGGATCTCTTGGAAGCGCGTGAGATTACATTGCACTACAGCTTTTTAGGGTCGGAGTTTTAGAAGGCTATAGGCGAGGGGAGCGACAAACTGCTTATGTTCCGTAGTACGGCCGATTTTAAATCTTGATGCTAGGTAGGCGTGTTGTGGAAAGGAAGAAGAGACAGGGGGAGGAGAGATGGGGGATTTATATATTCTTTCGAAATACTCTCCATAGCAATGATAATCTTCATTAGCATTAACACTAGCAACATCACTGTCTAGCGTCGGCTCTCTCGGGAGTGCGTGAGATTCCATCGCATTGCTTAGAGGCGCCCGGTAGACTGCACTCATGGAGTGTCGGGAACCCGATTTTTGCAAAGAATACTCGGTAGGAGGTAGAGACAAGAGGAAGAAGAGAAGACATAGAAGAGCGCAATGGAGGATCTATATATCTCTTCGAAGGACTGTACAGTGCGGCTGCGGTAGTAGTAGTCGAGACTCAAGATAATGAATGTCATTATCGTTAATAGTCGCTGTTGTTGGTCTACATGGTTTCGGAGAGGGCGTTTTGGAAGGGGGAGAGCCGGGCAGACCACACCCATCGGCCGCTTGGACAAGGAATTTTTCCAAAGATTACTAGGTAGTAGGGTGAGAAAGGAGGGAGGAGATGAGGCAGGGAAGAGCAGAGCCCCTAGAAGTAGGGGGGTTTATATATCTCTTCGAGAGAAAGTCTAACGTACAGTCACGGCGGTCGTTACTATAATGCATTCTAACGAACATCTTCATTAGTTGTCGCTGTTGTTTTTCACATGCTTTTAAAGTCGCAGTTTTGGAAGAGGACAGAGGCGGAGGGGACGGACTGCTCAGTGCTCACACATGCCATCGCCCAAGGCTCTTTTTGTTTTTGTTTTTTTGTTTTTTTTTTTTTAAAAAAAAAGAGAAAAAGTTGGTAGGTCGAGTAGATAGTAAGGAAAGGAAGAAGGCAAGCAAGCGGGATAAGGGGCTTTATATATTCCTTCGAGGGATGGTATGCAGTGCGGCTGCGGGTAGTAACAGCTACGCCGGGAATCATCATCATCATCACCTATTCGCCTCTTCCTGTTGCGCTTCATAACCGCACATTACAGGTTTGCAGCGAGGTTTTAGAAGCGGGAGAGGCGACGGATTGCTTACATGTGTTGCCTTTAGAGCCATTTTTTAAAAAAAAAAAATTTAAATAGTAGTAAGCAGGTAGAGTAAGGGAAGAAGAAAGAACGAGGAGAGGGGTTTATATATTCCTTCGAGAGACTGTGTACAGTGCGGCTGCAGGTGTGATAGCGACGCTAGGAATCATCATCACAACTACTAGTACTACTGCACCTCCTCTTACATAAAGGGTCTTGACCCAAGTTTTAGAAGGGGCAGGGGAGGCGACGGACTGCTCCTATGGTCACGCGTCTCGTTTTTTTTTCACAATATTAGTAGGTAGAGTAGATAGTAACGAAAGAGAATCTAAGCAGGATAAAAGGCTTTATATATTCCTTCGTGGGACTTAGTAGGGTGCAGCTGCGGGTGCGTTTGGCATGGTGGCAGTAATCACGGTAACCACGGCAATTTTTATTAGCATTACTACTACTACTACTACTACTACTACTACTACTACTACTACTACTACTACTACTACTACTACTACTACTACTACTACTACTACTACTACTACTACTACTACTACTACTACTACTACTACTACTACTACTACTACTACTACTAATGCTAGTCTACATTATTACATTACATGTTGCGGAGTTGGAGATTTGGAAGGGTGGGAGAGGAAAGGAAGGGATGGACTGCTTACATTGTCCCATTCGGACTAATTTTTTAAATAGTAGTAAGCAGATAGAGTAAGGAAAGAGGAAAGGAAAAGGAGAGGGCTTTATATATTTCTCCGATGGATGTGTAGGGTGCAGCTGTGGTGGTGGTGGCTGTAGTGATAAATATCATCATCACCATCGCCGCCGCTGCGAGTACACCGCATCCTACGGCCGACTTTCCAATTCTGCAGGTGGGCTGCATTACATTACCTTCAATTACGGCGCTTTTCTCCAATTTACAGACTCGAGTTTCGGAGACTAAGAAGCGATGGACAGAATACATGCCTTGTTGCCGAACTTTTTTTTGTTTGGTAGGGGCTCAAGGTAGAGTAGATGTCGTAACGAAAGCAGAGGGAGAGGAAGGCGGGGTTATATATCACTTCGAGATAGTCTATATGATAATTATCACTATCACCATCACCGTCGCCGTCGCCTCTTCGTAGGTATGTTACATTACATCAAATTATGACCATCATTTTCTTGTTCTTTAGAATCGGAGACTCGGAGCTATAGAAGAGGTAGAGGAAGGAGAAAAACTGCTCACATCTTCCTCGTATCTCTCATCTTCTAAAAAGATTGGTAGATAGTAAGTAGATAGAGTAAGGGAGGAAAAGCAAGCAAGAAGAGGGCCAGTCGATAGAGTGATGGTTGTGGTGGTGGAAGTGGCGCTGGTGAGGATGAACGTTATTATTACTATCGCCGGCTGTGCTTGGAGCATTTCATCAAAATTCCTGTTTTTCGGCGTCGGGGCACGTGTTTGGGAAAATAATTTTGGGCAGAAGGGATCCAACAGACTGCTCATGTCGGAAGGCGTCATACGGTCATGTTTCTTTCTTTTGGGATCGTAGTAGTAGGTAGGGAAGCGAGGAAGGAGAGAACAGAACAAGAAGGAAGGTTTATATATTGCTTCGAGGTATCTACTTGGCCTAGATGCGTGGTGGGAGTAGTAGCAGTGATAATAATGGTGGCGGGCATCTTCATTGGGCCCGTAGAAGGGGATGGAGAGGGGCCACGGACGCCTCACATGGGTTCGGCGCAATGGCTTCTTTTCTTTTTGAAAGGAAACAAATCGGTAGGAAAGACTAGGGAGAGAAAGTTGGTCGAGGATGTGTTGGAGGTGTTGCGCGAACTGATGTGGGTGCGTGACATAATAGACACACCCATGGGGTTCGTATTATGACTAAAGGGTGTGACCGATTCTACGCGGACGCGACGAAATCTACACACATTGGCTCGAGGATTTTAAACCCCTGGAACCCCTGGAACCCCCGGAACCCCCCAGTGCCCCCTTCTCCCGGCTTCGACCCACTTGGTTCTCTACCATGCAAGGTCGAAATACCTATAATTGTAATCTAAGAGAAAACCGAGCTAGGCCTTTGGGATTTCGCGGAGATATGTTTCCCTAGAGGTCTTGGAAAAGCACGCATCAGGTCACTGGTAAACGCTCACATTGATACTCAGTATAAGGGTACTGTGAACTGGAGTTTGACCACGGCAGGGAGCGAAGTTTCACAACTGCCAAGGCAGGGCCCAGCGGACTTGGAGACCATATATCTGATGCACGGAGCTCAAACAATACTGTAGACTCCACTCTCCCACCCGTCTCTACTCCGATGATTCCAGTTTCTCTCAGAACAGAATTTACAAACCCTCCCAACTCGAATCTCTTAATCACGTAGACTACCAGAGTACAATCCTTCTTTCCCCTAAGCTGCCCTACAGATGCATGCATCCAAAGCCTTTTACCTAAGCAGTCGCCAAGCACCGCCCCCGAAACTTCAAACCGGGCCGCCTCCAAAACCTCCAAAACGGAACATCAGACTTACCATGCAGCACACGAAGCGCATCAAACACGGATGCACCAATCAGGCCACGCTGCTGCGCGCGGTTGAGCCTCGATGCGGCGTTGGACAACGGCCATGGAGCAGCAAGGGACATGCTTGGCTACTCCAAATGTTTGACCGCGATGAATCCCCTGGGAGGAGCCCCAGATGGATGCCAGGCGTGACACAGTACGGGAGAGGTGGGAGGATGAGGCTTTACATAATGATACTCTTCCGCCTCCGCTCCCTTTCCCTTCGCTTTTGCAGATACCCTATCTTTTGAGAGGTTGTTGGACCGAGACTTTTCGCTTTTCTTGCTTCCTATTATTCTCTTCGGCCGGTCCGTCCTCTTCCCATCTCTTCATTGCTTATATTTAATTTGTATTCGCGTACGGAGTACTGTGCACTACTATTACTATTCTTTGCTCCACGCCATGTATAAACTCCTCTTCGCCTCGTTCGTCGCACTCGCTGCTTGCCGGCCTCAGAGGGGCAATGGGAGACAGCGACAGGGTGGTGGTAGACAGAAGACTGCCCAGCAGCAGGCCGCGCAGATTCCTCAGGGGCTGTCCCAGGCCACCGATGGCTCCGTCATCATGGATTCCACGGTCAACATCAACGGCCTGCCGATTCGGTACAGGATATCCGCGCCAGCAGACCAATTCCTCACCACCTCGGGCGTCCCTGGAGCGGCAGCCACGAGCGCGAATGGCACACTGGGTTCGTGCAAAGCATACTCCGGACTTCTTGCCTACCCCAACTAACATGGTGTTATCACAGGCGTAAACGTCCTCCTTCACGGCGATGGCGGCCAATCCTTCTTCGACTTCCCCAACCAGAACGTCCAAGCCAACACCATGGGCGTTGCCCTCCTCGCGCCAAACCCAAACCTCTTCTGGGGCGGTGGTCAGGGCCTGCAACGCACCGACGGTGTCGCCCACGCCCAAGCAGTCAACGACTTTGTGCAACAGGTCATGCCGCAGATCGTGGCATTTAACCAACAAGCCGTCTCGTTCACGGGCGTGTCCGGCGGCAGCCTGTTGTTAAGCGGCTTCTTCATCCCAGCTCAGATGCAGAACTTCCCCAACAGTGCTGTCGAGCTCAATTGTGGAGGCATGAAGCCCCAGGTCCCCTTCGTGGACCAGACGACGGTCATGTCGCAGACGCGGATCCACTATCAGAGCACGCAGAGCGAGTTGCAGGAGCTTCAGGCCAGCATCCCCCAAGCCGTGGTTGCATATGAGCAGGCGGCCGCTGCTGCCGGCCTATCAGCTGCTCAGATCAACGCGCTTCAAACCGTCGACAACACGCCTAATGGCGGCCACTGCGCGTTCGATGGCAAAGGCTTTGTGTCCGGTGTGCAGACCATGTTGTCGAGCTACTCGAACGTGGTCCAGGGAGGCAATGGCATTGTGACGGGTATCGGCGCGCCTAGTAACGGCAAGGTCACGACGGGCGTGGTTGGGAACGAGAACTTGCAGTTTGCGGCCGGTCGGAAGCGCGACGCCGAGCTGGAGGACATGGTCGTTAAGAGGTGGGCGCAGAACCTGGTGGAGGAGGTCGACGATGTAACGTTGATATCTTGTGATCGCATTTCCTGCTGACATTTGCACTTCATGTCGTGCATTACGCTATATCTACCCTTTTCATTTTCGTAGTAAGCAAGACGAAGCTCCTGCTATGTTATAAACTTTCCTCGATTCTTAGATGTGCGTTTGATAATGCTAACGTTCTTATATAGTCTCTTTAGAATAGAAAATACAGATCTATAAGAAGCATTTAATAGGCCTATCTATATCTACTAATACGCATTTGACATGTGTCTGCATTCTTAACATATTAGACAGTGAGTCAATCCTGTTTTAGGGGAAATATTGTGAGAAAATACATTCATGCAGCTCAACCAGCGAGGGTGGGTTGAATCACATTCTACTTTCCCTCAAACGGGCTGTATATAAAAAATGTCCACATCTAGCCATGACTTCTCGAAGCGATTGGATTATCAGCAAACAATATTTTCGACGTTGATTTTGCTTCATAAATACGCTCTATCCGCTTCTTTATTCTGCAGATCACACCGCTCGACTGAGTAATCACGCCTGCAAGTGCCACTAGTCCTTCTAATACGAATTCCCATTCACACAATGAACGGACTCCGCAGGGCGGAACGTCCGACGAAGAAGGAAAACGTTGAAGGTCTTGAGTATGTTAACCTGCAGGCATTGCGCCAGGATGGGACGGACGGAGCTTGGTACTGCTGCAAGTGCATGAAAGAGAATCATGTAGCCCACGGCCGCCATCCATTCAAAAAGCTGATCCACCCCTGCGATCCTGTCGTCTGCGATAGCACCAATATCATGATCAAGAACAACCGAAATGGCCTGCTGATTGGCGACGAGATACCAGTAAGTAATGTTACCCGCAAGAAGGAGCCCTACAAATCTGTGTGTCCCATGTGCGGCACTTCTGACCGTGTGCAAGCAATTAGCTCACATAGGTTTAGTAGCAAGGTAACTCACGTCCGTTACATAACGGAGTGCGTTTGCGGCCACAAAGACTCAATAACTCTCTTGCGATGGTCAGAGAGATCCCCAAATTTACCGTATCCGGGTTTCCGCCTTCCTCTTTCCATCCCAGCTGTCTTAGCACTGCCCCAACTTTTTGAAAAATTCCTGTTGTAAGCGTGGAAGGAGAGCAAGGATAGAACTATGGGAAAGGAAAGGGTTTATATCTGCTCTCTGGGCTTAGGAAGTATATAAAAGCGCTGGAGCAGTAATGATAATCACCATCCAGTGCACTGTGCCGGTCTACGTTATGGAGAGCTTATAAAACGAAAGAACACCATCCTTAATGCTTTCTGGGATTTTTGGAAACGAAATGGCGAAAGATGCAAGTAAAGAAGGAGAAATCGACAACGAGTGAGCTTTATATGCGCAACTAACTATCTGCGGGGTGGTTGACTGAATAGGACTGTTCACTTGGTTCTGAGTTCCGGGAATCGCCGGTCACAAGAAGCAGCGATGGTGCTCATCATCAGTAGTGGAGGAAGAAATTTGAGCCAACAAATGGGAAGCCTTTTCGCACACAACAGGCTGTTTAATAGAGAAGCAGAAGAGCACAGCGGCCTCGGACTCATTTTGACGGTGTCTAGGTTTTGAAATGTCGAACCGTGAAGAGAATGAAGGAAAGAATCGGTAGATAGGTATGAGGAGCCTATATACTTAGGCAACGGTGGAGAAAGGAGGCGCTTAATAAGGCAAAACTGAGCACGTATAATAACACATCGACAAAAGCTTTTTGGATTTCTCGGTGCTAGCGAGGGGTAACGGTGATCATCACCACCAAATGAGCCTAAGTAATATGCCACCTACGACCCCGTTGCCACGCGAGGAAGCAGAGAAAAGAGAGCAAGAGGCATAATGAGGGTGGTATACTCCTTTTGGACATGACTATTCTGCATATTGGGTGAGGAGTGGATCTGGGGTAGAAAGCCCCCGATTCATATGCCTTGGCGACGGCATCATTCGACTTTCGAAGAGTGGTTTAGATCTAACTGCTCGAGTTCCGCATAGACGGAGTTTCCTTAGGTTTATATGCACGGATTGGAATTCACCGACTAGGGAAAGGACATTTCTTCGCCCACAGGCCGGGTCGCTACACTAGGATTAGACGCGAATCATGAGTTCGCTGAGAGTCGGCAAGGACCGAACATTCACGTGTACAGCTGTACATTCTGGGCTCAGTAGGCTGTAAATGATCAAGGCATCATCATCTTGAGCCTCGCAAAAGAACCTCGAGAAACCCATAGACTTGATGAATGAAGAATTTTTAGAACCGATCACAAGGTTTCACATGGCCCACTTGCCCGGATGATTTTGGAAATCGAGTAAGGAAGAGGTGTGTAACAGAAAAGGAAAAGGAGGCAAGGGGTTTATATAAGTTTTTCTATAGATACACACGTGAGCAACGTCGATATTAAAATCACCAAGTCCTTCCGGTTGGCAGGGATGTCACCAGAGCATCTATTGCACGTAAATTCCAACGCAATTGTGGCGATGGGCATCATCGTCGCGAAAAAAGGAGTGCGTACATGTAAAACTAGGATCCGTAACGCAGACCCTGTAGCAACAACCACATTGTCTACTTTGACGGTTGCTTTTAGAGAGCAAATAGGAACGAGGAGGTAGAGGAGAGAAGCGCACAGCGGAACAAGAGGTATAAACATCCTCAACAGTAAGACAGATGGGCTGTCAGCTTTGAAGTAGGGCCGTGATGATGAGCACCACCATCATTGAGCAAGATTGCATTTCAAGACAGCATGGCGGTGAAAGCGAGTCAATCGCGACCATAGGAACCGAGTATGACCTTTTTTGAAACAACCAACACATGTTCATCTCTCAGTGTGATTTAAAAATTTCCACCGTTGAAGAATTGAAGTGAGAAGAGAATAGGGTCTAAGGGAAGGGAGGATTATATACCCGGAGGCAGCTAGCGGAGGGCTGCGGAACCTAGGTCACGCGGGCAAACGCTTTAAACATAATAATGATGATGATTATTATTATAATACTTAGTACACGCGAGAAGAATTGTGTAAAGTGCTAGGAACTTATAGAGGTTATAGCAAAATCGAGAACATGTAGACAACAAGGAAGAATTTTAGAACACGTTAGAAGCCCTGAGGGAGTCTATTAATGGAAAGGAAATCCCCGCATTAAAGGCACAACCGGATTATATACGCGCGTTGGTTAAACAGCGCGGCATGTTTTGTAAGCATTAAACAATGACTTAATTTACATGTTTTAAGGCTTCTATCTGAAAATTCTGATGCTAGTCATCACTGTAATGCTACCTACCAAATTCCAAGCGATGTCACATACATAACGACATAAGGTGTGTTCCAAACAGATTTTTGTTCACGGGTGCTGGAGAACATTGTTGTAGTTCATTATAATTATTTTTAGGAATAAACTAGTGGCATGTTGTACAGGAGAAAGGTTTCTAGCAAGGGGGAGGCTTTTATATACAAAAAGACTGGAATAGCAGCAGTGCATCAGTGGTGGTTTAGGTAAAACATGATCTGCGTACGCCGTCTTTTGACACATAAGGGGCTCCTCCAACTTTTAAAGCCGAAGCCTTCTTTACCATGTATGCGGTAGGGGCGATTGGTTACCGCCTAGCTTCACTGAATCTTCATGCGATAGACAACTGACACGGTAGAAACGCTAGATCTGCCTTGCTGACCTACTGTATCTGGCACTAGATCTACAGTTCCGATAAAAGTGTAGACTGGCCGCTATCTCAGCATCAGCGAATTTGTCCACCCTCACAGCCCTGCTGCTCAACCACCTGTCCTTCACTCCTCCACCCAGTCTCCCATCTTCCTACAGCCCAGTCCCCTCCCATGCTCATGAAAAGCGCAAAGCTCCTCCTCCCTTTCCGGCCACACAGCGTACATCTCCTCTAACGAGGAAGAGGCCACCGAGCCACGCTTGCTCGCGCCATCATCCTCTGTCAGCCCATTTGGAACTGCTCCGGTCCATCCAGAAGCCCCAGTCTCCGACCATGAGACGTGTGACTGCGGAGTCCACATATATTGCATTGGAGGTGCCCATCCCTCAGTTCCTCGCAGTATTTTGGCCGTTCCGAATTCCGCTGTAGGTCGAGGAGCTGAGGACACTGCAGTCCACCCATCCTCTTCGTTCTCAACGTTTGTCTCTCCCTGCTCTTTGGGCTTCTCTTGACCAGCTACCCGATTTCTATCACTGCTCTTCTCCCTCGCTGCAACGACCAACCACCCAAGCAAGCCCCTCACAAATCCCCTCTCACAAGTCCGGCCATCCGCGGGTACCCATGTACCCATGTGCTCCGGACCCGCCCACTTCGTAATAGCCGCATATATCAGCCTCCTAAGATGTAAACTTGCTTTATCGTCAGTAAGTACGAGATCGACGATCGAGGGTTTCAGGGCCGCGAGGAAGCACTGTGCGGCCTGTTCGACGTCCAACTGCCAGCACGGCGAGGACGAAGGTGAGACCGCGTTTATATCAGTGGGGTTGTTCATAGAACACGCAATGAGCGAGATCAAAGCATCCCTAAACACGCTGTCTTGTAACCAGCAGCCAAGGAAGTATGCACCTAGGTAGTCGGTAAATGCGCGTCGCAGACGCTGCTGCCCCGCTGCAAGGCTTCCGTCTCCCGGTGCTCGATGGCCGCGTATCCAGTCCTTCGTACGTAGGTCTCCGCTGTTCAACCACTCGGCGTAGATGGCGAAAATCTCGAAATCCGGGAAGTTGAGCCTTATGATGCCGTCATGCTTTTGTTTCGGCGATGACGCATTGTTGTGTGAGGGCGAAGACCCATGGGCGTTCTCTGTGAGGTCTGCATGTTGGGTGTGAGCGCGGAGGTAGAGCGACGTGGCGATGGCGGGATTCTTGGGCAGAACGAATGTTCGCGTCGTCGATGGGCGGACGTACGTGTTGCGCAGCTTGATGGTGAGGGTTTGTTCGGTCATTTGGGGGGGAGGCACTTTCTGCTTGTGCTTGCGGTGACGTGAGTGCAGAGGGGATGATGGCCGGTCGAGAATTGGTATGAGACAGTCGAGGAAGAAAACCATGCGGGAGATGAGGGTGGAGGATAGAAGCCCAACTGTGGAAAGGTCATTCCTGTAGTTGACGTGCGCGGACGCGTTGTGAAGTTGTTCGAAAGTGCGGTGAAAGGGTTGACCTGCGGAGAGGTGAGTCCCGCCTCTGTGTGAAGACGGAATTAGGCGATAATATCTTTTTAGCATTGCTTTTGACCGGGAGATACGATAGACCGCGATACATCCAATATACAAAGAAGTACCGAGCCATATGCCCATGAGCCCCTAGAAGTCAAAGGGAACCAAACTTCCCACCCCTCTTTCAAGTCAACCCCCTAATATGCCCACATGCGACCAGAGAACAGAAAAATTAGGTAAATAAAGTCATACAAATCCAAAAACAAGCAATAACCGAAGACGGTTGTTGTGGATAGAATGTCGAAGAAGGTAAAGAAGAAGGTGAAGAAAAAAGTTGGGAAGAAGATATACAAGGTTTCGCTATCAAAGTACTCTCATCAGCATCACTGGTCATCAATTATTAGTTCAAGGCGTCGGCCTTATTTCTTATTCTTCGTTCTTCGGTCCCGCAGATTTGGTCCTGCTTTTGCGTTGGCCTGCGCTGCTGCCATATCTGCATAAGTGGGCTCTTCCCCATTTACGAGGACCTTTGGTGTACCAGTGGCGGAAGGAACGCCATTCGCCTTCGACTTTTTGCTATCTTTGCGCTCTCCCTCATCTTCAGATTCTTCGTATTCACTCCTGTCATCCTCTTGAATGTTCCAAACAACCATGCGGTATGCGATCCTGCAGATGTAGAACCACCAGAAGAGATTGACGGCTTGCAGAGCAGCTAGGAGGGCGAATGTGATGTATTGGGAGATCCAGCACTTGTACTGCTGGGTTTCCCAGTTGAGTTCGAAGGGACCCACTGTCGCGAATTCGGTGAGAATCGAGTAGAGGATTCGGAGGTTGATCCAGTGGCGGAGGTAAAACCAAACGCCCATGAAAAAGGTGAAGTAGTAAGGCACGAACCAGTAATCAACATAGTTGAAGACCTTCGAAGTCTAGGATGGGTCAGTCAAAATCCAACGCCGAGAACCGCTATGCTTACTGCCAAGAAGAAGTCGGAGATATCCATTGTGATGTACACCGCGATCCCCATGTAAGTGAAATGGAACCTGTAGCTGCACCAGATCAAAGCCAACGTGATGAAATGGTGCATAACCAATTCCTTGAAGTCTTTCCTCGGGGCTTCCAGCATCAGCAGGAGCACTATCATCTGCTGGGCCCAGTAACTGGCTTGTAGAAGATAGTAGGCTTTGAATACAGCCTCGTGCGTTCTATGCGGAAACCCTTCGTACATGGCCGTCGTGTTGAAGAACCATATGGGGCTGCGCGACATGACCCAAACACCAAAGGGACCCATGATGGCAAAGTACAATGCGGTATAGAACTGCTCCATGAAGCGGGCCTGCTTCGCGCGAGACCTTATCCCATATGACAGAGCGATTGGCTTTATGATTCGTTGCATAGTGAATTCTCGCGTGAACGATAGAACGATGGTGTAAAAAGCCACAAAGGCGAAGTCGCGTGCCCCTTTCCCATACTGGATGGGGGCGTCCGAGCCACGCGCATTCGGTATGGGATAGCTGAGGAAGAGGCAGGCGGCGATGGGGTTCGAAGGGACGGGGTTAACCAGATAGAGAGATGCAATCGTGGAGGCGAGCACGAGCGGTAGGACCCAGGTATGGCGGAGACAGGTACGTTTGCACTTGGCTAGAACGCGTCGTATTGTGCGTCGTTTGGAGCGGCGACCGGGGGGTCGCTGTGAAGGTTAGCACAGGCCCGGCGCAACAGCTTTCTAAGAGGGGAGGCATACAGATGGCTCCGTTGGTGTTACGGGAGGAGATCCCATAGTCGCGAGAGCCGCTACATCGCTGTCTCCGGGCAATTCACCCCCCAGTTGGCTCGAATTCCTTCCCCGGGACTTGCGGGGTGCCTTCTGGGTCTCTTTGCGTGTGGCGTATTGGACGCCGTTCAGCGGGGGGAATGGCTCGACGCCTGTAGAGGCCATATTCAGGTTAAGGGGTTCGAGAGCGGCGCTGGGGGAAGGTCGATGTCGTCGCGACGTTCAGAAAGTTATATAGTGGTGAGCTGGACTAAAATTCCCGGGAAAGGAGGTCGCCAAGGTCCGGCATTCTAGGCTTCTGACTGGTCAATCGCCGGAGATCGAAGTTTCCCGAGACCCCGAAAACACCTTTTTTAAAGCGAATGAAAACTGAAGCAGAGTTCGGTATTACGCGTTTTATACTAATGACTATGGTTGACTTGAATGACCGTTTCGCCGCATGATGATGCTTCATTCCAATTGATAGTTATTATGGACTGCACAGTGGTACACGGGTATCTATCTCGCTGTGCTGTTCACCACCACAAAATTGACCGCTTCCAGCATGAGAAAGGACCACTCGGCTTTCTTTAACTTACTTCCCTCAACCTGCTTCCCAGCACCGCTACCACATTGTGCTTACTGTGATCTGCCGTGCCGTTGCTGCTATGACTGTCAGCTTTCTTAGTCAAGTTGAACTTGATTTCCGGCACACCGACGCTGCTCCGAGTAGCTGTACTATCCACGCTACCCGTTCTTGAGAGCGCACCGTCTCTGCGAAGAAGCCCTCTGATTCCCCCGGCCTTGCGTGCGGGTAGCTCTCCTTTCCCAGCTGTAGCTACATAAAGAAGGTACTTCAAGTTCGGTAAAGTATGACGTATATCAAGCGGCCGGATGTCCAGTGCGTTGGACAATATCTCGACATTTTTGTTAAGTAGAAAGACGCCGTACTCGAAGCGGAACCGTACCACGCCCTTCATGAAGAGCGGGTAAGTCGGCGGATGGGGCTGTTTGCCCGTGGTCATGGCGAGGGGATCGTCGATGGTAGACGTCGAGCCGATCACGGTGACGGGATACGGAAGAAGCACAGAGAAGTATGTAGACAAGAGCGAAACAACTTGGGCGACACAGCCGAGTGCAGCGGCTGTCTTCTCTTCGTCTGCGTCGTCGAAATCCCCGTTCGGCAGGGGTAGGCCCCGAATCGTGAACAGGAGTGGTTTTCCCGTTACCGGCTCGATGGGGAAAATCATCTGCAGATCTTCACATATGCGCCGCCTTTGGCCATGTATATCGTCCTCGGTCTTCTCTACTAGAGCCTTTTTCTCTCGGTGTGCGTTCTTTTCCTGGTCCACTTCCCGCTCAACTTGAGATTCCAGCTGAGCGCCGGCCTCCATCCTCTCCTTTCGGAAGTCAATGTTTGCCCTCAGATCCGCCGTCCGCCTCCGAATAGCTTCAACACGTCGCTTCTCGGCTGCTACGGCGGCCTCGACTGTCTTCAAGTGATCCTGCGCTTCCGGAACTTGCTCGACGGTGCTCATGGCTTCACGATTCTTGTCTAATATGGTTTCGATTTCATGGGCGAGTCGATCTCGGGTTGCCAGAGCGTCTTGTATGCAGTCGTCTAATGTGGAAAGCCGCATCAGCGCATCGTAGGTGGAAGTCTTGAGTACACGACCATCTGGTAGGGCTTTTGGAGGTGCAAGAGCAACTGATGGTAGTCTTTCTTGTACCGGGAGGTCAGTGAAGCTTGTGTATATGCCATCCGTCATGTGAAACAAAATGCAATTAGGCGGAAGGGGATGCTTGAAGCCGCCCAATGTTTTCCCGATGAACTGCAGGGCGCGCAGTTGTACCGCGAACTCAACGAGGTGCTGCCAACCCTGGGTATTCTTGTTCCTAGCCCAGAGTTTGACGGTGAGTTTGTCGAGTCTGGTTACATCGGGCCCACAGGATCCTATGTCGAAGAACCGAAAGTTGGGGTTCATGGCCTTCTCCACCACTTCTGACACATATATCGGATCTTCGAGGGGGTCGACGTGAAGTGAAAAGAATGTATCCGCCAATCGACTTTCCGTGATGTCTTCAAGCCTCTTCTGTCTTGTTTGTGGACTCGCCCCAGACCATTCCACAGTGCTTCGTCTGCGCATGGTCTTTCCTGCAGCTGGCCTCTTAAGAGCCGCCGGAACCTCGGGCTCCTTGCCCTTCCCTTTGTGGTGTCGGTGGACGTCTCCTTGCAACTGGAGGTCGCTTGACGACCGGGAATGCATTAGAGTTTTACCCTCCTGCAGTGCCAGCGCTTTCATGGGGGTCTCCAAGCTACTTGGTACGCCTTCGTCATCGATAGTCCGGGTGCGCGACCGCGTCTGGGGAGGAGCAAGGGTCAGGTTGCGGATTGTCAAGCCTTGGAGATGCCGAAGTCTACGATTCTGGGGTCCTAGTCAGCGGTGTCACTCTAATAGTACTGGAACACTCACATATGGCAAAAGCCACGGGCGCTCCCGTGGAGGTTCCATTCCTTCAGTGTCGACATCATCATGCTGGTCCTCCTCGGTCATCCTGCGCGGCTCTGGGAGCGTGATTGCTCAAAGTTCTAAGAATAAAATAAAGTCGCATGAAGCTAGAGTCCAGATATGGAGGTTAATGAGCCGCCGAATCCCTCGTTATGAAGCTGAAGCGGCATCATTCTCGAAATAGCTGACGACTTGTTGTCGAGCTTCCCCGGCGCCGAACGGAAGTCGTTGGTTCTCCGCGGTGGCCCGTGCGCGACTCCGTCCTCAAACTTTCGCATTCACGACTCCACGCTCATCACCGCAGCTCGTCCCACCTCCTGCGGTCTCGTTCCGCTCAAGATTCACCATGCCCCGTCACCTGCCCTTGCCGAAGGGCAACGAAAAGATATGGCGGGAGCTGCTCCCTCCGACGTCCGCGTTGCAGAAGTTGGGCCGACATGTCTACGTTTTTAGAAACATTCAGACGAACCAGATCCTGTATTCACTCTACCCTGTGATAGAGGTACGTCTTCATTATTGGCCTATCAATCGGGTCGATTTGGCCTGCTTCTGTCCTCTGCTCACACTCATTGCAGCAAAGACACCTGAAGCAGCTCCCTTTCATCGGCAAGCACTCGGTACCTCCGCGGATACGACCGGACAAGTGGACAGCCCATTGTCGCGTGGGACCTTTTCCGACCGGACACCAAGGGAAAGACTTCTTGAGGAAGTTACGTGAGCTGCGCAGGCTGCACGAGACCAGCTGGGACAAGACGAATCCAGAGTGGAAGAAGGAACCGAAGAAGAACCTGATTAAGTTGATCATGGACCAAAGGCGCAACACCACTGCTGATATAGCAACCGTCCTCGACATCCACAACAAAATGCGCGCTGAACAGGAAGAAGAAAAGCAGTTCCAGGCCCAGAAGCAGGAGTCCTTCCTACAGGGCAAGTGGGAGAAGTTGCGGCACCTTGCACAATTGGGAACAGAGGGCGAAATACCGGCTTTAGAGTCGAAGATTCAGGAAGCTGAGGCTGGAAAGGAGAAGGTCGGCAATGCCCCCGCGGAAGAGCGCCGCCTGAGACGCCAAATGAAGGAGGATCGCCTGCAGATTAGGAGAATACAGTCCGCGATGCAGTTGGTGCAAAGATTAGACAGTGCGCCGAGTCAGGAGGTAAAAGACAGGATATACCGGTCCATCCTCCCCGACCAACTCCGTTCCCTACCCGAGGTATTCAGCTTGGAAGGCGTCGAGATCCACTGGGCAGATTTGGAGGATGGCGAGTACACTTACAACTGGCCAGAAGAAATCCAGCACGCTGTATTCCCAAAGCCTGAGGTCCTTACGGAGGAAGAACTCGCCCACAAGGCCTCGGTAGAAAGTCAAATTATTGAGAAGGAGGCTCTGAAAATCGTGGAGGAACTCGAGCTCAAGGAGGAAAATGAGAGGCGAGCTGCAAAAGGTCTGCGGCCTCTGGCCCAGCTCCACAAGCCACAACCTGCGGTCCCAGTTGTACCAGAGGGAGCAGTCGCGGCTGACAAACCTGGGTTCATGACGCGTGTTACAAGTATTTTCAAGCGCTCATAGGGGTGAACCGTGTTGGGTTATACAATATATGTGGGAGTGTAGCGTTTTGTATTATAGGATCAGATCGGTGTAACATAGGCGATATTCGACCACGTACTTTCTTCTGCTCCGACCCACAATCACTCTTTGGATTCTATTGGTAGCGCAGTGATGGGTTTGAGTTTTGACATTGCAACAATGCGCTCGTTGGCTCCCTCGCAATGCAAGCGTCGGATCTTCCCCCTATTCTGCAACACCAGCATTGAATCTGATAATTCGACTGCATGCATGAGTGCGGTTTCGTCTTGACATCTCGCACATGTGACATGGTATGTTCTTCTATTCATGTAACTCTTGGAGTAGACTAAGTCGTTCAGACCCATGAGAGAACTCACACCACGACCAACACGGACTCAGCCAAAGAAAATAAAAGGAAAAAATCTGAAAGTGGGAAAACGGTAACCCCATTCTAGGAATATCATATGAAGACGCTTAACCCGTTATCAGCTGCAAGCTCAGTTTCACATGGCTGTTGCCTATCTGCGGGATACAAAGGTAGGCAGAAGAGATACACATATATAATTTTTCATTAGGTTGAAAGGAATCCAGTAGGGTATCCTGCGAACTACATTACAACCCCAAGTACCATTCTAGATGTCATATCGAGCACATGAACCATTCCATCGCACCTTCCATAACACAGCTTAGACGAAGAGGAAGGGAATAAAGGCCAGGAAGGTATTGAAGACGTTTCTATCAGCAGCTCCAGGGAAGAGCGGAGCAGATGGTCTTGCGGAAGGGACCCCAGTGCCATTTATAGGGATGGTGGGAGAGGTCGAGGTCGAGGTAGTTGAAGTCCTAGTGAAAGAGGGTGCAAGGCTGAGAATCGGAGTACGGGTGGAAGTGGGCCTCGAAGTCGGCGTTTCAGTCTCAATGTCGTCGATGGTTGAAGAGGTAGTCACTTGAGGTCTCCCGACCGTCTGTGTGAATGTCGGCACGGGCACGTTGAATGTTTTGGTCGATGTGGTGTCGATGATCTGGCCGGGGATTGTGATGATGCCGCCTCCACCAGTGCAGGTCTTTCCAATGGGGCAGCAGCCGTCGCCGTCGCAGTAGGTCCCTGGCATGCAGCCACCTCCACTAGGGCAGCAAATGTCGGAGAGGTAGATGCATCCGTCGCCGCAGTCTTTCAAGCCTGATTCGGCACAAGTGAGTTCCCTGAATTGGCGGCGGACGAGGAGAGGAGACAGGCCAGCCTCGACGGCGGACAAGGCGGCAAGTGTGAGGAGAGCGATTGACTTGTACATGGTGCTAACGAATGCGTTCCTCAGCGGAAAGACGTGTTAGACGAGCAGTCTGGGAACGCTGGAAAAGATGCTCAGGTTGAACGGACGTGGAGAGAACGAAGGCAATTTTGAGGGAGCCATAGCGTCCTAAATACCCAAAGGTTTGTAGACAAGCTCCAGAAATACTCGATCGCGGAGGCTGTTGAAGCCTCGCATTCATCGACCTTCACGAATACGAGTTACGAGCTGAGGCTGAAAAGTGCGGATCACGATACGATTGACGAATGAAACACGGTGGCGTCCACTCCCTCCCCCTCACCGGTGGCATGTGCATGTGTGCCGTCTCCATGGCTGAGAGCCTAAAAAATAATAGGATGGCATGGTGTTTGATTCGCGGAAACGGTGATTGGGTGCGAGGCCTGCCAGCGTGTATACTAGCACCTTTACAGTTGCACTCGTCTGCCAGGCGCGAGGCTGTGGAATAAGCTTTTCCAAGTGCTTAACACCGCCTCGTTGATGGACATAATAATTTTGCTAAGGGTGACCGGCGCTGAGATCCATTTTTTGCTCGCCCAAAACTGTGTTTAAATTTGCCGGCGCACAGAGACATTGATACCCAGCGTAATAGATCAAAAATTCGAGGAATGCTCTGCTTTCGCGAATCTTCAAGTTCTCATGATCATTTCTTCCCATCATTTGCTGTGGAAATTACCTCCAACAAGTCCATTTTTCACATTTGAAGCGCCAATTCAAAAATTGAAGTCGGATGTGAACATTTTTGAAAACGAAGTTGGGGAGGGACCCATCGCATATATTCTTTTCCTTCTCGGCTATTTCCTTGAAATGTTATTAAACATCTTCTGCAACGTTCTGTGAGAAAAGATTAGGCTAGCTTAAAGGACATACATGTTGTTGTCCATGTTTCGTCAGGTGTCGATAATGACAAAAATCATGTCCATTTTTACACCAATGGGCTTATTATAAGCTACACTCGAGATAATCTCATCTTTTCAGGTCAAATGCTTATAAAATTCCTACAAACCCCCCACAGCACTTTTCTTTCTCCGTCGTTTTTTGTCGACAATCAAAAACCACACAGTCCGAGTACATGTCCCCATAAAAGTAGTATGAATGCTGTTAATCTCCACATTAACAGTCACCCGGCTGACAGAGAAAGTGTTGCTCTTTCCTAACAGACCTCGTAAGCTTAATTCCCTACCTACAATAACAAAGCATGGGTACGATGCTCTTCAGGACTTGTATTCTGTAACTAGAGATACTTCTGTGCAATTAGACTTATCTGCTTTTATTATTTACGTACGTATTTTTAGCTGAGACCTAGCTAAAAGGCAGTGGTTCCAGAAGTTGCTTTGACATTTCTTCTGTTGCCTGTGTGACAGTGAAGCCAAGGGCGCGAATCGCGCCTCGCGGATTACGGACTGTACTGTAGGATGTGTGGAATTCCGAAAGGCACCTCAGCGCTTTGATAGGGAACAAATGATGATGAGAATCATCAGCCTTGGGTATCGCTCTATTCACGCCCCGGCGGTCATCCCACCCGCGGCCTCCCTTAGCCTCTCCAAACAAGACTATATAAACCCCTGCCAGCTTCTCTTTATTCCTTTATTTCTTTTCTCCACGGCTCATCGCAGAGCATCAAGAATTTCCTCCGCCGTGGCACATGTCCCAATCCTAAAAACAGAGCCGATCCGCCCCATGCTGCTCTGCTTGGGCGAAGGCAATGCCGTGGTGTTACCCACGACATGTTTGATTTTTTGGTGATCGATTTTTGGTAATTGGGATATTTATACACCGACAGGAAATGAGTTCAAATTCAGCGGGTGTGGCCTGTGGCTCCAAAGTGTGTTGTACCGGTGGCGTGGTGGTGTGGCAAAATTACCTTAGTGGGACATCTTTTCTGAGTATAATATTGTCTGTGGCCATGTTCTGGAAAATAGGGCGGTGAAAGCCATCACTAGTCTCAGGGTATGATTTACAAAGCACATATCCCCACACAGCAGTCTGCAGCCGTAGTTCCATCATGGTTCGTTTATCCATCCCAGCAATCTAGACATTGACCTTTACTGTGCACCACATCCCAATTACGATACTCTGCCATTGCGATTGGTTTGCCCCTTTCACCGCCCACGAGGGGACCAACATAAATTATCCACAACGGTGAGGCTGCACTCTTCTTTTCTCACAGAAGCTCATCGCGATCTAAAACTTAGCAGGAACTTGCAAATGCCCTAGCTTCAAAACTGCACACTTCGCAGGAATGTGGTCGATTTCAAATTAACGACAATGCTTTCCAGGCTTGGGCCCAAAATCTGAAGGAAATGGAGGCACGTTTGACTGTAAATTGGCCTCAAAGCCTCAGGATAAAGGATGATTCGCACAGCGATCTGGCGAGAAACAGTCATGATGATTTAAGTCGGAGGAGAGATTGGGCTTTGGAAGGGATACCCATGAGCTTATAGGGGTGATGGAAGTTATCACCCACTTCACCTACAGCGACCATTTCCAACGCAGGCAAGAAGCTACTACTGATCGTATTATTTAAGCATCCCCGATTTCCTTCTGCTGATTCTCTGCTTTGATACGAGATGTGTGAGAACCCTCAAAAATGCGGGTTATCCAATGCATGTTCGGTGGGCTTGTGACCAAAATACTGGGCTCTTCCGGCCTATGTGATTTCACGTTCGCGGCTCCCCTGTCACATCCATCATGTCTGGTGTGATGCTGTTTCACGAACTGGTTTTATGAACGCACAAACACGTGGAGATGGAGATCATCAACATGCCGAATGATACGTTCAGTTTGCCTTCACGAAAGCGCCACAACATTCTCTGGTTGGAGTATATAAAACCATCGCCGTCCCCCTCTTCTTGATCCCTCCACGCGGGACGTCTCAGTGTCAAATCTAAAATCTTTTATCACGACGGCGTATCTGCGGCAAGTGTAGAGCTAAAAGACCGAATGCCGACGGATATGGGCACAATTCTTCTCTAATTTCTCTCAAATGTCTGATGCGGTATTCTTGCCAGTTAGACCATGAAGCCCATTCGTATGCACTGGACATGACGCCCCTTGTATTGACCAATGACGAAAACTGATGCTGATGATCATCACCTGAACCAGCCCCTCAAGTTGGGCGACCACGCGCCACAGAAGTGAACCACCACCGCTGAAACGTAAAACGTAATTTCCTTTACAAGATCTTACCTCACCCCACTTCCCCTATCTCGCATACTTCCCCACAAACCCCCTAACCCTCTCATCCCCCAAACTCAGCTCCGCCGCCTCCACACTCAGCAACCCCATCTCCGCTTCCTCAAGCTCCTTTTCTTTCTCCCGAATCTTGCTCTCCACCTCCGGGTCCACCAACCGTACTGTTGAAAACGGGGTATGCGTGTACAACGCGTCGAGAATGAGTTTCGACTCCGTGTCAGCCTTGCCTAAGTGCTGGGCGAGTTGCTCGTGTGTGGACGAAGAAGCGGAGTCATAATGATCTGAGAGTTTCTTTTCTCGCTCGATCTGGGCGTTCGACAGGGTCTCCTTCAGAGCTGATATGCTTTCATGATTATAAGAGGTACCCGCGTGGCGGAGGGCGTCTTGCAGAGCAGCAGGAATATCTAGAGTCGCCGTGGGTTTGAGCTTGATAGGCGCAAATGCCGATGTGGACTGAGACACTGTGCGTTTTAACACCGGCGAAGAAGCTTTCGCCTGTGCTGCGATATCTCCTTGGCGATGCTTAGCTGCTGCGTGGATGTGCGCGAGGGCTTGGTGGAAGCCTGAAATTTCCTGTGATTGGGCAGTGATGACATCGAGACGCTTGCTCATAAAATCGAGGGTTGAGAGAACCTGCAGTATTGTCAGAGGTTATCATGGACGAATAACGTGGTTTATGGGCGTACGTAGTTCAGCCATGCACTCCGCGCCTGCTCTCTTGCCCTCTCTTTCCGCTCTTTCGTGTCGGTCATCGGTTTCCTGAGCTCATGTTCCACCACCATCTCTGCAACGGAAGCAATCTCGGAGTGTAAGCTCTCTAGCTCTGATTGTAATTCCTCTTTTCGCTGGCGGAGTTCGTCCTCTGGTGCTTTTGGAAGTAGATTCGCAGAATTGTTCGACAAGCTTTTGAGATAGACAGCATCTACTCTGGCCTTGATCTCCGCCGTTCGGAAAGAAACAATGGCTTTACACCACTGCTCGACTGACTTCTCGTCCTCACTGACCTCGGGTTCACTGAGGATCTTGGATACAATGCCTGGTAGATTCGCGAGGATTTTGTCGTCAGACGCGAGACGTTCCTTAATCCAACTCTTCAGATTTGATTTCTCCTTATCGATATCCCGCTGCATATCAGTGATCTGATCTTTGATCGTTGTTGAGACATCCTCAACCTAATTCTTTGTCAGTCCCAACAGTGATTCCATAGAGTTATCAAACTCACTGCAATATCAAGTCGAGACTTCTCCTGATGTTCCTTTTTCCTTCTCTCATTCCTTAGGTGCTCAGCCGCCATATTAGGCTTATCCAGCCCCCGCAAAGCCATCAGGGCATCCCTTTGGGCTTCGAGAACTTTACACTGCTTCTCTATAGCTGCCGTAGAGGATTCTAATGAGTCAATTGCAGAGTGGAGCTCGTGATCCAGGAAGGGTCTGGCGGGGCCATTTCCGCCCTGATATTGCTGCAGCACTCCCTTCTTCTTCAGAGCCTCATACCTGAGGGAAATTAATAATTTGTGGCGCTTGTGAAAGCATTGCACTCACAGTTCAAACTCCTGTTTCGTTAACAATGTCCCTTCGTTCAAATACTCATTCACCCACTCCGCCGCCTCCCTCCTCAGATCCGCATCTTCGAACGCCGCAAGCACCTTATCGAGATCGACATTGAGCTCTCTCTCCTCTATCACATTTAGCAAATGATGTGCAGCAGCCTCCTCCGCCATTCGGGCTTTTGGCTTTGAGGGATGTTGATGTTTTGCGGCGAGGAAGTTCGGAAAGGGTATAGCGCTGTCAATACAAGATGGGACTAGTCTACGGTGGACCGGATGGACCCAATTATGCAAGTCGCGTCGCGTTCCAAGGTTTCTGCCCCACCAGCACGCGTCCTCTAGCTTCCAACTTCTGGTCGCAAAGTATACCTGCGTACTACACCACACCGTCCTCTCATACAACGCCACCATGACAGCGTCAATAATGCAACCGGTGATTACACCGTCTGACCAACAACAACACCAGCAAGAACGACAGCCGAATCCCTCCCCGAAAGCGAACAATTCACCACCTGTGCCCACAGCCTCCACCTCCGAACCCTCCAAAGACGCAGATCCTCACCACGAAGAACACCAATACCTCTATCTCCTCCGTTCCATCCTCTCAACCGGCGAGCACCGCCCCGACCGCACCGGAACCGGCACCCTCGCCATCCCTTTCCCTCCTCAACTCCGATTCACCTTATCCCGCCCGTCCTCCGCAGCATCAGACCCGAACGACTACGACCTTATCCTCCCCCTCCTAACAACTAAACGCGTCTACCTCCGCGCCGTCCTGCACGAACTTCTCTGGTTCATCTCCGGCGCCACGCACGCGGGGCCTCTCAGCGCCGCAGGAGTAAAGATCTGGGACGGAAACGGCAGTCGTAGTTATCTAGACGGCGTTGGTCTGAGCCACTATGCAGAAGGCGAGCTGGGACCTGTCTATGGGTTTCAATGGCGACACTTTGGCGCGGAGTATAGGCCTGGTGTTTACGGCGGAAAGGGTGTATATAAGCACGTCGAGGACGCCAAAGGACAGAATGAAGGCGCGAAGGAGGAGGCTTCAGACGAGCAACAAGAAGACTCGTATGAGGGCCAGGGAGTCGACCAACTCGCAGAAGTAATCCGCAAACTACGCACCACACCCTACGACCGGCGCATCATTCTCTCCGCCTGGAACCCCGCCGATCTCACGAAGATGGCTCTACCACCCTGCCACATGTTTGCGCAATTCTACGTTGAGTTCCCTGACGCGCCCCGCGGCGTCGACGCACTGGAATCCCTGAAGAAGAAGAACCAG
Source organism: Westerdykella aurantiaca (assembly GCA_030412805.1). Classification (NCBI taxonomy): domain Eukaryota; kingdom Fungi; phylum Ascomycota; class Dothideomycetes; order Pleosporales; family Sporormiaceae; genus Westerdykella; species Westerdykella aurantiaca. The sequence goes on from JASJFJ010000003.1 coordinate 6,239,948, forward strand.
AGCGAAGGAAACCCGCCTGAGCAGAAGCCGAAAGCGAAGGGCGTCCTCCACACCATCCTCTACCAACGCTCCTGCGACATGGGCCTCGGCGTCCCGTTCAACATCGCCTCCTACGCGCTCCTCACACACATCCTGGCGCACGTCTGCGACCTGCGTCCGGGCACGCTAACACACACGATGGGCGACGCGCACATCTACCTCGACCATGTGGACGCTTTGAAGACGCAGATAGAAAGGACGCCAAGGGATTTCCCGTTGCTCAGGATACACAATAGGGAGAAGGGCGGGAGCGTGGATGGATGGAAAGTGGAGGATTTCGAGGTCGTGGGGTATGAGCCGCATAAGGGAATTGCGATGAAGATGAGTGTGTAGGGAGGTGGAGTACGTATATGTGGCATGTGAATTAAAGGAACAGCTGTTTCCATGTGTATAAGATATCCATTGTTATCTAGACGGCAGGCTCGAAGCCAATCAGGGATACTTTCTCAAACTTCTTGGGCAAGGTCTTCTTTGGAAGTCGCCGAGTTCTCAGCCTATCTCCCGCGTCCCACTCCGATGGCGCCCCCGCTGACCGAGCATCAAGTGCGGAAGCCCCATCACATGCCCGAACTGCGCCAGCCACTCTTACGGGACCGGCGTGCGGTCATATCCTCTCAACATGGCGGAACCAGCCAGGATAGAAAGGGTCGGTGCACCGTGGGCGCCAGAAGGCAGGACGCCATTGGTGCGCATCATGCATGCCCATTACGAAAACCCTTCGACGGCTCACAATACTCCGACGAGGCGTCATTGCATATGCTGTGGCATAGAGTCTCTTTGGATCCATCATTCCTCCAAAAGAGTCACCCTGCTTGGGGAATATAATGTCGTTCCTTGTTCTGCATGATACTTTCAATTTGTGTCAGCAGCCATCTCATCGGCCAACCACTCTGCTTCTTTACGCATCTCTTCCTCACTCCTGGGCTTTCTGCTCTCGTCAGCATCAACTCTAGGGAATCTCCCTCTTCTCCCGCTTTCGTCCGTTCCCCCATTCTCACTGTCTCGCTCCGCGAATTGCCTGTGCAAGTCGCCATCCTCGCTCTCCATCATGCCGTAGATGGCATCCGTCCCGCCAGCATGGGAGAGGTCGTTTTTCCTTCGTGGAATGATGTGCGCATGAACGTGCGGTACGCTCTGTCCCGCATCTACGCCGTCTTGAATGGCAATGTTGAGGGATGACGCCTGGAAGACTCGCTCTACGGTTTTGGAGACCCGTTGGACGGTGAGGAAGAGGTCTTGGACCTCAGCCGCAGAGAGATCGTTGAAACGAGGTACGACGCGGCGCGGGGAGACGAGTACGTGACCGGGGAGAAGAGGCTTGAGATTTACAAGGGCGAAAGAGAGCGGTGTAAGGTGGAAGACCTGTAATGGTCAGCTTCTACATTGCCTGGCTGGTGACGATTGGAATTGCATACCTGATTGGTGACCACGAATGAGCCAAACTTGATGACATCCTTGGTGAGCGGCGGCATCTCTGCATCTGATAAGCTAAGCGGAGATGGGCACGTAGCTCAGCTTTGTTGTTTTGTTGCTGTGTAATAGCGGCGACAGCATGTGGCATGAGGGATGAGGTTGGATGTGGCGCAGGAAGCGAGCATGGCGAACCGAGGCAGCCAAGGCGCGGCAGGGGCAACCGGCAGCGCGGGCTTGGGTCCCGCACATCCCGCATCTGGAACAGGGCGACGGCGCGGTCACGTGATCGGACGCGTGCGGTGTCTTTGCAATTTCATTCGCGTTTTGGTCGCCGTCCGTGGGATGCGACTCGGCTGGTGGGGGTCGAGCTGCACGCCATATCTAAGACTCCAGCACTCCGCCGCCCGCAGCAAACACCACGGCTGCTCCTCTCCCTGCAGACAATCGCGACCGACCGCTACTTTCAGGCTGCCATTGTTGTACAGGCAACTCTGCCACCTGTGGCCGTACCGCTCGGATAGCATATCTACTCTGGAACCTCGCCTACAAACTCCTCATTCCTTCAACCACCCACCTCCGACGACTGCTGCTGGTAGAGGTATGTGTGGCGCATCGGCGGCCCTCCGTCCGCTTCGAAACACGAGATAGATTCTAATTGCTTCTCTAGGCTTCACGTCATCTTCCAAGCGAGTCCCCACACCTCGTCAACCGCACTCTGCCTGCCGGGTCCAGATTCGCGACCCTCATCACTGGCGCGCACACTACAGCGGCCCGGACCTAACGCGGCGCACGGAAACTCCACCAGGCACTGGTCCATATAATTCCCGATAGTCCTCTACCTCCCGCCTTCTCCAGTGTTTCCTCAACGCACTCCCCCACGCTCTCTCCTGAGGCTTTGCACTCATCGCAAACCCCGACATCTACGACCCCAGCAGCCACAAGCTCAGTACCTGTCCTTCGCCTGCAATGGACATCGGCACCCACCGCCCCTCCCTCGAACGCGCCACCACCGACGAGAAACTCTCCCTCGCCGCGTCAAACACGGTCTACACCTACCACTGCCTCTGCACGCACCTCCTCCTCGCCACCTCGACCCCCCTCTCTGACCTTCCCACCCGCACCAAGTCCCTCGATAGGGCACACATCATGCCTCTCCCGCCTGCGCCAGTGCCCGTACGCGGCAAGGCCCAGACCGCAACATCTGCCGACCACTACGGCTGCATCATCTCCATGACTCTGGACCGGGAGCCCACAATCGTGCAGTCCGATGCCGGGTTTGAGAAGCGCTACCTCCAGCGCTGTGGACGCTGCAACCAGATCGTCGCCTACCATCTCGATTGGCAGCAATACCCTGGCGCAAACGACGGGGAGGAGAACAAGCGCTTCGGCCGCCGCGAGGACGTCGTCTACCTTGTCCCAGGAGAATTCCTCTCGACGAGCGAGATGCTGAGGGGCAAGATGCCTGGTGTCGTTGGCGTATCGGAGTTGAAGCTTTAAGGTCCAGGCCGGGCTGGCGTGACGAGTACGAGGCTTCTTTTCGATCGACGGGCCATGATACGATTCTTAACAATCGGTCTCTTTCCTTGAGTTCCTTTGGAATGGCGGAACCGGGGTTCGGTGGCGTTTACGACACAGCTAGCTCCGGGATTTGGCTCGGAAGACGCCCTTTCTAACTGTCAATCGGGCGAAGGGTTACGGGGTGGCTTTGATTTTCCTTTATTTTTCTTCTTGTTCTGGTTTTTCTTTCTTTCGACTTCACGCGACGGCTGCTACTATTACGACGGCTACTATTACGGCTACATAAGCACACGCATAGATATGATACCCATCGGCTGACGCGCTGGGCTTCTCATGCTTACCCTTTGATGCGAGAGGGCCCGAGAGATCGCGTCCCATGTGGGAGGATTTGGGTTTGAGATTGTTTAGGTAATGAATAATGACATGATGAAACTCCGATCGCGAGTTTGGAACTTCACAGCTGTGCGCAAGTGGTCAAGATATGACCCCCAGAAATATGTGCGAGAACGCTTGTCGTCTTTAGGTATGCATTCCTACTCGCGTCTACATAGCATAGAGACGTCAACGTCTCTGGTCCAGGCCCCCAGACACATGTCGTGAAGCCATCCAAGGCGATCCCTACCCACTCGCTCCCTCCGAAAAGAAGAAGAAACACCGATAAACGCCAAGAGCATGCCCAAATTCCACCCCATCGCCGTGTCGAAGGCTGGATATCAAGAAGCCGAGACCGAGAGTAGCCAGAAAGCGCTGGACCTAGTTCTCTGCAATCGTCTTTACGAATTCTGTCACCCAGTTAGTCCTCATCCATTCATTCCCTCCTTGCCTTCTCAACCACACTCCGAATCAACGGAAATGCTCAAAACGTACCTCTATAATCCACCTCGCCATTGCCCCCATCAATCGTGCTCTTGAACAACTCCTCCACCTCCTCCTCACTCATCTTCTCCCCCAGATTCGTCAGGATGTACTTGATCTGGCCCTTCCCGACGAACCCGCTGCGATCCTTGTCGAACACCTGGAACCCCCGGATGTACTCCTCGATGTCGAACGGTTCGCGGAACCCGCCGGGGCGGTTCAGGATCTTGGAGAAGGTGTCGAAATCGACTGTGCAAGCGATCATCAGCTATCTGCGCCAGCAAGAAAGGAAGGGAGGGGAACAAGGACGTACAGTCTGCGCCGACGCCGCGCTCCAGGTCGGCGATCTCCGCCAAGGTAGGATTCTGGCCGCAGGCGCGCAGGAGGTCGCCCAGCGCGCTGCGCTCGACGCGGCCGTTGCCGCGCTTGTCGAAGAGCTGGAAGGCTTCGCGGTAGTTGGTGGAGGCCTGCGTGTCGTGGTTATTCATTGTGATGTCTTTGGACGAGTAGTAGGAAGGTTGTTGGGGCTGCTGTTGGTGGTGGCGCGGCGGAGCCATTGGAGAGTTGGGTATGCGGGAGGGTTGAGGAGGATGAAAGGGCGGGGCAGAGGAGAGGAGAGACTTCAAAGAGATGCTGCGAGCGGCGTGGGCTGTTTGACAACAGCGGCGGATTTGGGGAGACGTCGCGGTGGGATCCCCTCTGTCGTCGTACAAGAAGCGCCGCAACATGACCGCTCCTCGCATCCCTCCTCCTCCCTCCTCTCCGTAGACTCGGGCGGACATTCCGCGGTGATGCGTCGGATAGGCGAAAGAAAAGCCGGGGAGAGCAACGACTTACCATTGTATGTGATATGTGTTCGGAAGCGGCGATATAGGTATGGAAGGGTGCGGAAAAGGTGCAGAGAGTCGTGAAGATGGTGCTGAGGTGCGTTTGAGCTGGCGAGAGGTGTGCGACTGAGGTACAGGGGGTATGGTGTGTTGATTGCCAAGTGGGCGCTCGTCGCCTAGCAACAGGGGACAGATGAGGTTAGCGTGGGTCATCTTGAGATGCTCCACTATGAGCGTCACTTCTGACGGATCGCCTTGGTTTGAATCCAGTTCCTTGTTTCCTGTAGATGGATTGGTCGACGGCGCAGTTGCTCACATTTCGGCTTCAAGCAAGGTCAACAGCCTGTATCCTCCGAGCACTGGAGGAGATGTGCTCGAGGAGGGAAACTGTTTTGAGATGCTTTGTTAAGCACGCTGCGATGCCACTCTATACGGAAGATCTACCATAGTATGAAGTACAGAATACTCCGTAGTGGATGATCCACTACTGCCAACCCGTTCATACTGGATCCAGCGCATAATCAGATCTCCTTGCCGTTCAGCTGGATGCAGGTTGCTATGCATATTGATCGAGCTTCAAATTACTTTTTGGCACCGAAAGCTGCACAACTATTCTGTACCATGGACATGGTCAAGCTGATATATTCTTCCAAAGGACTCTTGACCATCTCTTATGCCTCGATTTGCTTCCTCACCTTCCGAGGTCCTCCGATGCATTTGTTTACTGTATTTCCCTTTTAGGACTAGTCCCCAGCCACCCCCAGCCTCCTGAGAGCTGAACTGATCTGACAACACAGCTCAGGATCACGAACCGACACGACCGCTCGCACTCTCCGTCGGGCCCGGAATGCTCGCACAGGGCGTCCACGACTTACCCACCCCTCACACATTCCATTGATCTGTCCTCGTCCATTACCACGCGTCGCCAGCCATGGCGAAGGGCAAAGCAGCCGGCCTCGTAGGTGCAGGCGCTGCCGTCACTGCAGTTGCCGGCGCCTACAAGTTCGGAGAGTTCTTGTACAGAGCAAAACGCCTGAAGGATGTTGGTCCCTCGAATGCCGTCTACGTTCGCCTGATCAAGCGCATCCAAGCCGATCTCGACGAAGTCAAGCGTCTCCTTACCGTTCCCGAAGTCAAAGATGCCCTCGAAGCGAATCCCCCCAAGGCGAAATGGGTGTACGGAGTTATGCGCGATGTCCGCGGCGCGCTGGAAAACATCACACCCCATACCGAGCGTGTGGCCAGCGATGTCGAGGATGGAAGACGGGTTGGAGTTAGGCATCGCTTGTACTGGTTGCTGAGCGAGAAGGAGAAGTTGGAGAATAGGGAGAAGGAGCTTCTTGTCGCCCATGGAAGTTTGACAGAGGTCATTGGATATCTGACGGCTCTGGAGCCGGTCGAACCTACCCAGTATAAAGAGAAGGAGACTCGCAATACGAAGGTCGATATCGATGTGGATGTTAGGCACAGTGGACCTGATCGCGTCGAGGAGAGGGAAGTCTGGATCGAGCGCCATGATCGTGGTCCTCGGCATGTGCATGAGACGCACGAAACCGTCATTGAGCATGAAGGACCCTCTCGCCATGTGGAGCAGGAGACCTGGGTCGAGCGCGACCGCGACCCCCGTTATGTGGAGCGTGAGACCTACGTTGAGCGCCGTGACCCTCGCCATGAGGAGCGATACTACGAGGACAGGCAGTATGGCGCTCAGCCGGGTCGCGTAGAGGAACGCGAGTTCCACTACCAGCGTGACCCCCGCCACGTCGAAGCTGAGTACTACGAGAGAGGACCTCAATACCGTGACGAGAGGCGCTACGAGGAGCGTCGCTATGACCGTCGCCCGGAGTCCTTTGAGGACCGCGTCCCCGACCGCGAGACCTTCATGCAAAGCGACGTCGGCAGGCGCTACAACCGCTCGCCCTACGGAGAGTATGCAGAATACGGTGCGCCGCAGCCATCCGGAGCAGCCGAGTACCGGCGTAGGTTCCACGGAGACCCTGGATTTGGCGATGAACTTGTGCTAAATCCGCAACCAGTGCCGCCTCAAGGCCGCGAATACGAGCGTGAAGTGAGTGCCTATTCGAAATACAGGGGCTCTTCTGGTGGTTACTGACGCGGTAGGGGTCAGACTTGGATTGAGGAGAAGGACGATTATACGCACGATCAGTATGGGAACAAGCTTCCCGAACCGTTGCAGACGACGAGGTATCCTCAATATCCGAAGCCCCGGTACTAGGCGAATCGGCTTGGAGACGGGATGTGTATGTATGCGGAGCTGGTTTTATGAGCCTCTTGCTGCGTTTTTGTCTATGCTTTGCTTGGGACTGGGAGCGCTCGTATGTAGCTTCTCCGATTTCATAGTTCAATGTCTATTCACTTCTGCCACGTGCAAATTCGTCAACCTGTCTTTCCAAGGTATTCATTATTGGTGGCTGTTCATTTCGCACCTTCACATTCAATTTCGCCGGTTTCACCCATTGACCGGTTGCTCTGCATGACAATCAAGGGACGTTTCTGGCACTGTTGTCTTGTGCGACGGTAGTTTGTCTCCGTCACCGCAACCATTACCACTTTCACTGACACACGCACCACTTTTGCTCAACGGTGGCACTTGATTTCACCTTCTTTCTTTAACCTAGATATCCCACCTCACTCCTCAGCTAGTTTCCCAACAGCTCCGCGAAACCGGTGTCAAAGCTTTCGCTTCATCTATCACACCGTGCTCCTCGCAAGTTGCAAACCCACAACAATTGCGCATCCGCTCCGCCGCCACCGCCAACAGCGACACCATCGTCCGCCTCAACACCAACATGCCCGTCCGGGCCCCTCCACCGCGTCCCCGTCCCCGTACTCGGGGGCTCTACCTCTTCACGCCCCGCTTCTGGGCTGCCACCCTCAGCACAAAATGGCCCGGCATAACCAGCTTCGCGGCTCCACTCGCCGTGACGAATGCTCTTCTATGCCTTGCACAGTTCGGGCTGGGGATCTACATCGCCTATGAGTTCTTGAAGGTGGGGACGCTGTTCGACTGCTGGGAGGGCGATAGCAGGGTGGAGAAGACGGGCAAGGTGACCATTATCGGGATGGGCTTTGACGGGGAGAAGACCGGAAATGGATGGAAATGGGCGCATACGTTGGACGGAGGAAGGCTTGTGTAAGTTTCTCCTCAGACTGCTTGTTCTTTCTACGCAATGGTTCCCGCATGTTGGGCACAGCGCAGTAACATCAACACTAATACCACTGCTACAGTACAACGGTATACTTCACTGTCCTGGTCCCTCTCCTGGTCTTCATCCTCATCTCCATCTTGATATACGCGCACTTTTCCCGTTCCGGCCTGTCAATCCGCCACGCACTCTACTGGACCTATTTCACGTTCCTGATCTGGGCCACCGATCTAGCTGACGATCTCGCGAAGCCAGACGCTTCAAGCTTGAACCTGGACGTCGAGATCTGCCGGACACCGTTAGCGGAGCAGATGTGGCAGGCTAAGGAACACAGGTCGACCCTTTGGGATGTTAGGGCCTACTTTGTGGCTTTGATGGTCATCTGGTACGTATACTCCATTCTCCCCCGTGGGCTGGAACCTTTTGGACTCGAGGAAAGTTCAATGAACCGCCTGTTCGGTTTAGGCTATGCATACAGCTAACATCCCCTATAGCGGATTAGCATACGTTATGCTCGCTTACATCGCCGCCTACCTCAATGACATGGCTGGAAGATTCCACGATGCGCGCGCCCGGGACCTGGAACTACAGCCGCTTCCCCATTCGCAACCAACGCCCGCTGCGACTGCCCCGCCGTCTGATAGCAATCCGCGCCGAAGGCAAAATGGAACCGCGGAGACGTTGCCGAATCCGGAGTACTTCGAACAAGTCGCGCTGTCCGGGAACTCGTCCAACACTGTGAACGGAAATGTGAACGGAGATGGGAATGGAATCAAGAATCTGAAGGACCCTGAGAAAGAAGCAATCGCCACACCACTCCCAGTCTCTCCGGATGTGACAGGCAATCGTACAACTGGCTTCAGTGGTCGTGGCGAGCGCGCCTTCAAGGAAAAGGGCCTGAGCGACGGAGTGCAGCATCGGCGAAGCGATGGGAGCCAGGAGTCTGGTGTGCCATATGAGGATCCGTTTGCTGATCCGCCAGAGGTGATGAACAGTGGTAATGCGAAGAGGAACGAGAAGCAGTAGACCCGGAAAGATGATGCGAGAGGAAGTGAGATGTTACGAATAACGGCAGTGGTGGCGTTAATATGGAGATTGGTAGGCTTCTACCACTTCGTGGCTGGGATCTGCCTCTCCTCTCGGCATGGGAATAACTAATAGGCGTACCGGGCGCTGTATGGGCCAGCCATTCCGATGATCAAATGGAAATGGGCAACGGTGTAGAGTAGATTCATGGTGTTCTGGCGTGGAGTCTGAGTCCAGGTATCCAATATAATGCACCGTCAAGTAATACAGCAGTTCCAAGGTATTGTACTTCCGTGAGTTTCTCGGTTCTGTGAAGTTGAGAACGGGATTAAGGTTATGATGTCCGCCTAAACTTCTTCCAAACACACAGTTATATATACTGGGGCTTGTTGTGGATTCAAAGGAGAATGTCTTTTTGAACCATTAACTGCAGTGTTTTGCCCACGCCGCGGAGTTGGAAATTTCAGAAGGCAATGCTGACACCCGTCCTTATGATCTGTAGAAGGTGTACAAACATACGTTATTGATGAAATTGCATTCCTCGCTCTCCGTGCTTCTAAAATTCCGGCCGTACCCTTCGAAAACTGTATGGAGGTCTCGCGACTGTCCCTCAGGCGCAAGTTTTATAAGCCTCAAGCTGTCTTGAAGAATGGCTGAAGCCTGAAAACCTGGACAGCACAAGGATTACGAACCCCTAAGTACATTTGAAATGATGCGCAACGATATAACACTCCCTTCTACTACCGTAGGATTACGCCTTTTACGCCATAGTAACGGAGGGTGGGGGTTCTTTATGTTCCTCAAGTCGATTCACACTCACGCAAGCGCTCATTTCAGATATGAGATACTCTCTACACGCTCTGCTGTTGCACAAATCAGGGTCTTATTATTGGTAACTTTCTCATGTATCTCTTTTTGCTGAGACCACTCCTAGGCGGCTCTTAATTCTAGCTACTCACGTTATGGGCCCCGTCACTTCCGTTCCCTTTCACCGCGCCGTTTCCATGACTTCATCGCAAGACCCCAAAAGCAAAAAGGAACTCAACCAACCCTAAGAATCCTGACTTTCAGAATCGAACCCAGCACCTCCAGACAAAAATTTAACCTTGTCTCCCAATGTCACCGCGTATTGTATACACTGGCGTGACACCCCACTGGTCGCAACCCGATTAGATCGGGTTACACGACAAGCCCACTAGACCATGCAGTCTAGACATATCAGCGGCTCCACTTGCGCTGATGGAAGTTGTTTTTTGGTCATCTATAAAGACAAGAAAAAAAGCGGGAGCCACCTATTGCGCCACGGTTATCCAACCCCGTCCGTTTGCCGCGTCTTTCACTTCACCCTGGTCCCTTCTATTTCATATTATTGACATCACAATTTCCCCACTTTTATTATGACTCTATTGTTGTGAATATGCCTTGGCGCGTTTTACACGCGTTAGCCAGGCTGACGCGTCAATACTTAAGCCGCCCGCTCGCCGCTCTCCTCCATCTCCCTTCCACCTCACTCCCGCTCCCCACAACTTCGAGGGAGGTGCCTCCACACCTGGTGCTTTCTTCCATCTTTGCTCCCCGGCTTCTTTCTTCACCTCATATCCGTCCTCAGCATGTGCGGCAGCTTCGCCGAGTTTGTCCTGTGATTGCGAAGCCTCAACACCTTCGGGTTTCCGGTTGTGTGGGCACCTTAGTAGCATCACTCGCTAGTCCTACGTTATGCAGAAGCTCTTTGAGTGGCGTCCATTGGAAGCCCCTGTGACAGGCCTTGAGTACCTCTGTGAACGGTTTGAAACGCGTTGTCTGCGCGGCTCATGGCCCATGGAACGAGCGAGCGGACGGGGGCGAGCTCCCAGGCTGTGGGTGGGGAGAAACCACAGTCGTCCCGCTGCACATGCTGAGGCATAGTTCTATATATACATCTATACATGGAGTATATATAGGCCCTACAAGGAGGGGAATCCTTCGAGCCGGGCAAAGACGTCTTCCCAAAAGGTTGACCGATCGGCTTTGGCAGTGAGGTCTGCGTGGCTGGCATCTACTGATTAGATGTAAGCTGTATGGAACTTCGGTTCTATGCGAATCTACTTTTTCATTGATCACTGTGGCTGGACTGCAGGATTGAGGAAGAAGGGTCGGAAGAATGGAAAGTGACCGAGGGTTGTGTGCTTCATGCCTTGATTATGGAGTGAAATTGTAGTCAGTAGGGCTAGACGCTGGTAGAAAGCATCAATATACGGGCGGAGAAACTGGCTATGGCCTCTAGATTCCAGAGTCTTTGTTCTTCAAATTGCAATCACGCCCTGGGTAAGTGTACAGTTTCTTCGTAGCGCGCTTTCCAAACTCGATTCCGTTTAGTTTTATGATCAGACAAGCCGCTGTTGCAACAGTGGGTGAAGGATGCCCTTGCTTGTCGAAGACAGGAGCCGAAGCAACCGCGAGCGGATACGCGTCTCACCCGGGCTCGGGGAGCCTCATTATTGCCTTTTAGCCTACAGACTGTAGAGAGACGGACACTATATATAAGGCCAATCATGGGTCGCGGGGCATGACACTGGCTCGGGCTTTTCTAAAGACAGCACTGATTAGCTCAATATTGGCACAGTGGCCCTGACAAAGGTTTCCTCTCAGTGACACCATTGCACAGCTCTAATACCGACGCACTTCACCTCTGCAGTAGTTTGGCGTGATGCCGGATCACTTCACTCTGACTGATGCACTTCCTCGCTGTGAGGGTGAAAGGAGTCTTCAGATCATTCATTTGCTCTTTGTCTTCAACATTACTTGAAATTTCTATGTTCTCGGTCTTTGTGCGCGCACTCGTGATCAAGCCCTCTTTGCGCCTTTGTCCACCCTTCCTTTGTCCACCAACCACTAGGCATGAATGAATTGGCGGGGGGCGCCATGCGGCGGATCAAGTAGATATATTGGGACTGAACGGCGTAGTGTGAGCTAAAGCTCTTTGGAGTCAGCGCTGCCGCACAGCCGCCCACGGGCAAGGCGGCAGGGAAGCTGAATATGCCCGTTCCCTAGGAACGGTTTCGTCATACCTGGCAGGCAGCCAAACTGTTTTCCGTTCACATCAAGTTAAACAGCCGGCGTGTATTTCTCTGTGCCGTTTCCAAGCACCAGAAAATACCGCAACGAGATTCTCGGGTCGGTTTACTAACACTCACGTCCTCTGGCTCCGCTATGCAAGTACGTTCCGTTAAATCTCCGCTACTATCTTGCTCTGAACTTGGATTCATCCATGGTTCATGGTGTCAACGGCAATGATTTCACCTGACGGAATTCAAAGACCGGAAAGACGTGGTGGAGGTGATGGTATACGAGCAGCGCTCTGTCCAAGAAACGGATGTGCTGCTTAACGTGACAGCGTGTTCGAGGATAAACCCGTCGAAGCGCAGATTCCGCTCATAATGCAAGCTCAAGTGCCAGTAATCGCCGCCCAAAATCATCATCCACGTATTTGTAGTTCCATCATAGCTGGAAACACGTACATTGTCTGTATCGAGGATGACAGCACCATACTCCTCATAAACCAGCTTACCGACTACAAGTCCTGGTTCACACGTCGAAGTGAATATTTTCCACGGAAAACACTATGCGTATAGAATTGTCGTACAATATGAGGGTATGGTAGCACTATCATCAAGCCCCCCATCCGGTTTTCTCCACATCTTCAGCCCTCGACCTATTCTAATCACTATCTCCATAGCCATCCAACTCTAATTTTAATTTACATTCTTCTCCGTGCGAATGATTCTCCACCAGCCTTTGTCGCCTCATCGTTGTCTTTATCCCCTCTCCTCTCACCTATTGTGCCCCAGCCATGCCTCAATGTTCCCTTGTCCCAAAGGTCAGGTAACAAAGAGCCACACGATGCCGCCCAATACACGTGCGATAGGGCATGCAACCTATATCAGCCTCATTTCCCGCACGCTTTGGCATCAGATACGGAACTCCCCTATCTCTCTTTGCCCCTTACTCAAGATATTTTGTATTTATTCAAGAATAGAGAGAGAGTAATTAGACCACAACAATGGAATCGGAAAAGACCACGGAACCAGAAAGCACCACGGAACCACAAAATCCCACGGAACCACAAAATCCCACGGAACCACAAAATCCCACGGAACCACAAAATCCCACGGAACCACAAATTACCTCGAAACGCAAACGCAGCACAAGGTCCAACCAATCTGACTCTGATGACCAGCTCCCACCGGAAAAGGCGCCCCGTCTTGACGGAGCGACATTCCGCGCCTCGAAGCCCACTGGCAATGGAAGCGCTTCTCCGTCGGCGCCAAATAGCCCCAAAACGGGAGTAGCCAGCACGCCCAACGTTCCCATCACAGCAGCACCCAATAGTGCGAATGTCACCGCCGATGGACCTATTATCTCCTCGGCAGCAACGAATGCGGAAGCTGCTGCAGTGGATGGAAACAAGCTTGGGACCAAAAAGAGCCCAATTAACCTCGTTGAATATCCTTCTTCTTCTTCTTCCTCTTCCTCTTCCTCTTCTCCTTCTCCTTCTCCTCAGACGGAGAAGGAAGACGAAGACGAAGCCAGAACCACAGGCGATCCAAACATTACACAGCCCACCACGAATGCGCCTGCTGCTCCAGCAACAAGTGCACTCCCTAGTTCAACACTCAATCCGGAAGCTAATCCTAATTCCCGTCCCAAGGTCCATTCTAACGAGAATCCCAATCCTGCATCAAGAAGCCAACGAAGGGATCCTTTATGGTTCCCGACCACGCTCGAGGAATGGCTGAACAGTGCTTTCATTGCCGCCGAGAACCCGGGCACGATACGGATCAGGGAGTTTGCAATCATAGATAAGGTTCGCGACACGCGTGACAGCTACTGGACAGACGTGCACTACAACTGGGCGCTGGAGCTCATGCGGGAGAAGTACGCGGACTGCAGGGACATCTGTATCGGGACGACTTGGATGTCGAGTGCCCTTTATACCATCTACACGCAGCAAGAGAATCCCAGCAGACAGCACCAAGACCCGTTGGACAATAAAGGGAAGCCGGCCCCGAGACGCGTGGTGCCAAAACACCCGGCCGAGGAATATCCGCACGCATTTGAGGCACTGAAGGGGAAGGACATTGTCATCCTGCCTGTCAACAACGGGATTGGGGAATCTGGGAAGGAGGGGTTCGGGCACGGTACCCATTGGTCCTTCATAGTCATCGATTGCAGGAAGAAGTCGGCTCGCTATGTGGACGGCATGGTCGAAGTTGTCGGAGATAAGGATAAGATTATTAACATCGACATGAACGGTCCACTCGCTGGTAAGATTCTGTGCGGATATGATGAGATCATGTCGATGGACCCTAAGGGAGACTTCGACGCCACTACACTCAAGTACGTTCCTCATATGAGGAAAGATAACCACAAGGATGCCCGAAACGAGGATGGCGGGGCGTGCGGCCCCTATATGTTCGCAATGCTGGATTATATGCTGGCAAACAGGAAGTTGATTGACGAAGGGCTCGAGGTGTCCTTTTCAAAGGATAACAAACGCAAACGAATGGATGAACTCCACTATGACTCTATCGAGGCCAGGAAGAGGGTTAAACTTGGGTTGTGGCACAAACGTCTTGACATGGAAAGGGAGCGCCGTGCCAGGTCGGGTCTTCTGAACCTCACACTTGATGTATTGGGAGACAGTACCCCTGAACTCCTCACCGCCATGATAGACCAGACCCGTGCGGATCTTCGGTCACGCCCGCCCACAGCAAAAGGAGAAGGCACACATAAGAGTGGGGGAAGCGGCGGCGGCGGCGATGGTGGTGGTGGTGGAGGTGGAGGAAACGGAGGAAGAGGAGGAAACGGAGGAGGAGGGTCGGATGATGGTGGTGGAGGAAACGGAGGTGGTGATGTCGGCAATCAGTTGCTACCACCGTACGTTCAGGTCGCGGTAACTGAATTCCTCAACAGTGCTAGCATCACGCCAGCTGTACAGCAAGACAGCAAGAGAGATGAAGAACAACAAGATCTTGACTCTTTGTACGAAGACGACATCCCCAAGGAAGTCATGGAGAACCGATCTGGGAACGAACCAGAATCGGTCGACGATGATCAGAACCAAAGCGACCACAACAAGCCAGGCGAGCCCGAAATTCCACCCGCAGAGAAACCAGTCTACGCAGATCAAAATCAAATCGGTAACGACGAGTTAGGCGAGCCCGAAATTCCACCCGCAGAGAACCCAGTCTACGCAGATCAAAATCAAATCGGTAACGACGAGTTATGCGATCCCGAAATGCCACCCGCCACAGAATCAGCAGCGAGCGGAAGTCCAGTTGGGGACGATAATGGCGCTGATCGTGGAGGGTCAATCGATTTGAAAGGACCAGACCAGCCAGAATCCGAGAGTGAAAGTCCCGACAAGGAAGAAGAAAACGGCAAGAAACAAGCAACAGGCGGTCGGGGGAAACTAAACGACGCACAGCTGGGCTACTATGTGGCGCCTGGGCGCCGTCTACCCAAATCCCGGCTTACGGCAAACCAACTAAAGATTCGGCAGGACATATTGGAAAAGAAATGGCCGCCGCCGGACGTCAAGGCACCGCCTAAGCAAATCAAATATCCGGTGCAGGGCGATATCAAGGACGCGAGGCAGGAACATGTAGAAAAGTGGACCAAGGTCCTTCAGCGAGAGAAGGGGCAGAGGGACATTACAGAGGCTGATAGGCAGACACTTCGCTGGGAGCGAGCCTGCAAACGGGTCGGGAGAGAGAAGGCGGAATTCATCTACCGGAAAGAATATTGGAACATGACAGACGAAGATATCAGAGCAAGAGACAGGGCGGCCGAGGCGAAAAGGGCCGACAAGGCAAAAGACACGAAGACGACGAAGACAAGCAAAGCGAAAACTGCAACCCAGCAGGCCGCAACGCAGCAGCCTGCAACAACAACATCACCAGCAAAGAAAGCCGCCACGAAACAGAACACAAAAGCCCCGCAAGTTCAGGGCGGAACAGCCCGTACTAGAACGAGCCCCAGGATGCAAAAAGTCGGATCGGCGCCAGGGCAAACCACCACGTCACCTCCTGCTAGGAGGAGGCCTGCCATAAGAGCGGCAACGCCGGCTGCTGGAAGGGCAACTACAAGGGCTACCACAAGGGCTACGGCGACGCCCGACCCAAAACGGGGGAAGGGCAAGAAGGCGAAGGAGGATGTGGAAGAAGAAGAAGAAGAAGAAGAAGAAGAAGAAGAAGAAGAAGAAGAAGAAGAAGAAGAGGAGGACGAGGACGAGGAAGTAGATGTGAGTCTATACGAGCCGGGAAGGAGGAAGAGACAAAGGAGGAGATAGAAGAAGCCAGAGACATATAAGATTACGACGGCGACAATCGCCGGGAGAAAGAGAGAAATGGTGGTAAGTTGCTTCAAGCGTGGGCCGATCAATCAGGGAGTACCGTGTAGAGTTTTTCGTTCTTTGCGTGTTTTATTATTAGATGTTCTGCTTTATTAACCGCTATCGCCAATTCACATGTCACTGTACTGTTCAACATATCGGGGTGTTGCCGTTCATTTCTTGGCGTGAGGTGCAATCCCCGTCGTGAGGAGCCTGCATCGGACCTGCAAGCTTATTAATAGATCGAAAAACGGACTTGGTGATCTCTCCCCGTAGCCGTACGATATGATTCCATGGTAACTGGCAAGGATCCCGTGAACGGTTCGCTCGTTACTTGGCAGTAAACGATTCGCTTTCTTGCATTTGAGCCTTTGAAGACAGCCGAAATTATCGAGTACACAGTACGGAGTAGGGATCCTTCTGTCGGCAACAAGTCCATCCGAGCCCGCCTGCAAACCAATGCCTTCTTTCAGCAAAACCATTAATGATGCCGTGGCAAGATGGAGTTCCTGCCATGTTCGAACTGCGCCCTGCCAGCCACCAACCGTGAGCACCACTTAACACCACCGTCTAGAATCCAGGCCAGAGACTCCCAGCGCCCTCCGACTTCGTCCATCGTCCATGAAACCCACCATGAGTCGTTACTCCTCCCACATGCATGTGGCACATGAAGTAGGCCCGACTCCGGAGCACGCCCAAGAATGGCACTAATGGCCATTTCGGGAACCAGGGACCCAGGTACCAGGGACCGGGATGTATACGAGGCTAAAGGTCGGCGCGCACGGATCCCTGAAAGTAACGTCTTCCACCTTCCGTTGTAGGAGAGCCGTATTCGGAGCCCTAGCGAGAAAGAGGTAAGAGGCAATAGTTTTGCGAGGGCTGTCCAATCAAGACTTGGGGTGATAGGGTGATTGTGTTACATGGACTCGGGGAGACTAGCGGAGGACCGCTCTGTGTTCAGATGTGAGTAATAAAGATAGATACATTGCAGCATGGGATAAAGGAAATGACAAAGGAAAAGAGAAAGATGCCAATGTCGCCCTCAACCAACGTGTCGAGTGTCGTCTCTCTATGATGCGTTGCGATGAAAGTATGTACATATGATACAAGTCTATCAGAAAAAGAAGGTGCGCGGTACGCACGGGGTATCGTGAACGCGTCATGAAACCAAATACATGAAAAGTATGTGCATGAGAACTCGCTATGCCTCAATTCTGTGCATGGAAAAGCTGCAACTGTGCGTGCGGATCCGGGCCGCGATAATGTTGTCGAAAAGCAGGATGCTGCATCTGCTGATGGGATTGAAGCTGCGGCTGAGGCTGGTGATGCGGAAGGGAATGCTGAGGCGGAAGAGGCGGTTGCGGGACAAATTGCTGGGGATGCCCTGGAACAGGTATGTACTCCGGCCCAAGATCATGCTGGCCTACCTGTGAGGAAGGTCGCGAATGTGGAGAGCCATTCCTGGAGCTCGATTTATGGCCGATCTTGTGCAAAGGCTTGGATATCATCTGACCCAGTGATGTCAACGAAGGCCGGTCATAGTAGTCCGATTCCTCGAGTGTTGGTGCGGCATCGAAGTAGTTGGGGTAGCACCATGCGAGCGGATTTGTTGTCGGTGGTTTCTCCTGCTCTGCGAAGCCTGTGTCAGGCTGCTGTTCGGGTTCCAAAGGAGGGGGAGGAGGTGGCGGTTCGAAGGTTGGGGGAGGTGGGGGCATGGCTTGGTCTGCCAAATCGACAAAGTCGGTGGTATCGAGGTCCATGTAGCTAATGCGGCGCTCCGACTCATCCACCACGGGAGACTCATCATAATGCTCAAAACTGGGGTTTCCTGAACTCCGCTGCAGCAGAGCAGTATTGAGCGCTGCGAGACGGGCGCGGGAGACCTGGTAGTTTGGATTCCCTATGAGGATGTGCATACGCTGCTCTCGAGACAACTGATCCACGTGGGGAACAGAGTCTCTGCTGGGCGTGACGAAACCAGGCGGTATCTGGATCTGGGACTTGTCGAGTTGTATATCTGACCGCAGGCTCAAGGCCGTAATGAGGACTTCCTCGCGACTAGGTCTAAGGTCGCAGCACTGGAGCTTTTGGCGGAGGACCCTGGTGTTGTGAGGAGACCAAGTGATGTGTGAACGGCTTTCCTTCAGTCTCTCGTCAAGGTTTGCGAACAGGTCCTTCCATGTGTCGTGTAACGCCTCCTGCCTTATCAGGTTACGGATAACGTTGGAGTACTTCCATTGCTCGAAGGTTGCACCGTTCTTCATGTGCTTGGCAACGTGGTCGCATCGCTCGTCCCATCCAATGCTTACGTCTTTGCATCGGTCGAAACCGCAACCAAACACTCTGCGCGGAAGCAGCCGTATCCCAATGTCCGTAACCGAGGGTAGGGGACGACCGGAATGATAGCGCGAATGGTGTTTGATGAAGTCCTTCTGGCGATCATGGACCCGATCGCACCCAATTACTGGACATGGCCAGTCTTCACCGGTCTCGTGCATTCTCATCTCATGCTTTTTCCAGTCCGATTTGGCTTTGAAGGTCTTGAGGATGTTCAGCTCGGCGCAATAGGTGCAGAACATGAATGACTCTCCCGACTGGGGTTGACTCTTCTCGCTCTGGAATGTGACGGGCGAGGCCATGCTCTTCGCGTCCTCCTCTGTGGGCGTAAACATCTGCTCTAGTTTGACGTCCAATGGGCTGCTCGTTTCAGAGGAAGGGGTCAGGAGGGCGGGCTTTGATCTCGCTGGATCCAGAACGGATGGATGCGAACGTGGCTCGGGACGTCGGATTCTCGAGCGCGACGAAGATGAGGATGCGATGGACGGTGCGACATCACTGTTGGCCGTGGAAGTGGAGAAGCCTGTGGAAGTGGAGAAGGTGGTGGAGGTGGAGAAGGTGGAAGCGACGGAGAGGCGAGATCGCACTGACGAATTCGAAGACGTATACGACGAGGCAACCGAATTGCGTCCTGCAGTGGTGAGTTGCGATCGAGCAGAATCCGAAGGAATGGTCCTACTCGACTCTAGCACCTGCTGAAACATCCTCTGAATGACCTGCGGGGGATGTCTGCTCAGCAGAGCTTCCACCTGGCGCAACGACTCCTCGGGGAACTCTAGGCTATCGTCCATGATGGCGGCGGTGCTGTCGAAAACTCAAAGGGAGAGTAAAACGAGCGCAAAGTCGGGCATGGAGCAGCACATTCCTCGCAAGCGGCGAAGTTGTGTCTGACCCAGCTGTGTCGAAGGGAGGAAGACGGGACGGATGCAGGAACGTCACTAATGAGAGGCGAGGGCGGACGCCGCAGATAATAGAGCGTGTCTCGGATTGAACGAATAAATGAACGGGCAGGCGATGGGAAAGTAGGGTCCTGTTGGTGCGACGCGGCTACCCATCCCATATCACATCATCAGCATGTCGCGGGGGAGGCGGACCCGTCGAACACTCGTGGAAGGGTCGTCGAAGAAGCTAAATTGAGCCGTGTTCGTAGGGTCGCTCGTGCGCAGCGTTACGACCGGCACCCCTGCGATTGAACCCAAGTTTGAGGCAAAATGCGGGACAAGCCAAGCCCTCGCATGGTTGATGCTCGCAGGGGCTCGAGGGCGCTGGGCTGCTGGGAGAGAACGAGTGAGGGGAGGCTGGCGGGCTGGCAGCCTGGGAACGTGAGGAGGAGCACGAGCAGAGAGACGGGCCAGGGAAAGAGTTCCATCTTTGCTGAAGACGAGTGAGCCCATGGTGAGCCAGTAGTCGAGGATCCAGTTGGAAAGGGCCGGCTCCGGCAACGCCGCGTGGCAATCCACAGCCGCGGTGCGCAAAGGAGGAGCAGGCGCATCTCGCGATTTCTGGCTTCAATCATGGATCCAGAACACGAGCATGATTACTCTGTACTGTGCCGCAATAACGAACCCCCAGCAGTGGTTTCTGGCGCGGAGGCAGTTCTGCAAGGGGTGGCCGGTTGGTACCTGAATGACGCGCTTTGCTAGGTACCCATCCGTGCCATCATCCACGAATGCCTGGCGATTGCTCCATTATGATACCAGGATAGAGCACTTGCTTGTCACTTGTGGTGTGCTATCTCCTTTCCACAAGGGTCGCCTGGTCCGAGGGCGGAGCACGCCGGCTTCAACTATCATGAACGGTTGGTATTAAGCCGTACAACAACATCTCTTGACAATGCGGACCAGATTGCAGCGTGGTGTGAAAAGCGAAGGCGGACGAAAGAACCAGTCCCAGACGTTTTCCTCCAGTTCTGTAGGGCACGTTGGGACGGTGGTCGGTGTCCTGCCGCGTCTGACAAGGATGGATACCACAGTCAGCAGCTCAGACGGTATCTGGAACGACTGATAGGTGGCGCTGGAGATAGCAGGCGAGGAGGCGGAAGCAGTGACGGCGGGCGTCGCTCGATAACGGTTAGGCTTGAAAAGAGCTCGGTCCTGGCTAGCGAGCTGATGACGGCCGATCCTTTGGCGCTCGTGGCACGGGTGTGGCAGCGCCTGTGATGCTGCGCGAACGCACGTATCTCTCCAGACGGGAAAGGTGGAATTCCTCCAAAAGAGCGCAAGACGGAGGGCCTGGATGGCTTGTCGCTTGCCTCGTACTGTTGCATCGTGAACTCGGCTACGGCGGGCTCACAAAAAGCCGCTCAAGAACATCGAGGCAGTCGCAGTAATGGTCTCAAAACACTGTTAGCACCATGCTGTGCTGACAGACGCACAGTCCAAGTGCATGGGGCGGAGGAGCACCTCCAAATCCATCCCCAGACAGAGCTTCATGGAGCTGAGGGGGTGATCACACGAGCACTCGCTTCGTTGATTGGTCGCTGACCAACACGATGGATGGGGAGGATTTCGGGCAGGCGAACTTGCTCTGTCTGTACCTGGTTTACGTGAGGCAGCGAAGATGAAGACTGAAAGCAATCCTCCATCGCGGCGCCACTCTACACGGTACAGAGTAAGTACGCACGAGTTGTGAGAACAGTCAGAACGGTACCTTGGGTGGCTGAGATGAATCGAGAGGGCCCAGAGGGGATGGGATGTGAAGACAGCGGGAGGGCAGCAGCCACACCCGGGCGAACTCGTATCCGACTCGCCGAGCGGACGAGGCGTGGAACATAATAAGTCTGGAACGCGAACACGCAATGACGGATGGTGACTGCATGATAGAAGTGTGAAAACGCACGAGTGGTGAAAGACGGGCAGAGTGGAGTAGTGGAAGAGTGAAGGGGATTCTGGATGGAAAGAAAACAGTTCTTGTTGTTGATCTGCGAGAAGAAGGAAGGCGCACCCAGCCTCTCCGCACGTGATCACGCGTGGACGTGTACCTAGGGATTTCCTGAAGCAGTTAGGTTTCTTATCCGCTTCCCCGCTTGGAGGATCCATCGATGGATCGATGGTGAATAGCAACGTCTCCGCGCTGCGACTGCAACCTGACAACCCCGTTCAATCGCCAACCGTTTCAATCCCCTAGCATCGTGTATGTCATAATCTCACCGAGATCCCTGCCCAAGAGCTCATGTTGTCGCGATGGGAAGTCGAAATGCGGTCCCTGAGATCGACCTTACATGCTCCTCCCCCGAGCCGGAATCCTCCTGGCGCTCAACCCACCGAGTTAAGACGGAGCATCATGAAAGGCGACCGACTCCAGTAACTTCCAAGTTGCCGATACGCCCTGCTACAATCAAGACTGAGGCCAGTCGAGACCCCGGCAATGCCCCAAAGCTGATCAACCCCGAGCACCTGGGGCGTTTAATTGACACCACTGACAGGGAGGCGATCAAGACCATCCTACTTCAACTCTGCGCAGTTTCTCCGGCCTTCTCTGGCGCCCTCGCCCGCGGTCTTGCACCTCACTCCCGCTTCGCCCGGAGCCTTGTGCCACAACGCGATCACGGGCGGCCTCGGGTCGAACTCGAAGGTAGCATCACCCCTTCTCCACGACCGCTTTCAGAACGCATACCTACTCCCTACACCCGGAAGACTTCAAGTATCCTGCGACAGCCCATTACAGACGACGATTACTCGTCACCAGGGCCGTCGAACCTCTCCGGTCGTTTTGCCAGATCGCCCGTCTTCGCACCACCAAGACCACCCACGTTAACAGGTACACCGCGACCGGCTTCCGTTAAGTTGGAGTCTGCTATCAGATCTGCGTCCTCGAGCCAAACCCCTTCGAGTCAAGGAACTGCCAAAACCTCCTCGAACACAGGTGGAAAGGACGGTGGGGCCATCTTGGAGTGCAACGTCTGTGGAATAGTCTACTTCGAAAATTATCCAGAGAAGTGCTTATTCCACCCTGGACATTTGAAAACGGCGGATCATGGGGATGGTCGCCGGACCAGCGAATACACCTGCTGCAAGGGAGGCCCGGCGGCTGCTCCCTGTAGGAAGGGGAATCATGTCTCCACGAAGAATGACGACGCGGATTCTCTGAAGCGAGTTCGGCGGCCAAGCGAAGCATCGTCGCCTTTAAGATTTGGGAAGAATCCAAGACTCCTTTAATCTACGGTGGCAACCGTTTGATGTTGTGTTGTACCTGCAGGACGCAGGCTGTACCTTTCGGTTCTCCCGTGCATGCACGCCCGGGAACTGCAAGGCACTGGTTACGTCACACATATATCTCAAGTGTGCACGTTAAGAGCACCAAACAACGACCTTGTCTATCACGAAACAGGCCAAGATGCCAACCCCAAGGTTGCGCGACTTCAACGACAGGTTTGTCCGACACGACGACGTGCCTAGACTCAGCTTGCACCACCGCCCTTGACCCCGAATCATCGTGGCCTTTGCATACCAGTAACACCTCGTAGCACCAAAGAGCTTGGTTTCGGGATGGCAGTATCCTGATTTTCGCAGAGCGCGGCGCTATTTGGTTAAAATGTTAATATATTGGGAACTCCCCGCATCACGTGGCTGGGGAAACTCTGGTCCTCCCTTGGAAACTCGAAATACTGGAATTCGCTATAAAGGTGCCGCCAATGCCTGGATTCTTCGGGACGTTTGCTTGGTCTAGTGACGTTGACAGGTGAAGGTAACTGAGGAAGGTCCGACTTGAACATACCTATACCTCACTTGCTTAGCGCAGCTTCCCCTCTTGTGTTGGAACCAAAAGAAATAAGCTCATAATTGTTATACTTTTATTGCCAATCTTCGTCGTTCTGAACAGCAGAGGACATGCAGCTGCTACGGGCTTTCAATGGCGCCCTATTGGCTCTCCTTCCTCTCGCTAGGACAGCACCGATGGCATCTCCTCAACTCCTCCCTCAAACCCTCCCAAGCTCCTATACTCTTCGTGTGTAAGTCTCCTTGAATACTCTCTTTCACTCCCTTTCCTCCAATCCCTTTACAATCCGAGGGGTTTCCAGAATAACCCACTGCCCAGGCCACAACAGCCCTGGGAAGGGCGCCCCCTTCTCCAACTCCCCACCACTCACCTCCTCGGCCTCGAGAACTTCACCGTCCACCCTACATCTCCCGGCCTCCCAGTCCTCCCGATCAAAATCCCGAACCAGGAACTCTATGCTCTCCGCATCCCATCCTCGACCGACGACCTGACCAACACACCATACCTCGCAGCCCTGCTCCCCACTTCACAGGGGCAACCGAAATGGGCGTCTCTAGGACCGATATTTGTACCGGATCCAACAGGTGAAACGGTTAGGAAGTGGCCGAATAGGTGCCCAGGGGGCTATCAGTGCGTCGCTGAAGCTTGGGTCATTTACTCCGCGACGGATGTCTCTCCCAGGCAAGCCAACCCGCAGCAGCCACAGCCTCTAGGACTACTAGCTTATGGCGGGTTCAACGGACACTGGGAGGCTGTCAAGGACGCACCGAACAGCGAGGGATGGAATGTTTATTGGATAGCGGAGGATGCGGGGACGGGGCCGGGCGTGCCCATTGGGACGAGGATTGACATCGAGATTGTGCCGTCGCAGGAGGGGTCGGGGTGGGCTGCTTGAGCTGTTGGTTTCCTTTCAGTCCCGGTTGCCCGCCGGTGCAAAAGTATATGTCAAATCGGGGTACGAAGCCAAGGACGGAATGCAAAAGGGAACGCTGTCCCAGCGTCCAGTTGATGAGCGAGTAATGACTAAGCACCGCTTCCTTTCTCACGATACCTGCTATTCGTCCTTACTCTTGCCTACCTACGTGTCCGGTAACCACTACCTAGGACTATACAACGCCCCATATTCACCGCACTCAACATAGCCAGCTTGTTCCGTTCCTCAGTCACCATTTATTAATCGTCTTCCTTGTGTTGCTCGTCATATAACTCTCGACGTAGATTTGGAGGCACTAGAGATCTGACTTACTGAAGGTGCACTGAAATAGATCAAATCCTACAGTAGCTACTAGCATTAGTAGTAGAGGTTGGGTTTCTATATCGAAACGTCCAGCATCTGATCGATCATCGAATGTCGCCAATCGGTTGCTTGCCATCTTCCAAAATTTCTATAAGTTATCTAGGGAGTCTATCAAAGAGAAACATTCCACAGTAGGGAACGCAGCATCCATGGATCGGATGAAAGGGGTAGGTGCGCTACGTCCATTCAGGTTAGGGCCCATGTTAATCGGGTCTAACAAAGAAGCTTCGACGAAACACAAACATCACTCCATCAAACCTCGAATTCTCTGCTTCTTGACCTTTTCTTCTTCGCTCTCCTCCCCCTGCACACCGACGCCTTTTTTTCTGCCCTGTTGATGACGAGGGTGGCGATCTCCTCAATCTCAGCTCGTACCTCGCCCACCTATCGTTGCCTGTGGCGGCCTGTCTGACATGCATATCGTACCACAACATGCACAAGCACCCCTTTCGCAAGCAGAGCCCTTCTGGAATTCGATGAGCCACAGCTCGAGGCTAGCGATCGAAAATGAGGCGAGAGAATGCTGGCAACAGAATACTCAGTCAACCAATAAATGCGCGAGCGGCCTCCTGATGGCATGCTCGGACCCTCAGCTCGTACCTGGCGTCAGTCCCAAACACCAGGCACGGTCGTGGAGCTGAGCAGACTTGAGAAGGTTTCTAGAAGGACTGTAGCTAACCCCACAGTTTACCGAAGAAACCCTCAGAAAAAGAAAAAAAGAGTCTCATAGCTCATCCGAGAACGCAAACTTCCGAAGACGCTGCTTGTTCAACTCGAGTTTTCGGCGCCTTGAAGCAGGCAGACACCACTATCCGCTCCAGTCCGAGCTCCCCCTTGAGCCTGAGGCCTACGTAACAGCACACCCATCGCCACGAGTCCTCCTGTGCAGGCCACCATCGTCCAATATTGGATGGTTATGAATTGACGTCGTCGTCACTGCTTTTCTGCGCGCTTGGACCTGTTGTATGGCATGCAAGCAACGGTAACCCTTGTATCGACTCTTCCTGTGAATGGCTTTTCCACGGTCACGAGATAGCAGAGCCTCAGGCCAAGGATCCGGTCAAGCCTCCTGTGAAACCCAGGCTCAAGCCTCTGCCAGCGTCTGGTACCTGGCAGATTCCGTCCCCTCCAGTTCCTCGCACCTGTTACTTTGCCACGGGCCTCCGGGAGATGGATCGCTCGACCTCGAGTTCGAATCGATTTGCTGGGAGGCCCAGTCCGAGCATGTGCACTCTGCAACTCCACGAACTGGGCGTAGCGTACCTGCGCCGATTCTAATCAGGTGCACGCCATATGCATCTCCAATGCATGCCCTGCAGCTCATTTCCCTCTTGGTTGTTACGTGCCTCTCGATTTGCACGACCTAACTGCTTCACCGCGCATGCGCAATCTGCAGATGGTTCCCTGAATTTTTTTTCCGCGTCGTGAGTCGAAACATGGTCCGCAATGGTGCTGACAAGAGGCGCCAATGGCGGAGGCCGGCAACAACCCACCGCGACGATTTGTTCCTTTTCTTTTGCTTGACTGCAGTGCCAGTGCGTTAGTCTTCCCCTGCTGCTGCTGCAGGACGATCCACGTCCACAGACCACCGATGGAGTCATGCTCGCCTGAAAACTCCGCACATCTCGTCGCTCCAGAAATCCCCAGATAAGGGACTATCCTCCTCATGCCAGCCTTTTCCTACAAATATATCTTAATGAGGCCTCGTTAATTCTCACTTCTGTCAACGTCGCTCATTATTATATACTATCATTTAGTCCCCTTGTGCTGGTCGCTGCCTCCTGCGCCGTTCTCTTTTCAAGCATTACGCCACGCTCCTTCCATTATATCCCGTCAGCCCTCGTTGCGTTTTAAGCCAGGTTCTATCTGCCCCACCGACTACTCGACATCTCGGACCAGGAACAGGAATCCAGATCGCCACACGCAGGGTATCCACCTCTACGCTACCTACCTCGAAGACCCCAAATAGGATTCCCCACCCTGCACTATGCAAGAAGAAGAAACCATGGCCGGGTCAGGGTGGCGTCCTTACCTCGACCTCGATAGGTTGAATGATTTCCAGATCTGGCAGCTGTACGAAGAAGTGGCGGCCAACATTAACAGTCGTCCAAGTATGAACCCCTCTTGCAGTGTACCTCAACCTGGATATGGTAAGTGGTGATTGTGAGCTTTGGCCCGACAAATAGACTGATTTTTTCTACTAGACCAGGAGTTCGCTGGGGCTGCTCAATCGCAGTTCGCATCCAGATCTCCTACGCTCCAACCCTCTTTACGTTCGAGCATGCTGTCAACCCCCGTGCCGGGCACGGATATCATTACTGGCGACGAGATATCTTTACCCTTTCCTGATCTGGCGAAAGAAATTCCCGTGGAGCATACTGCAAACTACGATCTGTCATGGGAGTTAGGGCAGGAAACTGGAAGCACGCAATCTGGCCATGAGAAACCGAAGGATTCCACGCAGAAAGAGCTATTGGAGAGTACGATACCCACACGTGCGGCTCCTCCGAAAACTAAGAAATGTGAGCCGAATATGAAAGGCCCGTTCTTCTGCACATACTGTCATGAGATGCATATCGCCTCCTCCTTCAACATGAAAGCTGACTGGAAGCGGCATGAGTCAAAGTTTCATGAGACCGGTTCCGAGTGGCATTGCAAGGGGCCCAACTGTTCTGAGATATTCTCTCGCAAGAAGGACTTGAAGGCACACTCCGACAAGGCCCATGGTCCCCTCCCGGATACACACGACATCGAAGTCGTCCTCCCAGTGAAACGAGTATATGCTTGCGGCTTCAAAGGTTGTAGAAAGCTCACTTCCTCGTGGAAGGACCGTTGCGATCATGTTGCCAGATGTATGTTGGAGGTAAAAGACCAGGAAAAGTGGAGCTACAACTGGAGAATACTCAACCTGCTAAGACAGGAGACCATCGAACCGGCCTGGAAACAGGTCAAAACCCATTGGTGTAAGCGGCTTGGGATCGAGGTGTCCCATCTCAGTTGGGATTACAAGACGGCACGAAACCTGGTCCAGGAGTTGGAGTGCCAGACCTATGGACTCGGCGTAGTATCCTTCCTCGAAACGCTCTTCAAACTTGGACTTCCTCGACAAGGCCCAAGTATGTACGTCGCTGCTACGGACAAGATACCCACCCGTATTGTATCTACTTCATCCATACCGGCGGGTCACATGGCTCACGGTTCCGGCCAATCGATCCTGCCGAGTTCCAAGTTATCTTTCGCAGATCAGCGGCACGTTCCTCATCACAACCTGTCTCATCCCCACCCTGCATCCATTGAAAACATTTTCAACGGCCAGCGTGTCGATCATGGGAGGAGGCCCCATAGTGTGGTGATGGAAGATGTACCTAATATTGGCGTTGGGACTATAGATACGTCCGGCGGCTACGACCCATCAATGCCCGACAATCAACTCCTTAGTTTCGAGGAAGTTGTCATGGCCAAGTACCATACGAATGCTACTCCACCTCTTCCGACATCCCCTCTCGAAGTTGCCTCCGCCACCGCTCAAGCTACCGCAAAGGTTTCCCCTGGAAGCCGACTCAAGAAAAAGGGCAAAGGAATCCTATCCCCAAAGAGATCTCCTCAGCCCGCCCGGCGCATCGCGACGGACCATCCCGATTTGGCTGCTGACTACACTCTGCCTGGCCCGCCTCGTGAAAGGAACCGCTCTTTCGTGGCCAACGTCTATGGCATGCCTCTCTTTTACAATAGCTTCCAGCATTGAGTCCGCCGACACCAGCGTCTCCAACGTGGACTGAACGTCGATCTTCCTCTGGAATTTCGTCGTGCATGCGACGCAAACGCCACCGGCGGGGGCTTTACAATTTCTTTCGGTACCCCTTTTCTCTATTCTGTTTGCCGCATATGACTGTGATTTTCACACCTTTCGGTTTGTTTTTCACGCCAGTCTAATATTTCAAGACATAGTACCTTGTAATAACTACTTTTAATCTTGTTCTTCAGTTTTTCGCGCCGCTGACATGGACACTCAAGGGAGTGTTTCGGGATGTTGGTTTTGGTCTCCGGGGATTGGTAACTAAAAAAGGGTTTGGATTCGGACGTCATAGGTTGGCTAATGGGAAATGTATGGGGAGGCTATATAAAAGTGACGGAATGGCAGGGAGATCATGTGGGATAGAGGGTAATCCGATGCATTGGATTTTCTTCCGTGTCGTAATAGATAGCATTGTCGCTGGGCGACTACATATAGAACTTCGACGATCAGGAAGGAAGCCTTCTGATCACGGAGAGAAAATCTGAACAGCATATATTTGCAATTGTTCTGAGTCGAACACCATTACAGAAGACTCCTATCATCGACTAATGCACTGTTGCCAGCATTGAACACTCGATAGATGACTAAGCAAGAATTGTGGTCACCTCGGCCTCATTGGTATCCACAATCTTCAACCCCAAGTACCAGCCATTGGCCCTCCTATGGGCTTGCCCACACGCTCATTAACATGAACACGGCCGCCCAGATGCGTGCCCTCCGCCTGCGCCCATCGGTGGCCTCCTCGCGAGTCTGCCTCCGTCCAATCCGCACTCCAGCACGATATTCCTCGACGGCCAGCGACACCGCAACGAATGCCCGTTCCACCGCCACGAGAGCGAGGAACTTCGTATACGGAACCCTGATCACCATCGGCCTCGGCTTCGGATACCTCTACGTCACCGATACCCGTGCGACCGTCCATCAATGGCTCGTAGTGCCCGCGCTGCGCCAGATATACCCCGACGGGGAGGACGCGCATCACGCCGGCACCGCCATCCTCAAGACGCTCTATAAACTCGGCGTACACCCTCGCGAACGCTCCAGCCCTGACCAATTCGGGGACCTCCAGGTGGGGATTCTCGGACACACGCTGAGCAACCCCATCGGCACGTCCGCGGGCATCGACAAGGGCGCCGAAGTCCCCTCTCCGTTGTTCGCGCTGGGTCCCGCGATCGTGGAGGTAGGCGCCGTGACGCCCTTGCCGCAGCCGGGGAATCCGAAACCCAGGGTTTTCAGACTGCCGAGTCAGAATGCGTTGATCAATCGATATGGATTCAATTCCGAGGGCGTCGAGACCGTGGGGATGCGGTTGCGGCAGCGCGTCCGGGAGTTCGCGTATCACATGGGCTTGGGGCTTGACGAGGAGGCGGAGAGGCGGGTGTTGGATGGGGAGGCGGGGGTTCCGCCGGGGAGTCTGATTCCGGGGAAGTTGATGGCGGTGCAGGTGACGAAGAACAAGAGCACGAGCGAGAACGACATTGAGGCTGTGATCAGGGACTATGCTACAGGAGTGGAGCACTTGGGGAGGTATGCTGATATCATTGTTGTCAATGTCTCGAGTCCGAATACCCCCGGCTTGCGGACGCTGCAGAATGTGGAGCCTTTGACGAATCTACTTCACGGGGTTGTGGCTGCGGTTAAGAAGGTGGATAGGAAGACGAAGCCTGCTGTCATGGTTAAAGTGAGCCCGGATGAGGACTCGGAGGAGCAGATTGCGGGGATCTGTGAGGCAGTTTGGGACTCTGGGGTTGATGGCGTGATCGTGGGGAATACGACAAAGAAACGGCCGGATCCGATTCCTAAGGGGTATGCCCTGCCGCTGAAAGAGGCAAATATTCTGCTGGAGCAGGGAGGCTATTCTGGACCACAGATGTTCGAGAGGACGTTGGCGTTGGTGAAGAAGTATAGGAAGACGCTGGATCAGGGCCCCAGGCATTTCGCTACTGGACCGGAAGCGGCAGGAAGTGATACGAAGAGTACCACGGACGCGATCAATGAACGGCCTACTGTTGCGGAAAAGGCCGACGACATAGCCCACGCTGCGGGCAATAAGCTTGAGTCTGCTGTCTCTTCCCATGTCGAAGCCCCCCAGCCTTCCCCGTCAACGACCACACTCGACGATATCAGCGAAGCCGCCCCTGTCCCTTCACCATCCACTGCTGTTGCTCCCGCTCGTGCCCCGCACACTCCTACGGGACCCCGGAAAGTCATTTTCGCTACAGGCGGAATCACGAACGGGCGCCAGGCAAGAGAGATCCTGGATGCGGGAGCCAGCGTAGCGATGGTGTATACAGCACTGATTTATGGGGGTGTGGGCACAATTACGAGAATTAAGGAGGAAATGAGGGAGGAGACGGGCAAGAAGAGGTAGTGGTAGTGTCGTTGGAGGGGAGGAATGTGTACAGATATGTGACGCTTGTTACGAGATTCAAGACTTTCAAAAGTACTGTTGGGATAGAGCATAGTCGATTTGATATGCAATGTTTCTTTTGTGAACTACTGGGGTTGGGTATGTAGTACACTAGCTGTTGTTATTGTAACTGCCTTGTAGTGGATAGAGAACACAAATGTGGCTGTGCGTCGCTACCTCTCTGGGTATCCAAGACAGTCACGTAGAACAACTCACCACCAAACACGCGGCAGAGACACACCTCGTCGACAGTACCGTGGCTCTCAAATTCCATTCCTACAAATCCAGCTGCCGAAACTCCGTGCCAATATTCTCAGTTCCTGCTCTCGTCATCGGGCATTTCCAGAAGCTTCGGCTCTCAGCTTCCGTACAAGAAGAGGCGGTGCCCCGCGCGCCTCTCCGAGCTAACCGTGCACACTATTCATACTTCCTATCCTGGACGACTCCGCGGGCCACTGGACCTACGTCGCGATACTCTCCAGAGCGGTGCGCTCCAAGCCGTCGGCGATATAGGCGGAGGAGTATCTATCCTGCCCTTGGGGCCCCTCTCTCCCTCATTGTCCTCAACCTCCCTCCCCGCCATCCGCCCTCTTCACTCCGTCCGACATTGCGGCGCCGGCCTTCTCACCCACCATGCCCCCCGGCAACGAATACGCCGCCGAGCAGCTCAAGAACGCGGGCAACGTGAAATTCAAACAGGGGGATTTTGAAGCTGCGGAACACCTGTATTCACAGGCGATCATTAAGAATAACAAGAATCCTTTGCTGTTCACGAATCGTGCGAATGCGAGACTTAAACTGGAGAAGTGGGAGGGTGTGGTGGATGATTGTTTGAAGAGCGTGGAGATTCAGAGGGAGAATATGAAGGCGTTCTTCTTGTTGGGTATGTTCCTGTTCTATTCAGATGTTCGGAGAAACCGTTGGGAGGCGCACAATGAATCGAACCCAACCACAGAGCGGCTGGAGGCACAACGCTCCCACATTGAACTTGAGGGCTGATTTCTCTTTCTCTTCTTCTCAGCGCAAGCCCAACTCTCTCTCAACCACCCCAACGAAGCCCTCTCCTCCGCCCTCACCGCCTACGACCTCTGCACCAAATCCCCCAGCCTCACGAACAACGCCGCCCGCATCACCGCCCTCGTCCTGGAATGCAAGAAAGCGAAATGGGAGATCCGCGAACGCGACCGTATACGTCGGCGCGCCGACCTGCTCGCCGAGCTCGAGGAGAAGCTCGAGGAGGATTATAAGCGCCAGATATTCGACGTCGAGGAGAAGATGGCTGCAGGGAGTATAGGTCGCGTGGAGGGCACGGAAGAGAAGCAAGAGATAAAGGCGGCATGGGAGAAGAAGGTCTCGGATCTGCGCACCGCCTTCGCCGTCTCAGACCCGGAGCACATGCAAAAGCGCGAAGTCCCCGACTACCTCATCGACGGAATCACCTTCGAGATCATGCACGACCCCGTGGTGACGAAGAATGGGCGGAGCTATGAACGCGCGACCATCATCGAGCACTTGAAGCGCAGTGCGACGGATCCATTGACGAGGGAGCCGCTCAAAATCGAGGAGTTAAGGCCGAACATTGCGCTCAAGGAGGCGTGTGAGGAGTTTCTGGAGGGGAATAAGGGGTGGGTTTATGACTGGTAGGTGCGGGTCGTGTCTGTCTTCTGCTTGAGCTTTTGCGTTGAAGCATGAGCGAGTTCCAGCGAGTTACGTGATTTTGGGCAAAGGTGGAGCTGAGAGACGCCGCGATGCGTGCAGCCTTTCTCAGTCTATATGGCAAGTTGGGTTCCCCAGACGTGAGGAGGAGCACAGACGGGCACTGCTTGACTCCTTCACATATTGCTTCACCCTTACGCGTCTGCAGCGGCCAGTGAGCAGGGAAACAAGCAAGCATTGGACGCCGGCCCCTTGCGTCCCTATGCTGACACGTACGTACAGTGGGCCGGGAGACGACAGCACTGATCTCCGCTGGGCGCATTTGTCGTCCTACTAGTCTGGCTCTGGGCGCCCTTTCGATACGTCTGAGCTTGAGGAAGGGGAAGAGGGCAACACCAGCGACCTATCGATTTCTTTTCTTTAATATCGCATAGCTATGGGCATTAAGAGCGATGGCGTTCAAGGGATACAATTTCTCGGTGGTCATGAGGCTTTCGTATACCCCGAATGGATTTTCCTGCTATTTGATCTTCTTACCGTTTTTCTTCTCCCTTTTTTTGCCGAGCGCAAATGGGCCGGGGTTGCCGTCAATGATCACGTACGATATTGCTGATTAGCATGACTTCCATGTATATATTTCCAAGTTACTTCGTTCGATATGAACTCTTTGGCAATCGTGAGCCCCATATCCTGCCTCTCAGTCTTTGTTCTCGAACTTCAAGCCGCTTTCCTGTCTCACAGCTCCATATATGCTCGGCAAATCCCCCTTCTTCCCAAGATGCTCCTTCACTTTGACCAAATGCGCATCCCCAACCTGTACCGCAGGCAAGCTAGTCCCGCTCTTCTTCGCCAAATCCAACGCATGCCCCGCATCCTTCCTCGCGAGATCAACCTGGAAAAGCGGCTCCTCCCTCTGATAATAATCCCCTGCCAACATGCGATTGGAGTACGCAGTGTACGGACCTGGAAACATGAGTTCTATCCATTTATGCAGATTCTCAGTCCCAAGTCCTGTCTTCTCGGCCAGCGTATGTCCCTCGGACAATGCTTCTACCATCTGGAGAATGAACGTGTTTCCAATCACCTTCAATAGCGTCGAGTTCCTTGCTGGCTGGCCCCCGAAATCAATGTCCGCGCGGGACATGACGCCCTTGGTGTACGGCTTGACTTTCTCAACAGACTCTTTCCGTCCAGCAATCACACAGATGAGACTACCTGAATCGGCCATGGCGGGTGCTCCAAAAACAGGCATGCCTACGAATTCTGCACCCTTGTCTGTGATGCGTTTTTCCAAGGACTCGGTAGTGTCGGGATGTACCGTCGAGCAATCCACAATCAGCTTCCCGGCCACATCTTCTTCGAGCATCGCGTCCACGGCCCCATTGACGGCAGCATCATCCCCCAGGCAGATGAAAATGATGTCGGCCGTCTTCACAGCGTCGCGGACGGAATCAACGACTTGAGTCTTTTCGGCTCCTAGACTGGCGGATAGCTCTTCTGCACGCTTCTTGGTGCGGTTCTGAAGGATCAATGGTTTATCGAGGTTTGCTTTTGCGATGAGGTTTTTACATATTCCCTATGGGGGGTCACGCGGGGTCAGTTGTGAAAGACCCCATTAAGGACTATCGTGGAGCTTACTCGGCCCATGTTACCGAGCCCGATCCACGCAAGTTGGGGTGCCATGATGAGTCTATTGTTCGTTGGTGATTTCCGTGTTAGAGTAGGGAAATGTTGTGGGTTCTTCCTCAATATTCGCGTAGTGTACACGACATCTATGACGACGATTACAAATATGGGTCTCCATATCCCCATGGGAGGGCCTCGGAACCAATTCCGAATTCCGAATTCCTTGGCATGCGTCGTGGCTGGTAACGAAATAATTCACAACACTGCACTCCTCTCGACCTCTCACCAACCCCTCGCCCAATGTCTTCCCAGGCAGAAGAAGCCGCCATAGACGCGCATTCCCGTAGCGCCCTCACCACCGCCAAACGGAACCTCCGCTACCTCTACGACCCCAAGACTGCCCCAGCCTCCTCGCTCCCCTCGCACCGCCGCACCCGCGCGTTCCTCCGCGTCCTCCGCTCCTCCATCATTTTCGTATTCTGGCGTCTTGTCAGATATGCAAAATACGTGGCGATAGGGTCGTTGATTGCGACAATTGGTGCTGGAGTGTTCGGCACGGTGGTGAGTGGAGCCGGATTCGTTCTCGCGCCGACGGGGATCGCGGGGACGATTGTAGCAGGGACCATTTGGGGTGCTGGGGGGTTTGTGGTTAGGAGGTTACATAGGAGGTGGGAGAAGGGGCATGGATATGGGGAGGTGGAGGAGAAGCAGGAGGAAGCGAGAAGTCCTGTTAAGAGGATGGAGACAGGTCCCGACGCGGTTCCTTGGTGAGGACTTCGCACATATCGCACCGGGTATCAATCAGCAGCACAAATCGCATTGCTCCACAGTGGGCAACCGGGGGTGTGGTGCTATAGGAATCGAGACGGAAACGCAGTCACGATCTCGACAATCACGAACATCACGAGCTATGTTTGCATGAATCGGCAGCGTGGATACTATTCCCCCGATATGTTTAGGAGAGGTCATTGCGCTCCATGCTCTCTCGAACAAGCCCCTATCCGAGCACGTCTTCCGGGGGAGCCTCAGCCTCTTCGACGAATTTCGCATAGGCACCGTGGACTGCACGTTTACGCCTGCCTTGTTGCTGCTCGTGGGCTTGAGGGTCAGCTATGGCTCGCTTCGGCAAAGACGAGGTGGACGGGGTGCATATACCTTCTGTTTTGTCGGCAACACCGATCAATACTGTAGCAACGTCTGCTACACCAGATTCGTCCCGTTTGATGTTATCTCACAGAGGTGTGAGCCATGAGAGTGCCATGACCATGGGCGGCGAACGGCGCACTACGTACCGTCTCTCTTCTCGGCTACACCGATCAAGACCGTTGCGACATCTGCGATGCCGGCATCATCCCGTTTTGAAGGGATGACGTCTAGTGGGGGCTTAGCTGCGCCGTCTTTATTTCAGTGTAAGAAGGGCT
Organism: Westerdykella aurantiaca; assembly: GCA_030412805.1. NCBI lineage: Eukaryota > Fungi > Ascomycota > Dothideomycetes > Pleosporales > Sporormiaceae > Westerdykella > Westerdykella aurantiaca. The sequence goes on from JASJFJ010000003.1 coordinate 6,275,427, forward strand.
CGCGTACTGTCCCTCTTATCTGCTACGCCGATGAGGACAGTAGCAACGTCGACTACTGGGAGGATATTAGTTTCTTCCATCTTCAAGATATATTCCGATCAGTGGAACGCTTGCCATCGTTGTTGATAGGAGCTGCAAGAGCTGGAACCGCTGACAGAACTGCAAAGAGAATCTGAAGCTGCATGATCACGACTACATTAAAGAGATTGAGCTGAAGCTGCTGTTTGGAAAGATCTGAACACACTCTCTTCGCACAGCGGGTCGGAAAGACTTTATATGTCACCGAACAAGCAGATTCTCCTTGCCCACTGTGACCGCCTCCCGATGACTTCCCACTTCTTCAGTAGGGCATATATTGCACCTTCTTCCTTTTCAGGATGTTGCTCGCCACCCTAGCTTTCTGGGGGTGGAGTGAATGGGGTTGCACTTGCATGTGTTTCGAAGATCGATCAATTCCGCGTGACCACTCCAGCACTGGGTTGGATATTGGCACTATCTAACTACTCTCCTTGCCTATGTGGGTAGGGGTCTTCCCCATACGGTATCATAATTGTAAGCAGAGTATATGCGGGGTTATCGTCACCTCGATCGATGTCGTCAAAGTTGACCAAGTTACAGGTTGCAGTTTGAGGCCCCTGGCAAATCTGAATCAAACGGATACACAATATGTACACTTAGGACAGTTACAACTATGGGCACAGACATTTGAATGCTGAATATACTCCAATGCCGTTGAATTTATTCCCTTTTCTGTGTTTCAACGGCCTGAAAGAGTTCGCCACTGCTGATTCCATAGCATGCATCCCAAATCGGACGCAGTGTTCCTCCCCACATGCTTACGCCAGCAACTCGTATACACTAGTGGGGACTAAACACGAACACAACGGGCTTTCAATCATGATCACCTCGTCCTATCACCACTATGAAACGCGAAACATTTCTTCTAAGGAGGTTACTCATCATATCCTTGCATGATTGCGTTATGACCTCCCGCTTTCAGCTTATGATAAAGCGTACCCGTGAAGAGATCATGAATGCACCTGATGCGGGGTAGACTATACTCAATCCGTGGGTTGTTGTAAAACTGGAATATCTAATTCTTGGATCGCCGGCCGGACATTCGAAATTACATGCGAATATTTCCATGTCTTATACCGGCGTCCGCGCCATACTTTACAACCTCAGAGACCAAATCAAGATGACGGACGCGTTAGAAGGACTCATATCCGCCTGGAAGCGGAAACAAGTTGCATCTTCAAACACTGATTACGAAAAACTGGACGCAGAGACGTTGCTGAAGGCTGGTGACAGCCCGGACGATGGTTCAGAAAGAACATACCTCCCCGACGATTTATTGCTCGCACAGCAGCATCATGCGAGATGGATAATACGGTTGCAAGCGGTGGTTCTGTGCATTTCCACCTTACTCTGTTTTGTTTTAGGCTCGTTGTTTGTTTCGAAAGAGCCCACCATGGCGCAGTGTGTGGAGAAGACCAGTCTTTGGTGTAAGTGAATGAAGCAAGGAGAAGTCAATGTTTATCCGCCGATCCGCCAAATGCTGACTATATGAAGCTCCTGCCAACGCTGCTATAACATACTCAGAGTTCGATTTCGAGAACGACTTCGCGCATAAGACCAAGTACCGAGGACCGCCGACCCCAGAGCTGGAGAGGAATTGAGAGGAACTATGGTGGTGTGAGTCTGGTTTCGCTATCTCTTTGATCACAATCAGTTGCGCCACACCTTTTCCATCCAAATCCATGCAATTCACTCGACTGACGAAAGCCATCGAAACATCAGTAAGCGGCGTCCGCTTCCCCGGTGACAGAAGTCAGGCCTTCTGGGATCGGCTGGATCACAGGCAAGGTACGCATCTGGTCGCACGCTCTCCCGACCATGTCATCTATGGATCGGATTCGATTCATGCCGTCATGCTCGAAAGGTATCATGGCCTGAACGCTCGCATGGATTGGGACAATCGATATTTGCTGAACCAAGCCAAACTCCTGTTAGTTCACTCAAACTAAAAAATACCTGAGTAATCATTGCACCACGAAGACAGCACGCAGATTAACAAGTCAAATTTACCGTGGCTAAATTCGTATATTTGTAATGAATATAGTTAAGTATGAATGACAGCAAGGAAGAGGGAGTCGACTAGAACCTAACTGTAGACCTTTTCGGTTCAATATGTGTATCGTTATTTGACAGGTAAACTCCATCTTCCTTTTTTAGCGGCGTTCAGCGGCAATGAACACGTATCCTATTTCCTTGAGTCCTTCCAAGCTACGTGCAACTTCCAGAAGTTTTTCATCAACCTCCCCATCAAGGGAGAGAGCCTTTTTCTCCAAATACTTGCAGATAGGACGAATATGATCGCGGACATTGGTGTACTCAAGAACTTTGAATCCAGTTTCGTGCAGGAGGTTCTTGAGATCGTCCCCTGAAGGCAATGCGGGAACCTGGAAGAGTTCATGCCAACAAGCAATGGCCTCAGGATTCGGGCATCCAGCATCAAGAACTAAGTCCGCAATGGAGAGGCGGCCGCCGCCGAGACGAAGAACCCTCGCAATATTGGCAAGGGCGGTGCGCCTGTCATCCATGTGCACTATGGATTCGATTTGCATATGCACCATCGAAGGATGCGTCGCCAAATGGCAGGTCCATAGCATTGGCAAACTCGAAATTGACTTTCCCGGCCTCAATGATGTCGTCGTATGCAGCCTTGGCAACTTCAATTTGGTGGTTGCTGAGAGTGACGCCGGTGATCTGGACATCGTAGGACGTGGCAATTTGGGCGGCGGATTTGCCAGTGCCGCAACCGACGTCGAGGATGTGTTGTCCTGGGGTGGACGACAGCAGTTCAGCAACTTCGCGAGTCATTCGCTCAGTGGCTATCTCCATAGGCTCATCTGGCTTTTCGAGACTTTCCCAGTAGCCAACGTGGATGAAACCTGCCATGACGTCCGCCATCGTCGCCGTATGCTCGTCGTACATGGCACCAACATCGGTGGCTGTTGGTTGAGGAATCGCTGCCATCTTTGAGAACAAGGAAAAATATTGTTAAGAGAGTTGTTTCTTCCGCAGGCGGTGGAGAGGTGAGACTGGAAGTAGGGGCGAGTGCCCAAGGAAGTAGGGTTCATTTTATAATTTTCTGACCAGGCCCAGCGGGGTACCTATACCCGTGGTTGGTCTGATTGACCGGAATCACCTGGCTGTAGATTACACCCGTGTTCGCTGACTGCATAAGTATGGCTGCAATTCCCAGTGGCTCTGTCCCAGGAATTCGCTTAGTGGGACTCTGCTGAACTTGCACTCCTAGGAGGAACCATTGGAAATTTGGGGATGAAGTATATGATTCAAGTCTTTCCGTGTTGTGGAAAAAGGGTGGGGAAATAAAATAACCATTATGATTAAAAGTTTCGTGTCTCTGTTTTCGCCGTTCAACCTACCGTACTGTACGATGGTTTTATGATATAAGACAGGTGCAGGAGCGCCATATTACATCCTCGAAAGGTCATTCAGGTTATGTGGACTTCTTTGCCTCGCGCCGTTCCCAGCGAATACGGGTCGGCTTCATGGGTCCAGAGAACAACGATGAATAATCTGTCTTCGGAACGCCTGTCTTTCCTTCCAAATTGGAAAAACGCAAATGACGGACCATAGTCCCCACAATAACAGACAAATTGAGATAAGCGAACTTCTCTCCAACGCAGCGGTGACGTCCGGCGCCGAAGGGGAGATAGGGACTGGATGTGCCTTTAGAAATGGCCCCATACCCATAATCGACAATGTCGTCCTTCTCGTCTATTTTCGGAGTTTGGGTCTCCCATCGACGAGGCTCCCACTTCATGGCATTTGGAAAAAACTCGTCGCTGAGAGCTGTCACTCCTGGTGCGGCAAGCAATATATGAGAAGTAGGAACCACGTAGGGCGTGCCAGGGACCGGGAGCGGGTTCTTTACTTTACGCATGATAGAATGGATGGATGAATGGATACGGAGAGTCTCTCGAATCACATTTTGAAGAAGTGGGAGGTTGTCAAGGTCCTTGTATTGGAGGGGAGGAAGCTTGTTGTCAGGACCTCGCTCCAGATTGGCCAACTGCTCTTGGTACAGCTCCTCGGCGACAGCTGGTTCAGAGGCCAGACGAAGCATAATCCAAGAGCTAATTGATGAAGACGAGTGTTGACCGGCCATCAGCAGCGTGATCATGATATGGGCGATCTCCTTGTCCGGTAAAGGCTGTCCACTCTTGTACGTGCATTGTATCAGATTTCCGATCATATCCAACTCTTCCGGACCCTTCTCATTGGCCGACCTTCGTTTGTTGATAATGTCTTCGTAGATAGCGCGCATCTTGGCATGGGCGGCATCACGCTTCTTGTTGTGTGGTAAAGGCGCCCATGGTAGAAGGAAGTTGATCGGAGAGAAGCCCTTGTCCAGATCATGGTAGAGGGCCGCAAACTCGGTAGTAAGCTTCGACCGTACTTCTTTTCCTTGGAGGGCACTTCCGGCAGTGAAGATAGTAATTTCAGCCATGGCTGAGGAAATGTCGACCTCTCCTGAGTTCCCATCAAAATTTGGCGATGTCTTAAGATAGTCCTCGACTTCCTTCTCAATCAACGGGACGTGTGCCTCAAGTGCAGCTTGGGACAGCCCGAACTTGATAAATTTCTTCTGCTCGATGAGCTTTGAATTGGGACAGTCATAGCACACGTCCGATCCAAACACAGGTGTCGTTAAGGGACTGTATACTTCCTCCGCATTGACATCTTTGAGCTTGCCATTGAGAATGAACTCGTTGCCCTTTATGCCCAAGTAGACCGTAATCGGACGTCCGAGGAGAATGAAGGTGAAAATATCGCCATACTAAATTGAACAAGACGCGTCAGATTTGCTTTCAATCGCACAAACGGATCACGGTGGGCCCTCTACCTTCTCGCGGCAGGAAAAGAAGAAATCGTATGGATCGATGCCATAGTGAATTGCACTGCCTATGAATGGCACCCAATGGAAGACGAGGGGCGGTCTGTGTCTGTTTACGAGGCGAAACAGAAGCTGGTAGACGAGATTAAGCGCAATTATTGCCAGAAAAGCCAGCAGGCCATAGGCCCCAATCAAAGGCCAGGACATGAGGAGCGAACGGATGAAGTCAGACAGCCGCAAGTAGGGAAGGGTAGGGAACCATCGGTTGTTGGAAGAGGAAAAGAGAAAGAGGGTTTGAAGGAAAGGAGGTATTATTAGGTACCTGAGCCGCAATGTTTTCTTGGCAATGTTGTGCCACAAAATCATCGACCCATTTCACTCCCACCGGCATGCCGTAGGTCCGCGTGCGTTTGTGGCTTGGCTATCCGCTAGCGGGCTGCGGCCCGCTCACCGTCACCATCCGTAGACCAATGAGCAGCGATTACCAAGCGCGCGTTTAGCTTATGTACTCAACAAATTGATCTTTACACATCCCACGCGCCAAGCAGGGGTCTCTTGGTTAGTGGCGGGTCCTTAATCCAACGTTCACGTCACGCATCGTTCACGCCATCTACCAAGGACACGATACAGAACGGTATAACGTGTTCTATCAGTCAGCGGGACACATCAGTCAGTGGGACACCCCACCCAGATCGGACGCGCTTTTCAACTAATAGTGCCACAACAACAAATTCAATTAAGCTAGAAATTGAGACATAGATTCTTCAGCTACTAGTGCACTGGCGCCTATTATAACCTTGTATATAGCATTTCGTACAGGTTAGTAGTGCGCGCTGCCGTGGAGGAGGTCGCTCGTCTGGCACCACCTCTGGCACCACATTATCTAGCTGCTCTACCAGTTGCCGGCCTGCCTGCGCCTGTAGAGCCCCCCATGTGCGATATACCTACGGCGGACATCCTGCTTGTGTTTACGGCGCTGATTTATAGCTCGGAGCTCAGTATTCTCTCTTGCAAGTATGACGGCTGAGTTCATAGCTATCTAACAACCTTTGATAAGCTGGTTGATCGCCTGGCTTGTCGGGCTCTGTGACTGGCGCCGGAGTAGCTGCTTAATGAGGCGAGCCTGCTGCTCGAGCTGAGTAGTCGTATGAGGTGTCTCTGCTGTCCAGGGCTCTCCATGTGAGGTTGATGGAGGTGATGGAGTCTTGTTGATGACTGTCAGGGATGATAGTATACGCTGTGGATCGGCTGGCACAAGGCCTGTAGCCTGGAAGCCGCTTCTAATCGTCTGCTCAGTGAATACTCTAGGCCGTGCTTCTATGTAGAGTGAGAGGAAGTCGAGCTTGTTGATGTGGTGGACACCCTGCCGAGCCAGCTCCTGTACACCCTGCCCATATGCTTGCTTAAGAGGAGAGAAGCAGCTAACGTCGAGCGGCTGGAGAAGGTGTGATGTATGTGCAGGCATACAGAGGGTGATTATCTTCTTCTCTGTACAGTAGGTGTCGAATTCTGGTGTTGTATGGCTGCTATGGCCGTCAACAATAAGCAATCGATGGGTGCCAACTGTACGCGACCTTGTAGAGCTGTCGAAGTGCTGCAGCCAGGCTAGACCAAGCTGATCAGTTGTCCAGCCGTTATTGCTAACAGCTAGCATCCAGTCTGCAGGTAGGCCTTGGTACCAGATATCCTAGTAGACCTTGCCAGGGAAGATAATAAAGGGTGGAATTGACCATCCAGACGCGTTGATACATTCAATTGCAGTAACCCACTCGCGATTGCCTGGCTGTATCGTCGCTCGTCGACCTATAGTATTAGAGCTATTAACTACCTTTGATGTAGCTGCGACACCTATTATAAAGCCCGTCTTATTAAAGTTGTAGATATCCACGTCAAAGATGCTATGCAACAGGCGCGTCTTGTCTACGCGCTTAAACCATGCGCCGATTGCCTCTAGATCCTCGCATCTGGCGCGCTGTGCATGGAATCGACGGTTCTACTTCGTCTGGAGCTCTGGCTAAGTCTTAATAAATCGATCAACCCAGCATTTGCCAACTGGCTGGGGGGGAGATGTCTGGCCGCGCGCAGCCAGTAGATGGTCTGCCATCCGCCGTACGTCGATAATCTGAGGTGGAAATCCACGTCGGTCGAGCCCTAGTATCCACTCTACCAGAGACTGCTCCTCTAATGGGCATAGCTTTCGCTTCTGGGCGTTGCTTGAAGCTTGGGGGAGGGCTCCCTTGACACGTCTATGTAGGGTTGATCGAGGGATGTCGTATAGCTGAGCAGCCTGTCAAAGACTTGAAACCTGCTTAGATTGAATTGGCTGCTTTGATATAGCTAGTCTACCTTCCCTCTGGAGCTTCTGGACGTTGTGTTGTGGTGGCATCGCGAGTTTGGTGGAAGACGCGTCGTGATTTTGGTGGGGTGTCCCACTGACTGATGTGTCCCGCTGACTGATGGAACACGTTATGTACTTCCTACTTATGGATCCATCCATCACTGTGAAGCACACGAAGCACATACGGATCTTGGCCATAGACTCTGGACTCCCCAGGTCGCTGGCATAATGCCAGCACCACAGGCACCCATGCGCTGCACCTCAGCAAAACAGTGCTGCGCTAACCTACTTCGACCTCCGCTCGGAATGTAGTATGCGTGGCAGTTGATGCCCTCGGCCTTCCAGGAACTCCTGCACCTCCTCCCACAATCGCTCCTGTAATATTTGGCCACTGCGGCTTTCAGCAAATCTTGACAATCTGCAACTCCACATGACATATTAGCCAGAGATCGACGCGGAGGAATTAAGTGAGATATGAGGATAAAGGTCTGATTCACCTGTGTGGTTTGCCGTCCCGCAGGTACGCCCCATGCATGTGAGCACCGCGAGCCAATGCCGCGTAGACGTGTAAAGCACTTCCCTGCTGATTCGATCTCGCCGAGGTCAGATGGATAATCCGCGTCGCCAGACTGCTGGGGAAAAAGTTCGAAGCACAGAAGCCGGGCGTCGTGATCACCACCGTAGGAGACTCGGGGTCGCCATCCAGTCTTCGGGCCATCTCGCGTCCAAATAGCGCGAGGAAGAGCTTCGCGAGGTAATATTGGTTATCGGAATTGCCAAGGTTCTCGCGTTGCCTGAAGGCTGACAGAATCGACGGGTGATTCGCGGCAGTACGCTCCTTAGAGACAGGATAGGTTGTCTACGCATGACCCTCTGAGCTCACTAGAACAATGCACGGGGATGGAGAAGTGGGTCCAGGGATTGTGTCGGGCTTTCGGAGTAGTGGGAACAGCCGTAATGCGAGGTAAGCCGTACTGAGAAAGTTCACCTGGAACAGAGGGCTGTACCCATCGGCAGTCATATGGTCAACATGGCCAAAGAATCCCGCGTTGATAAGGGCTAGGTCGAGGTGGATCCCGTCAGCATTGAGCCGCTCCACGAAGTTGTCGACCGACGAAAGACTTTCCAGATCCAGTTCTACGACCTGCACTATAACATGAGGCATGTCATCCTCTAGCTCACGCTTGATGTGATCGCTTTGGCCAGGTCTCTTGCCCCAAGGATGAGTAATTGTGGACCTAGCCTGGCGAGCTGACGTGCCGCCTCGAGACCGACTCCGGAAGTTTCTCCTGTCACCAAGATAGATTGAGATTTCAAGTAAGTATTGGCGGGTAGTGGTGGAGGCCGTCCTGTGATCTTCTGACGCATTGCATATGCAAGCGGGCCACCAGAGGTGAAGTTCAAGATCGCTGGACTGGCCGCTAACATTCTCAAAGGCTCAGGCAAAAAAGATGCCATGGTGGTTGATATGTTGGGAGGGAATGGGTGTCGTGGTGGATGAGGTATACACCACTCCTTTATATAGTCTAAAAAGGACAGAAGGTAAGACGGGCATAATTCCGAGGAAAGTGCCGAAAGTCAGGAATCAACTCTAATAAAGTTGTAACATTGCGAAGGGCACTAGCTACTAGAATGTACACGGGTGGACAATTTCTCTACGGTATTTTCACGAGAAAATGAGTTAACGACACAATTAATAATGATTTGGTGGGCTGCTAATCTAAAGTCGTCATTAATTCCTGCCCCTATATAGCCATCTCTTCGATGGGGGAAGCGCTACTCCGCTTGCTTGGTGTACAACCAAATAGCATGAATGCAACTGGCATTTGTCAAGCTGGATCTTAGAACAGGTCTATTCTATTTAATTTTCACTGATAGTGCCCTCATCAATACTTTTGACTGGGTACTAGCCTAGATCTTCCCTAAATAGTCTGCTCTGTTACGATCTCTCCAGTTCACTGTCGAACCCCTCGCGAAGCCAGCCATTCCGCAGTCACGCCTCGAAAATCTCGCGGCTTGTAGAGTCTAAATACTTCAGCTATGGGGTTCTACTTTCGAACCGAATTCACACCCAAATCCCTATAGAGCATGTCAACATACTATAATATCTGTTAGGCCAGCACACAAATGAGGAAACGATGGTTCAAGTCCTACCGGAAGAAAATCAAACAACGCGAAAGGCACTTTGCGACCACAGATATAACGACGGCGAATCCAGGCATTCGTCCGAGCCACGTCGCGCTAGCGCTCGCCCAGGTTCGGCACCTCCAAAGCGCCGGTCAAGTACGCCGCAGCCCACAGAGACTGCGCTTCGTAGACGATGGGTGCGCCCGTGGTACGAAGAAAGCCGACATATACAATGGACCGTTCATGAGATGGTGGCTGATGACTGGGTATTACGAAGCGGTGTAGATGATAGTCATTCTCACATCGAAGCGGGGCCGGCGGCAGTGCCCCGGTTTCGCTCAAGAATTGGGAGCTCCGTGGTAATATCCTTGTCCTTTTGTTTTTGGAGATTTAGCCAATGGGCCTGAGTCTTCGTGTCGAAAGAGCATGTGGACGGTAGGCCCACTGCCAGTTGCTCGTCTGGTTTGAACAGAGTGGCGCGCATGCCACCCAGTGGCGCAAATCACGACGTCGGCATGCAGCTCCTTTACGTTGTCAAGGACGATGGCTTCTTTCCCGAGACTTTTGATGCCTTGACGGTGTATCTTTACCCTCTCTCCGGAGTGAATGTCTGTGCTCCCCATAGTTCTGGGTGCGTCATGACCCCTAAGGTCGCTGGGCTCCACATAAGGCTGTCGACACCTAGGAGCGGTTTGAGGTCCCGCCCGTTAGCGCTCTTTTCGTATTTAGACGGCTGGAGGATCAAGTACGCCAGAAGGCGCCAGAAGTTGATAACGAAGAACTGGGCCAGTCGCCCCGCATGGTGGTGCATTAAGCGTTGCCACAAGGAGGGCCTTTTCACGGCCGCAAATGGATTGGGCGAGAAGAAACCCATGAGACGACAGTTATTCAGTCGGAAGCTTGGCTGACCGAGGATAGTGAGAGGAGTCATCATAGATGGACCGCCACCTTCTTCACGTATCACCCAGTCGACAGTCTTCCCGGCTCGGAGCAATAGATATACAGCATCGAAGGCGGACTTCGATCCTCCATATACAACGACGTGGCGGATGGCGGCATTGAAAACACGGCATGGATTCGTGGCTTTAATGCCACGCTCTCCTCTTCTGCTATTTCTCACTGCGTGCCAAAATTATGTTAGTTATCTCAATGTTCACTTGCGCTTTCACAAATACAAGGGCAGTTTAACAACACAGGAAGTTCCTACATACTCGCCATTCACTCGACAATGCGGCTAATGCTTGCTCGATCCATCCATGAGCGGACCTTTTGACATGCTACCAGCAGAATGTTTTCATACTCAAGCCAGTCTAGCGGCATCGTTGCACAGATAGAGAGTCCAGACCCCGGACTTTGTCTTACGGATTCAGAACGGGAAGCACTTCACAGTTTGTTGCGATTGCTGTGCCCCACTGATTTTTATCAGCTTCCGATTACCATTCGACAGATTTCCTCAACCACAAAGTAAAACGACAGCACAGGATGTACCCGCCACAAACACCTCTTGGCGCTCTTGGCAAATAGCCATTAATATTTCTCTCAGTTACTCACTCTCAGTTACTCACTCTCACTCACTCAGTCCCACTCTCACACCTTAACTGCTCTCGCTAGACTGCTCTCTCTCACACCTGGACTGCTCTTTCTCTCTCTCTCAACTGAAGTGCTCTCTCCAGTTCACTCCTTCCCGCTGTGGTCGACGCCCAACTGGCCTCTCGATTTTCTGCGCCCATGGACAATTCTAAGAACGACTTTGGCCCCGGAAGAGGTCACAGAGTGTATACCCCAGGACGGGGGCCTGGTCACAAAGGACCCAACCGAGCCATATGCTTCCGTTTCGAACAAGGCACATGTAAGTAATCGCAGCAGTATGACCGTAGATGGCGTGATGTTCATCACTGAAACAAAAACAAACAGGCAAGTTTGGAAGCAGATGCAGATTCTCCCACGACCGAGGTCCAAACCAAACATATGATCGGGGATCCACTCCAAGTGAGAAGGTTATGGAGGGAACATTGGTCGAACAGCACGCGAGAGCAAACTACACCTCCTGGAGAAGTCTCATACGAAGGCCGGCTTTAGCAAACAATTTCAATAGCATGCAGGCAATGTGGGACGGCGCCCTTGAGATCTGTATGTGACCTGCTACTTACTTTGCTAAAAGAATTAGACCCCGCTTACACACACGTTACTAGTAAACGGCGACGATCGGGACTTGAAGCAGAACCTACCAAAAGATTTGGACAATGATGAATACCACGGCCGACATCATATGTTGACTCTCTTAAACCAACGCGTCCAGACGACCAAGCACGAATCCTTCATCGGAGCCTCGCGGTCGTTTCTGCTTGTCATGAGTCATGCAGCCATGGTAGACTGCCTCTCAGTGGACACTTACGTTGGAAGCTTGTACAACTTCATGTCGGGAGTGAATGGTACGCGTGCCATCCCATTCTTCCAACATCTATGCGAGATACTTGCCGCTACTCATACGGAGAGCTCTCCTAACACATCAATTGAAACCATTGATACAACCTTGGTTGCGCTCTCTTCTGCTCTCTCAGAATTACTACAGCGTGAATCTCGCGCCAGATTCAATGAATCTCTTCCAGGCCTTATCGATTCACTAGAGGCTACTGCTCATCTAATTACCGAGAAAACGTCGAAGATAACCGCCGCTACCCTTCTTCGCCGAGTTGAAAGCCTTCGTACTGTCGTTGCGCGTGCAACCGGATTACTCTCCCGGGAACATAATGCCAGATGTGAAAGAACTTCGGAATGGCTCCCCAGCTCCGCATACGAACGTGATATGGACTTTCCTGGCGGCCGTCACAACAATGACAAGCCTGATATCACAGATATTGATATATTCCCAACTCGAGATGAGATTATGAGCGGAGCGACTGAGTTCCTTCCATCTACCGATCGAGATCAGCCGCATTTCCTTGCCAGTAAGATCGAAAGACATATCGACACTCATTTTCGACTCCTTCGTCACGATATCTTCGGCACACTGAAGGAAAATCTCGGATGTGTTATGCAAAGCATTATGAATGACCCAGGTCAACTCACGTATTTGAAGCCCGAGCTCGGAGAAATTCGTACCTACGCCTATTTGAACGCCTTTGTAGCTTTCCTTGAGCTCAACAAAAGGGGTGAATTACAAGTCCGCATGTCTTTCTCTCAGCCTAAATCTCTTGGCAAGAAGCCGAAAGGAGATCGGCGCAAATGGTGGGAGGATTCAAGGCGATTAGAGGAAGGAGCACTTCTGTCATTCATCTGGATGCATGACTCCAACGTTCAGCACCTATTCTTCACAGTGGCCGAAAGGAGCACGGATATCAACCAGGACAACAGTTTGACTTGTTCAGACAGTACAGCGACCGTCACTATCAAGTTGACTTCACCTAAACCAGTAGACATTGAAGCCTTGCTTCGTTTGAGCTATCAAAAGCTTCGGGGCGTTTTACTGGAATATCCACATGTTCTGCCTGCTACGTTCGTTCCCGTCCTCGAGAATTTGCAGCGCATGCAGAGGATGAGTCGACTGCCATTCTTGGAATGGATTATTCCCGATCGCATCGACGGCGACTCAGGCATCAAGCTGGATATTCCGCCGCCTCTGTACGCGCGGAAGCCTGGGTTTTCCTTTTCTCTCGCACCTATACTCAAATCAGGTAGCCCTTCAATGTCGCTCTATCCGTTATCATCTGGTAACAACCCGTTCTTCCTTGCCGATTTGGAGGCAAACACTCAACTCGATCGGGGACAATGCATTGCCCTGGTTGCAGCACTTTCGCGAGAATTCGCATTCATACAAGGGCCCCCAGGGACGGGAAAGTCCTTTCTTGGGGTTCAAATGATGAAGGTTCTTCTCGATGTTAAGAACAAGGCCCATCTAGGTCCAATTGTTGTTGTGTGAGTGGGATATATGTTCTGGATGCCTGTTGTTGTTCGCAGCTAATAATGCCAGTTGCTATACTAATCATGCCTTGGATCAGTTTTTAGAGCATCTGATTGACACCGGAATCAGAAAGATTATTCGCGTTGGCGGGCAAAGTCGGTCGGAGCTGCTTGAACAACACAATCTCCGACATATAACGAAAACCGAACTGAAAAGCAAACATGAGAAATGGCAAGCTGCTACTGCCTATAAAAGCCTGGAAGATTGTGAAAAAAGATCGAAACACATCTTAGCTCGGTTGCATGGGATATCGAAGCATGTAGAGTGGCGAAACTTTGAGCATCACCTTGCAAGGCATTACACTCGCATACACGGGCAATTCCAGACAGTTGACGAAGATGGGTATACTCACATTGGTCGACATCCCTTTGATATCTGGGCGACTGGAGGTCCCCTCAAGGACCGTACCTTTGCACAACCGGCAACAGGGCCCCGAACGGTGGATCCAGCCACCATCGATCAGATCATCCAGAAGGCCACAACAAATGTACAGTCGCTTGAATTCACGGAAAGGAGGATGATTGTCGACCATTGGACTCGAGAGTTGCAGGAAGAGGTCGCCAAAGAGTTCTTTGAAGTTGTTAAAGATGCTGAAAATACCCAACGCCATCTGACCAACGTTCATGAGGAGATCAATCGCCGAGTATTGCAAAGTGCCGACGTTATCGGTTTAACGACAAGTGGCCTTGCTAAAAACATCTCAACTTTACAACACGTGTACTCAAAGGTGGTCATCTGCGAGGAAGCTGGTGAGGTGATGGAGCCGCATATTATTTCCGCGCTTTTACCCACTGTGGAACATTGCATCCAAATCGGAGACCATCAGCAACTACGCCCTTCCATCAACAACTTTCTTGATCTGTCCCTTGAGAGTGCTCGAGGAAGCTTGTATCAGCTCGATAGAAGCCAATTTGAGCGACTATCCGTTGGCGAGCCAGGGAGGCCATCAATGCCCGTTGCTCAACTCGATATACAAAGACGCATGCGCCCGGAGATATCTAGTCTGATCCGAGAGACGATTTATGACAAATTGATCGACCATGTAAGCACGACCACGCTTCCCAATGTTGTTGGTATGCGCAAGAACGTGTTCTGGCTCGATCATGACAATATGGAGGACACAACTCAAGCCGAGGTACAGCATGTAAAATCCAAGTCCAACAGCTGGGAAGTTGGAATGGTTCACGGCTTTGTGCGCCATATCGTTCGTCAAGGGGTCTACGCCAGCAGCGATATTGCAGTGCTTACACCATACACTGGACAACTACAAAAGCTACGTTCGGCAATGCGGAACGATTTCGAGATTGTGCTCAGCGACCGGGATCAGGATGCTCTTGTCAAGGATGGATTCACTATTCAAGATTCGTTAAATGATCATAGCGACGTAGCGCAGAGCAACAAATGGAAGCCTCTGGAGAAGAAAAAACTTAGTGAGCTTCTCCGCATAGCTACAGTCGACAATTTCCAGGGCGAGGAAGCTAAAATCGTAATCATTTCCTTGGTCAGGGGTAATAAAGAAAGAAAGGTTGGATTTCTTAGAACCCCGAATCGGATCAATGTTCTTTTGAGCCGGGCACAGCATGGCATGTATCTCATTGGCAACACCAACACCTATTCGAACGTACCTATGTGGCAGAAGGTAATCGAAATGCTACGCGCTCGAGATTCCGTAGGACACGCTCTATGCTTGCGTTGTCCCCGGCATATGGATACGCCAATCCAGATCCAAGAGCCAGAGGACTTCGCAAAGTTCAGCCCGGAAGGTGGTTGTCGCGAACCTTGCATGGATCGACTTGCAGACTGCGGGCATCGATGTCAGGCGAGGTGTCATTCCAAGGCTATGCACGAAGTTTTCAAGTGCGCACAGCCTTGCCAGCGCCGACATGAGCATTGCGGTCACTCTTGTCAAAAGCCTACCTGCGGAGAAGAATGCGGAGACTGCATGGTGGAGATGAATAATATACAACTCCCGTGCGGTCACAGCAGAGACGAAATTCCCTGTCATCTAACCCGGCATCTCAGCACCATAACATGTAATGTTATCGTTGATAAGAAAGTTCCTAGCTGTGGCCATACAGTCCAGGTATGCTGTTCCCAGGATGTCACTGAGGAGACTTACAAATGCCCATCTCCTTGCGAAGCCATCTTGCAGTGCGGCCACGCCTGCCCAGGTGAATGTGGGCGCTGCAAACCCCAAAACTCTGAGGGAAAGTCTTTCGTCGAACACAAACAGTGCAAAAAAGTATGCGGGAGACGTTTTGGGACTTGTAGCCACACCTGCAACAAACGATGTCATGATGGGTCCGACTGCGGCCTTTGTATGCGCAGTTGCGAGGCAAGTTTTATCATGCCGTCCAAGATGAAAGATGCTAATAATGTCCAGGTAGTATGTAAGCACTCAAGATGCACCCTGAAATGCCATGAAGCCTGCGCACCATGCATTGAGACATGCACATGGTCTTGCCCACACCAGGGTGACTGCACAATGCCTTGTTCAGCACCTTGCGATCGACTCCCATGCAACAAGCGCTGTACTAAATTTCTTCCATGCGGTCATCAGTGCCCTGGCGTTTGCGGAGAATATTGTCTACCGGAATATTGCAAGGAGTGCGAAGTGAAACTCGACGCCCAGGTCGACCTCATCATGTTCCTGCAATACCGAGAGATTGACGTAGATGAAACCCCGGTTGTTGCCCTCGCTTGTGGGCATTTCTTTACTACAGAGACTTTGGATGGTAAGTAAGGAAAGATCTCTATGAAACTGCGAAAACGGCTTCGTTTGCCTTTCTAGATCCACATACCTTAATTTGATAGATATTTTGCTGACGCCATATTTCAATATGTAGGCATGATGGGGCTAAACGAAGTATATGACATTGATCCTGCTAGTGGCAACATCAGTGGTTTACTAGACATATCTTCTACAATAGCTCCGACTATTCCGAAGTGTCCTCACTGTCAGTGTCCCATTCGACAATATGCAACGCAAAGATACAACCGACTCATCAATCGTGCCGTTATCGACGAGATGTCCAAGCGCTTCATTGTCACGGGCCAGGCGGATCTGCAAGAGTTAGAAGGCCGGATAGTTGCACTGGAGACGACATTAGAGGAAACTCGATTAGATGTCATAGAAGTTGGTCCGATCTTGAAATCATCGGACTCGCATGAACAAGTCCTAAAGGAGGTCACTTATAATCTTCAGAAGAGATACAAGACATCCTCCCAACTGCACGCTACCGTCACTCGACTTCAACACCGCGTAGCTCAGCGTCATGAACCAGCTCACAGGCTCCACGAAGCCATTTTACACGCGACGCGGCGAAACAAATCTGTCGATCATGCACTAGCAGGCCTCAACCTTCAGAACTGCGTTAGCGAACGGGACCACCGCATTACTCTTGCAGCGAAGATGATGGAGATGAAGATTAACTGTCTCACTATCGAAGACAAGTTCCGTATTATTTCCGCTGCAGAATCGCGATACGGCGACAGTGTGGCGTCCCTTACATTTCCGGGTGGTTCTCCGTTACCTCTGACCCAGCCATTCCTCGATTCTTGCGAGGCGTTCATCACTCGATGTAACGAGAAGATGCTTCCTAAACTTGCAGTCGAAGCATCGCTCTACTACGCGCGAGTTGCTCAGCTTTACAGCACTACCCGGCTCGCCGGATCAAAAGACCGCGAAATTGCTACCGAGTGTCACGATAAGGCGAAAACATTACTTCATGACGCAGAGAAGCTTTGTGCTCAACGCTTCCGCGATGCAGATACCCTCCTTCAAGCGGTCACCGAATCCCTCAAGCTTCTCCGAAAGGAATGGTATGAAGAGGTCACGGAAGACGAACTTGCCGAAATCAAGAAAGCTATGGTGAGCGGGCCCCGGGGTATTGCTACACATTCGGGGCACTGGTATAATTGTGAAAATGGGCATCCAGTATGGTTTTCCCCACACGTCAGTTGATGAGAACTAATTCTTTTACAGTTTGCGATTGGAGAATGCGGGATGCCTATGGAGCTTGCGCGATGTCCGGAGTGTGGGGCCAGTATTGGGGGACAGCACCATCAGGCAGTGGAGGGTGTGACGAGAGCAGATGACATGGAGCACTAGAATCCACCGAATGGGTCCCTCACGACAAACAAACTGGATCAAGCCGGCATATGTGTTTTTTGGTCTCCTCGAATCTCATGATCTTGGGTTCAACACTGTAACTACCAATTACAGTACCTTATCTACGGATTAAGCAGAGAAACGGGTGTAGAACGTTGTTAAAGTGATATTTCAACAGAACCCTCTGAAATATCCTATATCTACCAAAATGCCCCATTTGCGAACTTTTAATAACCTTGCCTCTTCACACTGTAGTATTACGACGTCAAAGAGGCTGAGTCTTACGGTATTGGTATAGACGGCTCTAACGATAATATAGACGCAGTCATGTCCTGTACATAATTGCGTAATCTATGAATCCTACGAGCCGCTAACCAGGGTAGGGCGGAAAATTGGGTGGAGGCTTAGCCCCTCACCCACTCGATCACCGTTGTGTGCATGTATAAGCAGGCATTAGATACTGTTGGTAGCACAGTATATAGCCTCTGACTGACCCTTATAGGTGCCTCATTCCCAAGCGAATATTCCACTAGTTCAATGCTCGTCGGACTTATATTCACCATAATCTAACCGTACGTCTACCGACGCGCCTGCATTGTTCCGAAAGCCTGGTCAGCACATTGGGGACTTGTTTTCCCGATATACGCACAAAGGTGTGCCAATTGATTGTGACCTGTTCTCCAGCCGTCTCTCCTGACTCGTTCGCCCAGGTCTCCAAGTTGTGGCACAGAGACACTCGCAGATATGCAGCCTAAACATTCGATTCTTCTCCTCTTGCTCTCCAGCACGATTTCTGGGTACCTTGTCCCAAACCCGCCTGGTAAATACAATGTCACGTTGACAACTGGCCGCCTGGTCGACTACACCCGCACCCTCAACAATTCCGCAAAGCCAACGCCTCGGACATTGATGTTGTCCGTCTTTCAACCTGCGAGATGCGCGTCCACTGTGCCCGTCTTTTACATGCCCAACAAAACTGCACTTTACCAGGGGCCATTTCTCCAAAAGCAGTTCAACGTCTCCGCCAACCTCACCCCGCTTTTCCTTGAGGCGCGCCTACCGGTGTGCCCAGACGATCCAAGCAGTTGCTTACCCTTAGATGATGATCGTATCCTGCTTTTCTCCCCTGGCTACGGCATCCCGCGCCTCTATTATAGTGTTCTCGCCTCTGCTATCGCCAGCGAGGGTTTCATTGTCATCACCATCGACCACCCCGAGGACGCAAACATCATTACCTATCCTGATGGCAACACAGTGTACGGTCCTGGCCCGAGCAACCCTACCCCAGAAGAGTACACCCGCTACGTGTACCCGCGCGCCGCCGACGCATCCTTTATTATTGATCAGCTCAGGAATGGAACCGCCATGGCCGAGCTCTTTCCCCAACGCAGGCCCAGACGTTTCCCGGTTGACCGAGTTGCCATGCTCGGCCACTCTCTGGGAGGTGCTGCGTCCGTCCTAGCTGCTGGTCAGGATACCCGCATTCGCGGTGCTATCAACTGGGACGGCACCCTCCACGGCTCGCTGCCCCTGTCCGGACTTCCCCAGCCGGTCCTATACATATCCGAAGCAAATGCTACCGACCCCACCTGGGTGGATGTATGGCCGTACTTGACGGGTCCGAAGCTGTGGGTCGAGATCGCAAACACCACGCATCAGACATTCTCGGATACGCCCACACTGTTGAAGGCGGCTGGGCAGAACCCGACGGCTTTTGCGGAGCTGCTAGGCACGATTGAGCCGGAAGAGCTTGTGCAAATCGTGGCGAAATATACGGCCGCGTGGATGAATGGGGCATTCGTAGGCAGGGTAGGAGGGCCGTTGTTGGAGGGGAAAGAGTCGGACAGGTTTCCAGAGGTCACGATCGTGAGAAAAGACAATTTTTGACATGGTGCAACTGGTCCCATGGGATTTGAACGAATCGCTATATTCAACAACCTGTGAGCGACGTTGTCCAGGAGCTCCTGAACTGTGAGACATTACATCTGCATATTCGTAATTGTACCCTTGGGAATGTTAGCATGCACATGACAAGTCGTGACCGAACCATATGTATCATCTTTGGCTGACAGATCCGCAATGACCACTTGTAGGGCGGCGATGTGCTAATCAATCGTGAGAGGCCAGTCGGTGTTGGTGGATGATTCCTGAACGGCCATGTTCAAGATCACAGCGTATAAAACGTCTCGGCATGTCCGGGAGCAACCATCTGCTATAACGTGTGGCACAGATTGTTCCCCTTTGCGGTGCCTTTCTTGACAAATAAAAAGAGAAAGAAAAGAAAAATCCTAATTCGCGACGTTGCTCTTGGTAGGACGAATCATGCCAAGACTCTCTTGTGCGGATATTGCTACTGGTCAGAAATACTGATCTAATCAGACATTTCGCCTATTGGAAATAGAGGGAATGATCTCGACGGAAGTGAAAAACTGGACGTTGAACGGGGTGGCGCCGAACGGTTGCTACCGAGGTAGTGGTGAATGGATAAGTCACGTGCATTGCCATGCACGAAGGAAAAGCTCAAATGCAAAATGGGATGGTGAACATCTAATAAGGAAAGAAGAAATAATGATGGAAGAAGCAATACTTTTCGATGCATGCGATAGGGTTCTTTACATGGATCCCGAGGTTCATTAAAGCTCACGTGCCGAATTCAGATTTGATGAACTTCAGGAATCCATTCCACGCGATCCCAATTACTGTTACATCCAGAACAATAACCTATAGGGGAACCCGTGATAGCGTAGGAGGAGGTGATAAGTCGATGACTGAAGTGTTGGTGAACGAAGCATCCGTGGATGTTTGCTATGTCCTCCAGTCTCGGACGGCTCGGGATACGTTCGGTTAAATGACGTTTATCGATTAGCATCCGGCGCTGTCCGGAGCCGAAGCCAGAGCTCTGGAAAAGAGCTATCTCCAACTAGCCCACTTCAAACATACCTCCCCCATAACACGAGTTCTTCACCGACCTTGCTGGGGATTGCATCCTTGCTTCTCTATTATGAAGCATGAGCATCCGCCAGACCGCCCAATGTCGGCGCCTGGGAACGCTCAAAGACAAAGTGAGTACCCTGCTATTCTTTTGACTCACAATGCAAGGCCCCGCCTACGTGGTCCCGGATGGTACAACATTGGCTTACCGGAAGTGAATCCAGACATTCTTCAGGTACGGTAGCATATGCCACGGAAGCGAGACTCCAAGATTTTCTTCTACGGAAGCACTATACCATACTTCACGACGAAGCTCGGTCAAAGAAAGGCAGCGTGCCGAACGAGAACAATTGATTAAGTCCCTGAAAGAATCGCCTGGGAAACGCGATGCCAGGAACTTCCTCAAGCATTTTGATACGCCGAAGAAGGTTCACAGGCCGGCTGCCGTGGAACAGGATCGCGCTGTGCGGGATGCGGTAGAGAGAGCACGTCACAATGAATGGCGTCTCACTAAGACGGGCGTAAACCTGGGGAATCTATACGAGCCAACGAAGGCTATACAGGACAGTCCGGTATTCTCGCAACAACCGCTGCCTGAGAGACGTGTTGCGGAGACTGTGGAACCCCTACATATCGCATTGGTCAAGCTACGGCAACCGCAGGTGCTTGACGATGAGACTCTGAGAGACCTCGCCTTGACTTTGAGTCAGATGGCGCGTCTGGGCTTGAACATTGCTGTAGTAGTTGACTGCGACGATAATGTGGCCCCAGATACACTGGACCTCAGTCCCGCTTGGGAAGAACTGGTTCGTAGCCAATCAGCTCGCATCGTTGATGCTTTGGAAGAGTTCAACGAACCAGGCGCATTTGAGGTGGAACATGCATTGATGATATCGGAGTTGGGCAGCGAAATTCCGAGCACTGTTCACACTAGGGGAGAGGTGGAGGTTAAGCACAGCCACCTCATCGTTCCTCCGATCGAAGATGGCATTGTACCTGTTGTTCCGCCTTGGGCTTATAATTCGGGGTTGAAGAAAGTCAGAGTTCGATCGGATGATGTGGTACTGGCGCTGACCCGTGAGTTTGCGGGTCTCACCAAGCGTTTTGTAAAGACGGAGGACACGGAAGAGGGTTGGCTTGCGGAATCTAAATCTCTCGAAGAAGGCCTGCTGCTGGACCGAATCATTGTGCTCGATCCTCTCGGAGGGTTGCCATCCGAGAACCGCGTTGATGGAGCCCATGTATTCGTGAATCTGGAAGCCGAATACCAGGACGTGAAGAAAGAGTTGGAACAGCGACCTTCGACGACGCATTTGAAAGACTCCCTTCCAGCAGTGGAAGGATCGCTGGGAAGCAGTAATCCCTTCTCGGCATTTGCTGAAAGAGAGCTAGCGCCTTTGCCTAGTTCTGCTACGCAGAGGATCGAGGCATCATCAGGTTCTAACCGACACATCAAGAATCTTGAAGTGGTGCAGAAGGCTCTTAAGTTGCTCCCTCCTTCTTCATCAGCGCTCATCATCACCCCGGCCGAGGCAGCTATCTCATCTCAAGTTCAGTTCATGCCCGGATCCACCACGGGCGTGCGGACGCGACGCTCCAAGAACCCCTTAATTCACAATCTCCTAACTGATAAGCCGATGATCTCCTCGTCGCTCCCAGCGCCTCTTGTTAACCGTCCCACTGCCTCTACCGCTCCGAACCCGGCCACCTTTCTCAAGAAGGGTATTCCTGTCACGTTGATACCTGACCCTCGTCTGACTGGGGGTTGGCAACCGCCCTCTCCTGCAAACCCTAGTATTGAGCTAGAGAACGATCCACGAATCAATTTCCCCAGGCTCGTCGAGCTCATCGAAGACTCCTTTAGAAGAAAGTTAGATGCTCGCCATTACCTGGATCGTATCCGAGGCAGGGTAGCAGGCCTGATTGTCGCAGGCGACTACGAAGGCGGAGCCATCTGCACGTGGGAGACACATCCCGATGTGAAGACAGCGCCGCCCGCAGACTCTCCGTTGTGGGTTCCATATCTCGACAAGTTTGCCGTCCTCACCAGTTCTCAGGGATCCGGTGGTGTTGCTGATATCGTATGGGGGGCTTTGACACGTTCATGTTTCCCGGATGGGCTTGTATGGCGTAGCAGGACCAGTAATCCCGTCAACAAATGGTACTTTGAAAGAGCGGTTGGGATGTGTAACTTGCCGGGCGGACAGTGGACTATGTTTTGGACCACTGAGGGAGTTGTAGAAGAGTGGGGAGAGAAAAAGGCGGAAAAGATGACAAACGCTGGTGATGTAATGGGGATGAACGAGATGACTAGATGGGACTCCTATGTCGGTGTCTGTGGAGGCGTGACCCCGAGCTGGGCTGACAACAAGAAGCCCGATTAGTCGACATGCGAGATCAGATAAATCGATCAGCAATGCTACAAGGCATCTTGCTCCGATACCTCGAACAATATCCGACTGATACGTTTGAGCCTCTGAGACTAGTGAAGCCACAACTCGCCTAAACCTGAAAGACGAAGTCACAACGGACAATTCGTCTTGCCATCGCCACTTTATTTCAAACTACCAAGAGCCATTCATGCAAACAGAGTAAAGGCCTTGTACACTATCTGGTCAGTTGCTTCTTCTCTGTGAGGCCCCGTCTCGCATTGTTCCTTCTCGTTAACCTCATGCTCCACGCCAAGCCGCCAAGCCAATTGGGACAACACGGTGGGTCAAACACGTTCCATGTTCCATCAACCCTTAGCAATTAAATATGGGGGTTAAAACATCACTATTTCTCTTGACGGTGCCTACTCCCGCCTTCTGGTCGTCTCTACAGAACTAACGGTGCCGTCTAACCCGAGGAAGTGTTTGAACACGCCATACCTGTCGGCTCGACTTGTCTGCCACGGACGATATGAAGGTCCAAGTCTTGCCGCACAATACCCCCTACAGGTGTTTCCTGTGGCTGTAACCTCCGTAGAGTGTCGCGGATCCTTTTAACATCTCCGAAGAGAAAACTTGAGCGCAGTCAGGTGAGTATGTAGGACAGGCATCTCAGCATATATAGAGAAAGATGCCAGCCTCACAATTCATCTTCTATCGCTCGGGTCCCTATTCTTACCGCGTTCGTTGCTTTTGACTTGTCTCCTTTCTCATACCAGCTTGACGCTGCTTCCCTTCTGTACTACAGCAGGACTGTCTACATTCTTACCCACTCTTCTCTACTGTCCACTCATTCCATTTCACCACAATTACCATGCACGCTCCAGTCCTCCTGCTCGCCCTTGTGGCTGTCGCCACCTCCCTCCCTACAACCTCCAAGCGCTCCCTTGACGTCCGTCAAAGCAGTTCAGTCCTCGCAGACACAACCTTTAATGCCATCAGCATCTCTGGGGGCGTCGCTGGTAATGCTGAACAAAGAGCCCTTGCCGTCTTCTCCGCACTAGACCTTAGCAACCTCGCCAACATTGATCCTGCGGACTTGAAATTCTTGGCCGAGGTTAACAATGTAGCGAACGATGCAGAGACGCAGGCCTTCAACCCGGCTATTGAGGCCGCGACAGGAACTGCGAAGGAGAGCCTACAGGTATGTGTACCTCTCCGGTTTATGGATCTTTAGATTCATGAGCAGCTGCTGACATGTATTTAGGCTGGCAAAATTGCAAACAAAGTGCTCAAACTGACGGCCACAAAACTCCAACTTGAAGCGAAACAAGCTCAGGGAGAGGACGTGAGCGCCAAACTGGCCGCGGAGTTGAAGAAGCTGAATAATAATATTGCGACTGATAAGAAGAATGCCGGGTTGGCGACTACGAATGTAGCGTTTGATGCCGTGATCAGTGGAGGTGGTAACAAGAGGAGAAGTCTGGCGGAGGTGTTGGAGGGCGAGGGAAATAAGGAGATCGAGAAGAGGCAGAAGCAGAGGGGTGGGAATAGGAATGGCAACAACACTGACAGCGATGGGGAGGGTGACTTGACTGACGGGGATTTGTCGGATGGTGGTTTGAGTGATGGGGGTGTGACCGATGGCGACCTTTCCGATGATGATTAGATGTTCGTTAGTGGGATGGGATAAAGTCGTGGGTGGGGGGATGTCGACAGAAGTAACAAGGAATGAGAGCCTGGCATGGAAGGGGAAATTAGAACTTCATAAGTCACATCTGATGGGGGTAGGGCAGAGATAAATCAATAAAACCGAGCCGGAAGACCGCAAAACCAACATCACATGTATGAAACGTTTAGCGAGTAGATTGCGATGATGAGAATAGATTGATATTTATGATTAAAAGAACGATGCCCACCAAGGTGCGTGGTCAGACAACCATTCGTTTGCTAAGGCAAAGGAACCAAAAAAGAGCGAAGAAATATTGTGGGAAGGAAAAATAAGGCATCACTCCCATGAATGACGGCATTTGATAAGGGCCTGTGTGTGATCCAAGGGGAGAGAACTGATGTGGAAATCAACCACTCATTCATTCCCGTCCTCCAAATCATCCTCCCAAGATTCTGGCACATCCTCAAGAGCGGCTGGCTTCTTCTTCTTCTTCTTCTTATTTTCGATCTGCGCAATTGTGGTCCGCTTCTCTGCCTCAATCTTCGCTTCGGCGAACAACCTGCGAGAAGAGGCGCCCTCGCCAGTGACGCTTCCATAGTCTACCTCCGTACCATATTCCCGGGCCTCATTCTCTGCAATAGCAAGGTTCCGCTCCATCTCGTGCGCCAACCTTAACTCATAGAGGCGATCAATAGCGGATTGGAGGCGAGCTTCGGTGGCCCTGCGTGCTGCGGCTTTGAGCTGCTTATGTTTTCCAGACGTGGGATTCGCCGCGTCTCGATCCTCGACGGCTTGGGCCTGGCGCTGGAAAAGCTCGAGTTCTTTGATCATACTGGAGAGGCACTGATCATTGCGTGCGTTGAGGCGGGAGGTGTGCTTGTTGGGAAGATCATCACGCCAGGTTCCAGTAGGAAGCTGATAGCCCGAGTCCTTGGGATCCGTATGGACGAACCGGGCATCTGGGAGAAAGTCATCCTCCCCTTCGTTCTCCTTTTTAAGGTCACTGTCTTGGAACAAGTTATCATCGTCTTCCACGGTAGCCCTGTTTGCATCCTCCTTCTCACGCTTCTTCTCCAGATAGAAGAGGTGAGCACGGTGCTCGCGCTCATTCAGGCCAGACAGCTCTCGCTCAGTGGCATGACGCTCAATCTCCTCGCGGCGCCAGGCCTCGTGCGCCTCGTGCGCAGCCTGGTATTCCTTGTTGAGTAGGTGACGCTCACCGTCAGTCATGCGGAGGCGAGAATTGCGATGCGCCTTCTTGGAAGCCTTCGCCCACGCGCGCAGTTCTTCGGGGTCAGTTTCGGATACTCGATCCCACCAGGCCACGCCTTGCATTGGTACCGCGAGGATTTCTGCCTCCTCGTAGGCATTGTATTCCCAATCCACCGCTTCCTCCGGGTGTGTCAAAAGACGAAGACAAGCCTCGTGGGCCGCGCTCAATTCCTGGAAGCGAGCAGTCGCATGTTCACGAACTTTATCAGTCGAAGATGAGAATTTGTCGGGATGCCAGATGAGAGCGAGGGTGCGATAGGCGCTACGGATTCCGGCCTCGGTCGCCGTGGGAGGGATACCTAGACAGGCATGGGGAGAGCGGAAGTTGGATTTGATCGAGGGCATTTTGAAATGAAACGATAGAAAAGTTCGGTTAATATAGTTGGAGTGCAAAGCTGAAAATCGCTGGTGTTGGTTCGGTATTTGTGGAGAGAGGGAACTGGGTAAGAGCAACGGGCGTGCTTGCCTAGTAATATATATGTGACTGATGCACAATGATGAAGTTCGTCAGGCTGTCAATGAAAGTCTGTGTATATAAGGTTCAGAGGCTTTGTTTCTTTCGAAGGGACTGTGTTGTTGATCTTAGCAACCCTTGAATGCGGCCACTTTGCCTCTGATGCATTTGCTGGTAGATCTTTGATCTGTTAGCCACGTCTGCAAGTATCGAGCACTGACCGTGAATTCTTTTTTCTTTATTCCAAAGATATGGGCATCTGGGTAGACGTCTTGCGACACTGGTAAGCTGCAACATTTGCAGTGATCCCCCAAACAAGACAAACAATGCAAGACGGAGTTTCAGCCATGATTTCCTTTGATCCACTCTTTTATGTCCTTCTGCTGCTGCGCCACGACGTTCATCGCCTCATCGGTATCATATAAATCGTACCAACCGGGACTCTCGTGTGGAGGATCTCCTGCCCAGACCATGCCAAAATCATTGACATATTGTGTTTCCGGTCTCCAAATCCCACCATACGCCCATGGGCAGCTGCCCACATAGGCGCCGCCACTTTTGAAGCTTTCCATCACTGCTTCAATGATAGTCTGAAGAATTCGGTCAGTTTCTGTTCTCCAGCGATGCCTCTCATACGTACCTTGAAGTAAGCATCCTTATGAGTAGTGTTAGCGCCACTCAAATAAGGGTATTCTTTATCCTTGTTCTCCCAATTGTCCCTTGCCATTCCAAACTCTTCCAGAAATATCGGTTTCCCTACATCCACTGCCCACTGGCTTGTCTCGTTCACAAAGGTCACGGCAAAGTCCTGCGCCTGTTTGAGGTTCGCCTCGCTGGGATCGTACATGTCATAAATGCCCCAGTTTTGCACCCAACAATGGGCTGTAGCATAGTCCACAGTAGATACGTTGTGCACCTTCTTGAAATAATATTCTCCCTGCTTACTCTCGAATCCAACACTGATCAGTTGCTTGGGAGCTAATGACCGAATGTATCTTGAAATGCGCTCAACCCATTGAAACAGTAGGTCATCTGCGTTCGGCTTCAAATACATCTGGAGAGGTCCTTCGTAACCGAGTGCCGTGGCGACCTGTGGCTCGTTGGCGAGTTGCCATGTCATGATCGTTGCATCTTCGGTGTACAGGCGCCCGTTAACCGTGTTCCTGCGTGTCATGACTGTCTTGATATGATCTTTATACCACTCCTCCGCTTGACCGCCATTGTATATCCGGTTTGCGAAGTCAGTAAACTCGTTATACGGCGCAGCATCAATGCCCTGAACTGTATAGCTTCCCCAACCTGTCCTCGGCTCCTTGCGTTGAGGAGGCGCGCTCAGATTCCAGGACGAAGGATAAGGAATTGGCGTGTTCTTGTGCGCCCAAGAAACGAACTGTGCAAACCCTCCCGACCACTGCCATTCATTCCCAAGGGTCATGGTCGCACGCATACCACGTTTTGACATCTCGTCCAAACAGATGTCGAGTCCAACGAATATCTTTTCGTTGTACTGCCCTGGTGCCTCGAGTAGGGGTGGATGCATGCGAAAGGGTTGTGGAGTAGGGGCACCTTCCGAAGCAGCCATTATGCGAAGGTGATTGACGCCTTTGGCGGCCATTTGATCAAGCTCGGCGATAAGTCGTGTGTAGTTGCCACCCTGAGACGCCTCAGCAGCCAGGTTCATGCACGCCCAGTAGTTGAGTCCTGTGAGGTAATGGAGGCCTGATGAGTCTTTCAGACGAAGACCGTCGATGTAGACGAAGTCGTTCGCATCAATGCCATTTGCGACCTTTGTGTCTGGTTTCTGTGGAAAGGCTTTTGCTGCCAGCGAGACTCCAAACAGCGGCAGTAGCGATAGTATGGAGCGAAGTATCGCCATTGTGTGGACACACCTACCGATTCAACTCGGCTCAACTGACGAAGAGCAATTGTCAAGAGAGGCTTTGTATTTTGTATTGCGGCGGACAATTCTTTAGTTGCACTTACCGGGTAAGCTACACGGAGCTTCCTTTTTGAGTAATGCAGGGACAGGGAACTTAGATTGAAAATGCGTTCGAGGTGGGGCAACCATACGGTACACACCCGAAAGGACACACGCCTCTATAATTCCGCAAAGCTCTTGTTCCTCGCCATTATTCTGTATCTAAAAGCTTATCGCACTTGAAAATTTCAAAGTCTCCGAAAGAAGCGTTTGTGTTCCCTAACTGGCAGCAGCTATCGTTCCACATCGCCGCTTCTCATTATATTCAAAACCAGGTTGGAATCAAAACATCTGGTGAGTTCAGTGGGTCGTGTCGCTTCCGCGGGGAAATAGAGTGCGCGAATCATTTGAGAATGCTGGCCATGCAATCCTTGCAGTTATCCTGCAAAACCAGTTTTAAGCTCTGTGCCTGACTTATATCTCCGTTTAGGTCAAGCATGAAAAAAGGCCTGACTAATTCATCCACTCTCTCTTTTTGATTCCCAGCCGCGCTCTTACACTCATCCGCCACAACTACACAGACACTATAAGCGGAACACCAATAAGCATTGCGGCAACCTATCTCACTGGGGCCTCACTATCTTTGACCAAACTAGAGGTCATTGTTAAGTAGGGAGAAACGGCAGATCACATTATGCATCTTTCTGTCGAAAGTGAAACCGGACACGGTCTGTGGAAATCATCGATGTCTTGGTCTATTATGAGTCGGGATCTAGGTCTTGGGGAGGCCCTATGCCTACCAGTAATTCGCATCAACCGAAAATGGTACTTGTTACCTGCACCAAGCCATGTGGGTCGATGTGCGATTGTTGCGCGAAGCGTTGGGCCGTCTATAAACGCCACGCCGATGTTTCCTAATATTACCTGATGGAATGGAACCAGTTGAACCGCTTTTCAAGGATTAATACGCCCGCCGTAGACCGTCACATGGTTCTCATGGGACATCGTGAAATAGTATCATGGGACCCGATCACAAAAAATTCTAAGAGCAGTACTTATATCTCCGCAAAGCATGGGGCAGCTTGAACTTGGTGAAAGCTCGTCACACAACAGCGATACAACGACACTTCACACAGTTCAATGAGTTCATGACAGAGAATGGATACGAATTGAAGCGTCTTGGAAGCAATCCTACTGGAACTGGAATCGTCATACCGATTGAGGACCGCGTCGTCGATGGATTCCCGCTTACTTCCGAACCGTGCATAGGTACGCCCCATAATTCTTAGGATTGAGTCCAGGCAGCAGCGTCGAGGTGGATTTCCCGAGTACACGACCGCTTTTGACGTCCACCACGACTTGTCCGCGGGATAAAACGCGCCCGGCCCACAGGACAAAGCAACGGTACACTGTGGGTTGTGCAACACACCCAGCCAATCAGCATCAACAGGGAGAGCTGACCGGATGATTTGGCCTATGGTTTTGGAAGCTTGAACTTCGGCTACCCCTAGTGCTGGTTGTAATATCAATCTCTGCCTAAACGACTGAATACAATGCGAGCACATAATAATCTAACAACTTGCGCATTATCCCGCTCTTGGTCACCGAGTAAACGAGGTATGTGAAATGACCGAGAACCAGAATAAGCAAAGGTTTCTTTACTGATGGAATATAAGTAGTAGTCCGATCATCCCCTCAGAAGCATCATTGTTGTGGGAAACCCATCATTCGCACTTTCGCAAGGCCACAATAATGTATTCCCGTATGCTCCTTCCCTTCATATTTTCATTGCTATTACAGCACACGCATGGCAGTCACCAATCCGATTTCTCCACCCGCTGTGCATCCTTGCCCCAAGCTCTTAACCTACAAGACTACCCCGGCACCACCATCACGATTGCCAAATACCTTCCCGCAAACTCTACCATCGACCATACCGCTGAAGGCCTTAATTCAACATGTGCCGGATACTTCGACGCGCCGCCTCTTCCGGTTGACATATGTCGCGTACAGCTTCGCGTCCCGACTTCCAACACCAGCCGTGTGATCATGGAAGCCTGGCTTCCAGAAGGGTGGTCCGGCAGGTTTCTCTCGACAGGGAATTCAGGAGGGGCGGGATGCATCCAGTACACGGACATTGCGTACGCAACGAAATACGGTTTCGCTGCCGTCGGGACCGACAACGGCCATCCGGGGCCTTCCTCGGGCTGGTTCTACCATCAACCTGAGATATTGAAAGATTTCGTTTGGAGAGCGCTGTACACGGGTGTCGTGGTGGGGAAAGAGGTCACCAAGCAATTCTATGGAAAGAAGCACACAAAATCGTACTATTTTGGGTGCTCGACGGGCGGACGACAGGGTTTCAAAGCGGTACAGGATTACCCGGAATTATTTGATGGCGTAATTTCTGGAGCGCCAGGGATCGAGTTTACCGGGTTGCTGGGATGGGCGACCGCGATGTGGGCGACAGTGTGGAATCCGGATAGCGAGGACTATATTTCAGAACAGGATTGGCAGAAAATAACGGACCTTGTGGTAGGCCAGTGTGATGGTTTGGATGGCGCGAAGGATGGGATCATCGAAGCGACGCAGAATTGCACGCCTGATTTATCGAGCCTGCAATGCAAAGACGACAATCGAACAGAGGGGTGCCTCTCGAAAGTACAATTTGAAGGCCTGATGAGAGCTTATAGCCCGTTGGTTGACCGAGGCGACATCAGACATCCGGGGTTGACACCAGGCACCGAGGCGGTTACTCACGCTGGATGGAATGAATCCAACAATCGAGCTCTCCTCGGTGAGTGGATTCGGTTCGTGGTGAAAGAGAACGAGCATTACAAGGTGGTTCCCACTGTACAAGACGCGGTGGGCACGCTACGGACCAATCCGTTCAATCTCCGCACGTTCGAAACCGATCTCTCCAGATTTCGCAAGCGGGGCGGGAAGGTGCTGCATTGGCATGGTCAGGTTGATCAGCTGCTTTCAATAGAGGCCTCAGATCGCTACTACGACCTTGTTGCAAAGCGTATGGAAGTTAATACCGACGAGTTAGACGACTTCTATCGTTACTTCCGCATTGCGGGTATGGGGCATTGTGGAGGAGGTTCTGGAGCATGGGTTATCGGGCAGGGCTGGGGTTTATCTGCCAGTGATCGTCCTGACGACAATGTGCTTCTTAGTATTGTGGATTGGGTTGAGAAAGGAAGAGCCCCTGGGTTCTTAAGAGGGACGAAATGGTTGAATGATGACCCAAAAAAGGGCATTGCATTGACAAGGAAGCATTGCAAGTACCCAGAGGTGAACAAGTATTTTGGAAAAGGTAATGGAACGGATGAGGATGGGTGGCGATGTGTGAATAACGTTTATGGTCCACCCGAACGGAAGGAATTAATGAGGACTCGATTATAAGCACACGATAGTTAGGGAAGAAATGGGTTGGATGCACAGGGCAAAAATGCTTCCCACATGGACTCTTCAGAGGGCTGGGAGAACCTATTTGTTACCGTAGTACTCTACTCTACGTGCTGAATCGGAAATATATTAGTGTTTCTTATATTACAGTATTAAGAACTAAGAACTAAGCAAATGCGAAGTTTGCCAGTGCCCTCCAATTTATTCCGGGATGCGACCGGATCTCTTCTTCGTGTTGGTCAGCGCGTCGGAATTCTCAATTTCCTCATCTTTTTACGATGCGTTACAAATCCTTGGGATGGTAGTTGATATTCGTAGGGGGTGAACATGGCACAAACCAAACGCGCAAGAATACAAAACGACAAGGAAAAATTCAGGCTCAGAGAAGCAGTTGAAGAGTTTAGCATTCCGTGCACGACCGCTCCTTGTCTTTAGTCGTTAAGAGAGCCAGGCAGTACATGGCGTAGAACCTGATCAACCAAACACCTTCCGAAAGCCAATCCCTGCAGAGCCAATATTTAAGCTCACACTGAGCTTCCAAGCCTTCGCATTCGCCCTCCTCTCAAAATCATCCCTTCTATTCTCCCACTCCCGAGCCCGCGACGCGAAGTCATCAGCTCGCCTCTGCAAGTTCCCCTGTCGCCTCCTCACATCCGATTCGCGAGAATCTCGAAGAAGGGCACCTTTCATTCCTTCCAGACCATCCATGCTCCACTGAGGCAAATTGTCGTACAGCAGAGTGCCGTTACGGGATTGCGCCACGAAGCCCTGATATCGGTAGGGATGGAGCACTACATTGGCCACTTCTTCAATGCCTCGATCTTGGGTTCGTGCATAATCCAACATTTGAGACAGCATGCGGTAGTTTGGAAGGTCCCAGATGGCCGCGTCTTGCTCGGTGATAAGGAGGAAGTCATTGTTCGCGCCAAGAGCAACGATGCGTGGCTGGTCTGTAAAAGCACCGTTCTGAATACTCGCTTGGAGTTTCTCTAGTAGAAGAGGAGGGAGGTTCATCCAGAGAAACGATGACCCATCGCCGACGAAGAAGGAGGTATTATAAGGACCCAGTGTGAGACGAAGGTTTGGTATGGAGCGAATATAGACATTGTGCTCATTTTTGGCATGGAGGAAGTCGTGCAGTTCGGAGGGGAGGTTGCTCGAAGCTGATAACAATCAGTCAAACGAAGGGTCTGGAGGAAGCCATACACGACCGGCGTACCTATATGGTTCACTCCCTGTCTGTCTCGATATGTTATGAGAAAGCTCCTCTGACACCCCAGCGTCACGTGATACACCTCTTCCACCAGTCTAGAAGTGAGGAGAACTTGGAGTCTCTTGGGCAGGCGAGTGCTACAAAAATTATTACTCGCGGGTTGGGTATATAAAGTGTATTGGGCATACTGGTCTCTTTTTGAAGGGCTTTGAAGGAAGTGGCCACCCCTTTGACCAAATGCAAAGATGGCGTCACACATCGTGAGGCGATATTAAGAATACACTCTGAGCGGTAGTCATCTCAGTTAGGCAACCCATGAGAGAGGAAAGGTTGAGTCTTGACTGATCGTGCAACCATGTATGGCGTGAGAAAGAGTTGTGCTGGAGGAGTCCTCTACGAGGTGAATGTTCCAAGGTAGTCGGCGATGCCAAGAATTCACCAGGCAAGTTTCAGACGTTCGGCCCTCTTCCTCCAGGCCCGTCAAATTATCGCGAACTCGATTGGGGGGCAGAACATGAATCTCTACACATCTAAAGACCCAACTCCTCGCCTCTGCTTGTTTCTCTTTACAGCCTTCAGATTGTATTGCGCTGTTGGGGTGGTTGGATATGACGTCAGTCCCTATAAACGATGTTGAGTTGGCTTAGATGCCTCCGTCCGTCGCGGCAACTAGGTGCTGCCTCAAACACACACTTAATAGGCAAGATTACGCTGGGATTAAAGCGAATAGGGGACGCTACGGGTATATAATGGCCGTTCCCGCTCCCCTCTACTCCACGTCCCCCTCCGCTTCCCCCATCCTCACCAAGCAAAGAACGAACTCCAACACTGATCCATTACTTTATATTGATGAACAAGCTGCTTTGCGAGACTGACCTAGATTTCGAGAGTGAGCTCTGCGAAAAGGTTAAAGCAGCGTTAAACGCAAAGTTTGGGGTTTTCGAATATTATCTCCCGCTGCCGCTCCT
The DNA here is from genome assembly GCA_030412805.1 of Westerdykella aurantiaca. Taxonomy (NCBI): domain Eukaryota; kingdom Fungi; phylum Ascomycota; class Dothideomycetes; order Pleosporales; family Sporormiaceae; genus Westerdykella; species Westerdykella aurantiaca. The sequence continues at coordinate 6,309,099 of JASJFJ010000003.1, forward strand.
TCTCGTCGATGAATATGCAGAGAAGGCACTGCCGTGCCATGAACCTGCGGAGGAGACCATCGCCATCAGCGCCCACGTCTCGGTGCGCATCCGTGAGTTTTACGAGCAGATTGCTACCGCCTGTAACGGGATCGAGGATCTGCCAGCCAGCATCGGCATCAAGCTCGAAATCTAGCCGCAGAACTTCGACTCAGTGGAGCCAGAATGCTACCATCGCAGGCATCACTCGCGCCGCCTGCAGCTGCACGACCCCAAGTCACTGCCAGATCTGCCCTCTGTAAGCAGATTGACCATCAGGTCAATGTCGAACGGCTCCGACGCTAAAACCGCGAGAGACATACGCCCTCTGTTCCCCTCGTGCCGCTGCAGTGCCTCGTCCACCTGCCGGCTGTTCAAGAGTGGAATGCCCCCTGGTTGTGGGAGCGGCCTATGCCCGCATCCATGCCGAGTAGGGTGATGCGCGAGCACTACACCTGGCCATGGGAGGGCCCCCTGCGAGACGCCCGCCACGAGTTCGGCGCCGCCATCATGGACCAGGAGAAGCACCTCTGCGGGAGAAGGATCCCCGCCAGTCTGACCAGGGCCGCGCTGCACTTCTGGCCGTTCTTCTCGCTCCCCACGGATGACCAGTCCGTGGCCCGGCCGAACCTGATCCATCCCGCGGATAAAGACCCGGTGTCTGTCGGCCTGTGCAAGCTCGGTGCGCAGCTAAGCTTGTTCGACGTGCGTGCTGTCATCACTTCAGATCTGTTCCCCAGCCCCGAGGTATCAACCGACCAGCAGTGGTCACAGATGCGGCGATTCCGGCTCGAGTTCCATTCCCTCCGTCCAGACGGGCGGTGGTACTTTGTCGGCCCCGGCGGCGAGGATCCGCACGACTCTGAACAAGGAGGGTACAAGATCTCAGACACCGAACACTACCCCCGGGAAACCGACACGGACGAGGACATGGACCTCCACGCCGAGTACGACGACCACGCGGACGAGGACGAGTACGATTACCATCTAGACATGTTCTGCACCGAGCCCTGCAGGGAGCGGATCGAGCCCCTGCTTGCGGCGTTTGCAAAGTCTCTCATTCGCGACAATATGCCGAGCCTCGAGGACGCCGAGATTTTCACACACCTGTGGTGGCACCCTTCAGACGACAGAGAAGTGGAGGAATATGGACTGCCGATGAAAAAGGGCCACAGATGGGGTGTCAAGTTCATTGCTGGGCGTGGTATTAAGAAGCAGGAGGACAGTGATGCTGCTGCGGCACCAACACCACCGGTGGTGAAGTGGCAGGTTGGCGACTGGAGACCCAGCGAGGAGGTCATGAGTTTGTTCGAAAGCTTAGGACGGCAGGAGTTCCTCGACCTCGAGTGGGAGAAGTATAGATCTACGGCGGGGTGCGACTTGCTGGGAAACAGCGAATCTTCACCCATATAGTCGGGCAGACAACCAGAATCGTTGGTTGGGGATTTCTATTGCTAGCGCAATTATTAGCTAGTTGTCTAGCGGCCGCGACGTGTACAATTGCAGAGTCAACTGTGCCTGGGCTCTGCTTAATTCTATGTCGCTGGGGGACAGGATGTGAGCCTGCGGCGCTCTCACGTTCCGCCTTCGATTATTGCCTCGCGGGCGCCCCATGTCCGAGCACAGCCGGGCGTTTTCTCGAGGGAGGCTTTGGACGTGGTTTGTAGGGGGAGTGGATAAGCGGGAAGCGCGACGGGAAGAGGGCAGACGGCGGCTCTATGTATAATCGTGAGGGAGGCGCAGGTCGGTGAATGAACAGGGGGCGCGTTCGAATGCCTCAAATTAACGGTAGACACGGCTCGTCTTAGCAGGCTTCCGGACACCAGAGTGAGCAGGTGAATCCGGGGGGAGCAACGCCATATCGGATGAAGGAAGAGAGGGCATGGATGGCCAGCTCCAGCGTTGGTCGAATCTCGAATGAGGTGTGGGCGTTGGAGGGTAGAGCTGGTGCCAAGACCATCGGTAATGTGGGACGAGGCGGTGCCCAGGAACGGTACATGACATAAGTGGGAGCGGAAACGCTCGCCGTGGAGACTTTCCTCTAAAAGCCAATAGTACACCTTACGATGAACGGCACGTCGAATAATGATACGTTGTTTTTCTCATTTGGGCAAAATAATAGCTATATATCAAATAGCTATGAGGGACTGAGATAGTACGTTACTGATAGTATGAAATTTCGCACTGTGACCTCACCAATCCGACAGCCACAATCTTCCTCCCTCCCTGCATCAACTCATAGTTTCGGGAAGGGTAGTAAGCGCATATTGGGCGGCTCTTAGCCCAATACAAGAATCATGGATTTTGAACTACAAGGATAGAGAAGGGAAGAACAACCTCGGTAACAAGCACTACCGTCCCATCTTGAGCGGACTTCCAGCTAACTGCACCATGAAGCTTGGGGCGAGGAAATCCCTTGGGAGTTGGAAGAGATCCTCAAGTCCCTCAAACCCAGCCCCCATATCTACATATATCTGGGTCCTAGAGACTCCTTCATAGCCTGGGGGCCGAGCTTCATCCGATGGATTGGGCTCCCCTCTGGACTGGAGGCTTTTCTGCAGAGTTGGCTCACTCCCGCCGGATGGAGAGCGGGGCCCCCGAGGATGGTGACATGGGGACGGAAAGGCGCTTATTTCGCCTTGAGTGAGTATGGAGAGGTCAAATATCGCACCGGATCAGGTGATTTCTGGAGCACTTTCAAGGACACAGCAGAAGAGTGGGAAGCTGAAGCTGGTTTCTCATGGGACGAAGTTGCTGTAGGTGATAGTATATGTCCGTTCGGTGTCTTGCGCGCTGATCGCGTTACCAGTATATTGCTTTGAACCCAACCATACCGGATCAGTTCGTTATCATAAGAGAAGACAGGTCCTGGGCTGGCTCCATAGGCGATGGCAGTGAGGAGGCTCTCGAAGGATTCGCGCAAAACTTCTTCTCATACAGCAAGTCTAAATCGAAGTCGCCGCCACAACCCAAAGGCAACAACCAGCCAAACGGTAAGACAGAGACCAGGTCGATGGTGCCGGACGCGGCGACACGGGCACATTATGAGAAATGGGCAGCTGAGGTAGCAAGTGCGTTCGCTTCGGCGCTGGCGGCGAATAAAGGAAAAGGAGGACTCCCGAAGAAGTTGGAGATCCGGAGCCATAATCCACGATCCCCATCGCTGAAGAGCATGACCGGCGAGACGCAGGGGAAACTGCTAACCGCATTCCCGTACCTTCCCCCTGAGGTCACGATATGCCAGCTCGAAATCTGCCGCATGTCTAAGGCGGACCCGGCAGGGCTTAGAGCCTGTAAGCATGATGTGGAATGGTTCTTTCGCGCCTCGGGGCAGTACAGTAGAGACTTCTTGAGGCAAGAGCGCATCAAATGGCATCCAGATCGCTTTGGTCGACTATGCAACGCGGATTGGAGAGATGATGGAAGGAGGTTGGCGGAAGAGATGTTCAAGATCATAGATGGTCTTATTGCAGATCTGGAGAAGACGCAAGGCTGAATGGCGAATCCAGCCTGGTGGAGATGTCCCGCGAAACTTGTAAATGTCTCGTTTTGTAAATCTTGATACCCCGTCGGTCAAACCATATCCCGCGTGTGATCGCAACAGGTCTTTAGCCATCGAACGAGATTAGTAGTGCATTGCTCGTGCGGAGCCAACAGAGCTGGAATGTCGTCTCCGAAGAGCATTGCCGCTATCGATTCGATGCCCGCTGTACATTTTCTTCAAATTGTTGGACTCATTTCTTCTCATTGTCCACGGTGATTATCCTGGGCATCACCCTCTTCAATTCTTCTTTGTCTTGCTCCGTCGGCACCAATCCGAGCTTCTCTTCGACCTGATCAGACATGAACATGCCGAAGCCTGCGTATGCCATGATGCCGACTCCGATGATTATGCGCGTCTTGGGCGCAATGCCCTTATACCACCTGCGTCTGTGTTAGCCAGCTTATCATTGAAACCGGTGAGAATATGCCCACTGCCACACGGCCATTGGGGGATGTTGGTGAGAGAAACCCTGGAAAGGATGAGAGGAGGCGTGGGAAAACGGGCACGCTCAACGGAAGCGAGGGCGCCAAGATTATTTACTTTAACGACATAGATCCGAACCCTCCCTCCGGCCACCTGAAGCATCAATTCACACAACATCAACGCCTATTTCGCCTTCCAAAGCATAATTGCTTCTGGACGGCAGTACGAACGATTACGCGTGCGCCGTCTATCCCGGACTCGATGTGACGAGACGCCAATTCGCCGCTTTCGACAGTGCACCTCCACTCCTCCATGGTTCCTTCATATCAGCCCTCTCGAACAGCCCAGTTCTCCGGGATACCAATATAAGAACCGCGCAGCATGCCCGGATTCCGCCGCTGGGGCAAATCGAAGTTCCAGAAGAACCCCGAGTCGTCATTCAAGCTTCTCGCCGCGGTCCTCGTCATCACGCTGTACCTCATCATCAAGGAGTTTTCGCATCCGACATTTCGGGAAGACGCCAGGTTTCCCTCGTTTGGAGCGCAGATACAGTACACGGATTGGCAGAATGGTACAGAGGCGGCCGACGACGCGAAGGCGGATAAGGTGCGCGAGGCGATGAAACATACGTTTTGGACATATCGGCATAACGCTTGGGGCTATGATGATATCAGACCTGTCACTGGAGGCAATTACTCCTCCCGCAACGCTTGGGGAGCCTTCATTGTCGACTCTTCAACGACGCTGGCGCTTATGGGTCTCTGGGAAGAGCTGACCGAGTCTATCCGGTTTATAGTTAGGATTGACTTCTCGACTGCACATGAACTGGTGGATCCGTTCGAAACGACGATAAGATACCTGGGAGGATTGGTATCCCTCGTAGACATGTCCGAAGCCGGCATAATTCCAGAGAGTGTCATCAACGTGGAGACACGCAGGAAGATTCTCAAGCAGGCAATTACCCTGGCAGATAATCTGGGTCCCGCTTATGACACACCCACCGGCATGCCGTGGCCTCGTGTCGATTTCAGTATTGGAAAAGGCGTCCCCGATCCACCAGAAGTGTACCTAGAAGACCCAGACAAGCCACGTTATGATAATCCGGCTGTCTCACCTGCCCGAGCTGGATCTGCCATTCTCGAGAATCGCGTACTCAGCCGCATGACTGGAAAAGCCATATACGCAAGGAATGCAACCCTCGCCTGGGCACCACTCGTTTGGACCAACTACACCACGACATGGCCGGGCATGATTGACGCACCTCTAGACATCATGACAGGAGAGCCTGTCGGCCGTCAACGCCACTGGGACGCAGGTCATGACTCCTACTACGAATACCTCCTCAAGATGACGCTCCTTGCTCCACGCTCCGACCCGCATCTCGCCGTCTATATGCGCCGCTTTTTAGATTCCGCATACTCCCTCCGGGAGAGGCTCGCTACCCGCTCTACCCCAGCTCCAGACCACCTGATGCAACACCTCTTCATCGGCCAGCAGAATCACCGATGGCACCTCAACCGCCAATCTCATCTCGCCTGCTTCGCGCCCGGAACCATCCTCCTGGCCGGAAAAGTCTACGACGAGCCTGCTCTGCGGACGTTCGCCCTCGCCCTCCTAGAAGGCTGCCACCACACTTACACATCTATGCCCTCGAAAATTGGCCCTGAGACCTGGTCTTGGATTCCCAAGCGCATCACGACCGAATCTCCGGTCTTCAACACGCAGACAGATCGTCAGGACAAAGAACTGAAGGCCCACGGTTTCTGGACTGTGGACACCCGATACAGAGGTCGTCCGGAGTACTTGGAATCCCTCTTCTACGCCTGGCGTATTACAGGCCAGCAGCGCTACCGAGACTGGGCATGGGAGGCATTCTCATCGATCGAAACGCATTGTCGTGCGCCCTTTGGTTACGCGCAATTAGTGGATGTAGGAAGGGTGAAGGAGGAGGAATGGTCCGGCAAGGGGGAGGGCAGGTGGATTGACAAGCAAGAGAGTTATTGGGCGGCGGAGACGTTGAAGTATGCGTATTTGGTGTTTAGCAGGGTGGATGTGGCGAGTTTGGATCAGTGGGTTTTTAGTACTGAGGGTCATCCGTTTCGGATGATTCGGTAGCGGACGAGGAAGGCAGTGCTGTTGTATGGCTCTCCGTCGTGTGTTTTGGCATTGTATGCATTTGGGCGTTCGGCGTACGATACCCGTCAGTAGTGTGGCTGTTTGGAAGCGGAAGTCGGTGTAAATGGTTTATAGTCTCATATTCTCACTACTCAGATTAACATAAGAAGACTTTCTCTTGTCTCATCCTCTGAGCAGGGCCACACCATCCCCGCACTTCGATGTAGGCTAAATGGATCCTCCCGACTTCTGTGCAACGCCGTACAGAAGCGATACAGACTAGAGACTGGACGACCGTCGCACAAACAGTGACAGCCTCGCTACGCGTGCTGTGTAACGGATTGCATTGTCTCGTATGCAGGAGGTAATGGGACGGGGTACAAGGGCTAGATGCGGTTGAGAAACAAGGCGCGGCGGGTATATACGGGTGGGAGGATAGGAGGGTAGATAAGGGGGAAGATGAGAGGAGGGGGTAGAAGGCGTGACGGAAACCTTATAACTCAGGGATCCCAGTTACATACTAGATGGGAGAGGTCGAAGGGACGGATTGTCGGGGCTGAGCGCGGAGAGAAGGCTTGTGGAAGAGATATGCTATTGGTATATATGCAATGCAAGATCGTGTAGTTTACAGTTGACTTGGGAGTCGTCATCAAAGTCATGCCATAGTGGAGAACATTCTGACCACACATAGAACATCCACCGACGCCGCGATCCTACCAATATCCCTTATCGCATCCGCGCGATGAGTAGAGCCATAGTCAGGAGTTCTCGCTATATCATGAAGAAGCAAAACCACTCTCCGCCGCAGCACCAACATCGGGTCTTGAACCTTCATTCCCCTTACCGCTTCTTTTCCCCGTCTACGCCCTCCCCAACGCCAACACTCTCCACGCTGGCACCAGTATCAGAGGCGGTATCACTGCAGCTCGGAGCAGCATCCAGGCTCTCCAAAACGGTGGACCAGTCCGACATCCCAAGAAAGTTGCTGGGTGTCTCTTCCGGTATGCGCGGTAGGGATGAACTGAACTCTGGATGGCGATCTTGTGGTGAGAGATGCGGTGTCTGCGGTGTGCGGCGCAATTGCAATTGTTGTTGGCGGGATGACGGGATGGGATTTAGGTTGAGGTTTTGTGGTGAAGTCCGAGTCCCTCTAATGAAGTCGGAAAGTCAGGAGTTGGTCCATTTAGGTCGTAAGGAAGAAGGTGAGGCAGGATAGGAAATGGAATCCTACAATCCGTCATCGTCGACACATGCATCAAAGTCCTCGTAGCCGTTCATGATCATGTGTCTGAGTCTTTGCTCCTTCATCATGATTTGCTGCAGTTCCCTCTCCGTCTTTGATGACATCCGTCTGTGTCTGCGGGGTTTTGCTGCAGAGTAAAGGTCGGACATTGAGACTACCTATCTGTAGAAGACAATAAGATTTGGTATTAGTGAATGAGAAATTGACAAATGGTGTGGCTATAATGCAGATCCTCTGTGCGAGAAGAGAAGAGGTGCATTCCCTCACCCCATATTATACTTTTCCTCCCAATCCACTTCTGCCCTATTGTGCATCATGTACTCCGCCCCAAAATTGGCCTCAAGCATGAGCATAAACGCGGGAAGCAGGCAAAAAGGCGGCCCATGACTATCGGTCACACAGGCATGTATCTGGTTATCCCAGACGGGTGGGGCGCATGTGGTGGAATGTTGTGTACCTGAGAACGGTTGGGGGTATGTCTTCAGTCTCGAAGATGTGATCGTACGGCGAGCTGAACGCGTGAGGTTTTTACTGCAGAGTCCAAGAGTTTTACGTGTACGTTGTGAAGTCTCCGGCTGAAGGGGTTCCAGATTGTGGAATTAATTTGTCAGGTTCACGCATCGGGGCTGGCAGTTAACCTATTTCTATTCCATGTCTATCTTGATGAAATTGCCTTGGTCAAATACCAGCGCATATCGCGGCCTTCCTATCCACTCTTGCTTGGGCCATTGAAAATCGCTGACCGATCCGTTTCCATTCCACGGAAAAGTCCAGAACGTAGTACAAGGTGGTTTGAGTAAGGACTTCCCGATTCCTTCGAGTAAGGTAACCTCTGAAATATGGAGGACTTCGGGAGCCGGCGTGCACGAGGTGAGCGGTGAGTGATATGGGTCCCTGCAGTAGCAGTGAGATGATGCAGGATACGGACGAGTGCAGAACGGCTGTGGATGCGTTGAGTCGAGGGACTGCTGATCTACGAATGATACGTAGGTTCTGGGAATCGCGGAAAGCTACCATCTCTCCATTTTGGTTGAAGCGGCTCGTCGTATCATCCCAAAGCGCTATCACGAGAACATTGCTGTGTGCATAAACTGGGAAACGGAGCTCCGGGCAAGTGACTGCGGGGGAACAAGGCCCGAGTGTCCGATTGTTCGATACCCACGAGAGATTCGGCATACCGATAGAAGAGTGAACCCGCTCGGAGAGATTATCGAGTCCATATTTGGCGGCCCGAAGCTCCATGACAGAACGGTGTCGCACAAGAGACGCCGGAAGGGTTGCGTAACGTCTTGGGCTTTATGCATGCGGTTCTTGAGCGCGTTATCTCACCTCCTATTCTGTGCTCCATTCGTATTCTAGGGATTTGTACGCTCATCGATGCTTTGGTCTGGAGTTCTGTGAGACGGGGCATGCAGAAGGACAGCTAGGACGACGAGTATCGTCTCTTTTCCGTTCCAAAATCATTTTGATCGGGGGACCTCCATGTGGAGTTCGATGTGGAATGTCGGTCTACGCGCTGTGGCTTGCGTTGTGCTACTGAAGTGACAGTATCCATCTTGAGAATATATCAATGCTGTACAACCTGAGCCGAAAGCCACGGCTGGATGATGGGAGTGATGGATTGGCGCAATAATGAGTATGCGTATGTATGCACAAGCGGAATCCATAGAGCCAAAGACGACTTGTGGATTCGTTCATTATTGATGTTTGAATGATATGTTCCTGTTTTGATCCATGGCCTGGGCGACTCTGGGCATGAATAGGAGAGACCGGCACGTGATCAACGGTGCAGGTCGTGGAGTCCGCCGTAGTTGCAGCTGCATACGAAATTCAGAAAGACAATAAGGTCGTAAAACAAAGACCGAGCCAGCGAAAATAGTAGTATCCGTTCGCCCAGGTAGGTGGAAAGCGGAGCTACACGTGACTGTGGTGAGAATAGGTTTAGCGTGGGAACTCGGTCAGTTTCCATCTGGTCAAAGTTCGGACGGGAAGCTTTCTTCCAGCGTCGTTGACAGCCACAACGGTATTGCTGTTCTGCTACCCTATTTTCTTCTAAACAGCCATTATTGCCAGCCTGCCAGTAATCTCTGGATGGCCTGCTCTTCCGGCACTACGTCGGCCATCTTCGCATTCATGTCAAAGATGTTCGCGTCATGAACCTCGGGTGTTCGGTCACCGCAAGCCTGACCGACGACCTGGATAACATTGTCAGTCACATTCGGGACCTACTCGATTGAGCTCTAGTCCGCGGAGGTAAGTGTGGGGAAGTCGGAGATGGGACAAATGCCGAGAGTGGACGCACCATCGGCCTGAATCCCAAGCACATGGCATCCAGCGTGCTCGCTCGGACACAGCCAGAGGTGCTGACCTGCAGACCAATCAGTGGCATGGCTAGAGGGTCACAGAGATGAACACGACCCCACAAACGACAAGAGTGTCAACTTCCTTCAGCTGCAGCCGCGTGCTGAGGTCCGTCGCAAAGAAAGCGCTTGGGTATCGTTTTGGAATGACGATTTCGCCTTCTCGAGGCTCCAAGCCTGCTACCCAGGCTTCAAGTCCAGTCTCGTTGCCCTTTTGGAAGATCCTCAAGAGGGGCGCCTTTCGGGCAAAGAGGCCAGCGTCCGACATGTCCGGCTCCGTGTATTCAACCCGGGTCCAAATAAGTGGCGTCTGGCCAGCGCGGGCGGCGGCCACGAGGCGCTGGATGGAGGTGAGCGCTGCTTTGGACGCGGGGTTGGACGAGGTGTCTAGGGGCGAACCCTCGGCCCAGTACGCATTGCAGACATCGATGAGAAGGAGCGCGGGCCGGCTACCCCAGCCTATCTTGTTAGAGAAGCCGGACTGTTCGTAGCTGGCCTGCGCAGGGTGGGAGCCGGTGGCCATATGGCGAGATGTGGGTGGGAACTCTCGAACGGTGATGGGTGTGGTGGTGGAGCGGCACGTGTCTCGGCTTTACATCACACCTCTCCAGCTTCCACCAACGGCCCGCCGTTCGTTTGTCATCCTTCCCTTTTTTATTCCTTGCAGGATGCCTTCGATCTACGCCGCGGCAGGGCGATGCGGAGACGCACTGTTATGTACACAGTAGGCACTTCGCAATCGGCATTCGGACGTGACGCCGGTCGGACTTGTGCCGTGGAGGATCATGTCCGTCGGTTGCCTGCTACCGAATGAAGTTGTCCCGGGACATTGCAATAATCGCCGAGGTATAGCCTCTCTATTATTCGGAGCCGGCAAAGCTCCCTGAATGTCCAGTAATATGGTGGAAGGGAATGTACCCTTTGTAGTAGAACAGTTGGGTAGCCGCGGTCTTCCTCCGCTGCTCACTGCCCTGGTTGGCTCTCTCCGGCCGTCGCTCTTCTTTCCTTTCACAGGACGACAGCGACTCACGGGCCACGATAACACTGTCGGAGACTTGGCAGGCACTGTACATGCGACCTGGTCTGCCTTCAACTGCTGCTGTCCCACGGCTCCTTGGAGCTTGTTGGAGTCTTCTGCCTTCCACTCTCCCACCGTCTGGTCGCCGCCTCAGCGCATTGCCACGTGCCTTTCGTCCATCGTGAAGGCCAGCTGGTGTGGTAGGCTACCCGGTACATACCGGTCTGCCAGGAACTAGATTATTAGCTGGCGGAGACCCAGCGCTGCCACATTGTCTGCAGACCGAGAAATCCCCAGCACCGAATGGAATGAAAACAGGTCCATAGGCAAACATTCAATGCGACCGGAAGTGCCGCAGGACGAAGGCAAGAAGCCGCGGATAGGCAATGCTCATGCCTGTGTGCGTTGCCGCCAACACAAGGTCCGCTGCGAGGTTGGGGAGACTCGGGGGAGCTGTTTTAGGTATGTTACAATTCTACCAGATTGACTGATCCCCTGCCCTGACATTGGAACAAGATGTGAGAGAGCTAAAGCCGTTTGCGAGCAACATATACCTCGCCGACGGCAACCAAAGAAAAGGACTATAAGATCGAAGACAAATGAAGCCGACCAACAAGCCGAAGAGAGCCAGCCGGACGATCCCACTCCGTTACGAGAGGCACCTGCCATCGCATCTCCCACTTCGCCCCCTCGACTGACCGTCCCTGTTCAACTCGCCCTTCCTCCGGTGTCAACCACCGGCACCTTCGTTTCTCAGCTCACGCTTCCACTGGTTCCTGGTACAGCCACCTCCGCCCCTCAACACCTCCCTCCTCCAGGGGCAAGTTCCTCCAAATCCCCTCCCCAATGCACCGACGCAGCCCCCCAGGCGGCAAATCCCGCCACATCTCCCTCCCAATATAGACTACCCCCAATAGCAACCATTACGTCCTCCCTGCCCGAAAATGTCCAACTCCCCGCGATGTTGTCGCCTCCACTGGCTCCGGCACGACCGCGCTCTCCTTCAGCTACTTCGTCTCTACCGGGAATGAGCAACTCCTTCCCCCCTGCTTCCGGATCTCCGGCTGGAGAAATGTCGGATTTTTGCAAGAATCTTGCTACTGCGCTGATCCCTCTTTACGGATTGAACCGCGTCATCCAGGAGATCAGCTACGTTCAAATCAACCATTTCCTGCAACTGTACCGGACGACTTTAGTCGATTTCTTTCCCTTTGTTCCTCTCCCAGCCGACGAACCTTGTGGCGACGTGCTTCAGCATCGCCCATTGCTAGCATTCGCTATCCTTATTGTGGCGAATCATGACCATGCTCTAGTCCAGCAGAGTCTGAGCCAGGATTTCAGGAAACTGATCATGGCCAAGATCATCAGCGGTGTGAAGAGCCTAGACTTGATCCAAGCATTACTCGTTTTCATCGCCTGGCATCACCAGTATATGGATCCAAATGCCACGCCAGTTGGATTGCTTCTCCAGTTCTGCATAACGCTCGCTGGAGATCTTGAATTGGACAATATTCCTCCGGCCCTATTGAGCGAAGCGGAACATAGATCCACCCGTGAGGCCAAGAGGGCCTTTCTCGGCTGCTACTATTTGGCTTCTTCTCTGCCCATCCAGAACTTGGGTAAATCCAGGCCAATGACCTACTCCGAGTCTATTCGCAGGTATACATCTGAGCTGCAGACCAAGAGAGAATTCGAGACCGACGTGACCCTACCCATGCTGATGGAGACAAGCCGTTTCTTGGAAGACATCGAGGAAACTTTTCCTAACAAACCGCAACTGACGTGCATTGCAATGGCTCAGGCGCAACGCCTCATTGACGCTTACACCAACATACAACGAGACCTGCATAGCAATCCTGTGCATTCAGGTGAGTCTATGAAATCCCCCTTCTGGTTCCAGCATCCTGACGGGCAAGCAGAGTTGGCATATTGGACACAATTGAAGACAAAAGTTTATTTATATAGGTCCATCGCATTCTCTCCAACAACCGATGCTGAAAACATTTCCGGAGACCGCGGCTTCCTGCTCTCTATGCGCGTATCCTGTCTTCGCGCAATCGACGACTTTCTGAAATACAGCACGCAACTTTCCACGACTCAATGGCAGTCGTTGTCCATCGTCGATTGGCTCAGTCTTGTCTCGTCTTTCACAGCGCTGCGAACGTTATCAATGCACTTGACGCCACTTCCGGGGAGCCACTTCCAAGAATTCCACCCCTCACGCATGTTCGGAGCATACAGAGATGAACTCTGCGCCAAGATGCCACTGGTAGTGAATAGCTCGCGGTCTGGTGAAGATTGTTTTGAACGGTTCCGGAAGGCTACGTCAGTCATGGAAGCGTCCTTTCCGGATTTTCTGGGACGCCTTGATTCGAAAAGAGCCTCATATGGCATGTCGCCGATTTCGCAACGAAAAGACTCCAGAATGCAGAACGGGCCAGTGGGGAGTGGACACACGTCGCCTCCCTGGAAACGCGACACTGTGGGTGAGATGAGCAGCAACGAGTTTCTCTGGAGATTCCTTCGGGGCGAAGTCTGAACATATATCCATGGAATGGGATTCGCTCTTTTGGTGAAGTGTTGACCGCCAGTCCCTCAGCGATGAGATAACCCCATCACGTGAGATGGCAGTTGATGGCGTTTCAACCTGTGTTTCCGCCAGGGCGAGGCAACTCTCAACGGGCCATATCGCGTCCCTGCAGGACCTTGTCGAGCAAGTCGTTATTCGTCGTCGTTCTCGAAACTCTGTTGTAAGTGGTTTCCCCGCTCTTCTTATTCGAGATATCATATTGGAAGATGGGCTAACTTGTTTCCAAAGCGCAGAGCAAACTTGAAATTGACCCTCTCTACAAGTGGACCGGGCATCCTAGTGAGCTCAGATATAGCAGTTTCCAGGATTTTGGTGCGCTCGCCTACTATGTAAAACCAATGGTGGAGCCATAGTGGCTTCACAAGCGCTCGGGGCCATGACCGAATCCGATTACAACGCCTCTCCAGAGTGCAAATCCAAGTCGGCTGGGTCGCAATTCAAAGAAGCATCACCAGCCTACTTCTAGCCGGACAGCGGAAAAGCTGCGAAGACTTGCGATGACAGAGGCTGCGTCTGAGCCGCATTGCGGCATATTGGGTCTCGCATTCATGGTACTACCCTCTGGTACTTCCTCAAGGTCACTGGGTACCCAGCTCAGCGCTGCCTTTCTTATAGTGGATTCTTTTTCATCGTTCCCTCTCTGTAGTCTAGGGATATCCTGAGCACGAGTCGAACAACTTCAAAAGATCTACAGCACTATGTACTATAAGCAACGTAAAATGAAGAAATCACCATTTCAAGTTATGCTCGTGACCAGGGATATCCAAATTTCCGGTCACTACCTGCAGCTGCTTCCAGTCCTGGAAACCCCCTCTAACCGCTTCGGTACTAAAGCGATGTGCCTTACAAGGCTGACTACATATAAGCCGGGAAGCTTCCCACAAGAGTTGCAGCTATAGGAGCCTCGTAGCTTTGCGTGACTTTTTGCACAGCCGCAGCCGCAGCCTTGGATTCATCTTCGCGTTTTCGACTTGAAGGCGGGCTTGATATAGGTATGCTGGAATCCTTGAAATGATCTGGGGAGCAAGTGTTGAGCATCGAAATAACTAAGCGCATGCATGTGTACGATAGGCGGGTGACACAAAAAAGCACCTACAAAGCAACGATTAGATCCAAGTATCATTGCAGCGAGCAGGTGAGCTGACCTAGCATCTCTTGCAAAGCCGGAAAAATGCCAACTATCGGTTGATAAGTTACAGACAGATCCAGACGTCAGCACTGCAGTCCGGGTAGGGACATAGGGGCCAGGGCCTTCTTCACAACGTTCATCTACCACACGTTTCCGCCCACTGTTTTACTTTTCCCCTCTCCCCGTCTATCACGGTTCTTCCCAATGCCAGCTCACCTGCTTCCCCGCTCCACGACCCGCAGGACCCGGACCAGCGCGACCGTCGGCATCATCATCGGCAGCTTCTTCGCCGTCGTCTTCCTCCTCGTCGGATCCTATTATTTTTACCTTCTCCGCAGGAGACAGAAGGCCACCAAACGGCAGATTGAAAGGAACAAGCCGACGAAGACGCAGTTGAAGATTAGGGAGAGGGAGAGGGAGGGTGGAAGGGTGGAGGTGGGTCTTGAAATGGGGGTCGTTAGGGATGGGGAAGTGGGGGAGGCGGTTGGGGATGGAGGGAGGGAAAGGTTGCCGGGGTATGGGGAGGTGGTCACGGGAGAGGAGGCGGCCGTGCAAAGGGGACGGTAGGGGAGGGATTGAGGAGGGGACCTGCATTCGAAGTGGCCGTAGACGGGGACAGTTCTGGAGGAGGTGTCGGTGCAAGGGGGACATTGTTTACTCTGTGCGTTGGCCTGCAATATCCCTTTTGGATTTGTGACTCAGATCTTCATGGATGAATGAGATTCCGGATGCAATACAGGAGATTGGTAAAGCCATCAATGTCTTGCAGGCAGGCGAAGCACGTTTTTGGTGGACTATAACTCTTTCTGACATCTTGTTTATATTTGTATTCATCTGACGCTGATGCAGTCGGACGGCTTTCGAGGTCGGCAATCGCTTACTGCAAATGACTCTATGCTTTTTAGTTCTGCTAGTAAGAAGCAAGATCATATAAGTGGTGAATGCTAGAAGATATCACCGCGCTCCGGAAAGGTGCATGCTGCACCCTTGATAACTGTATTCCATGAGGTACTGGAATGTTCCTCGTTTTAGCAAGCCTGTTGCTGATGCATATCGGTCTCAAACGCCATGGAGAGACATAGGGACAAACTTTGGCGTGGTGATCTTCAATAAAACCAGGCCTTGCTACGCGGTCTTTGGATCAGCATTGCCGTGATATGGCTCTTTCGGAGAAGCATACCCACCATATTTTTTGGTGGCGGGAACGGTTCAACTGTCGATGCTCCCACAATATCATGGTCATGCGAGTGTCTGGGGAATGGAATACCGGTAACCTTGTGAACATGTCGGTCAATCTGGATTGTTTGAAAGGTTCGTGTCGGTTATGGTCACGGCTCTTGCAGACGTAGATTTCAATCGTTCCAGGGGAGTGGTAGTCGTGCGGGCTATCCCTGCTTCATAAAGCTTAGCTGCGCAGAATCCTTCCCAAAAACCAATGCGAGAATCTGAGTGCAGGTAACAGGGTTGCTGCAATGAAGGCTTCGTCATGTCAGTAGAATGCAACTGTTTAGGGCCAGTTTCGTACCTGACGCGATCTCATAGAGCTTCCAAATAAACATGCCTGCCACTTGCTCTGGATCCATTTCGCTAAGGGCGACAGCGCGATGGGCAAATCGCGAAGCTTTATCCGGTAGTTCGAATCCCAGTGCCAAGTACAATCCCACGATGACATACTCCATGGTTACTTGCATGCATAGCTGAGTCGTGACGTCTCCGCTGATGACGTTAAATCTTTGGCTTCCCCAAAGACTCTCGAAAGCAAAGCACATCATGTAGACGACGTTGACCAAGAAGAATGGCAGGCTGAGGACGACGATTGTGAGAATTTTGGCTTCAGCGGGTGTTGCCAAATAAAGTCGTGATGCGATGACGATGGTTGCCCAAACGAGGATGACAAAGCATGCGCAGTACAACGAGATGCCAGCTTTCGTGGCTTCGGTTGCTGCGAATGTAGGTCCCTCACTTGACTCTGGATCAATACCGCCGGCAACAATGAGGATGAGAGAGAAAATGAGTGGAATATGCAGAAGGATGAGAATCCATTGCATCCGCCTCCCCTTTGGTCTTTTGGTTGTATTCAGGAGGGAGGCTGTGGACATGAACAGGGGTGTCAATCCGATCTCGGTCAAAATGGCGACTCCAGTTTGCAAACTAGTGTTTGCTACGGTATTTGGTGGATACAATTCGGTTGCCGCCAGATCAATTGACACCTGCACCAGGCGACAAAGCGAGAGTATGGTTATGCATACCCAGGGGTAGTTGTGACCGAGACCTTGTCGAAAAACGAGCCATATGGCAAGGATAGTGGTGAAGAAGAAGTAAATGAGGGTGACAATGTTAACAACGCCGCCGTATTGGACCGTCATGGGATGACGAGGTGAGGTTTTTTTGCCCTGAGAGTTGTTGTCTGATGGTTGAAACGGGGTCCCTTGAGGCGCTTAGCCCCATTCGGCATGCATCCACGCAGGGTGTCATCATACCCCGTGGTCGCTGGCAGGTGTGATTCGAAGGCATCTGTCCACCCTCACAACTAAAATAAATATAGATGCAACTGTATACATGATTCTAATGCGAGGTTAAGATATATATCCTAGCCGATGACACTTGGATGGATGACAATTGGGTCACGTGATGAACTTTATCACCCAGGTTATAACTGATTACAGATTTAGAAAGAAGGTATATTTCGCGCCTGACCAAGAGTCCTTGAAAATGTATTGCCGATTGACTGGCTAATCCGAAGCATCAATTGTCACTTCAGTCCATATTTATGTGTAGAGATTCCGATCGATGCAAGACCATGACATGTTCGCATTCTTGGATCTCACTCAACAAATTCTGCACCGAATGTTTCCGAGCTCACTTTGAAGGACGTAAAGAGCGAAAATCATGCTATGGGTACAAACATGAAAGAGTACAAATACCATGTCCGTCCACTGGAATTCCGACGATTTGAATCCAAACCGGTCCAGGTGATGTGTAGACTATACCCATCTCTTATTGGTCCTTTAGGTTTTTTGGTGCCCAATAAATCCAAACGAAGGGAATGTGGCGTATATGAATCACGGGTACGAGTCCAATACGTTGTAATCCAGTCCACTTGAATGTATTTCTTGTGAAATCAGTTTTGTTATTTACGGAATAATGCATTGGATAATGTGAAGTTTTAGATGTTCACTTTTCTCCATGTGCTTTCATGACGCATCATCGTCTCTGATAACTACCTACGAAGATCGGGCCGCCTGGCCAACGTAGGAAAATCTCGACTGACCTTGTTCCACCTGTTAGGCAAGATAACCAGCGTATCCCCTTCTACATTTTCGTAATCTCCCGAGGACGGGCTCATGTAACCGTGAGTTTCCTTACTCCCGCCTTTCGGATCCTGGGGGTTTCCAAAACGTGTTACAGCCCTTAGCTCCTGAAGTTTGATCTGGAGCCACCTGCCCTTCGGGTTTCCAGCCTCGATAGCATTTGTACACCAATCATCAAGAGTAGCACAGTTCCATCCGGATTTCCGCAAGCCCCATTCTCGAGCCATCTTCATGGTATCGTAGACAATGGAGCGATCACAGCCCCCGTCAATGACGGCGAAACGCACGAGGTCTAGGTTGGGGGCTTTTCCGAGGCGGCGATTGTTATTGAAGAGCTCAACGGCATCGAGATTTCTTTCCAATATGGCCTCTTTCCTTCCTTTCAGGATCCCTGCGCGCGTATCCGGATTACCCCAATCAACCGTCATTCCCGTGGCCCACAGAAGAAATCTCAAAAACTGGACTTTGTCCGTAGTCCATGGGCCGTGGAGTAGCTTGTTTGGTAGGCGACACTTCAGGAAGGAGAGTTCGGGGAGATGGCTGCGACTGAATACCATCTCCATGGGTTCATCGAAATTCGGGGGCCATTGTGCATTGAAACAGCCTGTTTCTGGAGTCTTCCCACACAGACAGCCATTCTTTTCGTACTTTTTCAATATCAAATACTTGAACAAATCCCAGGTCATCCACTTGTATCTGAAGAGGCGCGATTGCGTGGTCGATCGCTCTTCGCGCGTAAGTGTCGTTGTGTCGACGTCTGGAAACAGATGCTTTTCACATAGGGCCCGTAATATATAGAATCCGGCCAGTTTTGCTGCGATGTATGGTGATGCCTCAGGTAAAGATAGGTTCAGCTCTGATAGGAAGAAGATGCGCTGGATGAGTTCCGACGGTAGTTGTTCAATTGGTCCTGGCGCCATGCTGAGTGAAAGTATTATCAGAAATCCACCATGGAAGCACCGGAAGAATCATGAACACTTTTTGCAAATATGCGTCTGCTGAAGCTGCGTTTTTGAAGGTTATATGGATTTGGGTGCCTAAGATTGCGCATCTTGCGGCGTACATGCAGTCGGGCGCTATAGGAAGCGAGACTGCGCCGCATGCGATTCTGCCAGCGATCAATCAAAAGGGAGCAGTGAAAAAACTCATTTTCTTCGGTTTCCAAATGCTTACGTAGACATGCACATGAGGTTAGGTCTTCTGGCTTCGCCTTACGCGTTTGGCTCAGGCAGCAGCGGTGTACCATTAGGCACCTTCTTGGCATTTTTACCACAATGAAAACAACCCGCATCAGGTAAAATTTTCCCTTCACTTTTTTGCCCTATTCCGGGAATTTTCTGTACCACGGCACAGGCGTGGTGCTGGAGCCCGATCTTCTCAACTCTGTCGACTTGCTTGCCACTCCGCCTTGGCTATGCGTTTTGTCCTCAAAATGGGGCAATACTGGATGATTGCAGCGCCTCAACTACATGAATGTCTTCCCGGACGAGGCAAACTTGGAGAGATCCTTTTCGACGGAACGGCTCAAGGTCTTGTGGAATTTTTGGCTGTACCGGTACGGCCCGAGGAACCCACGTGAGTGTCTAAGCCGCATCTCTACACTTATCTGCACTGACAAACTTCGAAGCATTGCGAAAACTGGCGTAGCGAACACGGATGAAAACCAGGCGAGATCTACCGGCACTCAGCACAGGAATGGCAGGACAGAAGACGCGGGCGGCAAGAGTCGTAACGTCCCGCAAGTGGAGTCGACGGCGAAGTCACCTTTTTCGAAACTCCCCACGGAACTTCATAATCTGGTATTTGAAAATCTTGCCATTAAAGATGTTCTTAGTCTCAGCATCACAAATCGATATTTCCTGGCGGTTGGGTGGAGGCGCATACAGGCATACTACATATCCTTCTATGGGTCCTGGGCAGGCAAAAAGATCGTTTGTGTAAGAGACTATGTTGAGCCAGGAGACTACCCGACAGGTTTATTCACAAGGGACAAAGAAGAAAGACTGCGTCAAAGGAAGGACAAGGAAGGAGATCCATGGACTCTCTACCACTACTGTATGGAAGGATACTCTCGTTGCGTCCAAGTTCCCTCGTTTTTCGAGATATCCTACCACCTTCTCCGCACGGAAGAGTGCCGTCGCATGTCAGACTCCGATAGGTCTCGACTCAAAAACACATTGAGCCCTTTGGAATTGGATACCTCACCAGTCTACCCCTGGGGTCAACCCTGGATCCTTCGGAACTTAACAACGAAAAAGTTTGTCCGCTCTGAAGCGATTGCGCTGAAGCCAGAGTATATACGTGGACCTGATATTAGCTACTTGGGTTTCAGTGAAGTTGTTCGCGCATCTGTTGGTCGACAGATCCGAATGTCGCTATGGCAAACGACGGAGAGATTCACAGAGGGATTTGGGCAGGGCACTGTTTCGACATTACGACTCTTGCAAGACACAGAAAAGAAACAAAGCCAGATGATTGGAAAGACATCAGCGAGGAGGTCGCAATGGAGATGAAAAGCATTTGGGAGGGTCATTATGGCAGCGAGTGGCGACAAAAAGCCTGCAAAGAACCGCACAATAAGTGGGGGTGGATGTTGTGAGCCAAAAGAGGTGATTCCGGTACTGAGGAAGACTGCCACGTCACTACTCATACGGTGCCTAGATGCAAGAATCCATCAGGATGAATTTGTGGCCTTTGGGACAATGAAGATACGCCCCTGAAAAATATCATAGAGTAAACAAGGCGAACATAGCCCACTGGAAGGGAAACTTGTGATGGAAATCGAAGCAGTCAGATTGAGAAATGAGTCCGGCTAGATCCTAGAAGAGCTTGCATGTCCCACCTAATGGCCATTGTGCCTGAACGTCGACTGGTGGCACCGCCATAAAGTGATGGCAAGATTTCAATTGAGTCGACATGGATATGGCGGATGAGCTGGAAGTGGAGCTCCGTGGGTAAGGCCATGAGTGTTCTAGGTGCGAAAATAATATGCAATCTTCTTGGATTAGAGTGCAGATGTTTGATGTTCTCGTCGTGAAGTGCCTCAACCAGCCTGTCAACGAGGCGAGCGCAAGTTCGTATGTGTCCGGTCCACATCTCAGCCTCCCGACGCTCTTGTCCTCAGCCCTACGTTTGGTAGTGGGGTTTGAACAGAAATAAATGCGTCAGGCGACTTGCAAAGTCAACGAAGGAACAACATGCTATGTATAACGTTGTAATGATTATTCTCATAGACGTGATAATCATTATTTTTGCATTATATGCACTTCATTCTGCCCCCAATCATATTACTAGAACGATCCAAGCGCATAAATTGGAATACGCAGGGGGAGAACATCCAAAAAACTTGATAATGTGCTGACATATACTTATTCTCCAACATTTTCCATTGTCGTTTGCACCCTAACGAATGGTACAAAAGCTTCCCCCCCACCCCCCCACCACCTTAAAGCTCCCACGTTCCCATCATCCACTCTAGAATATAAAAAAAACGATCGATTCAGTCAATGTGCTCCAACCTATGTTCACTTCAAAAATACGTCTCGGGCTCTCGGCATGTTGCCTTTCAACATCAAACATTTCCCGCGCCGACTCATGTTCGAGTATCCTACAACAAGCCCCAAGACCGGAGAACAAACATCTTATGCTTTTCCTTATTTTGCCTACTGAATCAAAAACTCTTGGAGCACCAAAATGATACAGCTTCTTACGGAAGACCTCATTTTTCAAAACTTCAACTCCATCAAACATGTCGAGTAAGGTCCCCCTGGAACCAATCCCAAACCGGAGAGGGTATTGGTCTTGTGTGCTTTATATGGACACAAATACACGGTCGACCTCGCCATGGGCAGACGTGAGCTTCTTTGAAGATTTTCGTTACCCGTCGAAATTCTCAAGAAAACGACAAATGTCCCGGTCCCAGAGCGAAGTAGAACTTGCAAGTTTGTGACGAGGCTCTCATGAACTATGTCCTTCGGATTCTTTGAAATTGAGAGGCACCTCGGGACATGGCTCCATCCAAAAACAGCAATTATGGCCATGATGTTGGCTTCCAAGCGGCCCGAGAGAACCTAAAAATTCTGGATCCGCGCTTATATGCGGGAAAGTTACCTCCAGCGAATTCTTTATACCTAAGATTGAGCCTCTATGGCCCAAAAACCGGGTTGAGCTTTTAGGGATCGAAATCAAATAAACCGGCCTCCCAAGCATGAGAGTGGAGTCTTCCACCAATAGAACCTAAATGTCGCCAACAACATTTCATGGTACTGGATTTTCCGCCTTGGGAAAAGCCTATCTTCTAAGATGCACTTATATACCCAAACCTTATGTGTGATGGCTTATTGGACCCTTGCACACCGAACTCACGACGTCATGGCTTGTCTCCCAACATGAACTTCGACCAACAGCGGATGAAGGTCCGATTTCGAAGACCACAGAAGATTATGCATACATGCATGGAATAGCTGCCCCATGATTCATCAAAAACTCTTCGAGCAGATGATAATGTGTGCCAATTTCGCGAAAACGCTGGCGTCGAACATTGGATCTTCGCCAATGCAAAAACCAGACCGCGACGAGAAATGGTGACTGCTGCCGTAAAAGAAGTGGACGTGCGTACGGAAGCATAGATGCGGGTGTAATCCAATGTCAGACCGAAGGCAAGGGGAGAGGATCCAAAAAGAAATCTCGCCACTCCTATGTTTCCTCGGTAGATAACAGTGTCGAGGCATTGGATGCGAAGTGTCCAACCGGATTCTTGAACAAATGCAACATTTATCCCTACCAATCAAATGGAATACATGGCCTTCTCCTACGCCGCAAATCACCTCATGTGGACGAAGCAGGCCCTTTCCGAGCTGGTCCCTTTCTTCTTCGGGCGAGATCTTGACCACACGGACGAGTTTACCCTTATTACGGACAATCAGGGCGCCCTTGCTCTGACTGAGGATAATCGCATCAATACTCGCATGAAGCATATTAGGGTTCACTATCACCCCCTCCGTGAACTTTATGAGGCGGGCGAGTTTGCAATCCGTCACGTCCCATCTGCAGACAACTTGGCCGACGTCTGCACAAAGAGCCTCGCTCCGCCGGCTTTTGTTGGATTTTACAAGTTCGCGATCGATAATTTTAAAAAAAGAAGAACTGCAGTTTCGTGTGGCGCTCGGGGACATTCTGATGATGATGGTGGTGGTGGTGATGACGATGACCACTATCGTTGTATTGAACTGGCATATATGCGCTACACCATTATTTTGATCCACGATACTACAATGTTCCAAGTGGATATGCCTTCGGGATATTCTCATTATTCGGCTTCACCATCGGCACCTCCTTATAAACCTTCACTTCCATGGCCTCCACGGCCCACTCCGGCGGCTTTCTTACATGCGTTGACTGCTCAATTTGATAGGCAATCTGCAGAAGCTTCTCATCGCTCCACGGCAGACCGAGGATTTCCATGCCGATAGGCACGCCCACGGGCGCGTCGTTGGTCGGTTCTGAGAATCCGGCTGGAACGGTGACGACGGGTGAGCCAGTGAGGGCAGCAAGAATGCCGTTGCGGCCTGATTGGGAGGGGGACCCAAGCTTGACGACGAGGTTCTTTTGCTCCGGGTAGATGATGGCATCGAGTTTGTTGCTGGCGAATGTGGAAGCTAGGGCCATGGTAAGGTTCCGGATACCGTTCTGCCTCTGCATATAGGTTGTGTTGCTGGTAGAGGAGACAAGTGCTATGTTTACGTATTCATATTGAGCGGGAATGACGAGGAAGTCCTTTGTATCCTTCGAGTAGAACTCATTGTACGTTTTGGGGAAGTCGCCCTTTCGGGATGGGTCCTGCAGGTACTGATCCATCAGCTCGCGGATTTCGAGCCGTTGGACGTCGAGCTGGGATCCGATCGCTGCGGCATCGTAGATGGTCTCATTGATTGGGACGAGGACGGCACCAGCGGCTTTGAGCTTCCCCATCATGGCGCTCATGGCTTTGTTGACTGGTGCAACCTCCGGGGCATCGGTGAAGTTAAAGAAACCATTTAGAACGCCCAAGCGAAGGCCTCTGAGGGTCCCAGTTGTAAGCGAAGCTGCATAATCCACGTTTCTCAGAGATGAGGGGACCATGGCCGAGAAATTGTATGTTGGATCATATCCGGTCGATGCCATGACGGTCAATGCCACTGCCACATCCTTCACCGAACGAGCTATGGGTCCGATGGTGTCCTGTGTGTACGAGACTGGAAGTATACCAGTGGTCGTGATGAGACCTCTGCTGGGTCGGATACTGAACAGGGAGTTGGCACTGGCTGGGCTCCTCAAGGAGTTGACTGTGTCTGTTCCCGTTCCGAAAACGGCGAACGAAGCTCCAATGGCGGCACCGGTTCCTGAGGAGCTTCCTCCGGCAGTGCGGGTATGGTCGTACGGGTTAATGGTCTGTCCCCCTAAGGAGGAGACACCTAGACCCTCTAGCGCAAGCTCATGCAAGTTGGATTTGCCCAGAATAATTGCACCAGCCTGTTTCAGGGCAGTGACACTGGGTGCATCTTTGGTCGGCTGAAGGTTGGCTAGGCGCAGACTTGCCCCTGTTGTTGGCATGTCCTCTGTGTCATAGTTGTCTTTCAGGAGCACTGGGACACAAAAAAGAGAGCCGGTGGCATTTCCAGCAGCAAGACTCTCATCCAGGGCGTCCGCGTAGTCGAGTGCTCGAGGATTGAGTGTGATGACGGCATTTATGCGGCTGTTGAGTGCATCAACCCGGGCGATGAAGGCCGAGAGAACTTCGCGACATGTTGACAGGCCAGAAAAAACAGCATGATGTACAGAGTCGATTGTCGCCTCCCGAGCGTCGAAGGGCATTGTCTTGTGTGCAGCAACGAGCTGGGCGCATGTTAGCACCATGCCCAGTGCACGTGATGAGATCCGCATTCTTCCAAGCGTGTGTGAACGAATCTAGCTCTTTGAAATCGAAAGAAAAGAGATGATATCCGAATTTTGCTTTTCGAGGTGGATGGCCTCGCTATTTGTTCTTCAACTCACCATGCAGCCAGCACCTAGCTTCTGCTGATACCAATTCCGCTATCATTGCACACGTAAGATTGTTGAATCTACCAAGGCGCTCGTAAATGCAACGACATACGCAAAAGTGGAACTAGATAGAAGTTCATCCGATAAGGGTCAAGATTGTTGTTGAATTTGGGGGTTTTGCCGCTTATCGTGAAGGGAAGACGACGGGAAGTCCAGCGGCGCCGAATTTCGGAATGCCATATAGCACCGAAACGGTTAAGCGCAAGCTTGGGACCTACCTATCTTCAGCCAACCTTGGAACTGTGGAGATGTGGACATTCTCTTCGATCGACGTCGACCATCGGCCAGAATCCCGCTCTTTTTGACATGAAGAAATATTCCTGCACTGAACGGGAGCATATGTACTGTCCATGTACCGTTCCGAGGTTGTGTCGCACGTGAGGAGTTTGACGAAAAGCTAACTTATGAGAGTCAAAGAGTGCTCTGCTCTTTAGCTATCCCTTAGCGAGACGGGGACTTGATGCCTCTTGCCTTTACGTATCTTCAGTCGGAATCTCGACTCATGAGGTAAATGAACCCTATTCTTGTCACTTCAAACACGTGATCAAACTCAATGCACCTCCGATTTGACCTCACACAACGTTCTTTGCTCAAGGTCTCACATTGGGGTACTCTATGAGTTCTCTCGGTACAGGTCTCGAGTGCTCGTCACGCTGCATCCAAGAGCACATGACCTGATAAAACGCTTGGACCACCGGTGTCAAGACAACCGGATGCACTGAAGCCGACAGCCTCGACCGTTGACAACCCCATCTAGAGCACCTCCATCTGCTCACTCTGTGTATCATCACTCATCAACCGTACCTTTGGATCCATCACCGCATCGAATCACATCTTCTGTGCCGAGCACCCGCATCTGTCACACCGGATGGAATTCGCACCGGAAGTTTAAAAGTCCCCCTAGTTCTTCTTCGGGTGGTCTCGCTACAGTGAAACTCGTATGCGACATCAAACACAACCAGAATTGCAAAAAGTTGTTTTGAAGATCCCAATGACGCTACTAGTTGTTCTATGCCCCCTCCTTCTGAGGGCGAGTTCGAGCCACACACAGCTCCTCCCAACCGTTTCGTGCGGCCGTGTGCACTGCTTTGGGTAGAGCAGCCGCTCAAAATAGTCCCTATCTCAAATCACTACCCCGAAGTTTTACCTCTCCCCGCCAAGGTTTCATATACGCTGAACTAACAATAGACCATTCCAGCCTATATCGCTTACAAGCGTACAGTCCTCTATAGGCGCTGCACTTAGCGCGGAGGAACGCCTCAAGCGCTTCGTAGCGAGAATTGGAGCAACCACAACGTCTTGCAACCTACCGCGAAGCAAGCGGCAACCAACGTCAAATGTAGCACACAATTATGTCGTCTGTCGCCCGAAAAACTTTGCTCCTGGCCATGGGAATCGCGCAGTGGCTTCGGAGTCTTTCTCGCCAAGCTCGCCCAATATGGGATCTGATATGCAACTCAAGCCATGTTTACACATCAGACTCTTCCAGCCACAGCAACCTAAAACCTAGGCCAAACGTGACGGACCTAGTGTTTCTTGCGGGTTAAGCTTCCAGTGTTCCTATTTGGCTTGCTGCCTCGGTCGTTCAGAGGTTATTTGCCCTCTCATTGGTTCCCTCCATCTGTTTTGTCTAAGCAACCACCTTGCGGCCAGTCTGAACTCGGCCTCTGAAACTGTCTGGGATTCTTGTTTTTGCTTGTTGACAGTTTCAAACAAAGTGCATCGAGGTGCGCTGCTGCCCGATGGACTTCTATGTGCCAAGAGCTATTTTTGTCTGAGCAACTGTCACGATCTCACTTCAAACTAGTGGTAAAACGGCCTATACCTTTTTCCGCCGTGACTTCACTGCATTTTGGCGTGCCCTAGACTGGAATCGGGCCTCGAACTCGATACAACGGGGACGGCGAACTGGGGAAGTGTTCTCTTGGCCATACACTTGGTGAACAACGGCATCACACCGGAAACTAAGATTCCGCCCCAGTACGCCTTCGTGGATCTCTTTTGGGCAACCAATTTGTCAACGAAAAGTTGTATAAGTAGGAGCTGTATCTTCGTCGAAGCTGAAATCATCAACCCAGCACTCAACAATCAGCCTTCCAGTCCTCTTTTCTTCATCAACAGCCGGTCTTCTGTTCTATATTCTTTACACCTTCAACTTTAATCATCCCTCAAGTTTAATCAACCTTCTACTTTTTCCCCAACAACAAAAATGCATTACTTCCAGCCTTCCGTTCTCTCCTTCGGCCTTTTGGCCACTGCTTCGCTCGTGGCAGGCCACAGCGCTATCATTGGCGCCACTGGTGATCAGGGTGGTGCCGGCTCCGCCATCGGCGGTGAGTCCATCGAGTTGCTTCTCACAGAAGAATGAGCACTGACAAGTCCCAGTCAACCCCGATACTCCCCGCGACGGCACGAGGCGCAACCCCTTCCAGCAGGATGCCACCCGCTTCCGAGGCGCTGCCGCGGATGCCTGCGGTGAGACCCTCGCAGGAGGAGCCAACAACGTCGAGGCTGGTACCGCTCAAGTCATGGCTCTGAACGGTCCCACTCTGCCCCAGGTCTCCGCCGGAGGCTCGCTACAGATGACTGTCCACCAAGTCAACGCCGACGGTGCCGGCCCTTACACTTGCATGATCGATGCTACTGGAACTGGCACGAACTGGCAGCCCATTCAGGTCACCACCAACCTGCCAGGCAACGACAGGGGCCGCAACAGTGACACGAACACCCAGGACCAGCCTTTGAACGTCGCGATCCCCGCTGGCATGCAATGCACTGGTACCGTCGCTGGACAGCAGAATGTCTGCATGGTCCGCTGCCAGAACCCTGCTCGCGCTGGACCCTTCGGTGGATGTGTTCCCGTCCAGATGGTCGCTCCCGCCGCCGCTGCTCCCGCCGCCGCCGCCGCTCCCGCTGCTGCTGCCCCTGCTGCCGCTGCTGCCGCCGTCCCCGCTGGCAACGCTGCCGCGGTCGCTGGAAACGCTGCCAACCTCGCTACCGCCAACACCGCGAACTCGGTCAACTTCGCCGCCAACACCGCTGCGGCCGCGGGCAATGTCAACGCCGGAAATGCTGGCCAGTTCGCTGCTAACACCGCCGCGAACGCCGCCAACCTCGCTGCCTCCAACACTGCCAACGCTCTCAACTTCGCTGGCAATGCCGCACAGGCTGCCAACGCCAAGCGCTCCACCAAGAAGACTGCTGACGGTGCCGTTGTCACCGATGACGACGAGGAGGAGGAGGTCGTCGACCTCACCCAGAAGCTCAGGCGCTGGGTCCCCGCTTCTCTCCGCAAGTAAGCGACTTAGACTCCACATCGCTCCGGCGCCAAGGAAATCGGATGCAACGGGAAGGTGAAAAGCATATGGGGGACAGCTGGTTGTAAATAGAAATCTAGGAGGAAAGAGGACTGGAAAGTGCTGGTCTGTTCACAGTTTCGCAGGGCGTACTGGTTTGGTTTTTTCTGCATCATTGATTTGGCTTTGGGCTGGTTACTAGAGCTGTCACGCTCCTTTACGACTAAATGTTTTATTACTACGATGTAGATACCACATTCTCTTAGATTAGTAGTAGTTCCCAAAAGATTTCCTTGCTGTTGAGATTTGAGCTTTTCGCATTGTCAAGTTTGGTGATTGACTTCGGTGATGATGGTGACTGACTTCACTACCACTAACGTGGTTTACAAGCGAGCTGGCAGTACAAGCGAGCTAGCACCCTACCTAACTTTTCACAACGCGTTATCTAGTAACAACAATAGCTTAACTATCTCCTGCTTAATTATCTAATAAAGAAGCAGATCTCTTGCTAGCTTTCTTAGCTATTAATAGGAATTAGATCTAGAGCAAAAAACGCGCTGCAGCAATATTTAATGTTCCCTAAAGCACGCTTTAAAGCTAACGCGCTAGAATTACTGCGCAACGCAATTACTAGCCTAATTTAAAGAAGCTTACTAAACTAGAAAAGGAAGCAATTGCTAGGCATATCCTAGACCTAGATTTACAAGGATTTTTGCTAACACTTAGTGCTGTGCAAGATATAGCAGATAGACTGCTTGTAGAGCAAGGCAGTAGCTACGTTAGCCTGCACTAGCCTAGGAACTTTGTTAAGCAGACAAAAAGCTTTACTACGCAATTTAATTAGCTATATAACTATTAGAGAGCTTTCTATAAAGATAGAATAGCTATTTAGGCTTAGTTTAAGCTAGTAGCACGCACAAAGGCTACCTATAGTATCTGCAATAAAGATACTTTTAACTTTAACAAGACTAGCTTTATTATAGGCAAGATATCTTTCTAGCTAGTTGTTACTAGATTAGAAAGACGCAGCTAGCTAAAAGCAATCTAGCTAGGCAATTGTAAGTAGGTTATAGTAATCTAAGAAATTAATGCTATAAAGTAGGCAATCCTGCCTTTTATTATTTTTGCTAGCTAGCACTACTTCTCTACCTAGTATAAGGGCAAGGATATTCTACGCAACTAGACTATTAGCTTTAGCAACAACAGCTAGACTACTAATTAGCTTAGTATTAACTAGCTACAGCATTTTATTAAGCATACAGCAGAGCGTAGAGTAGAAGCACGTTAGCTACTAATACTTAATAGCTATAAGAGCTACAACTTGCTTAAATTCTAGAAAATCTACAAAGAGAACAATATCTATACTCTCTACATACTACTTTATTTATTGCACCTTCTATAGCTGCTAGATGTTAGCTGCTTCTTGCTATTAAAGCAGGCGTATAGGCGCTAGGTTAAGCGCCTAATACGTAACTACATTAACTATATTACTAAGCTTAAGTTTCTACTAGCCTTCTATACTGCCTACAACTAGTTAATTACAAAGGAGAATATCTGCGCAAGCTTTTAAAGTGCTAGGCTAGTTCTATACAATCTAGAGGCAGTGCTTTTAAAGCTTAATATTAAGCTTTAGACGCCTTTACTACTAGCCCTACTAGAAGCTCTATAGAAAGCTAAAACACTAGGCTGTTACGACCTAAGGAAGCTAGGCTCCACCTGACCAGGGTCGCTCTTAGTTAAGCGAGGAAAGTTACAGAGCACACTCTCGGCCGTCCAGAGCGAGTTCAGATGACATCGCTCCGCTCTATATGCCCGCACCCTTGTGGGACATGGTACAGGGAAAGTCACGTGATCATGCGGAGTGCTCTCGCAGCTCTCAGCGATTCCACAGAGCTCACAGAGCAACGAGAGCAGAAGCCTGCAGGACGCTCTCTGTGATCTCACTGCTCTCACAGAGCAAGGAGAGCAACGGAATCACCTTGAAGTATATAATCTTAGTCGATGGGCTCCTACAGCTCATCGTGTTCAACCTGAATCAGTACTCTTCATAGTACACTTGGTTTTCAATACACGATATCCTTTTCAGAAGAATCCCACTTACTGTCTTGATATCAACCACCGTGCACAGAACCCTATCGCTTATCCCCGAGAACCAACCAAGATCCATAGAGGACATACCATTATCCGTTGGACCTTCACATAGGCAATACATGCAAACTAGAGGCTTAATTAACATTAATTTGCAATTAAATTTGTGCATATAAAAGCTTATTACCTGCTTCTATTATTAAAAGGCTTAATTAGCTTAAGAAGGGCTCTTCTAGGGCAATGTATTAGATAGCACTAATGCGCAAGCAAATTTTAAGCTTTAAGAGAGCAAACAAGGCTGCTACAACACGCAAACAGCGTAAAAAGAAGCAGATCTAGAAGCAAGGCATTCTATTAAAGGCAGAGGGAGAGGATATTATTGCTTAAAAGGTAGTTAAGCAGCAGCTTAAGGGAGAAATGCGTTAAGGTAAGGCACAATTAGGTGTGAGCTAGCAGGCTTTAGCACGCTGCACGCGCTGCAGAGAACCTAGGCACAACTTGCAAACATGTAAAAAGCACACTAGGGATAGTACTTAAATTAAGATAGCTAGTTTTTAGAAGTATCTTAATGCGTTGTTAATCTATGCAGCTAGAAAGGCGTGAAAAGTTAGGTAGGGTGCCAGCTCGCTTGTACTGCCAGCTCGCTTGTAAACCACGTTACACAATACAAAAACGCAAGAATGCCTTAAATGAACGCTTCTCCATGCCCCTCCTTATTCTTTTTTGCGATACCATACTCCTCCAGCCCCATAGAGCCATTCAATTTTGCTTTCTTTTCAGGAGTATAAAAACTGTCAGAAGTGGGTCGCAAAGATGGGGAGATTGTCCAGTTTATATACTCGCAGGCCTCAAGAACATGCATCAGAACCTTGAGTTTTGAACTTGGTGAACCCAGGCTCACATTAGAAACCCACCATCGAATTTGAGATGCAATACGGATCCGTGATGATGATGATCACCATGACCAGGAATCTAGGACCAGCAAACTCGCGTCCTCATGGGGCAGAGAGGTTTTTCTTTTGGTATTCACACGGTCCTCGTCCAGAAGTTCGCAGATGTTTTCGTGCGCGAGCTTAAGCTCAGAGACATTCCTGGGCTCTCCATATTCTTTTTTTTTTTTTTTTTGTTTTTCATTTTGAAAAGGACACTCCAGGTGCAGTGGAGGGAGGAGAGAGAGCGCGGCTTATATACCTGAAAGGGGGGGCACATTCATTCGTAAATCTCTTCTTTAGACCACATCGAGCAAACATCCCTTTCTTGATGTCAAATTGACGCGGCCTGGCGATGGTGATAGCGATGGTTATCACGCACTGCTGAAAGGTTCGTGGTGGTTTTCAATTGTGAAATTCCCTGCGTCATGTTTTCTATGTACATGACTGCTTTTGACAAACAACCCTAGGAATGCAATGGGAAGCGTATTTCAAGTCCCTAGCGCCAGGATCATGTATATAACAAGCCCAGATTTATCTTTTTGTAAATAACAGGAAAAAGTGAGAAATAGAAGTGTATCCGGGGAAGTGGGAAGAGGATACCGCTTATATACCCAAGAACCCAGGCTACATGCACGATAAGCTTTCTAAGAGTGCATGTGTAGAATCTTTCCCCATCAACATCGGACCTCGGTTTGAGGGAGCCGTGAAGAAATGATGGTGAGGCTCATGATAAAGATGGGGTGAGTGATACTCAGCATCGTTACCGACGTGGAACACTTCCCAAATCCACACATTCATGTGACGACCCGGCCTTGCGAAAGCGGGACCTGTTGGCACAGAAGTTTGAGACCAGGCCATTATGAGCAAGGGAGCGAGATTTTCAGACAATATAAGGGAAATGGTGATTTATGCTAAACGCAAGGGAAGGGAATGTCATTTATATAGCCGACCGTCTGGATGCCATAATACATATCGAGTATGGAGAGTAGTAGACTCATCACAATTCACAGCCCGTTTTCCATATCGTACATGCTTAGGAGAATAATAGCGCACTTGATGATGACGGTCACTAACCACACCCTAATAGACATGAGGTGTGAGAGAGCCTCGTTGGATGACTTTAGGAGCTTCGGTGCCGCTCCTGGCAAACAGAAAGGCCATCGGCCCCTTTCTTGAATTTTATGGTCTGGAGTGATGGGCAAAGAGTTGACTGCATCTTCGGAAGTTGAGGTTGGTCAGAGATGAACATATCAAGCGACAGAGAAACCCGCGCGGTTTATATATTCACGAGGTCAAGATCATGATTCCTATTGGTAATTACAGGTCTATGAGCGGAGAGCTACATACATTGGAACCTAGCGTAGTGGTGATGGTCAACCTCGACGGATTGGTGATGATCAACACGAATGTAGGCGCGACTGGCGGCGGCCATCTTGTGCAACACTTTTACGGGCAACACGGTGACGGCGATAACTTTGTATTTACTAAAGGCGCCATGGTCCTCGAACAAGTCCTTTTGAAGGCTCCAAGGGAACGGCGGTGTAGAGAAGGATTGTGTACATTGGTATAGCTTATATATGGGTGCACTGCTAGTGACTACAAGCCAAAGAGGATCATGTCTAGTTATGTGGTAGTTTTCGAAGTGCACGACTCTTGGACTGCTCGAATTGGCCGGAGGGTGAAGGTGTTTATCATCGACTCCACAAACTGAACCCACTTTTGCCCATAAATTTGGCGCCTCAATCCAAGGTCTTGCGCGTCTCCACATCGGCGTGAATATCCTTCATTTTTGAAGTGTTAGACTTGCAGCACGTAAGAGAGTTTACGTAGGATTGTAGTGTGATATTTATATTTCCCAGGCCCCCTTGCTACTTCTGGTTACTTGTGACCGTCAGAGATTTTATTTTGAATGTTGATGCACGGATAGTATGAACCCTCCTGTTTCAGTAAAACGTAGATTAGTAGAAGCATGAGCTCGTCACTGATGATCGAAGGTGCGATAGAAGAAAAATCAACACTGATCACAGGTGTTTTGCACCCATTGCCTTTTGCGTTCACTGTCACATAGGTGACAGAAAACCCGTTGCTCACTATACATATTCGAAATACTTCTAGTCTATAGCACATGTGACAAAGTAGACAATGCGTGGTAACCTACTGAAATTTCCCTTCTTTGTACCTGTCAACACCCTATGCAGAACCGAGCGACGCATGTGTTGGTCGTAGGCGGCTCTAAGCTTCGCGTTCTCGAGTCGGAATAGTGTTCTGTTCGTGGCCCTAGTGTTCACCGTGCTTTCCATTTTCGGAAGGTCTGTTTACAGTAACATGCGGCCAATCAGCAAACAGCTATTACATGTTCTACGACCTTCCAGAACAAAGTTTGCTTTCCCCACGATGCTTGCTGTAGATTTAGGGCACAACACCATATTCGCGGTATCCCTCGTTGTGCTCAATCTCGCAGCATGGCGACGGTGCCAACCGACTTGGACGCCCGCCTGGCCCTCCATCCACGCGTGCGCTCTCTCTCACTCGCCTCTCATGGCGGCTCTTTCACCGATAGTCCCGTAACGAGCTCACCTCCAGTACTAGCTACACCGACTCTTGCCCCCACGGCGGATACCGACAGCCCTCCGCACACGCCATTGTCGGGTTCACCGACAGTTCTATCCCCGCCAGCAAACAGTCCTGAAAACGGTTTAGATAGCGGAACCGCCAGCCCCTCCGACCGCTGCCAGATCCGATTTCACCCACCAGACTTCATAAGGCAACATCACTTCCCGACCCCATTACTACGACCTACAGTACCTCCCAATTCACCCGAGAACTGGCGCATCAGTGGCAATACAATGAACCAGCCCGACGACATTCACACGAGCCTAGGCGAGCGACTTGCTGCACTGAGTATGGCCAGACCGGAAAACGAGGGCGTTACAACCAGCGAAGTGAAGATCCTGAAGGAAGAGACACCGAAGGCTCCAGGTTAGTGACGGTGGTGGGACACGATCTGTGCTGGATGGATATCTCGGAAACCCACTGGAAGGAGCGGCAGAAAAGCTAACACTAGAGTGTCTAGAGAACCCATTCTACGAAATTCGCCCGGTCCCAGGGAAAGGCTACGGTTGTTTCGCCGTCAAGGACATCAAGCGCGGAACCCGCATCTTGGCCGATGATCCTCTCCTCGATATCCCCATCGCCTATTACTTCGAGTCTGACATCAAGAAGGAGTTTGCTAAGCTGTCTCCCGCAGAGCAGGCTCTTTACTTTACCCTCCACTCGGCCCATGGACAAGATCCGAACAACTGGCCTAAGCATATCCACGATGTCGTCGACGCAAAAGACCGCTGTCGCATCGAGGAACAGCACAAGGCTCGCACCGGAAAGGAACCAAGCCTGATCAGCATCTTCCAAACGAACTGCATGGAGAAGGATGAAGGTGCAGCTATCTTCCCGAATGCCGCTCGATTCAACCACAGCTGCAACCCAAACGCATGCTTCTGCTGGAATCCGGCAATCCAGAAAGAGACGATCCATGCGATCCGGGACATCAAGCAAGACGAGCAGATCACCTTGTCGTACTGCGACATCGCGCACGATAAAGCGACTCGCCGATGGGAACTCAAGCATTACGGTTTCTTTTGCGACTGTCTAGCTTGCTCCGGCGACGATACTGATCCCCAGTCGTTTGCCGGCAAGTCTGCTGCTAGACGGTACAGGCTCATGGAACTGGATGGCGAATTCAAAAACACCCGCGGCCGATATATCAGGTTCGGAGCTAGTCAGCCAGGCTTTATCGAGAAGCTGTTGGAGTATGCTAAGTTGCTCCTCGAAGAAGGCGATTACACAGTTCGGCTCGCCAACACGTAAGTCCTCGTGGGCCCGCACACTGGAATTGGGTATGCTGATTTCAAAACAGGTACCTCGACATCGCTTTAGTGTGTGAGGAAAAGGGAGATTTGATCATGGCAAAGCGTAGTGCGCTGAAGGCCCTCCGAATCAAGCTCGAAACCCAGGGTCCTGACTATCCAGATATCCCAAATTATGCCGCGGTCGTTCAGCGTATCAAGAAGCAGATGGAAGAGCAGGAGGCACAGGCTGGGAACGACTCTTGAGATGGTCAAAGGAGGAGGAATGGGAGTAGGGCATGGGAAACAATTCGCTTCAGGGTATATTCTGTGAAAAGCATGGGAAGGAAAAATGGACGAGAGAGGATGAAAATATGGAGATGCGAATACGGACAAGTGGTAGGACGATAGCTAGCGCCCGAAGACTGCAGTAATCTGATAAAATCTGCCTAGATAGCGGTAGATAATCAGATGAACTGAACTTGATATTGCGTACATGAACGAATGGTCTGGGTGATGTTGAACTGGGGTCTCCAAGTTGCAAGACAGGTCGGCGGGTAGAGCCACGCTATGCCTAATCCGGCAATCCCAGCTCTTAGCGCCCTCTGAAACAGAGCTGAAGCACATTTCGACCTCTCCTACCCGTCGCACTGTCTCACATCTCCCACATTCTGGACGGACCACTGGATCCCAAGTTTGTGATATCTCTGCAGGCGAGGTCGAAAAGGGAACGCCTCCAGCTGTCTCCCGCCCTGAAAGAGGAACAAGCGAGCCCAGTGGCGATGACTGGCGCGTGGCTGGCGCTCGCTGACGTCGTTGCTGGTACCTGCATATCAGGGTCCGCTGAAACTTGCAGTGCCACCTGTTGGGTTACCTCGCCGCCCACCATGATTCCTGCGCATGGTCCCGGTTGGGAGCTCAACATAGGGGCTGATTTCTGACTTCTTTGTGGTTCTTCACTAACACATACCTCCCAGACAGACAATTCGATTGCCAGTCTTCACCTCCTCACTAAATTTGTCACAGACCTTCTGACTTGTACAATACTTCACAGCTTTCCACGATGGCGACGACAGAGTCCCAACCTTCCGAGCCAACGCGCCAAGCAGCATCGTCAGCGACTGGAGCGCAAGCGCCGAACATACCCGAAGAATCAACAATTTTCCGCCCATCGTCGCAATTAGGAGAGGAGCCACGGTTATCGATGGCTTCCACAGAGGCCCCAGAACCGCCTTTTTCTCCCAGCAGTACTACACCCGTGCTAGGCAAGGATGACGAAGACACCGATTTCAGCAACCATTCCGAAGTCAACGACGACCTGCCTTCGGAGCAGGACCTCAGACGAGTGGAAGACCTTCTCATTCTAGACGCCCAGGGCCAGTCGCGGCCTTTCAAGGACCTGTACTCTGGGGAGGGCGTCGCGCCGCGACAGGTTATCATCTTTGTCAGACATTTCTTCTGTGGGGTGGGTTCCAAGATGCCTGCAAGCGGCTGTACCATACTGACTGCAGCAGAACTGCCAGGAATACCTCCGCACCCTATCCTCCTCAATCACTCCCGAATCCCTCCTCGCTCTCCCAACACCCACCTTCATAACGGTGATCGGCTGCGGCCGCCCCGACCTCATTGAGATGTACGCGGAGACGACCAGCTGCCCCTTTCCCATCTACGCAGAGCCGACGCGGAAATTGTATGACATTCTGGGCATGACGAGAACGTACGAGCTCGGCAAGAAACCAGGATACATCCACACCAACCTGTTCATCTCGTCCGTCCAAAGCGTCGTCCAAGGGTTGAAGACGGGCAACAAGGCCTTGAAGGGTGGAGACTTCAAACAAGCAGGCGGGGAGTTTCTGTTCGAGGACGGGAAACCTGTGTGGGTGCATCGGATGCGGAATACAAGGGACCATACCGAAGTGGAGGAGCTGAGGCGGGTGCTGGGCTTGGAGGTTGTGAAGCCCCCCCTGAGGAAGAGCTGGAGTCACGGGGTCAAGGAAGAGGAAGGGAGGAAGAGGAGTAGTAGCTGGGGGAGACTGAGGAGTTTGAGTAAAGGGGCGAAGGACAAGTTTGGAGAGAAGGAGAAGGAGAAGAAGGTGGTTGAGGAGGGTGCTGCATGAATTTGCTATGAGCATCTCATCAGCTTGCGTACTATTGGACCGCATTTTCTCGGAGTCAACGGGATACCATGCATTACATTATCACATACATTTCTTATTAGCAAATGCTCCTTACACTTGTTGCGCTTCTCCCGCCGTATAGATCTTCCCAAAACGGAAATCCATTCCGCGGCAGATCCCAAGACCCTGCACAACAGCAAAGAAGGGCCAGAATCTGGCTGATCTTGCTACGGATCTCTTGCATCCAGACGGGATTACAGACTTCTTATAGCAATATCAATCCTAACACCGAGCATGGAGCGAGTCCGCAGCGAAACAGCTCCTGGTGGACGGCGGCACCGACTTAACCCCGCGATGATGAGGGGTACGAGTATCGCAGGGGTTGCTCTGCGGGTAGCGTCGTCATGGCGTAAACCCCACATGGGCATCGAGAGCGGCAAGTGGCTGTGACGGCCGCAAATAAAGAGGGAGGCACAAGTGCCGAAGCAGAACCGTCCGGTTTTCGTTTGGCTTATCTTCAGAAGCTTCTACTTCTCCTTCTCTCTGCCTCTCTACCTCTCTTCCTTCACCTCTTGTACTTGTACTTCGACTTCGTTGACTCCTCTCCTGCCCCCGCAAGGAATTCACGGTTATACCAGTAGACGCATTTGCAAAGAGGAACCGAGAATGTCGGCTGATACCGTTGGAAAGGTACGTCATTTGTTTTGTAGAACGGATGAGGGCGATGAGGTTTGACGCCGGAGCTGACGAGAAGACAGACAATTACCTGCAAGGTGCGTTACAGACGGCTTCTCATAGCTTCTACGAGCTTCAGCCCGCTCCTCTCTGCCCTCCGGCATCGCATCTCCAGGTTGGCTTGGCGGGTTGCGGATCCGCAGCTACATGGTTATACGTATACCGGAGGACGGCTAAGAGCGCCAATTGGGCTTCATGTTGGCGGCGGGGGCGGCGTGAATGTACTTTGGACATGATGGGCAGGATACTGATGCATGCTATAGGCCGCCGTTGCCTGGGAAGCAGGAAAAGACCTCACGATTGAGGATATCGAGGTTGCACCTCCCAAGGCCCACGAAGTCCGCATTCAGATCTACTACACTGGTGTCTGCCATACCGGTATGTTCTCAGATTCCCATATTGCAAGAAGAGTTCCGAATGGGGACCAATTGCATCGGGTGTGGACCGAGCTAACCCTTACCAGATGCATACACGCTCTCTGGCAAGGACCCCGAAGGCGCTTTCCCCATCGTTCTCGGCCACGAGGGTGCTGGTATCGTTGAGTCCGTTGGTGAGGGCGTCACCAGCGTGAAGCCCGGAGACCATGTCGTTGCGCTATAGTACGTTTCCCACCACCATACCCACCAATGATCCCTCCCAGCATCTAACATCCCCAGCACCCCCGAATGCCGCGAATGCAAGTTCTGCAAGTCCGGCAAGACCAACCTCTGCGGCAAGATCCGCGCCACCCAGGGCAAAGGGCTCATGCCCGACGGCACCTCGCGCTTCAAGTGCAAGGGCAAGGACCTGCTCCACTTCATGGGCACCTCGACCTTCTCCCAGTACACCGTCGTAGCCGACATCTCCGTCGTCGCCATCACCCCCGACGCCCCCATGGACCGCACCTGCCTGCTCGGCTGCGGCATCACGACGGGCTACGGCGCGGCCGTCATCACGGCCGGCAAGGGCGGTATCGAGAAGGGCTCGAACGTGGCGGTCTTCGGCGCCGGCTGCGTCGGCCTCAGCGTGATCCAGGGCGCCGTGAAGAACGAGGCCAGCAAGATCATCGTCGTGGACGTCAACGACGGCAAGGAGGCGTGGGCGAAGAAGTTCGGCGCGACCGACTTCGTCAACCCGACCAAGCTGGGCGGTCAGAGCATCCAGGAGAAGCTGATCGAGATGACGGACGGTGGGTGCGATTACACGTTCGACTGCACGGGCAATGTGCATGTCATGCGGAGTGCG
Source organism: Westerdykella aurantiaca (assembly GCA_030412805.1). Lineage (NCBI taxonomy): Eukaryota > Fungi > Ascomycota > Dothideomycetes > Pleosporales > Sporormiaceae > Westerdykella > Westerdykella aurantiaca. The sequence goes on from JASJFJ010000003.1 coordinate 6,348,164, forward strand.
CTCGAGGCGTGTCATAAGGGCTGGGGAGAGAGCATCATCATTGGTGTTGCGGCCGCGGGTCAGGAGATTAGCACGAGACGTGAGTTCCTTACCCTCCCTCTCTAAAGCATGCTGGAGCAACGACTAACGTCCCAATAGCATTCCAGCTCGTCACCGGCCGCGTGTGGAAAGGCTGCGCCTTCGGCGGCGTCAAGGGCCGCACGCAGCTTCCCGACCTGGTCCAGGACTACATGGATGGGAAGCTCAAGGTTGATGAGTTCATCACGCACAGGCAGCCGCTGTCTGGTATCAACCAGGCGTTTGCGGACATGAAGGCGGGTGATTGTATTAGGTGTGTGGTGGATATGAGGCAGGTTTAGGGGATTCGAGGGGAGGATCGGAGTAGTGAGGCGTTTAGAGAGGTGGGTTCGAGGCGCAAGGGAAAAGCGGATACATGAATGAGGTTTAGACGAGCGATGATAATGAGAATTCCAGACGGCATACTATCCAGTTATGGTGATGGTGATAGTTGGTGGTGGTGATCATTGCTTCTCGTGGTGCAGAAGACAGACACATGCATGAACAAGTCACGTGTTTCTCAAAGGACGAGGCAAGACACGGGTATATAAGCCCTTCCCGTTCTCCTTGACCTTCCCTTCTACTCCTCACAATACTTTCGAAATCTCTTTCAAAGACAAAAAAAGCAGAGGTAATTATTAATGTTTGTGACTCTTCCTGCATCGTAGCCCTCATGTACTAGGTAAACATCGTCAACACCGTTCGATTTATGTTGTCGCATTAATGATGGAGGGGATGGCCGTGGCCGTAGCCATGACGATGGTAATGATCACCACGGTGTAGGGAAGAAAGTAGTAGTATATGGGAATATTATATGTATCCAAAATACCTAATGCGAGCGTGCGATGAGACCACATCCCAAAACTCATCGACCTTCTACATGTTCCTCATCAACGACAAATCGACCTTCGCACATGCCACCCAACCTCCGTCTTTTCGAAGGGTGAGGTATAAATACCCCCTTCCACTCCCTCTGGCCCTCCTTTTCTCTTCTCACGCTTTTCTGAGCAAGATCGGGGGCTCTACTAAAACAAAACCAGAGTGGAGCAATGAGTCTGTGTATCCCGCCTTCCCATCTTAAAACAATTGAGCAAATATTTCCCCGCAGGGTGGGGGAAAATGGACATGGTGATGGTGATGGTGACGAGTGTCACCGACGTACCACATCGCAGGTTCGAAGTTGAACACATGGGTTGATATGTGCCTGACTTCGGCACATGCCACGAACCAGACCGATTTTTGAATGGAGCGGGTTTATAAACCCCCTTCTTCCTCCTGCTCAACGACTCTCCTTCCCTCTACAGTTTCCACAAAATTTTGAAGGGGTTTAAAAAACGCCCAACCCAACGCAATGTCGCAAATGCGCGCAAGGGAGGTTGATGAAGTGGCCGCTGACGCGGAGGATAGGGGGGACACGGCCGACCGCCTTCTCACTACAGCGGAGCCCATGTGCGGAGTGTTTTCCCGTTCGAAAAACATACACAGGCGTCATGATGAGTCCAGGCGTTCGTTTTTTCTGGCGGGCGCCTGGAGACATGACAGGGCTATTTTTGAGTTCGGCGAAATGGTGACGATGATGACTGGTGGCGATCATCACCAATGCTATGCCCTCTCCAGCCGTCGAAGACATGAGTTAACCAGTCGTTTACTTTGGCACATGCAGACAATTATGCGCTTTTCTTAGACAGGGCGGGTATATAAACACCGTTCATCTCCTGCTTACCCTCTTTTCTTCTCTCTACAGTTTGTGCACAATTTTAAGCATTTCAAAAGTCGCCAAGTTATGGCCGAGGGACCAAATGTCCTAAGCGTGTTCCCTGTTCAAAAAGCGGTTCGAGCTCCTAATAATTCTAGACGTAGTTGCTTGTTGCGCCGACTTCGACTTGGAGACATGGCCGTAGCATGTTCCGGTCGGACCATTTGGAATATAGGGAGATGATGATGGTGATGATCATCACGAACCAACTAGACACCCTCTTCGGGCAGGGACCTAGTTGGGTATATAAAGTCCCGTAACTCCTACGCAACCTTCCCTTCTTTCCTCTACAGCTTCTACCCAAATCCACAAGTACTCCAAAATAGCATTTCTGCATGTACATGTCTAAAGTGCTTTTCTGTTCCAAAAAATGCTTCACACCAAGTAATGATTGAGGCGGACCTTGCTTTTCCTTTTGCGCAGACCTGGAAACATACGACATAAGGGGGGGCGCTTTGAGTCTAGTAGTGGTGGTGATAGTGGTAGTGATAACTATTATCGACGCTATCGCGTATCGTAGTGTATGCAGCGTGGTCAAACGCGAAGTCCACCTTGACATATGCAACCATGCGCCCTTTTTTACATAGAGGGGTATATGTATATAAACCCCTCGTTTCTCCTGCATATTCTTCCTCCTACTCTACACTTTGTGGAAAAGAGCACGGCTTCTAAAAAACTTGGAGACATGATAGGAATGTCGTGAGTTTTTCCTGAATCGCAAAAGGATGTATTTTATAAATGTATGATCTTGGTAGCCCTTGTTTTCTAGCTTCACAACATGGCGATACCTATTCGGAATTTGGTATAATAATGATGGTAATCACGACTACTGGTGATAATATCGCATGTTCGGTGTGATTAGGCCTAGACTTTACTTCCGCACAGGCTATCTTGTCCATTCTTTTGGACGGAGCAAGTATATAAACACCTAGTAGTCCTGCTTAACTTTCTTTCTTCTTCCTACCCTCTACATTTCTTAGACAAGAGAATAGACTTTAAAACGTCTTTTCGCAGATGTCATGTTTTGCGTCTTTCCTTGGTCGAAAAAATTGAAGTCAACCGGTACAAGGCCTTTGCGGTCTTTGCATTTCTAGTTCCGAAACATGATAAAGGGCATTCTTCGGGTCTAGCAAGATGGCGATGGTGATGGCGATGGCGATGGCGATTGTCATGAGTATCACCGACGGTATCGCATGTTGTAATGCGTACGAGGTGACCAAACATGAAGCTTATTTCGACACATGCTATCTTGTCTGCTTCTTTTAACTAGATCAACTATATAAACCCGCTTTTGCTCCAGCATATCCTTCTTTCTATTCTGCACTTCTTTCAATAGACTAGGGAATCTAAAAGAAGACTGGGAATATCGATTCCATGAGTCTTCCCTGGATCCAAAAAGATTGACGTTCACCTCATGAACCTAGGCCCTTGATTTTCTACCCTTTGAACATGACGTTGGACGCTTCAAATTCGGAATAATTATGGTGATGATAGTGATCGGTATCACCATTAGTTACCTGTGGACTATGTTCTTCGACCAAGTCACAATTTCAGTACATGCTACCCGAAGAAACACCTGTTTGCACGCCCTCACGGAACAAGTATATAAAGTCCCTTGTAGTAACTATTTGTCTTCCTTCTACCTTCCACACATTCTGCAAGGAAATTATAGCTTTCATATTGAAAGTGTACAACCTCATGTCTTGGGTTGTCCTTCCGTCGTTCAAAAACGTATAGCCCACAAAGCATGATCGCAGCTGGGCGTAGCTACTTGGGTGGAAACTTTGCTGGGCCGGTTCATGCCGAGGGGGCTTCGTGGCACGATAATGGTGAAGAGCATTGTGGCGAATATCTTCCTATGGTTGTGTGAGTGTTCCACGCGGATGGAAGGAATTGTATGCGCATGGCAGGCGGTGATGAGGATCGGTATCACTGCTACAAATATGGGGTTTGAAGACGTATATGAGCTGTCTATGGGAGATGCATGTGACGGAGCCATGGGATGAGATATATGAACCTTAAATTCCCTCGCCTTTTGTAGTTCTCCACTGCTTGCTTTTACGAGCTCTGAGTAATGGCTCTCCCTAAAATGAATGGCGCAATGCTATATGGCCGTTTCCTTCCTCTTAAGAAGGCGTTAGATTAGGCGACATGTCTCTCCACTGAAGCTGATCTTGCGCGTTGGTGAGGATAGGGGTGGCTTTTAGTGCACTCTGGGGGTTCGAAGTGATGGAACAGCGGGTCAGCGGTGCGCTGGGTATGGCTACGATAGTGGTCATCACCCTCATCACTACGGCTCTCAAACTTCGAGCGCAACGTTGCGGTCTTAGAACATTAAAACGGGCGCCACAAAAGCTATAGAGATCATGTAGAGATCAGGACACCACGAGACTCGCCCCCACTACAACAGCTGGACAAGGATCGGACTCACCCTGACCACAGCTGGACTCATGTACGGATATCCTGGAATTTGCTTGAGCGGTTGGACACTTGGTGGGTAAAAGAAAGTCTTAGTTATATATTTCCGTCCTGGGGAAACAAGTGAATGGCTCAGTCTCGGGAATCAGAAGCGATGGAGCCGTTCTAAGATCGTTAGCAGGTCGTGATTAACATATGGGACATATACAGCGAACTATGTATATTTCGTAAACGGCACCGAAGAAAAGAGGTTCACATTGATCATTATTCACACACAAAAGGTGGGTTGTATTGTGGTCGTTCATGTGAAGTATTATACACAAGAAGATGGGACTCGCAGTGTTCGCGAGTCGATGATGGCATATCGGTATCCTGAAATCGGGATGATGATTCTGCCAGACACATAAATTCAGATAATCGGGTTCCCCGTCTCTTCAAGGCTGCAGTTGTGCAGTAACACTCAAACTTGCGGCACAACTATTTCTCGGCCAGTGTAAAGGCACCTCGGTTCCACCCAAACCACTTGTTCAATCTTCTTCCCATTGACTGGAGCATAAAAGCGTCGATCTTAGGGTCGGGATGTGGTTTGTGAAAGATAATCTTTCCGTCGCATCCTCGGTTTTCGAAGATAACCATAGACCCACCGCCATGTCGAGCGGAAAATCCAGATTGGTCCATGGAAAGGAGGAAATCAGTCCAATGGAAGCTTCCCTGTCGCTCCTCGCGGGCCTCCGGAAACATGGCGCGAAACAGCGAGTAAGCCCGCTTGTTCACTGCGAGATGAGGAGGAGTGGGCCGTAGCGAGAGAGCTTCCAACCTGCCTGCAATGTCACCGCTGACGTCGGCTGGGATCCCGCGAGTTTTCACCTTCGCTCTTGGTTCGGGCCTCGCGACCCTAGCTGTAGCGTGGTCGGTGGGCCATGACGGCAATGGAAGGAAAAGATCACTATCCACAGGTGTCTCAGCTTGTGCAATTCCATTAAGGATCCGTTGGCGTTTCTGTGCAAGGCCCTCGAGGTATTGGGAACTCTTCCAGTGGCCCAGTACCCGCAGAAACTCCTCTTGATCAGGATGAGGTGTTGAAAACGACTGATACCTGGTGTGGTGATTGGCATGAATAGCCTTCCAGAAGTCTTGCAACGCTTTATGCATATTCTCGAACTTCTGAAGCCAAGCGCTGTCTTTCTTGCCACTTGGTAGCGGAGTGGATAAGAACATATCCTGTAGCCTCCCCAGATGGTGGAGAAAACTTTGGTTAATTTCGCCATCCAACATGTGCTGCCGCCATAGTTTTGTGTACTTGACAGAACCAACTTCGGTCGCGGTCGGTATTCTGAACCTGGGTATATGGAGGCGAACTAGATTAAGCATCTCATGCAGAGTAGCACAGTCAGAAAGTCTCAGATACAAGATGTCGTCGAGCCTCGCACGTTATTCCGGGGCGGCGTTTGCTAAATGATCTTCCAGGAAAGCAAAGAGCATTCGCTTATCGAAGGACCGTGGATCGTCTGGTTCTACCATGTAGAGTTGCGCAAGGCACCACACAAGAGGGTCGTCCTTGTAATAACCAAACACTGCATCCCGAGGCGGCCGTGCCTGGTAGATTCTCCTCCCTGAGGCGTCGAAAGTTACTGGGAAAATATGTTTGAAACCTGGTCTTTGGGGAACCGAGATTTGGATGCGGCTAGAGACGTCAATTATGATATTGAGGAGGGCATGCTCAAGCGCACCTAATACGGCGTCATAACCCTTAGGCATTGGGGACCCAGGGTGTATGGAGTCTCGGTATCGCGAACGCAGAGATTGAGCGTGTTGCAGCTCCTCAAATATGCTTTGCCAGCTCCAGTGCATACGCACGTCATCCACTATTTCCACAGGGGGAATGATCTTCCCGACGTCTCTTTCATTGAGGAATCCTGTATGCTCCCGAAGGCGAGAAACATACCAGCGGAAATAAGCGGGTTCTGTTTGAAGCAGCCAGAGATGATCTCCGGTAGCATTTACACGCGCCTGGGCTAATGAAACGAGGACGTCAAAATCGCAGGTTGGTGGCTGGAAAAGATTTCGATGCATGTATTGGGACCAGTTCGCCGCATCCACGTTCGCCTTGGACCCGATGTGGACTGCTTGGTGCCATTTGTCGGATGACGGCGTCGTCGGCAAAGGCGTGTTTTGTAGGAGCAGCTCAACTGTTTTCCGAAGAAACTTCATTAGGCGAGCTTGTACCTCAATAATGAGTTGTGCTCGTGGGAATCCAACGGCATCGCGTCTGTGTGCCTGATTCTTGTCCCATGGCACAAGTTGGCCATAATCCGGTCCATACATAACGACCGCGCCATTGTAGTATTCCACATCAAGACGGCCACACACGAAGGCATGGTTAAGCTCTTGAAAGTCGAATGGCGCCCAATCTTGAGGGCTGTACCTTGAACGGTACTCTATTAGGCTGAGCAGTAGCGAGGGATTGTCCTTCAGGGTATCCACGGTGATATATGGCAGAAGGTAGAGGCTGCGTTGCTGGCGGGCCCTGTGCCAATCGCGCCCAATCGTGTAACAGTTCCGGAAATAGTACCACTTTTCCTCAGGTAAGCCTGGGTCTGCTTGCAGAAGCAGTTCGGCGCGCTTCTGCTTTGTCCGTTTCTTCCATCGTGAAAGGATTGTGTTGCCGTGCAAATGGAGCGTTGAGCGCAACCATGCGTGATCGTCGAGAAGAGCGGTCTTCGAAGTCTCGAGGACTCCATTGGCTTCCACTTCCGTGAGGATCTTGGTATATTGGAATAAATCTGCATATTGGTGTTCCGAACGGTAGAAGTGATGTTTACATTCGGCACATTCGCACGGAGGTCAGCCAAATTTGAAGTCGTCCACAGGGATAGATGTGAAACGGCGGGCCGCGTCAAAGGCGGGAGGCGCCTCCCGACGTGTGGCTGCACGCATAGATATTTGGTAGCTGGTTTCACGTAAATAGTAGGCTCTGGTTTGAGGCTTCGAAGGGTGAGCCCAGATCCAAAAGAAAAAAAGAAGCCTCACTGCAGCTGCGTAGTGTTGCCAAGCCAACGCGGCCCTGGGGGTGTGGCGGTGTAGCAAGCCAACCTTGGACAACACGCCTTCGCGGTATCACATGACGGTATTCGGACTATTGGTTAAAGATTGGTAACGGTTTCACTCGGAGAAGTTGGGAAATAATCGTGTTTAACTCATCCCTCTATACATATACGAATTTTTGGAGACGCACCCTAGCTATAGCAATAAGGTACCGTACAAGAGTCCTTTCGTTTGAATTCACATGCGTTCAAAACCTCGAGCTCTGCCCCGGTAAGCCAATCGTGAAACTTTTAGCACAGCTAATTCTGTCCGTCCCTGTCCTTGTCCATACCTCGAATGTAACACTCATTGTAGCTATGTCTGTCTAGCGGGAGAGAGGGGCTACTCCTGTTAGACGTTCCCATCTCCGTACTTGCTCGTCCTCACTACCATTCCCACTTAGTAATGCGAAGTGAATCTGTGGGCATTTGCACATGCATGGAATCAGAGCGCTGTTTTGAAAACACCGCTGGACGTTGGTGCGCAATCGCCGAGTGTTCATCGGTCAAACTATCTCCCTTTGCGGCTGAAACTCACTTCCGTGGTTCCCAGTCGTAAGGAGGTGGCTGAAATGTCGGGAATACTGTTGTCTGGCTCTAAGAACTGTATTCACTACAGAGACGTCTCTTCTCGCTCTGAAAGTGTGTGGCAAGTCCTGCATGCTTACATACATTCGGACGGTCTGTTATCTATTCCAGCCGCAAATTTGCGGGGTTCTGTCTCTTATCTTTGCCCGAAGGTACAAGCTGCCAATACGAAGAGGCATGCATGTGCATAACAACAGTCGCCCAGTGAAATTTTACGGTGGCGCCCAGGACGTGCAGACCGTGTCGCTAGTCCCCATTGCCATCTCAATGTCGCCATCGTTCTCAGCAGCAAATGCGTCACAATGCCGATTCGCAAAGGCGCATCTAGTCAAGAGGCAAGGGCCGCAGCTGGGCATGATATTCTGCAGTGGGAGCGCTTTTACGTGAGGAACCCCCACCACTGCCAATGGGAACTGCAAAAGTTATTGCCCGATCTAATACGTTAAACCGTAGACTATTACAAGAAGGGAGGCAAGGGAAATCGCGCAGACACACCCGGGTCTAACATGGGCGAACTGTCCTGGTAATATAAGAGGAGAAATTTGGAGCCGTGTCAATACTTCTCTTGCGAATGAGGGCATCCCTGGTGTTGGAGAGGACGTCCTAGGGTGGCGGATGACACTGGCTATACGCGATGCGCGCTCAGTCGGTAAGAAGTGCTGAATGAACAAGACAACAGCAGCAAGAAGCTGACTTTCAAAGCTAGCAGATCTTTAAAGCGTGCATCTCGGTCTCCATTAGAGCGTGCAACCCCATCTTCCGAAAGTCGTCCTTACGATCCCGTCCTCGATCAGTAGACACGAAGTTATAATGCTCATGGGCAGGAGCTGAAAAGTTCGAGATTGCAGAGTTTTTCTTGCTTACATACTGCCTGCCATCGTTCCATCAACCATGCAGCCTTTCGCATCTCCCTGTAGCGACGGTTCAATATAGGAGTGCAAGCATGATGAGGATTGTGGGATTTGTGTCGCCGGGCGCATAGATCCACTCGGTCACTTTGCTCGATTTGGATAACAAATGATGGTCTTTATCGCACCACCAGGGCGGAGAATGCACTGGAATCTTTCGCCCCAAGAAACGAACTCTAGAGTTCGTGATTATAAGTATGGTCCACCCCTATGGATAATATGTGAACGTTCTATAAGGCTGGTTTTTGGTGTCTCCAGACACGGCATATCTCCGCTCCGCATGGTTCCACTTTGTACGGCATAGCTCCAGTGCAGCCACGGGAGATTTTTCTCTTGTTTTCTCCTCATTAATCTCTTCCATTGAGTCAAGATTATGTTGTCGTGTGAATTCAATTGCACTTGTGCGCATTCTTGATCGCTTGCAAAGAGGTCATCAGCTTGTGAGTGCGGCTCTAGCCTCCGCAGAAGTAAGAATGCCGCCGAACTGCTGCGCTGAAGCAATCTGCTTCGAGGAAGTCTATATTGGTTACGACGTACAACACATTCATAAAGAAGAAATCCTACCTTGCACTAATCTTAGTCAAGGGCAACTCGTTCTCTGTAGCGTCACTAAATCCATAGGAAGCAACCTAAGCGTATTACTCCGACCAATAAAAGGCGCATATATTATTAGGCCATTAATATTGACCGAGTTTCTAATGCGCTTATCTACATCGGGAAGATCTTCACTTCAGCCGCAGGCTTACCGGGCTTAACGGGGGCTCCAGATCCGTAACCTCAAACTTTGTGGAGATGGATAACGGAACCAACAACCTACCCAGAGACAATACTCCACGCGCATTGCGATGACGTTGATTGGAGAGCCACTGTGACTTTTGAGCCTATGAGGTGACGTGTCTGCTTGGTGTGTGAAGCGTTTCGCACACCACGATCGATTATCTTGAGATGCGCCTGATACACGCACCTACGCTGCGAATGGAGAAATTCGATGGCGAAATTCCAGACTATGTCATCCTATCCCATACATGGGGCAGCGGAGAAGTTACATTCGATGATTTCGGCCAGGCGCATGCCCAGCAGATGGAAGGATACACAAAACTTCGTCGCTGTTGCGAACAAGCTTTACAGGATGGGTTTGACTATGTCTGGATTGATTCAGCGTGTAGGTTTCAGAGATAGAAGAGTCGGCCCTCGCCTTCTAACTCCACTAGGCATTGATAAGCGAAGCAGTGCCGAGCTCTCTGAAGCAATCAACTCGATGTATAAGTGGTATTGGCGGGCTTCGATATGTTATGCTTATTTGTCTGACGTTCCGGGGGATATTTCCCGGCAAGACAAAGACCAGCTGTTGGCCAGCCTTAGGAGGAGCCGATGGTTCGCGCGAGGCTGGACGCTTCAAGAGCTTCTAGCACCTGCAGTGGTAGAGTTTTACGACTCCGATTGGAACATCATCGGCACAAAGGCCAGTCTAGTCGACAGAATATCGTCAATCACCCGAATCCACGAATCCGCATTACTATCGAGAGCCAACATCAAATTCTTCAGCGTCGCACAAAAGCTTAGTTGGGCCGCAACAAGAGAGACCTCGAGGGAAGAAGACGTGGCCTACTGCTTGCTCGGGCTACTGAATGTAAACATGCCACTCCTATATGGAGAAGGGAAGCGAGCGTTCTACCGTCTCCAGCTGGAGCTCCTCAACGCTTCAACAGAGCACACCATTTTTGGATGGGAATACAGTCCTGGAGTTATATCCCAGGGCATTCTCGCAGACAGTCCGTTGGGTTATATCAACTCTACGAATGTCCGTCCAATTTCAAGAGAACCGCGAAGTTTTGCGGTCACCAATCGGGGGTTACAGATTAGCCTACCTTGCATTCCGAATCCGGGACGCCCGAATAGCGTCATTGCGCTGCTGAACTGCTATTTTGAAAGCTCACCGGGTGCGCGTCAAGGCCGGGTGGGCATTGTGCTCGACACTTACGGGACAGACCGCCATTATCGAGCGAGGCCGCAAGCAATGCTCGCCCTTGACCATATCGAAATATCGAAGGCAGTGTGGAAAGACTTGAAAGACTTGTGTATTGTTACAGATCCGGGTATGCTGCATAGCGAGTTACCAAGTCGACGTAGTTCTTATATCGTCTCGGTCATGGTCATGCAATCGTTCGATCCACGTTTTACTCCGATAAGACTTGCAAAGTACGCCTTGTCCCTGCAGAATGGACAGTTTTCGGGTATGAAGGACCCTATCAACTTGGAGCCATCGCCTTTGTTCCTGTTCGAACCTGACGACTTTGCTGGCATCCTGTTTCGGGACGGGACCAGAAGTTTCATGGTTGCTTTCGGACAGCGAGCTTATAGTATGATATGGCTCGTCCTACAACCTGGGCTACAGGACCACCATTTTGAACCAGCGTTGAAGGCGGCTCGTATCGATACTATAAATGACGCCGATCTGTATCGTGACGCTGTGGATGCCGAACTTGATGATGGCACTGTGGTCTCGGTCCGGGCGAAAAAGATGCGAAAGGACGGCGTCGTTGGATGGCAGATTATGATTGATACAGCGGTGCGATCCGCCGGAGTGGATATATCCATGGTGGACGAACCCGAGCAGTCAGATGTTGATGTAGTAGCCAATGCTGGAGTTGATGTGCCATTAGGTGCGGCAATACATGTAAATGAGGAGGAGGGCAGTGAATGACATCGGAGGAGGTCTCTCCGGGGCGATACAAGAATGGCTGCGTAGGTCCACGACATGAACGGTGACCCCAAGAACCTTCGCATGGTTTCAAAAGCATATTAAACTATTTATTTCTAGTAAGAGGAATTAAGCTGTTATTACCTATATAGACGTAGGTGCTAATGTATTCTCAGCTAACTTACACTTTTGCCGAATCTAGTGGATGGGTCTTCACTTTAGTCAGCAATGCAGTGCTCCCACGGCAAGATTAATGTAAATGAGGGTTTCGTGCTTTATTAGGCACCTAGGTATGCCGTGCAGTTTAGAGACAGCTACAGTGAGCCACGATGTATCAAGAGCCCCTGGGGTGGCGACGAGCGAACAACATAGTACACTAGTGTGCTCCACTTTTCTAGCGTCCTTGCCTACCCTTGATCCCTAGCGAGGACATACGGGTTATTTCTTTACTTTTGAGATGCGATAGTGGAATCGAATTCTGCATGAATGTACGTGAAGCGGAATAGCGTAACGTATTTGCTTATCTAGGTAGTGTTTTCTTTGCACAGTTCGTCCGCAAGCGCCTAGTAAGATAGGAAATCCCCGGTCAGATACAGAGCTGAACGCTCCCGTTGTACTGACAGTCATCGGCTATTCCGAGTGGCAAGTGCCCGTGCAGAGCGAAAAGTTTTATGCCGACTTCCGACATACCTATGACCTTGAAACGCCAGTGCTAAACCCCTGTTTCACTTTTTCACTCCAACACATATATGCAACCACGTCCAACTTTGTATATTGTTTCCCTTATTGATTATTGCACCGGATTGCCGGTAGGGCCAGGATGAAAATATACCGGCCGAGGACTAATAGTGAATGGGGCTTTCTTTGTGTCATACTGGCGCAGGTAGTGTGCGGCGCGACTTTGGAAATGTATGTATTTTCTTCAATTCTGCTTTGGCTTATCAAGAAGAAATCTGTGTGTGCTGACGCAAGTGCGCGGAAAGTGTTGTGCTTTGGAGATATCTAGGCTGGCTCACGCCCCTGGCATACCAAGTGCCGCGTTCATACTCCATGTCCGTGAACTGTGGACTCGCCGTATTCGCCTTAGCCTACCAAGTAATCCTAACCTTCGACGCGCTTAACTCCAAGAACAATGTCCAGGTGTACACTATCTGCATCTCCAACATCGTGCTGCTTGTTTTCACTGTCATGAGATATGGGCAGACGGAGACGGTTATCAGCGGTTTGAGAGAAGCACGTGCGATGGGGAAGGAGCCGCTAGTTGACTTGTCAGTTGACTTGTGGAAGGCCGTGTATCCGGTTCTAATTGCATCCTCGGTTCTTGTGGGGGTTTGTTGCGTGGGGCTGCTTGCGTTTGGGTACAAGCTGCACATAGAGTTTGCATGGGCCATCTATCGCCATCTCAGTGGAAGCCGACAGACAAGACGGCGCTTTCTGATGTATAAGGTATGTATATTTTCATGCGAAAATCATCTTCTTTTCTGCGAAAGGGATGCTGACATAACTGCAAGGTGCTTGTGGTATTAATTAAAGTCGAACCCGTCTTCCTCTTCGCCTTTCTTGCGTTATACGGCCTTGTATACGTCCATTTCCAAGCCCCCGAGTTCCCCTTATTGGTCTGCTTGCTGCCGTTAGCTCTACTGCAAGTAGCTCTTGCTATCTACTTTACAAGAACGGAGAACATTACGGGTGCCATTGTCGCAATTGTAAGTTTACCCATGCACCCTTGGCAATTCGACGCTCCTAACAAGCTGTACCAAAAGGTGCTTCGACTAGGAGAAACCACGTATCTTATTAGCCGTATCGTAGTCATAGGGAGCGAAACCAGGAAGGGCCAAATTGTGCTGGGCGACGAAATGCTGCTATTTGCTGGCGCATCACTAGCCTTTGCAACGCTGATCTGTATCAACTCCGTGGTTTGCATATTCAATTTCGGATATGGATTGAAGCCACTGCTGTCGTTTGGGGAAAAGAATCAAGGAGAGGAATATAGATTTCAACCGCTCGAGCATCGTTCGGGACATCAACCTTTCATACCAAATCGGTTTGATTTGGATTAATAGAGTCAATGATAAAACAGAAACGACATGGTAATAAATTTCAGCTTTGCAATTCTTCTGGCGAAGCTGTAGTCATACCCGACATCGATGTTCCGGGATCGGAACCGTCTATGATTAGTTGGATATGATAGAGACTGAATACTTGTGAGATAATCGGGTTTGGACACCGTAAGCGAAATAAACGGTGCAACATCTCTCCAGGTCGGTATAAGAAGGCTTCCCTAGGTTCACAATAGGCAGGGTCACCAAAGAAGCTTCAAAGGGCCTCCGCTCGTCTAAGCTTGAACAAGCTATTCGCTGAATAAGTTACGCGAGATGTATATTGCATGTACCGACGCGAGTTCCGGAATTCGCAGTTGGCAATATCGGGAGAATCATGCTTCACTCGATTGGTGAATATAGCAGGGATCCCCACCAGGTTCCCCAGATATTGTATATCCGGAACCATCCCCAGACCTTCGAGCAATAAGACCTCACATCTGAATGGCCGCCTGGAAATCCCACCAACCGAAGAATGCTTCCAGATGAGAATCAATCTGAGTTGCTAGCCCTTGGCCCGGTTTTGGACAAGGTTCATGACCTGCGTAAACGGATCTACCAATGGCAATAAGTATCCTGGGTGCCCAATTCCATGTGCATTGAGCAGAAGACCTGTCAACATCGCAATATCTATCCAAAATGGTTCAAATTCTCGCGGCCGCCCTCTTTCTGCCACTGACGCTCGCCTCGGCTCTTCCCAAACGAGCCACCGTGCTCATCCCCAGGAGCGCTTTCGACAGCACGTCATCGCTCGAACAATATTTTACGTACAACTACCCATGGGGAGGGAATACGCACAACGGGGGCGCCCGCATGGATAAACAGCATGTTGCCATCTCCCCACCGGGCACCCTCACAATCACCGCCCAGCAAGTCAAAGGGCAGCCTCCCGCAACGCACGGCGGAAAGCAAATCCCCATCAACTACCTTTCCGGTGCAGTAGGAGCGAAGCAACATTTTACCGTTCCTAAAGGCGGTGGATTGGTGTTTTCGGGGTCCTTCAAAGCTACGACCGCGAAAGGGACTTGGCCTGCCTTCTGGCTCACTGCCGTCAACGGATGGCCGCCGGAGATCGACATGGCGGAGTGGAAGGGCAGTGGGAAGATCAGCTTCAATACGTTTAACACGAGCAGTGTGTTATCTTGGAAGGACGTGGCGTATAATAATCCAAGCCAGTTCCATGATATTAAGTGCGAGGTTAGAGATGTGAATGGGAAGGATACGCAGGTCAAGTTTTGGATGGATGGGACGCTGCAAGCGACCCATGTTGGGAAGGATTATACGCGAAAGCCGTTTTACCTGCAAGTTGACCTGCTGGCGGCGTTTGGTCGTGGAGTTCTTCTGACGAGAGACAGTGTTATCAACCTGCAGATGGAGGGTTCGAGTGGAACACCGGGGCCGAGCACAAGTAAGTCTGCTATGCAGTGTGAGGATATGTCAGACGGCAATATGTTACTGATCGTCAAGTAGACACGACTTACTCGGTGAGAAATTTGGAGGTGACGACGCTCTAAACTTCGCGGGCGTAGCTGCACGAGTGGTCTGAAAATGGCGCTATAGAAATTTCGTAAGGCTCACATGGGTAGGAGATATAGTTCTGTACTTGATGTCGTCAATCGAAATGAGGGTTGCGATTGTCTCTGCAAAGCAAGGTTGTGATGAAAGGCGGGCTTGAGTGAAAGCACTGTGTCCCCCAAACGACGTGAACCCGAGCTCGACTGACGCCATTGACAATGACCCGGTATTCTGATGTCCTCACATAGGATATTCAACGCGTTCGACGTCTACCGTTTGTTGTGATTTCTTGTCGCGTCACTTCCGTGTTCTCGCGGATACCTCACTCCCATCCACCACCACTTCGCTCGCACCGCCCATCAACGCGAGTTCAGTCAAAAGCACCACTGCTACGTTTTGCGATATCGCAACGATATTACCGTCAAGGTAAGTGAGGTTTCGAGCGGGCTGGTCCTGTGCCGTCGAGTTTGCATTTCTGACAGGCCCAACCACAGCAAAATGTATCCGGGCATGCTCGCGGTCCTCCTGATCCTCTCGACTTTGGCGATTGGAGCCATCATCACCTACGTTGGATACACTCTCTACGGCCGCTATCTGGAGAAATTCGACCCCCGGGCGCAACGCGCTGACGATGCAATCGAACTCTGCAACTTCGCTCTGCTCCCCAACTCGATCCCATCGCGTCCCGTGTCGGCCTCTCCTCAAGTCCCTCCAAAGGCAAGACTATCTTCAGGGGAATCGATACGTTACAGTCTCCGCGAGTCACAGCTCTCGCTTGGTGGAAGTTCCATCTACTCAACCACTCCAGCACATACATCTGGCGAGAGCAGCGGTACCCTTCGGCGTCATGGGGCACCACCCGCAAGCACTGCAGGTCGTAGCACCTACGATAACGATGACGAAGATGCCTGGACTGACGTGGAAATGTGTAGCCAAAGTGCTGTTACTACATTCGACTTTGGGTTCGGCGACGAGACCTTCGAGCGGGAGAAGAGGAGAAGCCGCCCGGAGACTGCGCTCAAAGGCCATGGGCTGAGTCTTGGGATGTGAAGGTCCAATAGCCATAGTGGTCTGGCACATTCGGTGTTCAATATCAAGCCGGGAGCTGTCCACTGTGGGCGCCGGACGGAAATATCAACTCCACCTTTTCGGCAGTACGTCTACCGTGTATCATAAGACGAAACGATGGTATTACCTGCGACAGTTTAGGAGAGGGGAACTGATCCATGATTGCTAATCCTACTCTATCGTAGAAATAATATCTATGACAGAGCCCACGAAATGTCGATTGTCTATGGTGTCTATAAGGCAGAATGCCATACCTTCCCTTACTATACTCTGTGCTGATAGACAACTGCGTGCAAACCCTTGTTGATGGTGAAGCGATCATAGATATTAATTCAGCCGCTGATGTCAGAGGTGCTAAAGCAGGGAAAGGAAAGTTTGTCTGTCCAGCCGTGCACAAGGAACAACACCCCTGCGTTGCTTGTACCTGATCCACAAAGCTAAGCCACAGTCCGAGTCTCGCAAGCAATGCACAAGCATCGTCAAGAAATCACCGAAGCTTTTGTCAAGAACTTTTGACCATGAATTGGTGGCTGCAACTACGCTTCGGAGGCTGAGCTTACGAATTTCGAAACCGTTGTTTGACGGGTAGACATGCGCCGCCCACCGATTCGCTGGGTGCTGTCTCGTATTAGGAAGACCAGCGAATCTCGACGATCCACGCTCACCTGCGCAACAACTTCTGCTGCATAAACCTGGCCGCCCCCTTGTAACACCACCCGGCGGCCCCAGAGGTGACGACCACGGCGGGCGCTATCGCCTTTTAAGAGGCTGCGTGCCAATTTCCCCAGCTTTTCAACCTCACTTTACCAAGACTTTTTGTTTCCTCCGAAGGAGCCGTAGAACGTGCACGTCCTCACAGCAAGCTGGAGCGGTTAGCTTGGCCGACACCATTACTGGAGCCGCAAAGTTTGACTCCTACGGGAGCGAGCTGACAGCAAAGCAGCGCCCTGTCCAACAAAGACTGGGTGTTTGACAGAGTGCACCGTAGAGCGACTCCAAGGGAACTTCATTCTCAAAGCACCTAGCCTACCGTAAGTGTACACACTTAAGTTGTTGAGATCGTTGGTTAATCAAGTTGGGAAGGCTGGCGGTACACGTTCTTCCACGACGAAACCCTAATATCTCCCCAAGATGTCCCAGCGGCACTCGCGAGAACGCCGTCGCCGCTCACGCGAATACGTCGAGCCGAAAACCAGCGATGCGGGCTATGGCTCTCGGGGCCCCGACCTCCCCCAGTACAACCACAATGGTCACAAAGTCACACCGGGCATCGAGCCCGAGGGAGAATCGGGCAGAAGGGGGATACATCCATTAAAGTTCCTCCGCATATGCTTCAGAGGCTCCTGTAAGGCGTCCATGCTGGTCAACATCCTTTGGCCAATAGTCCCCGTTGCGATTGCGTTGGTAAGTAGCCTTTCTCCAAACTTCTTCTGGACGATGGCTAAAACGATGTTCCAGCACTTTGTACGGCGAGATCTACCCCTTACAATCTTCATTACAAACTACATTGCCATGGTCCCGGCCGCAAATCTCGTCGGGTTCGCAGGGCAGGAGTTCTCGCGGAAGCTACCCAAGGCGATTGGCGTGCTGGTCGAAACAACATTTGGCTCCGTGGTGGAGATCATCCTGTTTATGGTATTGTTGAAGACAGGAGACGGAAATGTCCCCGTCATCCGGGCTGCTATCCTCGGTTCCATATTGGCCAACATGCTTCTGTGTCTGGGAGCGTGTTTCTTTGTTGGTGGACTGAAACGCCATGAACAAGAGTTCCACCCAGCTATTGCCGAAGCGGGAAGCGGACTGATGTTGGTTGCAGGAAGTAGGCTCGCCTTGTCTCATCTTTCTGCTGCCAAAGATTACTAACATGAGCCAGTGGGTCTTATACTGCCTGCAGCGTACTCTGTCGCTCTGAACGGAAGAACGGATCTCAAGATACATCCTGGCCAGATAGAGCATGAAACTGTGAAGATTTCGCGCGCAGTGGCCATCATCCTGTTGGTAGGATATCTGATATACGTCTGGTTCCAGTTGAAGAGCCACGATTCCCTGTTCACGGAAATTTACGAGCATGAAGAGCATAGGGATGCGGACCGCCATAAAGATCTCGTAAAGGACAAGCTCACCTTGACTGAAAGCATACTTGCCCTTGTCATTGGCTTGACATGCGTGTCGCTGATCGCAGTCTTCCTGGTACTTCAGATTCCTCATCTCGTAGAAGAGAGAAATATCAGAGATGCCTTTGTGGGCCTGATCCTGGTTCCGCTCGTGGAAAAGATAGCAGGTATGTATTCCTATACTTCTCTTGGTAACCGGGCTGACCATGGGAGAACATCTTACATCCGTGGACGAGGCTTGGGACGACCAGATGAACTTTGCAATCGCGCACGTACTAGGCGGCAGCATTCAGACGGCCCTTCTCAACACCCCTCTGGTTGTACTCGTCGGCTGGGGCATCGGCGTGAAAATGGACCTGCAGTTCGAGATCTTTGATGCCGTGTCCCTGATCTTGGCGATTCTCGTCATCGGATCTTTCCTCAGGGACGGGAAGTCGAATTATCTCGAAGGGGTGCTCTGCGTCATGGTGTATATCATTATTGCCATTTGCGCGTTCTTCTATCCGAACCCACTGTCTCATGGAGGAGGTGAAGGAGAGGGGCATTAGTGAGCTTTGTGACGGACGAGGGTTTGAGGCTCGTGGAGGGGGTGGGAGGTCGTTACGGTAGAGTCCGTAGCACCATTGCAGTGCCCGAGTTTATATTCAAGCGTCACATGCCAATTTCGGTTTTTTGTACCAATGTGTTACATCTCTCCTTGCCGTTCTCTGCGAGAGCGTTGCGCTCAAAACGCTAAACCAAACCGGTTTAGCGCGCCATGGCTCGCCCACAACCGTAAGCGACCACCTGCGGAATTTCGTCCACCCTTCGACTTCAACCCGCGACATCGACAATTCCACGACCCGTTCCCGACGCCTCACTCCTCTAACCTTCCTCACATACCGCAAAAATGGGTCGCGTCAGGACGAAGACCGTCAAGAAGTCCGCCAAGGTCATCATTGAGCGGTACGCACGACTGCGATGCATGCTTGAACGACCCCAAAGCTGATCTGTCGCAGTTATTATCCCAAGCTCAGCCTCGACTTCGAGGTCAACAAGAGGATTTGCGATGAGATCGCCATCATCGCCGTACGTTTTGCCGCTGTCTAAATGTCGGATCCTGGGCTCACAACAGATTTAGAGCAAGCGCCTGAGGAACAAGATCGCCGGATACACCACCCACTTGATGAAGCGCATCCAGCGGGGTCCCGTCCGTGGTATCTCCTTCAAGCTCCAGGAAGAGGAGCGTGAGCGCAAGGATCAATACGTCCCCGAGATCTCTGCTCTGGACTTCACCCAGAACAGCGAGAACGGTACCCTGGACGTTGACCAGGAGACCAAGGATCTTCTTAAGAGCTTGGGCGTGCGTTCCACCCGCTGGTTATACATGATGGAGATGCTGACAGATCCCAGTTCGACTCCATCCCCGTCAACGTCGTCGCTGTCTCCCAGCAGCAGGTTGTCGAGCGCCCCCGCCGCTTCGGTGACCGCCGCCCCGGCCAGTAAATGTTCGGTTTCGGCTTCTCTCCTTCGGTACATTCAAAAGACGGTTAACGGATGGTGCATTGGTTTGCCCCGGTTTGGCAGGAATATATACTGCCGTCATGATGTCTAGGAGTCAATGAAAAGGTTACCCCCAACCAGGTGTCGCTGAGTCCAGGTCTCGAGAGAGGCCTGGGCGAGGCTTGATTGCCATTTCCCCTTTCATGCTGTGATGTGTGGATGATGCGTGCTAATCTGACCCATTTTGGGTGTAGTTGTTGAGTGCTGGTAAGTGCATTGTCCACTTTCATGAATCTTTTATCTCATCAGTCTTTTTACGTTGCGACTACTCGCAGCGTGGACATGGAGAGATACCGCTGAGGTTAACTCCAATCTATCGCCTGCCTACCCCGTAGTTCTGCGATTTGCACCGTATGACAGAGTATGTCCTGATGGAAACACCGTCGGCATGTGGTGGTTAGACCTAGGTAGTCTGTGTCTTAGAACCAGCTTCAATACACAATATGCCACTTTGCGTATTACAGTGCCTCTCATGTTGCTTGTGAGCTGTATGCTGTTGAGCCTAAGTGTGGCTTCTTTCTTTGCACCTGCCTTGCACCCTACTGGTAGATCGCAGACCGACTAGAGAATGTACATTGCCATAAACAGGAATCTCCAGACATTTCCCCGCTGTGTATGGACATGCTAGATACTATGTGATACTGTGGCACCGCAGGAATAAACTGTGGTGAGGCGCAGTTGTAGCGGGCAGGTCCGTTAGTAATCGGCTTCACTTGCCTCCTCGGCCGACTCTCACACTCGTCATCGCCGTGTTGCCTGTGTAGCCTTAGCAATCACCGTACCTTCTAGCGACCGCCACCAGGCTCTCTCACTAATACACCCTCGTTTCCGTATATATACATTCCAAAGGGAATCACCATGGCAGAACAACAAGAAAGTTTTACCGCGATGAAGGGCGACGTGGAAGCCATCGGCGCCCATTGCCAGCTGGAATACTGCCGCTTGATCGATTTCCTCCCATTCAAATGCCAGAGCTGCGGAGGGACCTTTTGCCTCGACCACCGAACCGAGACCGCTCACAAATGCCCTCAAGAAGGAGCATGGGCGCGACGGCGCAATGCTCAAAACGGCACGACCGGCGCGCTTCCTCCCAAACCCTCCCTCTACGACCACGACCAGCAATGCGCCGAGATTGCTTGCAAAACTCTCATCAACACCTCGCGAATGCCCGCAAGTCATTGCACGACATGCAACCGGTTATACTGCTTGAAGCACCGCATGCAAGAAGATCACGACTGCAAGAACCTCAAACCGCTTGGGGCGCGACCTACAAATGTATTACAGCAGCAACGGGAGAGGGGGATGACGGCGCTGGCGAAGCTAAAACAGTGGTCTGCGAATAAGCGGGAAGAGGATGCGAAGCGGAAAGAGAAGAAGTCAGGGCTCTTTGGGTTAGGGAAGAAGTCGTCCGCGGCAGCAGAGACGCAGGCACAACTCAACCTGCTGAAGCGCACAGCGAAAGGCGAAGCCTCGATACCCCAGGAGAAGCGGGTATACCTCTACGTGGAAGCTTCCGCGGATACGACGAAGGCCAAGTACCCGACCGGCAAGTTCTTCTACAATAAGGACTGGACTGTAGGCCGGGTGCTCGATATGGCGGCGAAAGCGCTGCAGGTCGAGAACGTGAACAACAGGGGTGGTGGCGAGGAGGAGAAGCTGCGCGTGTTCCACGTGGAAGGGGGACGCCTGCTGAAGTTCAGCGAGAAGATCGGGGAGCCTTGCGCGAACGGCAATATGATTGTGCTGCTTCGAGGCGTGGGATCGGGGGAGCCGGATCTGATAGATCTGTAGGGATGGTGAACGACTTCACTTGAGCGTTCACTAAGTGCATGTATAGATGATACCACATTCAGCGAGACTATATAGTTAAGATACCCGATTCTCATTTCACCAGACGTGTACTGCGATAGGAGCGAGTGACTACATCCATGTGCGGCCTCGTTTTCGGATTTGGGCTTGAGCGCGATGGAGGTATGCGGTGGCGAAAGAGCTACACGAAGAATACCAAAACCACTTCACACGGGTCCTTTTCGAACGCGAACATTGAAGATACCTAGCAGTGTATTCAGCGAGACGATTTAGTCCAGATACACGTTCCTCGGTTCTCTGGAGATATACTTCGTAGCAACGGAGGGACCGCAAGAGAGCAAGAAAGGACAGGAGCGCGAGGGGCAGCAGGAGAGTGACGAACAACAGGAGAGTGAGCAACGGCAGGAGACCGAGGAACGGCAGGAGACCGAGCAACGGCAGGAGAGTGAGGGAGCACGGGAAAGCGCGGCATCGCCTCCTCTCACTGTTCATGCATCACGAAGTATACCCGCCAGCGACAGGAGCCAGAGGTACAACAGCACATCACCACGACAAAAGCGAGGCACAATACGATTTGGGGTTTCTAGTTATATTCGCTATATAGAAAAAGCAATCCCGACCTTTGAAAAGGTCGGGTAGATTCGCTCACACCCTCACCGTCTACCTTAAGGGTAGACGGCGGCACTGCAGGCAGCAACGCCCCGTGCTGGGTGAAACTAAGAAAAATAGAAACAATAAAAAGCAAAACTGGTTACGTTAGTTGATGGAGCAAGTGAAGGGTAGGCGGATGTACATACCTAGAGGCAGAGCCACTTTTTGGCCCACATCGGGATCAACCCCTTGCGAGGCTGTCCCTCGGAGGCATCCACGCCCTCCGAACTCTCCGTGACCTCGTCATCGCCACTCTTCCTCTTGTTGACCCAGTAGGCTGCGCCTACCAGGCCGAGGAAGGCAAAGCCTCCACAGAGGGAGAGGGCGACGATGTAGGCAAGTTGGTCGTTGCGCTCGAGGTTCTTCCAGCCGCGAGTAACAAGTCTGGCGGAAGAAACCTCCTCGTTGACACCACGAACGATGCCAACGAGTGGAGCGATGACCATGATCACCAGGATGAGGAGTTTGACAACAACCATCATCCTGCAGGCGATACGCTCATCGCGATCAACCCGGATCTGTGCCTCGAGGTCCATGTCGCCTGGTGATTGTGAGCAGGAGTGCGCTGAGGGGGTGATGGGGAGACTTACCAAGCGACATGTTGGAGCTGGTATGAGTTACCAGCTGCCAAGAAGAAGAATAGGGGCTTGACTTGTATTCTTCTTCTCGTGGTAGAGCAGCGTAATGGTAAAGTTCCTGCATGATAGTCGTAGTGATAGCTGATTCAGTAGTTGATGTCTGAAGGCTATACGATATCATGTACTGTGGAACTGGGAGGAAAAGGAAGAGGGGTACGAGGGGATTTTGCCAGCTTTTATTTGACCCCCGGAAGCTCCGGATGCACTGATACACTGGTGTGTGCGAAAGGCCCAAATGCAGTGAGGCTGCGGAAACGCCGGGACCGTTCGAGGTGCAGCCGTCCGTCGCTAGCACTATGGCGACCAATCTGTGCGTAATAGTGCAAGCTGAAGTCCTCTAGCGTAGATCATAATCTCAGAGATTTGCCATCACGGCTTTATTTTGGACCGGAGCGTGGGTGCTGCACCATGCTCCATCCCTAACTTTGGAATCTCTAAAAAGCTAGTTCAGCAGTCAGGAATGATTCGTCTTGCACCTAGGATATAGCGACAGAACACGAAAATACAAATACATAAAAATAAAGGTAGATCTCTCATTTATCACATAAATGGTTTAGCGATACTAGTTAAGGCGAGTGCGTCATTGACGTTGACTACAGCAGCTCACGGGTATGCCTAGGAGAGATCGGTACCCAAACCCTCGATCACGACCCACACATAAAATAGCCTTGACGATTGGAGGTGACGTATGATGCAGATTCTCTCAATTTCATAGCGAGCGCGATAGAAGCCTTATGCACCCAAACTTTTTTTTGAAAGAAAGATCAATCGTTTTCTTCCCCAGGGACAAATCTATACTTGTACATATATACAGCTGGACGGTGATTGGACGAGAGCCGGATTACTTGAGTACCCTGATACTTGGCGTTCGGGAGCACATGCGGGAGATCGCCCGGCGCGGCGGGACCGCGGGGTAATTATCCCGATGTGGTTAGGCCGCCTCTTACAGGTGGTGGTGAGCTCCAGTGCTCCTCACCTCAGCTCTTCAAGCTCACTGGAGCATAGAATCCAAAACTGGCCTTTTGGTTCTACAATCCCTTCTTTCCTGGCTGAAATGTGACAGAATGCTGTCGAAACGATGGCCCCGAGTCACAAGCTCAGCCCTCTACCGCGCGGCCCGGTTGTCGCCCTCCAAATCGCCGCGAGATCGGTGCTTCCACTCCGACCATGACGTCCAGATCACCCGCCTATATCATACTCGCACATGCGCACATTCTCCATTTTGGAACTATGAACGCACTTTCGAAGAGAAACCCCGTCCACCCGATATCTCGTGTATAGACTGGATGTTGCTACAGCATAGCCGCCTGTGGAGGCAGCACTTGTCCGCAGGCTCATACCGGGCTCTTTTTGGCGCCCACAATGAGCAACTGCGAACAACTGGCGTGAGGCAGATTGGAAGGGCGTGGGAATGGCACAAGCCATCAGTGGCGATGTGGATGTGTGAGGCACAAAAGAGGGGCTTCTCTGACGACGCTGACAATCCTCCTGAAGAGGGCTTTGGCAGTACGTAACAACGAGGTGTTCTTGACGCATCTTGTTGCTAATGAGTGAATAGTAGGCTTCGCCGGTGGACTCTCCGGAGGAATCACTGGAGGATTCGCGAAGGAGTCGCACTGGACCGAGTACCCGAAGAAGATCGAGATCGACGATGAGGACGAGTTCGCTACAGGGCCACGGTACGATGCCTGGCAGCGGGATAACATTGCCTTTACAGCGCCATATAAGCCCAGGCTGTATCGCACTCTGGAAACAGAGGAAACTGAGTGTGCGCTGGAATGCGCCACACCTTCCGATTTGACCCCGTCGACGACCGAAACAACGCCGGCGATTTCTCATGCAGCTAGCTACGTTCTTGCTCGAGAGCTGATCGACACCGATGAATCCGAAGATTGCAAGCGCAAGCTCCAAGACAGGCGGCACGATACTTGGATGCGACATATGCAATATGAGCACCCGGAATACTTCGAAGGCCCGGTGGAGCAGCTCAGTAGTGAGCAGGACAAGGCGGAACATGATGCGCTCGCGGGCGTACGGGGAAAGATGGACAAGCCTTCTATACCTTCTCACGAACACTCCAGCTCTGCCTGCTGGGAAGGACCCGCCGATCAGCTGAATGCCGGGGAATGTGAGGAAGTCCAGGACCTCGGCTTGCTTTCTGCCGAAGAGATTCGGGAAAACATTCGAGCGAACACGGCTGCAATAGAGAACCTCCGTGCAGTATCGGAAGCCAGAACTACGAAAGAAGCAGTGGAAGATCAAGATCTGCCCGCTTCGACCGAAGCTCTAGAGTCTTCTCCGGTTCCTGAACAATCCCAGGTGGAGCAGAGTAACGAAGAAGTTGCATCTGCGCAATCTGCTTCAGCCACTGAGTACGCGGCTTCTCCTTCTCCTACGAGCTCAGTAACTCCCCTAGTAGAAGATCAGGCGCAACTATCCCAGCCGGAACGTTCCTTAGCATTCATGCCCCTCTCGCCTGTCGTCGACTCCCCCAACCACCAAGGTTCCGCAACGATCGCAAGGACAACATACCGTACTCTCATCTACGAACCCACAAACGACGCCATTACCGAGGTCACGACTGAAAGCCCCGTGACGTCCGCTCCCGCTATTCCTCTACACTCCGCTCTTGCGCGCCTGAACGCCCCGGGCAAGTTTCTCCAACACGTCGCCAACCGCCTCGGTACCAATGATGAGATCGTAGCCGCACAAGGCAACGTCCTTGCGATTCGCAAGGCACCCGAGCATCGCGAAACAGTTGACAAAATCACAGGGATCTGCGACCTACCACTCCCCCATCCTGGGTCACAACCAAATAGTATCGACAATGGCAGCGAGGCATGGGAATGTACTTTTGCTGCCGCCTCCGAGAGACCAGCGGGATTCCAGGCAGACACGAATGACGCTTCGACCGAACGATACGCAATCAATCCCATTGATGGGACCATGGCGGCGAGCCTGAGTCCCACGGGGTACGCGGGCATCGATCCGACCGTCGAAGCCGGCGACAACGATCCATACGCCGACGAGGACGGGGCGCTTAGGAGGGCGTACTGGGACAGGACGAGGCAGGAGCATAATTCGAGGGAAAGAGGGCCGATGGAGGGGCGAAGGGGTCGTTTGGGGAGGGAGATTGAGAGGGGTGAGAAGAAGGTGAAGGAGAGCGGGAGGACGGCTGGGGTTGTGAAGACGGCGCTGTGGGCTGGCACGTTGTGTTATGTTGCTGGTGTTGTGGCGGAGCTGTTGAGGTAGGCTCGCTTGTTGGGCGAGAGACATGTGGGCGTTGCGAGGTAAATGTGAATAGTATGGTTTATAGTTTCAGGTACCTTTGGGATGGATATACGTCTGAGGGTTGGATTTAGGATGCGTACAAGGGAGTGGGTACAGAGTACGATTGGGATGGTGAGCTTAGAGTTCCCAGGTGGACGCTCCCTTGCTATATATAACCATCTCCGCTTCACGTAATTAGTTAATAGACACTCCTTCTATATTCTTCTATAATGTAGCGCATCGAACTGCTTCGTTGAATGAATTAGAACCCCAAATATTGGGGCTACTCGTTGACAATGCGATCTCGTGCGGTTGAACTAAGAGCACGACCCTTGATTACCGATGATTCTCACTTGGAAGGCAATGGAGAAAACGCGATCTCATGTCTGCATATACTTACTACGAACAACGCTCCACGCCAACACTATTCTACACATTGCCGATTCTCAAAATGCCGTGACGCACTCAATGCTCTCTCAATGCTCGCTCAAAACTGGCTCAACCGCCCAAACGACTCAACGATCCACACGTATCATCCTTTCTCCCCACACCACACCCACGATACCCTCTTCCAACGCTCGCATGCAGTCTACCCCTCAAGCAATCCTCCCCGCCTAACTCCAACCCACCCAATTCCTCCCCATAACCCTCCAAACCCTCACATCCCCACTCCTCAAATCCCCCATCCGGAAACTCTCCGGCTTCACCTTCTTGCTCTCCCTCCCTTGCTCCCAAACCCTCACCTTCTTCTTCGATCCATCCCACTCGACCACCACACCCACGTGATCTGGTTTGCCAACATCGGCAGAGTACTTCGCATGCATCGCGCCGTGCTTGCCCTGGAATCGCGCATTGCGGAAGGAGATGATGTCGCCGGGGCGAATCTCATCGTACTGCTGCGTGCTCGCATTTGCGAGGTTGACGTACACGAGCGCGCCAAAAGCACGCGTGGACACAGGACGTAGGACATCCTTGTAGGGGCGTAGCAGCTCGTTGATGAGCCCATGGGGCGTGCCGTCGCCAACTACCGTATTCTGCTTCGACTCCACGTCTTTAGCTATGCGTACACCAAACTTTTCATGTGCAGCCTCGAGTTGATCTTGGCGTAGACGGGACGGCGGTGGATCGTGCCGCTGCTCCAGCTGTACGTCGGAGACATTGTGGGCATCGAAGCGGGCAGTGATGACGGTTTGAGAGTAATCCATGTACAAAACGAAAACCGCCTTCTCTACTGCGTTACCATCGCGCGACTCATCCACCTCAAGCAGGATATCCTTACGGCCCTGCAAGGATAGAGGGGGCATATTGGGCTGTGTCCACCAGTGCGAAGACGCGCCCAAATCAACATCACTCGCGATAAACTCCTGACTGTGTGATGGGCGCGGCTGATCCATTGATGCACGCCCCTGGGCCATTCGATTTATATCGAGGGACTTGCGGCCAACCGGTGCTCGAGCTGCTTGCGGCGGCTCGTGCGGCGGGGGAGGTGGAGCCGGGCGGTCCTGGGGAGGCGGTGGCCTTTGGGGTGGTGGAGGCTGATGTGGAGGCGGTGGGGGAGCATGGTGCTGAGGAGACTGAGGTGGTGGAGGCGGCGGTCTGTCGTGTGACTTCCTAGGAGGAGGTGCCGCATACAGATCGTCATCATCAGTCGCTTCATGATGAGGTGCGGTAGGGACAGCGGGCGGTGCCGGGGGCGCCGGTGGAGCAGGCGGCGCAGAAGGTGGCGGCGGCCTAGTTTGGGGCGGCGGAGGATGACTCTGCGGTACAGGCGGTACTCCTCGAGGCACTGGAGGCGGTACGCTGGGTGGAGATGTGTACCGATAGGGGTCATACTCGTCGTCATCCTCATCATGCGCAGCATGGTGACCAGGCGGAGGCGGCGGAGGTGCACCACGTGGAGCATCAACAGATGCCCTAGAAGGCTGCACCGACGGCGGGGGCGGCGGAACGGCACGAGGAGCAGATGGTGGAAGTGGCGGTGGTACTCCCGAGGTCTTCGGGGAATGGACAGGAGTGTCGTCCGCCATCGTGCTCTCACCTATGCTGGACTCGCGTGCGTGTGACTTCAACGCATCCTTGTGGGTTGCCCCTGAGGCAATATCAGTATCATAGTCACCTTCGTACTCACTCTCGCCCCCCAGGCGGTCGACCCTACTGGCTTTGTTTGGGACTTCATCTGCCGTGGACTGGCGCGTGTGAGGCGCAGCAGTCGGCGGAGGTGGTGGAGGAGGACGGGAAGTGGACGGTGATGTGGGAAAGCCGGGCAGTGGAACAGGTGGCACTCGCTTCTCAGGAGAATCTTGAGACAACTCATCGGAAGCAAGATACGAACTGCGTTTCGACTGCGCAGCTGCAGGGGTGCGTGGAGAGGAAACGTCGCCTGGCGGAGGTGCAGGGACATCTGTCATCTCGTCACCAGACTCCGAACCAGGACTAGGCGAGTGAACAGGCGGAATCGGTCGAGCTGTACGGGTCAGCATGTACTTTTCACAGTACTACAGGAGACTTACAAGCCGAAGGAACAGGAGGCGGAACAGGGCGCCCTATACAAGGTAAGCATACTCGCAAATGGGAAACAGAAAAGGGGAAACCATTGCTCTCCACAAATTTTGCAACATACTGGATACGCTCACAAACATTACGTACTCCGATACACCATCAAAAGACACAAAGGTCTTTGACACAGTCTTCGGAGCCGATAATGGCAAGAGTTCCAGGTTTTTACGAATTGGAGTGTAAGAAAGGCGAGATATGAGGCACTTACTCTCTGCAGGAACCGGAGGCGGATTCTCTCCGGTTGGAGTCCTTCCAGGTCGCGGTGTCACATCCTCGACATCAGGGATTTCATCAGGGGCCTGGCCATGGCTCACCCGTGGATGATCTTGATCGTCCTTCTCGGCGACCGGCTGATTGTCTTCTGGTTCAGGACTTCTGGCTGGCATTCCGGGAATCGCAAACATGGGGATGCGCTGAGGAACGGCATATTCTTCGCTGTCGCCGGTGGACTTCTTGGAGACAGGCTTCTTTTTGGGCGGTATACCACCAATAGGCAGCCCGGGTCCTCCAAACATGCCGGGCATACCCATACCCCCGCTCATCTTAGCCATCCTCTCCCTCAGTTCCAGCTTGCGTCTGGTTTCAGCGTCGAGCTCGTCTTCCTCTTCCTCTTCCTCCTCGTCATCCTCTTGAGTGCCTTCCTCGTCGCCAACGTCCGATTCTTTGGCGGGGGCAGTCGGGGCGCGTGGGACAGCAGCAGCATGCCGAGTCTTTTCCTCGTCATCGTCAACACTGGTCGACGTTCCCTCGGCGTCTTCCGTCTCTCCGGCTCCAGATTGGTCGGCATCATTGGCATCGCTCAACTGCTCACGATGGGTTGGCGCAGCACGTGGAGGGCGAGGCTGATCGATAGACCCGCGGTCTCGCGATTCGGTGCTAGTAACCTGCTCCAAGGCGCCGCCATCGTCATCATGAGTTCTGCCTTCATGACCCTCGCTCTTCTTCTTGACCGGTGGCTTCTTGGGCTTCTCCTTTTGGAGAGCAAGAGCCGCAGCTCGCTGGGCTTGCTCCTCTTGTTGTTTCTGCAAGAGTGCGATGCGTTCCTTCAGGCTGGTGGGCTTCGGCTGATCATCCTCTACGGATTCCGATGTAGAGCCACCGTGAGCAGCTAGCCCCGCTCGCTCTGCATTCTCCTGGTCCTGCGCCTGGCGCTCCGCAATCTCAGGGTCTTCTTCGCGACGATATGCCTTGATCTGCGGCTGCTCACGGGGCGGCGGGGGTATGTAGGCATTGCGGCTAGGAGGAGGGGCCACAAAGGGTTTCTTGATGAAGCTGCTCGGCGGTCCGGCTCCAGGCTTGAAGGGAGCAATGGGGGCGGCGGCAGGCTGGTTGAAAGCCGCGATGCGGTCGCGGAAAGAGCTCGACTTGGCGGCGATAGGTGGGGGTGCCTTCTTCGCAGCCGGCCCTGCTGGTTGAGTTTCAACTGGTTTAGGAGGCTCTGGCTGGCTTTGCGCACTTTCTTGCGGCCGTATAGCCGTGGATGACACAGGTTCAGTCGGGGAAGAGGGAGGCAGCTGTGGTTTGGTCTCGACAGGTGGCTCGGCAGCAGCCGGGCCCGGCTGAGGGGCATTGAACTCCTCCTGGGGAGCTTGAGCGGGTTCCAGTTTGGAAACCGCAGGCGTTGGCGGAGCTTGTGAAGTTTCGGGTTGCTCCAATGGTTTGTGTCGTGATACTCTGTTCGGCCGTGGAGGCGGCTCGGGCTCGTAGCGTTCTACAAAGTTTCTGGGGAACAAGCCATCCTTCTTGCTCCCGGTCTCATCGACATATTCGCCAACATACCAATCATCCCCTTCCTCCTCAGTCACGGTAATTATCTGACCCGCGGGGAACGTGAGGTCGTCCTCGTGGGGCGAGGAGTATTCGTAGATTGCTTTGACCTTGAATCCCGGCATTGCGAAGAGTGCGCCCGGAGGAATGGAAGCCTGCTTAGATACGTGGTATTGGACTGGATGCTGAAGCTACGGCTGCCGCAGAGGTCAGGCTAAAGCAGGCGTGGGAGCGTGGGAGAGCGCTCTGGGCAGAGCCGGAGGTGGTGCGAAGTACGTAGGGCTGAACCGGGTCCAGGCAGTCAGTGACCGCGGGGGGACGAGCGGGGAAGCGTGGGGCAAGTGGGAAGAGAGCTCACCTTTGCCTGAAGAGGTCCCATGCAAAGTAGAGATGAGTAACGTCCGTTGGAAGTGCTACAAAACAGGAGACGCTGCGTGTTTTGGAGGAGGCGGACGGTTCCCACCAAGGCCTCGTCACCAGGAGCAAAGCCGCAAGAAGCCCCGCGGTCTTGGCAACCCGTCTAAAGTTGGAGCTCCAAGTGCATCAGGTCCGCCACGCCCTTCCTTCTACCCCAATATTTTCAATATTGGAGTCAACCCTTCCTCCCCAGTATCGAGGAAGACACTCGCAGCGGTCCTCTCCCACTGCAACATGCAGCCCCGGTCGATTCTCAAGAACTCGACGGCCACGACGAATGCGCCCCCTACGTCACGACCCGTGAACCAGCGCCACCTCGAGATTGCCCTGCACCATGCCAACATCATTGAGGACCGTAAGAAGACCGAACGGGAGGTCTTGGAGTCCATCATGGAGCTCATGGAGTTTCCCACGTCCTCGACGGCCGATCCAAAGCGCCCATCGCCCTCCGATGCGCTCCAGTTCCGCGAACGCATGCGCGCCTTTCAACCTTCAGATTACGACTCTTTGATCGAGGAACGTAATATCGCCGACAAGTGCGGGTATGTTCTGTGTCCACGTCCCAAGCGTAGGGCTCCGTCGTCTGCAAAAAAGCATTTGATCGACACGGAGAGAGGCGTTCAAATCGTCGATAAAAAGGTCTTAGAGGTGTGGTGTTCAGAGGACTGTGCGCGTCGCGCAATGTATGTGAAAGTGCAACTCAATGAGGAACCGGCCTGGCTGCGTAAGGGTGGAGTCACGCAGCCTATAGAACTCATGGTCGAGAACACAGAGGACCACCACCGGGCGCTTCCCCTACGGCCCAAGCAGAGCAAGGCCTCGGCTACAAAATCGGAGGCCGATGATATCGAGGCGGCCTGGGCAGCACGAGACACCGCGATAGCTGATCTGGCTATCGAACGAGGCGAGAAGCCAGGCAGTCTAAGTAAAGCAAACAAGGACCTCATCACACCGCAGATCAAGGAACGAGAGCAAGGCACTGTTCCAGTTGCGCCGAGTCTGTCTGGTGCGGATTCCTACCTGGCTATAGAGGGCCACATCCCCCGAGCGGATGCAGCGAAAGACTCAAAGGAGGAGGATGACGACGACGACGGTGACCAAGATTGGGAAAAATATCTTCCGCGTTGAGCTCCTATATTGTATAAGGGACAAGAGTCCAGAATATCCCTACTCCTATTCTCGCGAATCCACCGCAAAAGCTGATCATGAAAGGCCCCCTTGTGCCAATTCGGCTTCAAGGAATCTTCCTCGGCCTCGAGGACAGTCACGCCTGCGGAACTCACTCATGAAAGCAGCATCTCACAGTGGATATGGCCCAACAGCAGGGAGTGCTGTGGCCTTGGCTGCAGGTCATGCATAGCTAATTCTCCTAACATACATGTTATAGAGGTGGATTGAGGAGGGCGATCCTCTAAGGACCTGTGGTGTATGGACCGTGGATGTAGCTTCTTCTGAGCGATTATAGCTTCCAAATATACCCAATATGCCGTGCCGTCCACTGTCTTGTTTGAATATTCTTCCATAGGTTCAAAGCGTTACACAGTCATGTGACCAGGCGGTGCCGGCGGAACGTTGATCCGGTCGACTCCAGATTTGATCTCTCTCCTCCTACACCAACACGACGTCCCAAGCAGCCATTGCCGCCCACCTCGCGGCTGTCGCATCACCATGGCTTTGCGACGGCAGAATCTGTCTCCGACGGCGAATTTGCTGCGCAATTCCCGCCTCTTCTCTCTCCCAAATCCTCTCCCGGCGCCTTCAGTCTCATCGACATATGGAACCGCCAACAAGACTTCCACAACCGCTACCCTTCCGTATCCCACGCACCAGGCCATTGCGACCACGCCAAGCTCCCTTTCTCGTGGCGATTGGGGTCTGAAACGGCCTTTGCCCGCTCGATCTCGTATCCTTCAGACAAGCAACCCGGTTGTGAGAATAAAACAATGGGATACAATTGAGCATGTCACGGACTTCGATTCGGCATCCGACCATGTGCGGACGCGGGAGAAGTTCCTAGAGATGGGAGTTCCAGTCATGAAGGGCATGAACCATTTCGCGGAGAAGGATCTGTCGGCGCCGCCGCCAAAGAGCGCATTCGAGAAAGACGCCGACATTACCTCATACGATGTCGAGGAGGGCTTGGATGGTGCAGGCATAGCACTGCAGATTCTCAGGCAGAGCTTCGACAAGACGAAAAAAGCCCCTAAGGATGCATCGCTCAGGACGCGGCTTCCCAATCTGCGATGGAAGCATGAGGGTCCATGGCTCCCCGGCATGGCTGCGGAGGAATTCGACACATTCATCGCGAACGAGCTGTCCAAACGTCGGCGAGAGTTCAACCAGTACCTGGAGAACTTTGTCAAGGCCCAGATATATGTCCGCCGGAGCGGCGCCGCGAAGGAGGCGGGTGCCCTCCCCTTGGATCCAGAGGAAGCCGAGAAGGTGCGCGCGGCACAAGAGAAGGAGTGGTCTACATTTACAAGGGGAGATATCACTGCAGGCATTCATGCACTTCGCGAAAAGTGCGCAGCAGATCCTCTCAACTCTGACCTCGTTCAAAAACTCATCATTCCCTTCCTCCGCCTCCCTCCTATGAGGTTGAAATCGACAATGTACGCTCAAGCTGGAATCGATATCATCGATAATCAGAAATTCGCCGACGAAACAACACCGAATTCTACTCACCCTTCTGCGGGTCTCGGATACCTGCGCACCAAATCGTACATCACGAATCACCCCATTCTCGGCCCCCAGGAGCTGCCGTCACCTATCACAGCGCGTGTGGTTCAGGCTAGGAGAACACGTTCAGTCACCCAACCACGTGCTAAGCTTGGCGTCGCCGGTTTTGTTGCTGATGACGAATTCCTAAGCACTCCCACAGGCTACAACAGCAGCGTCGACGATCTCGGTGTGCTGGATGTAGAGACTGAAGGCGGTCGCAAGGTCCCTGTACAACCTCTTTTCGCGGCCGTGGATCCCAGCGGAAAGATTCATATCAAGGTGAAGCGGAGCCATGGCCCAGAGCTGCAGGTCGCAAAAGGACAGCTGGAGGACCGGCCACCTGAGAGGCAGAACATGGACCGGAATCCGCTTGCAAGTCTGAAACTAGGGATGAGGCAATCTCGAGGACTAGACAACGCACAGGATGAACAGATGGAAAGCTTCTTCGGGTTGATGAAGGAGGCTGAGAAGAATGGCCAATTGAATGGAACGCCACCAGCAAGGTAGAAGAGCTGGAAGTCTGACTTTGTATGATACGATTCTGTTGGTGTTGTGTTTCAAGATATCTGTACTATATTAACATAGGAGACAGAGCACGGTACATCTGGAGGATCCAGCGGCTGTCACGCGCATATATCCTATCTTGATCATCTCATCCAGAAAATAGACCGTTGAAAGGAAAGCACGTGAAAAGCTCGTATGGTAATACCCCGAAGCGACTTTGGTTGTTACACCAATGACGGTGATGATCGACGGCGATCCTGAATTTCTCCGCTGTGACTCGCGTTTCACCCGGCCAACGACCATCGCAGCTTCCCTAGATGGTAAAGACCATCCGCATGCATTGTTCGGGTCACTGCCGGCATGCAGACCCGTTCGAATTGTGCTGCAAGGTAGTTGCGGGGTTGCGATCCGGGGGTTGCGATCCTGGGGTAGCTGCGTTTGCTTAATATTCCGTTGTCTACATCCAGTTTTGAACATCGCTCGTGGTTCACCGAATTGACCACCGGAAGTCGACACACAGATTACTTTTCGACATACCTACATTGTCACTCATCGGGACATCAACAAGTCCACGGGCGTCGTCATCGACATGAAGATATTCAAGAAGAGATCACTAAAGGTGGACGACAGGACACGCACGAGGGCGGCAGAGCTTACGCTCCGAGAGTCCATATATCCCCTATGCCTCGTCACCATCCTCTTCTTCCTCTGGGTGCGTCCGCCCCAAACCCCTATCCCATTGACCCCTTCATCCTCATTAATCTCTATCTAGGGCTTCTCGTATGGCCTCCTTGACACCTTGAACAAGCACTTTCAGGAGACCTTAAACATTACCTCTTCTCGGTCTTCGGGCCTCCAAGCCGCCTACTTTGGAGCCTACCCCCTCGCCTCTCTCGGACATGCAAATTACATCCTCCGCCACTACGGCTACAAACCTGTCTTCATCTGGGGTCTCGCGCTCTACGGCATTGGCTCCCTCATCGCGTGGCCCTGCATCCTACACCGCTCCTTCGGCGGTTTCTGCGCCGCCATCTTCATAATAGGAAACGGGTTAGGTTCCTTGGAGACGGCAGCGAACCCCTACATCACTGTTTGCGGTCCTCCACGATACGCAGAGCTCAGGATTAATCTGGCTCAAGCGTTTAATGGGATCGGAACGGTGGTCGCCCCGGTGTTGGGTTCCTATGTCTTCTTTAAAAATACCTCGGACAACGTTGACTCCCTCAAGAACGTCCAATGGGTGTATCTAGCAATCGCGTGTTTCGTCTTCCTCCTCGCTGCTGTCTTCTACCTATCAACGATCCCTGAAGTCACCGACGCGGACATGGCGTTCCAAGCTGCAGAGACGCACGCGGGAACCGACATCAAAC
This sequence comes from Westerdykella aurantiaca, assembly GCA_030412805.1. NCBI lineage: Eukaryota > Fungi > Ascomycota > Dothideomycetes > Pleosporales > Sporormiaceae > Westerdykella > Westerdykella aurantiaca. The sequence goes on from JASJFJ010000003.1 coordinate 6,383,716, forward strand.
CGTTCCACAAACAATACCGCTTATTCCACGCCGCGGCTGCACAGTTCTGCTACACGGGCGCGCAGGTCGCCATCGCGGGCGCGTTCATCAACTACGCCACTGAGACAAGACCAGGGACTGATTCCTCGGCCGGTGCTCGGTTTTTGGCCGGGGCACAAGGTGCGTTTGCCTTTGGGAGATTCGCAGGCTCGTTCCTCATGAGATGGGCGCGACCAAGATGGGTGTTCCTCGTTTTCCTGACGATGTGTATCGTCTTCGTTTCTCCAAGTATCACGCAACGCGGGAATACTGGTATGAGCATGCTGTATGTCACGCTCTTCTTTGAGTCCATCGTCTTCCCCACTATAGTTGCGCTTGGGATGCGTGGTCTGGGCAAATACAGCAAGAAGGGTTCCGGGTACATCGTAGCCGGTGTAGCCGGAGGAGCAGTTGTGCCGCCGATACTGTTTGCTACGAGGGATAGTCTGGAGGGCAAGATGAAGGCACCGACGGCGGGCGCAATGGGTGTGCCGCTGGCGTTCTTTGTGGCAGCTTGGAGCTATGCTCTGGCTGTGAATTTCGTGCCGGCATATCGAGATGTCGTGGATAAGTTCAGTGTTGCCACGGTTGGGATTGAGGAAGGTAGGGAAGGGGACAGTGACGGGATTGGGGGTGTGAAGGGAAAGGAGGAGGATGTTGAGGCTCAGAATGGAAAAGGTGAAGAGGGGAAAGTTGAGATGGTGGAGTCGCCTTCGAGCAAGGAATTGTGAGATATATGATCGGACGGTTGAATCGACACACGCAGGGTGTGTCATGGTTTGAATCTTGGAAAAGCTATCGCCTAGTCGAAACGGTTCAATACAAAAGGTGGGTTATTTCATAAATACGTTCGCATATGCGCAACTGCCTTCGATGGGGTTGTATATGAGTGCTGGCACGAAGTTGCTAGGTAGACCAGCCCGTCGTTCAGTACCCTCTGAGGACCTAGGCACTCGCGCACCCAAAAACGAAACGGAGAAGAAAGGGAAACACGCGAAATCTATTTCTCAGGGAAGGCATATTTCCAGGAATAAGTTAACCTTTCCTAACTCAACGCCTTATAAAGAACTTGCCTACTGCTCTGTAGTCGGAGTCTGTACAGTAGAGCTAATCTAACGGATCTAGAGAGAACAATATACAGATCCCGAACGTACCCTAACAAGCCGCTACCGAGGAACCCATTTTAGAGTTAATACACTTGGACAGTGTTTAGGTTTGTTAGCAGAGTTCTTATAGAGTACAAAATGGTTGGTGTCGATACTAGTAGTGCTCTAAGGTCCTAGACCGCCTATAGCTAGGCCTACACAACCTACAATACAGCTTATCATATTAGCCATCGAGCCAATATCTCCGTCACCCTGTATAACACAAAACACATCACTATTTGTAGTGAGCACCCGTTAGCTACCCCGTATCCGCGAGGAGGCCATAGGGTAGGGGACCTCCACGCGACCCGTATCCAACAACACTTCGATCGCAACACCCCTCCCTTCTCTCAACAACTTCATGCACGGGCCCTCTTTCAAGCTTCTTGATCTTCAAAAAGTTGGCAGACCCCCAGTCCCGGCTGAAACACGGCACATGGGAATTCCCCTGCACGCATCGCATATATCCTGGAAGCAGATCCCCCTAATAGCTAACCGAGCCTAGAGGGAATGGGAATCGCGATCGCGATGACCATTGACGGCAGATGAACAACCGAAGAACGGGCTTTTTGCATGGAACTTATTCATCTCCCGCGATGGGCGACTTTGCTGTCGTGGTTGTCGACTTCAATGTTCATGCATGGACGGGACAGAGCGTTCACTTTCCAGCCCCAAGCCCTTAGGAAGGTGGCCGCTACTACAGTCTACAGAGGGGAAACACCCACAGCCACGAAAGAGAGAACACATTAACTTATCATTACCCCTTTACAAAGGGGCTTGCTACGGGTACGTAACACCTCTCACTACGCCTTCAACTCCTCGTCCTCTACCGCTCCAATCGTCGAGGTTCCTCCACCCCTCGCCTCAGCTATCAACTGCGTCCCCACAACCTTCCCGTGCGCCTTATCCATGAAGATCGCGGAGATGGCAATCAACCCCACGAAGGGCTCATATGTGTACTCGGTCTCCCACACCTCCTGTCCCTTATACTCAACCGACCTATTGAAGCCGTTGAAACGCATGTCAGTGAGATAGGATCCTACGGTCTTCGTACCCTGGACACGACCATGGTTGTCGAGCTTCTGCTCTACGATGTCGCCGTTCTGGGCGAGGACACGGTTCGTGTGGGTGTTACCGGAGTAGTCGTTGACGGAGTAGAGGATGTTGTTTTCCAGCTCGAATTGCATGAGGTCGATGCTGCGCTTGGACTTTGCGTTTGCGGCGGCAGTGTCCTCGCCTCCGCCGATCAGGTTCCCCGTATCGTTGATGATCTGGCCAAGGCCGTTGCCCAGCTCTGCGATGATGGGGTTCAAATCGATGGAAGTGAGCGTGTTGTTGATCATCTTGACGAGGTTCGCTAGCCGGGCCTCCAGCAGGACCTTGGCTGAGACGTTTTGGATGAGGAGGAAGACGCGGTTAATACTGAGGTCGACGCCTGCGTTGAATTCGAGGAGTTTGAGGACTTGGGCGTCGAGGTTGATTTTGGCGGTGAGATTTTGCACTTCGATGGAGATCTCGCCGACCGAGACGGAGGCGTTTAGGAAGACGTCGGGTTCCGGGACAGAGGAGGACACGTTGGGAGTGGTGTTTGCTGTCTCGTAGAGGACGGCTAGGGGATCTCCATCATCGCGGATATCCAGCTTGTACCCGGTATAGCCATCGTCGTCTGTTATTTGTGCGAGAGCAAGTAGAGGTAGAAGGAAAAGAGTGATGATGGAAAGGATAGAAGGCGCCATTGTGTAAGTCGACAGTCAGGAACAGAGAGAAAGATCGGATGCAGTTCAAAAAGACTGCGACAGAGGACAGAGAGAATGAACTTGGCTTGAGCTGGAGGAGCTGGAGCAAGTCGTCTGCTGCGGGGGAACGTCTTCCACAAAAAGGTAGGAGACTGTGATATGCCGCATGGATGCTAAGAATCGATAAGCTGCGTATTCCAACGGTCATGGAAAATTAGATTAAGGAGACCAATGCTTTCCAAGAATCCCATTCAAAAATCAAGTATTCTGGACGCTAAACCTGATGGACACTGCTTGATCCTGGTATTAAGACTGTAACAGCCCTGTAGACATCCTTGTCTCGGCTGCGGTGGGTTTATCCGAGATTACAGTCCATGGAAAACGCGATTTGCATGCGTGTCAGCGGTCTTGCTTATAGATAGTTAGCTGGACGACGTCTTTGTCTGCGCACCTCCTTGCCCTCTCACGTTCCGCTCGTTGCTGTCGCCCACTTCAGAGTCGAAACCATGCCGTCAATCCTTACTTTTCGCATGCTTCTTTTCGTCGCTGTTTTCCTTTTGAACTTTCCCTCGCAAATTATTGCTCAGACATCCACTCCACCCGGGACGACACCTTCTGCGACTTCGCGGCCGCCCATCACGAATGGCACAACTACAGCACCCCCTTCGGTGGAGCCTACTCGATCTTTTCAAACCGAACCTGATGTTTATCTGAACGTCCCGGAACTTCATGTTGGCCGCATCGAATTGGGGGTGGAAGAGCTGCAAGCCGATCTCAATCTCAACGCAAAGGTTGCGGGTCTTGTTCAGGTCAATGCCGGCGTGCAAGTATCTGTTCAGAAGATCAACGTCACCATTGCAGATGTCGATGTTAACCTCGAACTGATTGTCCGTCTTGGCCATCTGGTGGACATTGTCGAACGTGTGTTTGAATCTCTCGACCTGAACCCTCTCCTTATTGGCCTCATCAACAACGTTACGAACTTGGTGGGCGACGTCATTGGCGCCGTGGATGGTCTCCTCGGCTCCATCACTCAGGGTGGTACCACGCTAAACTTCCTGATTGACAACCTCGGAAACATCGTGCAAGAGGTCGTCGGCGGTGCGACTGGAGCAGTTTCCACCATCGTTGGAAACTTCAGGCAGAACATGACGCAAGTTGGCGAGGAGAAGCAGATAGGACAAGGCCTGATTCAGAAGACCTTTTCATACGAACCTCTCAATGCTCTGGTCGACATTGTCTTTAACTCAGCTGGGCAAGTGGTCCAGGCTGTGGTGCAGAAGAAGAGTGGTGGAGGAGGAGGAGGAGGAGGAGGAGGCGGGTCACCAACCGGCACCCCATCTTCCACCCCTATGCCTGTGACACTGCCTGTTAGCACCGCGACTAGTACATCCTAGAGAGTATAGCCCTCAATAAGATAATGTAATTCTTATGCACGATTACATGTTCGCATTGTACTAACTCAGTTGTTAAACTAGCCTGCTGAGGGATACATAGTTACCTATGTAGTACTCACCCATAACACGTACGCATGCACCCTGCAGGGAACAGCAGGGTTTCGAGAGTCAAGAGCTAGAAGAAACGAATAAACTGCAATGCATCGTCTAGAAATACAACCACACCTGCGGAGAGAGGTACACGTTAGTACCCAATCATATAGGATACCCCTAGGATAGAACACTACCCTACTTAGGTACCTAGGTAGAAGGTGTGGGACTACCCTAGAGTTGCGGCTTGGCCGTTCCCAAACGGGATATGTATCTATTGCTCTGTGCAACATCGCAATACATTGTTTACACAGTGCAAAAGGTTAGATAAAGTTGTAACATCGCATAGATTACGGATCCCACCGGATCGCGGATGGCGGCGCGGGGCTCGAGATGGCCGGGGGGGGAGTGAATGTCGCCATTGCGAACTCGGATCCCGCTCCCGCTCCCGCTCCAAATGTTGGTCCACATCAACTGACACGGCTCTTGATGCCAGCTCCGGCGACTATGCAAGCCGGATCGCACGCCCAGGCACACCACAGCGAGCCGCAGTCCAGACGCGATTGAACCCCGAATTCGTCGCAAGAATTACTTACGGCGACGGCGGACGCCGGATTCACCGTCCAGGGGGCTGCGATTGCCCTTATGGCATTCGTGGAAGTTTGTTGAATTTCCAGAGACACATGGGTAGCAGGCATCCGCGTACGGTATACATGGTACCAGGGACCTCGAGAAGGTAGAGAGAGGTGTGTGGCTTGCAGCAAGCCTGAAGAAACCTTCTAGGCCTCTAACAATGCCTCATTGTGCTTGTGTTTCAAAGATAAGGCGGAACACCTAATGATCAACACAGACTTTACCACTCGTACACGGCAATCTGTCTAGATCTCTCTGTCGGCCAAAATTGTTAAAGCCTAGAACAGTTGCTCTTTGGGTCGGCCTAGCCGCCTAGGTCGATTACTAGCCGTTTGGCTATTCTGTACCTTAACAAGTGTATATCTTAAAATCTCTATGGCTTTATTACTCTATATCGTAACTGCTTGCATGTTCCTTTTTACTATGTTACTATGTATTGTAAACAACTTAGGGCAGGACGTAGTACCGATAATCTTCCAACCCTTCTATCTTTTACCCGCAACATCGTGCATCAAAATTGAGTGTCAAATTTCCAACTATAACCCTTCATACACGTAGATTCGCTTCAAGAGCGCTTCGCACAGCGTTCAGTGACGCGTAATCCTGAACGCATACAAAAAATACCAAGTCGGGACACAGAGACGCAGTGCTCTACATGCAAAGTTGAAAGGGCTTCAACGATTTGCAGACCGGAGATTGTAACTTACCCTAGCTGAAAATGGCGAGTTTTCAAGGTTGTTCTAGAAAGCCGCCGTATTGCATTATTGGGCTGCGAAGCTTCTTTTCCCTTGGAAAGGTACGGTGAAGGCGGTCAACGGGGTGGGACTTTCGGTGTACCCAGGCTACGCATAGATGGTCCGTGCAACCACGCGTTTGCCGTTTATCACTTTCGGTGCTAAACTTCAACTCAGGTTCATTCCTTTTTCTTGTTCTTTTCGCTATTTCTTTTCTCTTATTCCCCAACCGCCTCAACCGTTGCACAGGTTTCTGTCCTGTCCTGCAGCTCCTAACAGAGCGACCTAACTTCCCTCCATATCTCCCCTATCTCGAGCTCTTTCCTCCTTCAGCGACTTGGGATTCACTCTTGCTCTGCCACCCTATGCCGGCAGAAGCACTTCGCAAGCCATGGCTTCGATTAAGATCCTCCTGAGGGAGTGTCGAACGACATCACCCGGCGGTCGCATTCCGCGAGAATCCGTGCAGACCTATCAGGTGCGCTACTTAACATCTCGTTTTAACTTATCCGCCACTAATTGTAAACAGAAGTTGGAAAATCTTGCTTTTACACTGTTCAATAAAGACCCCCAAAGTTGGCGCCTCTATTTTCACCTAGAGGATGGAGAGTGTGAAGATAAGGTCATTGCATTCATTTGGGATAGCGGTGATTACCTGAACGACTCGTGCGTGATAGCTGGAAAGCTTCACCTGTTCGCACATTTCGAACATACAAGTACGGCTTCGGCTCCTGCGTCCAATCCTACAACTACCGCTCACGCTTCTACTACGGACACCGCTTCTTTAGCAGTCCCCCGCCATCAGCAGAATACTCTCTTATCTGGTCCTCCGCCTAGCTTAGGTGGACCAAGCGTAGAGAGCCATAGGTCAAAGGGCTCAACCCATGGTGTCACCCTTGCAGCTGACCTAGCTCAGTCTGAGAAACGGTCAAGGACACAGGCCTTTCCTTCTGAATCAGGGCCGGGATCAGGATCGACAGCAAGTTCAACCGTTATACCCGTCCTCCCAGAGGATGCTACACTTGAAAGTCACAGGAATGACCTCAGAACTTTCACGGAACACAATGCACCTCTCGGAGAGTACGGCCATAGGGAGGACTGGAAATTCATCTCTGGACAATACCACGTGAAGATTGCGCATGGACGTCTAATTCACGGAAAGTACGGCATCACGTCTCCAGTATCGTGCACTCGCTGCGAGAAAAGAGGTCTGGAGTGTCGCGTGTACCATCCAGATATCTATCCCTCGCGGGCTGCCTATGGAGCTTGTGGAATATGTCGCCTCATATCAATTTCATGCGATATTAGCTGTCTGGAACGTGCACACGCTACAGCTAAGAAAAAGAGAAGGACTATTGCAGCGGAATCTTCAACGACGACTGAAGAAATGTATGTTCTCCCCTCCGAAGAATGCGACAGCGCCGCAGAGCCTTCCAATTCACGTACTAGCAGGAGACGAGCTAGTGTCGACTGTGGGAATATGTCCAGCTCTGCACTAGAGGAAGAGAGAACTGATTTGCGATGCCCGGTCGACGGATGCACTACACGAGGTGCGACGGTTGGTTTCATACGGGAGGGCAACCTTCACGCGCATATCCGACATTTCCACCCTAATAGCCCGCAAGCAAAAGAGCTCGCCGCATCTACGTTGACGCCCGTCCCAAAGGCTACCGAGAAAGACATTGGTAACGACCGGACGGTCGTACGAAGCAATGTTGCCAGGAGCGGAATTGCGAAGGGACGAACGCAGTACTTCTGTCCCCTTGCTGATAGGGGTGAATGCGAGTTCACTCATGGAATCTGGCCGTGGCTCAACTTCGAAAGGCACGCGGAAAGCAAACACCCGAATCTGTTGTACGAGAAACCAGGTGTCGAAATGCCCTACGAGAAAGGCGTCTCGAGGGCTTTGGCAACAGAAACGCCTGTAAACACTGATGGCCCAGGAAAAGCGAATTCCGGCCCGTCTGTACCTGCGGACGATTCTTATGGTTCTCTGGCCCAAGACCTGTCCTTAGCATCTCGTCAAAATGCTCAGGAAGGGGAGTTTGGCCACCGTTCAGACGCTGTGTGGAACTCCCTTCAAGAGCGAGGGCGGCAGAGAATAGCGCATGCCCGCATGATTCAGGGAAGATATGGTATCGTTGCTGCCAACCCCTGTTCTCGTTGCCAGCGAATAGGCCTGGAGTGTCGGATCTATCGTCCTGAATTGTCCCGTGGACAAGCGAAAATGCCTCTAGGTCGGTGTGGTGAGTGTAGGAATCTTGGGAATAATCCCTGCGATGTGTCCGCACAGCCTGTCCAGAATGATGCATCCACACAAGACAGAGGAGAACCCCGGTCAACCCCTAACCAACGACATGCAGAAAGGCCTGCTGCTACACGGGAAACAATTTCAACGGGCAAAGCGACTGCGAGGAAAAATACCGTTGTCAAGTCTACCCTGCTTTGCCCCGTTCGAAAATGTACCTCTCAGGCTTTCACCCGGTTTGACATTTTCCGCAGCCACATCCGCACAGTGCACCCTACGTCTAACCATGCGCTGGTACTGGATGCAGTCGCCGAGAATAGGCCCCTAGTTCTCAATCCAGCTCCGCCTCAAGAGGAGTTCCTTGCAGATCACAACGTTTACAGGACGGAGAATGCCGACCCTGGCACGTTCGGTCACCGCGAGCCATGGATATGGGATGACGTGGAGCAGGGCACCCGTAACAGGATCGCCACCGCCCGCCTCATCCATAACAAGTACGGTGTATTAGCACCAAAGCCATGTGATCTATGCCGCCGCGAAGGTATTGCTTGCCTGGTTCTTCATCCAGACTTACGCAACAGTATACCTCTCCTGGGTCCCGCGTGCAGCGAATGCAAGGTTAGGAGTGTGACATGCAGTATAAGGCGTATGGGTTGGAATGTCTTCGACCCCTATCTTAACAGAGCTTCGGTCCCGCAGCAAGAGGCAATGGACAACGGTAACAACACTGCCACAAGAGACGTGTCGCAGCGTGCCACTCCCGAGGACAATGCAAATGCCACCCATGGGAATCCTAATAGCGGTGCCGTGCACAACGGACGGGAAAATAATGGCGTTGCTCATGAGTGCGACAAGGGAGATCGTGACTCCGATATCAGTGTCGTGGGCCTGGGGTCGCCTATCGTCTCTGACGACGACGACACAGACATCGATGACGAAAGTTTCCAAACCTTTGTTAGGCTGTCAAGGAATGCTACTAACCACGCCGGCTCCGTTTCTGGGAATCTGGATGCGGTTCCCACTCCGTCCAATACGACCCAGGGCGCCACCGCATCGCTCGATAAACCAGAGCTTCGAGCAAGGCGAACTGTCCATCGCGTCGCTATGTCTCTTGAACCGGAAGACCTAGGAGCCCCGGGCCCTTCTGGGGAGCAGAACTCCCACAACCATTGAACTACACCACGTCTTCTGACCAGCTACGAGAGGATAGCGGTCATCAAACACACGCGGTAGCAATGCCTTCTCCGGAGTCTGCTTCCAAAATCCAACATGGCTAGGGGTTTGCTCCGTTATCTGATAGGGCGAGCTGCGGTACCAACCTCTGGCAAGGAAACTGGGCGCTGTCTGGAAAGACACTCGGAGGAAGGTCTCATTTGGTAATGGCTGATGGCAGTGAACTTGCATTGGTGTTGTGAAGGTGTGGCGGGCGAAGAAAAAGTGCTTTCTCAATCATCGGATTCCTGTATATCTTATTCACTCAATCCCCTGGAGTGCGGCAGACGAAGAAAAGTGTTTTCTCGATCACCGGATCCTGCATATCTTAGTTACTGGATCTCCTAATATCATGTTTCTAGCTGCGAGTAATCAATAATCGTCATACTTGCAAGCAACTTGGGCTTAATCTGTGATGAAACCTTCCATGCATCCTTCATATAAAATCAAAGAGCACAACAGCCTCACGCTTTCACTCCACCGTTCTTGAAACTCATGGACAAATGCAACAGATTTTCCCTGACGCTTCCTTTCGAAACGAGGTCGTTCTTCATCACAGAAAACAATATTTCACACCCTTGATTCACCCTGCTGACAATGTGAACGTCTTACAATTCTCCTTGAATCGAACGAATCGAAATACAATACAACACAGATACGTATCCGTGCTCCTACGATGCTTTCGTTCAGCCGCATCACCTCACTGCTTCTTCGCCTCCCTCGCGGCTTTCCTGAGCGCCCTCCTCCGGATATCCTCATGCATGCCCCTATTGATCTTGACCAATTTCTCGCTCCTCTCACCCACGAAGCGGGACAAGAACCAATGCATCAACCCGTGGCTCCAGTAGGGTGTGCTCGTGAAGGCAATATTCTGCGCACCACCGCTGCGTCCAATCTTGCCCAGTACAGCACGGACAAATTGCTTCGGGTTAGGCACCAGGAGCGATGACTTCCTAATCTTGGACATGGCGGTCGTGATGAGGTGGGACTGGATGCACTGGACAAGCACGCCGTGGGGTTCGAGTTCGGAGCCGAGAGCGGTAGACCATTGCTGGAGGAAGGCCTTGGAGCCAGAGTACGTAGCCAGGAGAGGAGTGGGGAAGGCGCCGCCGAAGGAAGCCATGGTGAGGATGAGGCCGCGCTTGCGGGAGATCATGCCGGGGTTGATGAGTTGGGTGACGCGGAGGGTGGCCATGCAGTTGATCATGATGATGTCTCTCATTTCTTCCTGGGGAGTCTCGACGAAGGGCACAGGGATGGAATGGCTCAGTCCGACGTTGTTGATCAGAATGCTGATGTCAAGGCCCTGGATGAGGTCCTTCAGTCTAGCATAGTCCGAGTCGTTATTCTGCGCAAAGTCCATGGCGAGCGTTTTCGTGGAGATCTTGGGCCCATACTTGGCAGAGATGTCAGAGGCGAGGGCGGTAAGTTTGGATTCGGTACGAGAAACGAGGATGAGGTTGTAGCCTTTCGCGGCGAGGGCGAGAGCGAATTCCTTGCCGATACCGTCGGATGCGCCAGTAATGAGGGCCCACGAGCCTCGGGGACCGAAGTTGGTAAGCTGTAGATTGATTATGAGCATTCAATTATACTAGGGAAAGCTGAACAAGGTCGACTTACAGATTGACCTGGTAGAATGAAAAGGCTGAATAGTACTCTCACGAAGCTGAGAATGGGCTTGGTAACAGAGACGATGCCAGCGAGAATGAGAAGGGTGGCTGCGGAGCGTAAAATGGCGGAATTGGCCTCAATATGGACCCCAAAGGAGTCGGTCAAGTTTCTGAGGTAATCCATCTTGCCAATTATAGAGGGTTCGAAGAGCTCAAAATGTTCTTGAAGTTCGAAGCGGGAAAGAGATGATGTTGGGACCCCCGAGCGCTAATACCTAGGTACGCCTGTGATTGGCCGTGCCACAGTTGTGCGGAAAATCTTAGTTCCGGGAGGCCACCCACATTCTCGCTTACAGATTTGTTGCAACTACTCAACCGCGACCCGACCCAGCAACGACAACCACATCCCGTCCGCAATCATGGCCACCGAACTGACGTGCGTATCGCGACCGAAACAATCGATGCCAAATCACTAACGGCTTCTGCAGAGTCCAGTCCGAGCGCGCTTATCAGAAGCAGGTACTACAGAACCTCCCGCAACGATTGCATGCTAAACGTCTTCACGATGCTGATTCTCGGATTTCTAGCCGCACATCTTCTTGAACCACAAGGTCGGTGGTCCGCGCAAGAACACCCGGAACCGGAGATGGTATAAGGATGTTGGTCTGGGCTTCCGCACCCCCAAGACCGCCATTGAGGGCTCCTACATCGATAAGAAGTGCCCCTTCACCGGCCTCGTCTCCATCCGTGGCCGTATCCTCACCGGCACCGTCGTCTCCACCAAGATGCACCGTACGTCTTTTTTTCATTATAAATCCGGGGCGAGAACATGCAATTGAGCTCAGCATGGGAAACATGGCTTGGCACATATTGACAGAACGCAGGTACCCTGATCATCCGTCGCGAGTACCTCCACTTCGTCCCCAAGTATGCCCGTTATGAGAAGCGCCACAAGAACCTCGCCGCACACGTCTCCCCCGCTTTCCGTGTCGAGCCCGGTGACACTGTCGTCGTCGGCCAGTGCCGACCCCTCTCCAAGACCGTCCGCTTCAACGTTCTCCGCGTCCTTCCCCGAACCGGCAAGGCCGTGAAGCAGTTCGCCAAGTTCTAAGCGGTGATTTTTACATGGGTGAAATGCTCTTGGGGTGAAGAGACGGGTCAGAAGGGTCGCTGAGGATCGGGATCGGAAAGGTCACTCTGCATATGGGTTCAGGAAATCGGAGTCCTACGGGCCGTGTATGTTTCTGCAGTCTATGATCAATGAAAGCCCTTGGTCGGCTAAAAAAGTGCCGCTGAGGCAGGTCAGAAAAGTCAGATGGGGTTCATTTGCAGTGACGGGCCGCGTGCGTTGCGCGTAGAGAATGGACGTTGTTGCATGCCATGCGAGCTTCTCTTGGGCTTTGTGATGTTACCTTGATTTAGGGGTCGGGACTCTCATGGTCCTACCCCAGCCTAATGCTTAGTGAATCCGTGGCTGCTCGAGATTTTTGTGACGATGCGGATCCTCTATGACAGAGTCGCGAGGGGGCCTGGCCTTGTTCTCCGTGTCGACATGTACATAGCGGGCTAACCGTGGAAAGATGGGTGCAGGGTTATGTCTGGTGGTCAAGACCTACCCAGGTAGCTGTACATGAGATGCTGCTAATGTTCCCCAGAGGCTCATTGCTTCCACCGCAAAGCTATTAAATTACAAAGTATATATGCAATCCAGATTCCTCATCGATCCTTCCGCAGCCCATCTCTCACAAGCTAAATATCATACCATATTCCCTCCTCTTTCCACGCTTCCCAATAATCCCACCCTCCTTCCCCCCCTCCTCCCATATCTCCCCTCGACTCCCTTCTCACGCCCCATGATAAAACCCCCACTGCACCCACATCCAGACCAAACTCCCCGTACTCACGCCCACCGGCCCCGCGAGACCCGCCCCCCACCTCGCCGTCCCAAACACCAACCACTCGCTCAGAAAGTGGCCCCAAGCCACCGCATACGTCCAAAACGCCAACTCATACACCTGCGGATTCGTGATGTGGTACGCTGCGTACAACCTTATGATGGACGAGAGCAGCGTCCAGGTGCCGAAGGTGCGCGCGGAGAGGGGGGTGACGGGGGAGGACGAGGTGGATGGGGAGCGCGAGGGTTTCTCGGGGGCGGTGCTGCCGGAGTAGACGCGGCGGGTGGGGCCGAGGGAGGTGTAGGCTTGAACGCTGTTGGCGATGGAGATTACGGAGACCTGTGGGAGGGGGTTAGGGTGGGTGGTTTGTTTGTTGGGGAGCGTTGGCGGAGACGGACTAAGAGGAGCCATTTAGGGAGGAGGCCGGGGGTTTGGGGGAGGTAAGACATTAGGGGTGATGCCATTGTGCGAGGATTACGGGGATGGGACGGCAGGGTGTTGCTGTGAATCGCTTTGATGTTTGGTGCAGTGCTGTGTAGGTTGTTGTGGGCGATGGGTCGAGGTGGTCGGTGCAAAGCTCTTCCGAAAAAGGAAATATTTGTCCGAGGGAAAAGTTCCCTAATACTGCGAGGCAATACCATGTAATGTCATACAGAAAATCTGCAGATTAATGTCATTCACGTATGTCACCTGCAGCAGTTTGGACATGACATTCTCACGTAGATTGGCGTCAAGTATTGTATTATATCCACAGGCATATCCGCAAAATAGCCTGAGACCACCCTCTCACTGATCAAGCCAAATGCATGCAATGTACACTGTACAGAGAAAGGTATAGACCACCTGATCCCATCCGCCTAGAAGAATCGAATTTCGAGGAAACCTAGTTCTTGCGGTCCAACTTCTTCCTGTACAGTTCACCCCCGCACGCGCGGAGCCGCTCTGCGGCCTGCTCGGGAGTGATGTCGCGCTGCGGTTCACCCAGCATCTCGTAGCCCACCTGGAACTTCCGGACGGTCGCGCTACGCAGCAGCGGAGGGTAGAAATGGATGTGGAAGTGGCTGCATTCCACTTCTTCTTCTGTGCCTTCGAGGGGCGCTTGATGGATCCCCATGCCTGTTGCTCTTAGCGTTTGCCTGCCTCAAGCTGCTCCAAATGATACTCACTGTAGGGGAATTGGGTCTCGAAGAGATTATCATATCGCCTTGTGATCTCTGCCAATACCTCTGCCAGGTCCTCGCGTTCCGTCGAGTCAAGATCCACAAGAGAGTGCTTGTGCTGTCTACTTATGATCATGACCTCGAACGGCCATACCGCCCAATAAGGGACGCCAGCCCAGAATGACTTGTTCTCGAACACGGTTCTCTCCTTCTCTTCCGACTCGTGCTTTGCGTAGTCGACGAGTAATTGTGCACCGCCATACTCCTCCTTGTACTTTCGTAATTGCCTAAGTTCAATGCTTGGCTCTTCCGGGAGAGAGGTGGTTGTCCATATCTGGCCATGGGGATGAGGATTCGAGCAGCCCATGGTTTTCCCCTTGTTCTCGAAGATTTGCATATACCGGTACTGTGCACTCGGCTTCTTGATATCGTCCTGACCCAGCGGAGGTAATGACAGGGTGGCAGCCTTCTGCGCGAGGGGGTTCGTCGGGCTGAGGTGCATGATGTACAACTTGGTCCAAGTCTCTATTATAGGCACGATTTGGGCCGGATTCATATCCGCGAGCGTGAGATGATGGGAGGGGGAGAAGCATATGACATAGCATTTGCCTGTGACGGCTTCCGCGCGGAGCAGTCGACGCCCCAGACCTTCATCTTTGCGCTCCGGATGGTACTCCTCTTGATCTTCCTTGACTGCGCTGTAATCGTTCACAAAGACGAAGGTGCGCTCGAATTTGGGATTCTGCTGCCCATTTGCGCGAGTATTGCCTGGGCATAGATAACACTGTCACGTGTCAGCGGTTTTGGATGTTCCGCCAGCGCACGTGGTGGGGGAAAACACGCACCTCGGGGTCGTATTCCGGGAGGGTCGTTTTGGAGGGGGTTTCCTGGAGACCTCTGCCACGAGATTAACATGTTGATCTGCCTGAAGGTTCTGGTTGACCTCACTGCCACGGCCGCTTGTTGCGGTGTGGGGATACCAGCACCCAACTCCCGCGTAGGGGATTGTAGCGGCGATGTGAGATGTCGTTGAGAATTGGCTCGGCCATGGTTGGGCCAGAAGGAGAGGGTTGCAATTAGCCTGGACTCCGGGAAAACAGGTCAGTGCAGGACCCAGGGGGAAGCGCCGAATATAAAGACTCCATTGCGAGAGGAACTGGTGAATGACGCAGGTGATCGTACTTTGGTCGAAAGAGTATGCCTTCCGCTTGCCGGGGGCCGGAGAAAACTGCCGCCGACGGACGGCGCGGCAGTGGGTATGGTGAGAGCTGCCCAGCTGGCTTCTTGCGTCCATCCCTGCATACCGCTCCGCCGAACAATCAATCCGCTTTGCAGAGTGGACCGCCTTTGATAATAAATTTGAATCCGCCCTTCAGATTGGAATGGCGGCAATGATGCCCAGCTCGGCCACGTCGGGCGGCGCATACGACAACGACGCCGTGGAGCGCGACCTCATTGATCCCGACGATGGTACGTATACGCGGAGCTCCCAAACAGCTATGCGATATTGACACATGCGCCCTGCAGCCACGTTAGAGGACTTTGATGATCCCCTCCAGTCGACGTCGGACCGCGCACCGCTCACGGGCAACATTTCGTCGCGATCGGGTGGAGGAAACACGCAATCCTACCTGACCTCAACCATAGGAGGAGAGGACCGTCGTGCACCCACCAACACCATTGACGAGACGGTATGGGCGACGCTATCGCGAGACCTGCTCGCCATCTGGGAGAAGATGAAGCAGGTGCTCTACCCCAAGTATCTGCTTGGGGGCATGATGCAGCAGGGCGGAGGCATAGGAGCGGCTGAGCGAGGAGAGGCAGATGGCTTTGGCGGCGGACTCAGGAGTCTTGCGGGCAGGTGGCCGGACGCAGATGTGATCCTTCAGGGAGGCATGAGCGAGGGACTGCGTGATTGGGATCTCTGGGGCCCGCTTATCTTCTGCCTGCTGCTGAGCCTTTTCCTCTCTCGTGGCGCCAAAGATTCGCAGAAGGACCTCGTCTTCTCCGGTATCTTCGCCATGGTATGGATAGGGGAAGCCGTGGTCACGCTGCAGATCAAGTTGCTAGGCGGTAACATGTGAGTATATGGAGGACTTTACCAACGAGGCATCAGACTGACCCATGCAGCGCCTTCTTCCAATCAGTCTCCATCATCGGCTACACCCTGTTCCCTCTCGTCATTGCCTCTGTATTGAGCGCCGTCGGTCTTCCGCTTATTCCTCGGATACCCGTGTACATTGTACTGGTGGCATGGTCCTTAGCTGCCGGGATTAGCATCATGGGCGGCTCTGGCGTTGTGCGGAACCGCGTCGGAATCGCAGTGTATCCGCTGTTGGTCTTCTATATTGCGCTGGGCTGCATTTGCTTCATCAGCTAGCGAGGTGCTCTTGTACTGGTTGTAACATTATAAGGCGTTTTGGGAGATATCACTACAGGCGTTTACTAGCAGTCCACTGCCATATTTGCAGCATGCGTCTTGTTATCATGATGATTTAAAGGCGCAAAGAGGGGCATCAGCGAAGGGTCGGAACAATAGGTTCAATATAGCGCTATGCTTCGCGCCTATTGAATACATTGTTCCATGAATACAATAATAGCATTTGAATACAAGCCTTTTCCATGCCTCCCCAAAGCGGTACCATTTTGTAGGAATTGTTAAAGACGGAGGGCGCTGATTCGCTGGATGCCCCCGCATTTCTGAGCCGCCGAATAAACGCAGCTCGAATGACGAGCGTCGACGAGGACCCGCTCCGACCGACAACACACACACGCACCCTCTTCCGACATTCACACTCCCACCCACGCGCGGCCCCTTCTGCTGCACGTCGCCCGGCGCAATCGTCGCCCAATCTCCGAGTTCAGCTGTCCCGGCACGCATTCCGACTGTCGCTCAGGGCCTAGCCGTCGCCGCCAACAACGCCCCGTCTGCGCCGCGGCTCCAGCTCCCCGCCCACTTCATCACATCGACCGCATTCGCAAATTCGCCTACCGTACACGCTTTCCCTGTCTCCTTCGTGCTTCAGAATCCGCGGAAACCCATCGTCTCACTGTCTTCAACCATCATTCTTGTCTTGGAACACTCGCACTCTGCGCGTACCTTGGTGTAACCCAACCCACCATAGCGTCCCGTTTGGAAGAACAAACCCCCCTACATAGCTACCACTCGACGTTATAACAGATCAGTTCAAACACTGGAGATTGCAATGGCGGGTACACCGGAGCGGGCTGTGTCCCCGAACCCTGCGCCCGCAGAGTCTGCTGCGGCTTTCAATATACCTCCCTCGCCGGCAACCAGTGCCCGGAGCAGCGACAGCGAGGGCAAGCCCGTCAGGGAGAAGCTCAAGGAGACAAGGATCGATGCTCAAACTTCTGGTGAGCCGCTGTCGGATCAGCCTATGCACGATGCTCCCAACGCCAACGGACATGCTACGGCACGGGATAATATCTCGTCCGGATCCGAGAGTGGAAGAGGCAGGCTTCGGCGCAAGCGCAGTCGTGAGGATTTTGAAGAGGATGATAAAGATAAGCCTGTGGAGAAGAAGGAGCGCCATGTACGGAAGAAGTCTCGCGACGTAACGAGCCCAGTCCCTGCTATCCTCGAGGGTGCCGAATCGACCGCGAAAACCACCGTCGATCCCATCAAGGAGCATGATGCCGAGGATCCAGTGGCTGCCGCTGCTCAGCCTGGAAAATCGCAGGACGCGTCAAGCGAGACCCGTGCAACTCCAGAAGCCGCCGTTTCCGATAAAGATACGACACGAATCAGCCCGAAGAACAAGCGTACTCATGATCAAACGGAAAATGGAGATGAGAGTTCCGAAAAGGCAAATGTCGACAAGGGTACAAAGGCAGCCGATACCGCCGCCGAAGAACCCAGCGCCAAACGACCCCGCGAGAAAAGCGAACTCCAGCCCGTAGAAGCAGCAGAGGAGAGCAAGACCAAGGTAAGGTCGAACATCTATCATACTATGACTATGACTTACCCCGACATTAGATACCGCCCGGCAGTGGGTTCGCCAACGCCTCCGCCGCCTCTCCTTTCGCCTCTCTATCTCCCAAGAAAGCCTCCTCCACTGAAAAGTCGCCCCAAGATCTCCCTCAAACCAGCGACGAGAAATTCAAATCCTCCGGATTCGGAAGCTTTGCCGCTTCTTCCGCGTCTCCATTCGGTGCGATCGGAGGCTCCGTCGCAAAGTCTCCATTCGTTGCTGCAGCTGGCGGGAGCAAGTTATCCGGTTTTGCCTCTCCTCCAGCTACGGCAGCTCCCGCAGCAAGCAGTTTTGGCTCGCTCGCCGGTAGCTCAACCGCGTCGGGTTTCGGTGGTGTAGCTGGCACTGCCACGGGAGGTTCTGTGTTTGGCGGTGCTCTGGGCCAGAGCGGATTCTCAGGACTTGGAGCCCCCAAGGGTGGACTATCTTCTTTTGCCAGCCCGGGTGCTGGAACCATTGTTGGCCTCAGCAAGAAGCCCAACAGGCCCTTTGGTGCTGCGGCAGCTGAGGAGGAGGAAGGATCTGGGGACGAAGATGAGGGCAGCAGCGATGGCGAATCGTCGGACAAGGAGGAAGCAGAGAAGTCAAAGCAGAGCGAGCAAGAGAAGCGCAATTTCGTGGTTCAGGAAGGCAAGTATCCACCTTTTTGAAATCCGAATATCCCCTAACTGTGAGCAGCACTCGAGACCGGAGAGGAAGGCGAAGACACGGTCTGGTCGGCACGCGCCAAACTCTACCTGTTCCGCGGCAAAGATGGATGGCAAGAGCGAGGTGCCGGCGTTGTCAAGCTCAATGTTGCTCAAGAGGGGCCTCGGAACCCCAGATTCATCCTCCGCGCTGACGGTACGCATCGCCTCCTGCTGAACGCAAGGGTGTTTGCGGATCTCAAGTTCGGAACTACGGAGGGGAAACAGCCTGAAGATGGGAAGCTGTTCTTCGCTGCGCCTACCGTGGATGGGCAGGTGCTTACGCATTTGTTGAAGGTGTGTTGCCAGGACCTGATTGCACTGCGGAATCGGGCAGGACTGACTGGAATTAGATGAAACCCGAGAACGCGAAGGCCCTGTGGAACGAAGTCCAAGGTGTCAAAGCCGAGCTCTAGGTCGTGCGGTAAGCCTGTGGGCGTTAAGTTAGCGATGGAGACCGGTTTCTTGCGTTCGTTCTCCTCTGTCGACGGTGGCTTGGTTGGCTCTTGGACATGGTCAAGACCCAAGATTTTGCCTTACCGAGCGTTGGGGAACCGGATACCTCCAACGAAGTTTCTGGTGAACAGTCCTTGAGCTACATCATTCTTGCGAGCCCTTGACTCGCCTCGCGGTGTTGACGCATTGCATGGCATGGATCGGACGAGACGTACTTGTCTAGGAATGGCAGGATTGGTATAGATGGGCCTGGATAGCGACGCATGGATATCGGAGTGAGGCTAGGCATGCGTATCGAACTATTTGATCGAACGGTTGGAGTGGATAGATGGCATGCTTGAGCTTGTGTAGCATACAGTAGCCTGCAAGCGATATATACATCATTTCTTTGCGTTCACTCGGTGTGAAAGGTGCCTCAGCACAGTGCCTGACGATCGTCACAGTCCGCGACATAGTAGTGCAGTGATTGTATGGTGCAGAGGTGAGAGGAGAAGTATTTCCAGACAAGTGCGCAGTTAGAGTGGGAAACCCTAACGACAACCGTGTACGGCCTAAGCGCGGGAGAACCGTTAGATGCATTTGGCTTAATTTGGAACACGAAGCCGTTGCCGTTATTGCTAAACGTGGAGAACGCGACTACAAAACGGTCGTCTAGATTAGCTTCAACGGCTCCTAACAGAACCACGAGTTCCCGAGTCACAACGGTATTACGTGTTCAAGGTAGCACAGGTGTAGATACTGATTTGCGCTTTTCTGAGTCTTCAGTTACGAAGGCTGTGTCTACTTTGAGCAAGTACTCTCTCCCTTGTTCCATCACAGTCCTTAGTGCGCGTGGTCGTACTCCAGGAAACCACAACACATAAAGTCAAAATATCGGGCGCAGAATGGCAGGGAACGGCCAACGAATTCACTAGGGTGTGAGCGAGTCGAAGGCGAGAGAAAGAATGTGGCATGAGGTGTGAGCTGAAGCAATCTTCTTGCAACACCTTCCAGCACAACCATATCTCTGTATGTCTTAAGCGAAATGGACAGACCGAGGGCGGGAAAGCTGTTCAAGAAGGCATGAAGGAAGAAGGAAGCTATATTTTTGGGGCTTTTATCTGTTCTAATCTACGTAGAGAAGAGAGAAGCAAAGAAATAATGCCGACTAAACGAAATCTGCTCAACCTCCAAGATACATTTGGCCGGCTATCATGCGCAGACATATCGTGTTGGCCAAGGCCAGTTTCCCGCAGCCGTTATACGCTCCACTGGGTATCATGCGTAAGCCATTGCCAAAAGGACCAAGTCCAACCCAGAAACACGCACTGGTTACATAGGTACCATGCGTTTCAACAACAAGGACTCGAAGAAGTTCCAAGGAAAAACAAAAGAAAGCCGCTCTATGTAGAATAGGGAACCCTAGCTACGAAGCGACGGGTTCATAGGGGGCGGGAGGCAGCGTACGCTTAAGCATCCCTCCATTGTGCAGACAGACCTCACTCCGCTATACGTATAGCACTGCTTCCCCAACACTGCATACTCAACATCAACAGCCCCGGGGAGATCAATCCCAATTCAAACAAGCGTGCTCTCGCTGTCACTCCCATGATCCGTCGCTTGGTCCCCATCATCCAGGAACCTCCCAGCACGCAACAGCATCGACGCGCCATCCTCGCGTGGGACTTCAGCAGCAGCTGGTGGTGGGCACGCAACAGGAGCCTGTGGCAGCGGCGGCGGAGCAGCAGGAGCTGGTGCGGGCACCCGAAATAACATCATGAGTCCCACCGCGGCGTTCTTCTCCTTGTCCGTGATGCTTGCATTCCTGAGCTCCGCTGCCTCCTGCGCAGTTAGGATAGGATACTCGTCTCGCACCGGCTGCTTTCCCTTGGGCTGTGCTGGCGCGATATCAACGGGCCTTGCAGCACGGGTTGGGCCTGGTGTATTCCCGGCTTGAGAGGGTTGTTGCTCGCGGGATTGACTGCGGCTGGAGCTGGAGTTGGATTTGGAGTTGGACTTGGAGCTGGAGTTCTCTCCATCGCGCACCAGGTCCTCTCCAGCTCTGCGGAATTTGGGATTGGCGGTTCTCCTCTTGCCACGGCCATATTCTTGTTCGGCCGGTCCACCCAGTTCCTGCTGGCGAGAGAAGCCGTTGAGAGCGGCCTGTCTGTTTCCCTCCGCCCTGAGAAGCGCGGCGTCAATTTCCTGCGGAGCGTGTTAGTCGGATTTGGATTATGTCTGTGGAAGAGTACAACTCACATTACTGACACTGGGCCCGTCAACAGGAGCTGCCGGTTTGGCTCGTTTCGACGGCTGCATGGAAGTGTCGGGTGCAGCTTCTCGTTTCCTCTATGAAGGTGTTAGCAAGATTCTGTAATGGCTGTGTGAGTGTCGTCTCACCTTGCTGGCCTGCTTGGGGCTTGCGGCTCCCTCGACAGGAGAGGTCGTTTTGGAAGTGTCAGACGCAGCTTGTTGTTTGCTCTGTGGAGGGTGTTAGCAGGATTCTATAATAGCTGTGTAGGTGTCATCTTACCTTGCCAGCCTTTTTGGGGCTCTCGACTTCCTCGACAGGAGAGGTGGTTTTGGAACGTTCTGACGGCCGTATAGAGTTCTCAGACGGGCCCTGTCGTTTCTTCTGTGGAGGTTGTTAGAAGGACTCTATGATTCTATGTCAGTGTTGCCTCACCTTGCTGGCCTGTTTGGGGCTCTCGGCTTCCTCTGCAGGAGCGGCAGCTTCGGCTTGTGTCGAGGGGTCCGCAGCATCCTTGTCGAAAGCGGCCCAGTGCTGCGTAGGGTGTTAGAAGGCTTCTGTCATGTCTGCTGAGAGACGGGGAGTCACTCACCTTAACGGGAATCTTTATTGTCTGTCTTGGGCTCTTGGCCCCCTCGACAGGAGTATTATTCCTTTTAATGTTGATCTTGATTGTTTGTCTTGGGCTTTTGGTCCCCTCGACAGGAGTGGAGGATTTGGCTGTTTGTTTCTATGGGTGTGTTAGCAGGCTGATATAATGGCTGTGGAAGTGTCACCTCACCTTGCCTTGCTGCTTTGGTGATTTGGCCCCTTGAGCGGGAGCGGGCTTTGGTGATGCCTTTTCCGGCATCTTTGGTGATTCAGGCATGGTATGTTCACTAAGTGATGCCAATTGGTTATGGATAGTGAAGATTATATGTTGTAGTGGCGTAAAAGTGAACAATTGGCTTTGATATCGTCTGGTAACTTGACTGTAGCGAGCGGCGTAGCGAGAGTCAATCGTGAGTGTAGGTGCGATATACTTGAGCGGAGAGGGTACTATGAGTCCTATAAAACCAATAAAGGCACAAATGTGTACGACGGGCACTCATCATGTGAAATCCTATCGTTGTGCGTGCAACGCTTCCTTGCTACTAACGCTCGATCGCCGCTCACTGTACGCAATCTTTCCAGAGTACATGGTTATTCTACTGCTAGTCCCGGTGATGTGATGTAATTCTGAGTTGGAAATGGAGTTAAAACGCGCTTATAGACACGCTTGTGCCGTAGCGCGACGAGAAAGTGCGAGCTCTGGTCCAATCACGTGAAACTCCATGTGGTGATCCAGCATTCTCCAAACATGTTGACGTATAAGCAAGGCCATGTGGGCAAATATGTTTCCGTAGTCTTTCCTAGTTTGCTCTTCGCCTCTACTACGCCTGTATAAGCCCGCTAACTCCTGTCATCGGTCAGTTGAATTACTCGCTCCATCGCTAGTCCGAATCTTCTCTCCCAGCGAGACATCAAGTTTGGTGTACTCGTAGTATCCTGGGGAATGAGCTCTGCATCCCCATTCGAAATGAACGCCTCTCTAAGCGTGATCCATCCAGCCTCTTGGAACAGCATTTTCTTGTACATCGCTACCAGTACCGTCTTTTTGGGGTCCATAAAAAGGCGCAACCTCGCAGTGGATATAGACTTATCAGGCACGTTTGCGGAACAGTTTCGAACAAACTCAATGCACGCATTTACGAGGGCCGTCCCAAGGCCCTTTCCTCGATGTACTTTGGCAGTGTAAAGATTGCAGAGGTGCCATCTGGTCTCGAGGTCCGGGTTTGCCGGCACGGGCTGGCTCGATTCAGGAATGAAGTAGTCGCAATATGGAATGGGTCCTCTGACTGTAACGAAACCAACCCACTCGCCAGACAGAAGCGGTTCCTCGTCATTAGCAAGTTCCCGGTGCGCTATCGGTGTGGCTATGCAAATGAAGATTGTAGACGGCTCTGCGACTCGTTTCGTCCACACATCAGGCAATAGCAGAACTTCATCCTTGTGTTGAACTGCGAAGCCTGTAGGCTCAGCCAGAAGGGCAGCTAACTTCGCATTCTTATATCTTTCCACCAGTTCTGATGCATGAGGTGAATTTGGGGGGATCCGATGTACGGAATATTTCAACGGTGAGGAAGACATTTGCGAAGGTGTTTCCAAACTTGCAACGGGGGAAACGCTGGAAGAAGAAGAACACGGCCCGATTCCAGGGTCTTTAAGTGTGTTAGAGAATTGTTGCCTGAATGCCTGGCATGACTCACTCGTCCGCAAAGGGTTAGTTTAGTGACGATCACCACGCTTATTCGGACCTCAACTACAGCACTACGTACATAGTAGGGACGGCCCGTTCCTTCAACGTTAGCATTCACGTGCCTTTTTTTGGTGTCAACTGTGTTCGGGTGCAACGGTGACTTGACGCCTCCTACAGTATTGGGCCGATTACCATCCACTTTGGTGATGTCTTCGTGGGCCTCCAGCTGAAACGTCGAGAAACGTCGAGCAACGGTCAAAAGGTCCAGCAACGGTCAAGCATGTGGTGATGGCATGAAGTAGAATATACATGAGTCTATGAACTGCAGTGGGAGAAAATCACTGTTTGAGGTAAGAGGAGACATGGAATTCGAATCATGGAAGTTCATTCAAGCAATAGCCCGCTCTCGAGGTTGCGCTTGCCAGCAAGAGCCGACCCAACTTCATGACTTCCTAATGAACGCCTGCCACTTCTGCATTCTGTCGATTTCTTTATACTACTTCTTGACTTCGCATCATACTACCAGACTCCGTTCCCTCCCTTTCCCGGCGTTTCATTCCATCATCCTCAGTAAAACAATCGACTCCGTGGCTTCCATCCTTCTCATCACCTTACCTTCTTTTTACATCTCATCTCCTCCTCGCAGTAGCAATCTCCGTAGCGCGTCGACTACTGACCTACGGACCTTGTTACGGACTATGTCATTCTGCCTATGCACAACGACTCAGGGTTGTTGTGCGAAACCACGCCGCCATTACCACGCATAGTCATATCCAGCAGCACCGAAGCCAACCTGGAGTCCTCCGACTCGTCCAATTCCATCTCCGATCCGTCTCAATTGTCCTCCAACTGTCTTGACTCGTCAGGTCCACCCAGCCCTTCCAAAGAACCCTCCAGCTTGAGTGTACCTACAGATATTCATCGTGTATCCACATACCCTTCCCTCAACTCACATCACACGGGCGTCAGTTTCTCCTCGCCTTCTGGGACATCGCTCCCCAGACGCCGCTCGCCTAACTTGAGAGGGCCAACGCGACGGCCCAGCCCAGCCTTTGATCACCCCCTCTGGAGACACTACGAAAAGAGACAAGAAGCCGCAGACCGCCGTCGTTACTATACCTACAAGAGCAATTCCGTCCGCAGGACGACCAAAAGGCAGCAGGGTAGGCCATATCCTCAAGGATATGCAGCACAGTTGCCAGTGCGAGAACCCCAACTTGGAGAGGACGGCGTCGCAGAACCTGCACGGCATGGACGACAGAGGCAGCGAGAGCTCCTTGGAGAGTACAATAGCCCGTGTGCTGGGTGAGTTCTAGGAGCGGCCAGATATTGTTCATCGTATTTCATGGATACGTGGCTGACGGATGCAGCGAATGCGAGGACAATCTACGGGCCCACACGCCATCTCGATATCATCAGCTTCGCACCTTCTTCCGGAAGAAAAAGTGCAGCCGCAATCGTGGAGCATCGACCGGCTGGTGAATCGTACATTCACTGCTGCTCCTCGAAGGAGGACTCGCGGTTAGCCGCCGTTGAACGTCTTCTTATCCTCACCGAGGACATTCTCCAGGGGCTACTGGAAGCAAGGGGTATTACTCGCAGCGGGTGGCTTCCCGCAGCTCGGACGCAGCATCCGGCCATGTATGAAGGCGCTAATTGGGATCGTTTGAGTGTGCCGAGGAGTCTTTTGGGAAGTGTACGCGATAGTCAGGATGGGAGCATTCAGCTGCCTGAGTGAGTGCTTGGAGATGACACCTCTGGCCCAAAAAGTCATAGGAGATGCTGATGCAGTGAGGTTAGTTACGCCGCCGCTTTTTACCTCGGGGACGATCTACGCACACAAGCTGCTACTCCCCCGAGGCCTCTCGCTGGCCGCAACAATAGCGACGACTTGAGGCCATCGTCGCCGACACCAGACCCACGGCAAACCGCCAGCGATTCCGTAGCACGGCCTGCCCCAGACTACCAGGGGTATAGACTCGGCCGCATACAGTGGATATTGGGCTCAGAGGAGAGTTGAAAGCATGGGTGTAGAGGGCGGACAAGGAGGGACATTGCACGAGAAGCAAGAGACGGAAAAGTGATCAGATTCCGTATCATTACTACATGGCACTTGACGCGAACAAGAAACCCTGTTGTTGTAACTTTCTCATTCTTCTGCAGAGAAGAACGCTCGAAATACGTAAATTGCTTACTCTAAGTTACCCGAACCCGATTTTGCAAAAGCAACCGTATAACGCCCCATAGACCCTCGTTAGATTCCATGGATATGCAAAGGCAACACTACAGATCAGTCAAGTAGAAGCAAAGTACTCGCAGACCGCTAGATTCCACTTTCCTCGCGAACTCGACGCCCGGGATTTGCCAAGTAGAAGCAAGTCACGCTTATCTCTAGGTCGGCATTCTTCACAACAGCTCGACACCTGGGTGGAAAGTGGACGGGGGTAATCGCAGACTCCGACTTTCCGCTTTCCTTGCAGAGCCTCGACACGCAGGATGATCAGACAAGTAGATGTGTGTTGTATAATCGCCACTTTTAGTTCGCCTTCTTCGCGAACTCAACGCGCAGGATCAAGTGATGCAGACCGTCTGGGCGGAATGTTAGCAAGCCTCCAAAGAACAAGAGCACATGTGTACTTACAGCCATCCATCTTTTCACATGCCTTGGCGGCATCAGACCGGTCCGCAAAGCTGACGAAGGCGAAGCCCTTCGCTCTGTTGGTCTCTCTGTCCTTGGCCAAGAACACCCTGGTGACATGGCCGTACCGTCCGAACAGCTCGCGCAACTCTTGCTCCTCGGTGAACTCTGAAACGTTGGTCACACGCAGAGTCGCCAGGTCATCTCTCTCGAACTTGCCACCCATCTTCTCTCCCGCACCGCCGCGACCGCGCAGGTGAGGCGGCACGTAGCTGGAGCCTCCGCCACCCAGGGCGCCCGTCTCGGGCACATCGTCCTTCATGTCGGCGGCGGCGTCGACGCCTTCGGGCGCCATGGTATCCTTGAACGGGCACTTGGTGGTCCAGTGGTCTCCGGAGCAGATACGGCACTTGATCTTCGCGTCCTTGAGGGAGTTCTTCTTCTTCGCCTCGTCACTCTTGTCCTCCGCCGTCGCCTTCCAGCCCGCCATCGGCCGGAACAGGATGTTCTCCGCCACAGACGTGGTATCTGTCTGGGGCCCCGCGGGCTTGCCCTTCTCGAGCCCGAACTTGGCCCACTGCTTGCGCTCTGCGACGCGCGGGTTTACGACGGTCTTGATGGTGGTCTTCTTGATGCGGCGTGTGGTCTTGACTTTCTTGCCGTCTTCGCGGATGGACCAGGTGACGATGGTTTCGGTTCCGTCTTTGTTCTTGGTGATGGTCTGGGGGGGAAGAGCGAGGGAATCTTCGTCTTCTTCTTCGGCCCAGTCGGTGCGGCTTTGGGGAGGGTTAGTGTGCGTGTGGCGAGAGATGGGGAATGGGTGAGAAAAGCTTACCCTGCTACTCGAGACATGTTTGCGGTTGTGATTTGAGGTGTTTGGAGCTGTGGGATACCGGTGGGTGGTAGCTGGTGGTGGGGTGGTCTGTTGCTTGCGGGTGATCGGTGGATGTTTCTGCAATGGAAATATGTGGGCGAGGTGGGTGGGGTTTCTTCGCGAAAGGGAACGGGGGGGAAGGCTTGGCGCAAGCTGGTCCGGGCGGCCCTACCTCGAGGCGCTAGCGGTGGCTAGCTTGGTAGACGACGTATGGCTTAGATCTCCTCCCACCACAAATCGAAACTCGCTACGATGTTGATCTGGCATCGAGATCCGCTATGTCATAGATATTCTTAGGGCTTCTATCACACTGACAGCTACGCAGAATGCGTTGGTTCAGTGCACGGTTACAACTTTCCTCAGGCTGAAGTCGAAATGGCCACAGCTGTGCAAGTATTCAAAGCGTTAACGTTGTTCCTTATACCATGGACGTTGCGGTCTCATTCGACGTTCCCATTTCGATTTTCACTTATTATACGATGAGCGTTATGGTAGGTCCGGCTCTCCGGTGTGTGATGCTTTCTCTATTCCTTCGTTCATCCTTTCTGTTTCCATCTTCTAGCTGTCACAATGTTGGAGAAGCTGCGTCCAACTCCTAAGTTCCCCATTCCGATCCAAGCGAACATTGAGACCATCACATTACCTCCGATATGATGCTACTCATGTTGCCCGTCATATCCTTTGCCTTCGGGATTGCTTGCTGCGCTGGAATCATTGCTCTACCTTCGGACGGAGTCACTGATGCTCGCACTGCGTGCAGGTCTTCGCGTAAGGACCATTCTCATTCTATAACTAATTTGCGTCATGGTTGTTCTGGCGATGTTGTTCCATGTGAGATCCCTACACCCAGCGACGGCAGACGCAGTCCCATAGCGAAGCCGTCCTTCAGAGGCTCGTGCATGTTCCATAGCCAAATCAAGCAAACCTGCTCTCTTAGCGGAGGTACTTGGTACACATCAACCTCCTTGCATCTCCAAAGCCTCGAAGACAAAGATGGCAAGGAGATTGTCAGTCCAAGTCAGAATATCCAGTTCCCGCTCTTCGCCACGAACGAGATCTCGTACCGGGTTAAGGACGCCTCTTTGGGTTTCACATGGTATCCTCAGCTGGGAGTAAAACGGCAGGGCCTCATCCTTTTCCGGTACAAGAAGTGTCTGTGGTACTCGGACGAGACGAAGCCATGTGCGGCCTGTAACATGGAGCCTTGGAGTCGGGGCGGACTAGATTGTCCTGGAGAACCACGCAATAATCCGGTTCTGGAGCGTGTACATCTCCATTAACATTGAAAGCCCATAGTATTCTAACTCTGTATCAGTCTTCGGATTTATATTGCGAATTCAACTGCGGCTAGAAGTATCCACCTACTGTTAATGGAAGGGTGATGAGTTATCGCATTGAGCTCATAGTCTGTACTGGGAACGTCGGCAATCTACAGGCACTGGATCATGTTAGCTTGTGCTGGCATTGACTTTGTGCTTGCTCCAATTCACTCCTCTCCATTCAACCTTATTATAATATTGTTAGCTTCCATGTGATGGTCGTTCAGATATATACCCAATCGGGCTAGTGCCGCGTAACGCACCTCCACCTCCGAGCCGTTGTCCGACAGGGGTTCGGTGAAGAGCACAGCCTTATTTTGAGGATGCGCCCCAAATCTCAATCGTAATCAGTTGGAAGAAGCCCTTTCCTTACCCGAATCGCCTCTCCGAATCCTTGAATCATGCTCCTTGGTCATTAATCCCCGCTAGAAGCTACCGCGACATACGTACCTAGAGCACCTCCGCGATGTCCTCCGCACCCGCCCATTCCGACCCCAACGGGCATGCGAATGGAGAGCACAATGTCGAGCTTGCAGAGATGGGAGATAAGAAGCACAGCCTGCCGATAGAGGAGGACATCATGCAGCTATCACGGCTAGGAGAAATAGGGGCCATACAGAAGCTGTTCGACAGCGGGAAGTACGACGCGACATACTCGGATGAACAAGGCATAACGCCGCTACATGTGTGTGCAGATACCCGTCCCGAAGACATGGACAGTCACTCACGCTTCTGTTTGATTTAGTGGGCCGCAATAAATAACCATTATGCTCTCTGCCATTTCCTCATTCAAAGCGGCGCGAATGTCAACGCGAAAGGCGGCGAGGTTGTTGCAACGCCAGTGATTTGGGCAGCTAAGCGCTGCCATTACTACATCGTGAACCTCCTCCTCGAACACGGCGCCGATCCGCTCCTCACCGACGACCAAGGCTTCAACCTGCTCCATTCCGCAACCCTCGATGGGAACGTGTTCCAGCTCGTCCTGCTCCTCCACCAAGATATACCGGTCGATATACCGGATCCACAGGCACATACCGCGTTGATGTGGGCGGCGTACCAGGGATACCCAGCATGCGTAGACCTATTCTTACGCTGGGGCGCAAATGTGAATGCTACCGACGACAGCGGATTCACAGCCTTACACTGGGCACTCGTCAAAGGGTCTCAGGCCTGTGTACAGAAACTGATCGAGTACGGAGCGGACCGCTTCGCGAAACAAGCCGACGGGAAGACACCGGCAATGACTGCAAACGAGATGAACACCACCCCACAGTGGCATCGTGCACTGTCACAGGCTGGCTACAACAAGGATGGAACGCCCAAGGAGTTCCCGATCCCTGGCATCAACGACACGAGATGGTTCGTCTCGCGCTTTATTTTCTTCTGGCCCTTCTTGATGATCTTACTATGCATTTTCATTCTGAGTCATTTCCCCGTCTATATCGGGATACCCCTCGCGCTGGTGGTTGCGTACGGGATGCAATGGGCCGCGCAGTATTTCCTTCGGTGGGCTCCTTCCAACATGAAGCATATCCATGATACCGTAAGTGTACCTCTGAACCAAATCAGCGCAGTCCACTGACGATCTTCGAAGCCGTTTCTTGCAGGCATATTTGCTGGCACCTTGTTCTGGGTTGGCATTCGGTGGATTACAACAGTCTTACCATGTAAGTACCCCATCCGACACGCCATATCATGAAACTAAGTAAGAACAGGGACTATCCGAACGAATTTCTTCCTCAACCTTCTGTTTGGCGCCTTTTATGGGCTCACGACTTACTTCTACTTCTTCACCATGGCATCAGATCCCGGTTATGTGCCCAAGGCTGCGAGCCGCAGCGCCTCGAAGGCAGTAATTGATGAGCTGATGGAGAGTCGGCAATTTGACGAGGCCCACTTCTGCGTGCAATGTATGGTGCGGAGACCGTTGAGAAGTAAGCATTGTAAGCGGTGTGAGCGCTGCGTTGCGAAGACGGATCAGTAAGTCTCCTTGGATCGAAAGAGTTAATAATTATTAACTGTCATCAGCCATTGCCCGTGGGTTAATAATTGCGTGGCGAACAACAACCACCGTCACTTCGTCTTCTACGTTGCGTCCATGGAGATTGGCGTTCTCATATGGGTTCGCCTGATACTGCAATGTGCGTCCATGACTTTTCTGCCCCATTTGACCAATAACTCATACTGACGCTCCTAGACCTTGAAAATGTCGCCTCTCCGGAAGGCGTCAAGTGCAACGTCCTTTCGGATGATATCTGCCAAATACTTCTCAAGGACCCCTTTACCATCGTCTTGACCATATGGGCAGCCGCTCAGCTCATATGGGTCACGATGCTTCTGAGCGTGCAACTGTTGCAGATTGCTCGGAATCTCACGACATACGAGAGTATGCGCGGCCATCTCCATAGCCACACGCCGGCCGATGCCCTAAACTCCTTCGTCACAACGGGAGACATTTCGCAGGAGGACGTGGCAGGTCCGGCGGCTACGGGGGAGGGAGTGCCCCAGCAAAGGCCGAAACAATCGATATGGGATCAGTGGAAGCGATTGCTGGGACTCGATACCTTTGTAGCGACTGCGCTCAGGGGCTCGCGGGCGAACCGAGCACGGAGTCGTGGGAACCCCTTTTCCAGAGGCCTGGTTACGAATTGCAAGGACTTCTTCTGCGACAGTGCACCGATTTTTAAGCAGAAAGAGAGTGGTTATGCGCAATTGGGAGGGGAGAGAGTGGATTACACGAGGCTGTACGAGTTGCCAAAGATGCGGTATCAATCGCAGCGGGGTGGTGGGCGGTATGAACCGGTTGCGGGGGAAGAGGATGGAGAAGTCGTATAGTCACGAATATTACGCGTTGTATGAATAGGAACCCCTTCTACAGTAGTTCTAATCAATGGTGAAGATAAAACAGGAAGCGCTTTGTTTCCGTTAGTCCAGGAACATCTCGCCGAATCCCACGTGGTCGGCCCGTCCCCGACAGCCGAGGAACGCCCAAGTTTCTCTCGGACCATACGAACTGGTGGCCGACCTTCACCATTCCACGCCTTGCCACAACCACCTATGTACTTGTGATTCCTTTGGCGCCCACTCTTTTTGTCTTTTCATTCATTCTTAGATTTTTTGGTATTCTGGCGAGCGAGTTTATGTATACATTGCATGCATCGTTAGCTGTTTCCTCTCGCCCATGACATCATTCGAGTCCCTTGCTGGAGGGCTCCGATCGCTAAGTTTGCGGACCGCGCGACCGCCGACGCCGAGGACGTATCGTAGAGTGCGGAGTACGACTGTCCTGTCCGCGAGGAGGTCGATATGTACGGATTGTTTGAGGACTTTGCGCGCGCAGAGGAGGGGTGGAAGAAGTAGTGGGGTGCACGCGACACGGAGACCTGGCGGTGTTGGATATAGAGAATTGGCCCAGGGGATGCAGCTGGTGCAAAGGCGTACGTGACGATGGTGGAATACGTTTGGCGGAAGTATGCGCTGATTGAGGCATAGGACTGGCATCTACGGCTACCCATCATGGACCCATGGCGGAATATGACGCACGCGTGGAGTCGGGGAGGTTGAGAGACGATCCGCATCAACGAGGTATGCGTCTTTGTAAGGATATTTTCCTGCGGAAACTGACATTGAGACAGATATCATACAAAGCCTTGAAGACCTCCACGACATGCTGTCCACCTACGAACAACCCCCGGTCCAGCGTCCCACGATTGAGTCTCTCCAGCCGGAGAAACGATCCTTCTTCTCGCTCTTCTCCGCGAAGCCCGAGCGCAGCACCATTCCTCCTATACCCGACTCGCTTCCTCAAGGGTTGTACATGTATGGCGATGTTGGTTCGGGCAAGACGATGTTGATGGATCTTTTCTACGAGACCCTCCCCCCGAATATCACGCGCAAAACGAGGATCCACTTCCACGCCTTCATGCAGAGCGTACACAAGGATCTGCACAAGATGAAAATCCAGCATGGGAATGAGATCGACGCGATTCCCTTCGTCGCTGCAAATATCGCGGAGAAGAGCTCGGTACTCTGCTTCGACGAGTTCCAGTGCACGGATGTGGCAGATGCAATGATCCTGAGGAGGTATGCTATTCGAGAAACCGCTGCTAGAACGGAATGCTGATCGTTCGCAGACTCATCGAATCCCTCATGGCCCACGGAACCGTCATCGTCACGACCAGTAACCGGCACCCGGATGACCTGTACAAGAACGGTATTCAGCGCGAGTCCTTCATCCCCTGCATCAACCTCCTCAAATCCCGCCTGGAAGTCATAAACCTCGACTCGCAAACCGACTACCGTAAAATCCCCCGCCCGCCCTCGGGCGTCTACCACCATCCTCTCGACGCGGCAGCAAAACATCATGCAGAACGTTGGTTCCGCTTCCTAGGGGACCCAGAGCACGATCCCCCGCATAGGGCAGTGCATCAGGTGTGGGGGCGCGATGTCGTGGTAGAGAGAGCGAGCGGGAAGTGTGCTTGGTTCACATTCGACGAGATCATTGGTCGAGCGACGGGTGCGGCGGATTATCTGGAGCTCATGCGCAACTACGAAGCCTTCATTGTGACGGACGTTCCTCAGATGAGCCACAAGTCGAGGGACCTGGCGAGGCGCTTCATCACGTTCATCGATGCCATCTATGAGAGCAGGGTGAGTGTAAAACACAAAGACTCCGGAGAAATCGCTGACAACCTCTGCAGGCCAAACTCGTCATGACAACCGCCGTCCCCATCACCTCGCTCTTCATGACCGAAGCCGAGCTCAGCGAGGCCATGTCCGCCTCGCAAGCCAAAGGCGACACCCCCGCGCCCGTCAAGACGGCGAATCCAGACGACCACGAGGACGTCAGCGACGCCATGCGCGCCATGATGGACGATTTGGGGATGAATATGTCCATGCTGAAGAATTCGAATCTGTTCACTGGTGACGAGGAGCGGTTTGCGTTCGCGAGAGCGTTGTCGCGACTCAGTGAGATGGAGAGTCAGGAGTGGGTGGAGAGGGGGTTGGGGATGGAGAAGAAGGGGGGGAAACAGGAGATGGATGGTTGGAAGAAGGTCAGGAGTCGGTGGAGGGAGGATAGTGCGTAGGCGGGTGGAGTGAAGGGGATGTATTCCTAGAGTCGCTTTTTGGCGTGCATTGTTATTGGATGTTTGTTAGATCATCGCAGCGAGTCGTTTTGCGTGCATGATATCCCGGTATTGCGGGTTGGATAGACATTAGAATTAGAGTTGATTGTCACAGACCTAACAGATGGCTTCAGTGCAGATGAGTGTAACTCAGATATGCTATATGCTCCAATCACATATAGGAGGACATATATGTGACAATGTAACATGGACAGGCTACCGGGACCAGCCGAGCTCAGAAACCTCCACATTATCATATAGATGCTCGGCTCATACATGTACGTAGAACTTCTAACTCCTACACATTATTTCCCTTCCATGAATAGCTGCATACCTTCCCTCCTCAGAATCCACACGCCTTCCTCCCAACTTCCCCTCCCCTATTCACTGAACCCGAAAAGACCAACCCGCACATCATCAAGGACAAGTCGGCGTATTACAAATCCTCCTCACATTCTCCGCCTGAAACGTATTCTCCGTGCTCGTGCACGTCATCGTACCAGCCCCGTCCGCGCTACAGCTCAAAGGATCAATCTGGCGATGCGTAGACGAGAGCCATTCTTGCCTAGCCATACATCAGCATTGAGCTCTCGCGTCCCGGTTTCCTCCCAGCCCAATGGAATAGTGTAACCGCGAACTAACCCGCCACGGCTGAAAGCACATGTCCATTGAAGAAGCTAATCAGTGCATTGAAATAGATACGTACCCATTGCACCTCCAACTATGTACAATCTGGAAATCGGCGCACTCCTGCGGACCCCGGAGATCGAAGCTCAGGTTTCTTCTCCCCGTCGAGCACTCGTTGGAATTGGGGATCACGCCTCCCCGGGCGTTGGCGTCGCAGGTGGCTGCTCCGGGGGTGGAGGCTGCGTCGTCGATGATGGATGGGTTGGAGAAGCGGGATTGGAAGGTGAAGAGGATGCGGGCGCCGGTGGAGGGGCTGGAGGTGTAGTGGAAGTTGGTGATGGTGTAGGAGGATGGGATGCAGGGGTCTGGTTGGCGGGGGGAGAGGGGGGATGCGGAGGAGACGAAGGGGAGGAGGAGGGAGAGGAGGGTGGTGGTGTGCATGGTGGATGGTTTGTATTGGTGGTGACAGTAAGTTCCCCCAGTGTGGGTGGCCGTAATTCGAAGAGTGAATCTGGGGATGTGAATGTAGGAATTAATATTAAGCGGAGAGGAGTAGCTTTATAAACTGGCAAAGAAACATGTTCTATAAACAACACCGATACTTCCACGTTCCGGCATATACGGGTTCAGCGGCTCCAATATCCTGTTGCGTCTGCGGAATGGCTCCTCACTGCAATGCACCAGAGCCATACGACAATGGTGCATACATCAGCATAGCTGGGGTAAACGTTACACCGATTCTACGGGAAGACACACGCTGTGGTCGTCGGCGTGGCGAAGCTGGTGGCTAGTACGGAGTACTGCGCGCAGGTCCGGTCCCGGTAAGCTGACCTGAGAAGTGACCTGGGATGCGGTCCAATCGAGTGGCCAAGTGCATGTAACCCAGGATACAAGTCTATAAAGTCTGTCATGGGATTCTATGCGAATTGCGGATTTGGGGTGGCCGTATCCCAGTATTGGCATTGGCAGCCTGTGCGAGCCGATGGCTCTGGCGTGCCATTTGAGCACTCAGGTCCTCCTGTGCAACCTGACCGATTTGCAGTACCGTCGCCGTGGATGGTGAATTGTTTCAAAGTGGAGTGGCTATGCAATGGTATGCCTTACTAAGGCAGGCCGTTGGATGTCGTACCAATTGATTTGAAGGTGCTCATGATGCGTCAGAAATTCGCACCAAGTTGTCGCCTGCACGTGGAACCAGTCCTCTGGAAAGGGGCTGAGCACGCACCCACCTAGCCATCTAGGACGGTGAAAGGAAACTGGCAGTGGTCATCCAGGATTGGTTTGTGCTTTGGCATTTCCCTTTACACGCCTTTCCTCCCTCCACTTGGGCCCGTACGTCAGCAGTACCCAAAGAATCGGACTGCTCGCAGCAGTCACGGCAGCGACGAAAGTGAAGCACCATCCGCGGCCCATGGCTCTGATCATAGGGCTGATGGCTGCGGTGCCACCAGCGCCCATCCAGCACCGGACCAGGTTTAACGCGGCAGTGGCCGTACTGGGGCTCATCGGATAGTAGTCAATGAGCAGGACTGACATGCAATTGAAAGCACCCGTCAAACCCCAGCCCATAATAAAGTGCAGGACGAGCGGAGCCGCTAGGCTTGTTTCCACCTCCAACGTCCAGCCGTAGCACAAGACTGTGACGATGCCGACTGCTAACATCGGGGCTGCGACCGACAACCTGGTCCGCTCAACGGGAAACTTGCTGAGGTCATCGCCACGTTTCTTGTCGATTGGAAGGTTCTCCTTCTTTGCGACACGTCGGTAGTTCCAGTCCATCAGTCGACCTGCAGTCAAAGGTGCGCATAGGGCACCCACTCCGTATGGGATAAAGCAGAGACCTATCTGGAAGTCATTGAAACCATAGATTTCCTCGAAAAGGTAGGGGCACGAGGCGATGACAGTGTAAAAGGCAGTGTAGACCAAGCTACAGTATAAGAGGAGTAGACCCGCGTCCTTCTGTTTGATCACACGGAGAGTTGCCAGCGGGTTCGGAAGCCGAAGTTTGCGTTTTCTTGCAAGTGCCTGTTGCGCCGCTCTCTGGGAATTTCTGGAGGCTGTCCGGGTAAGCTCATCCTCGGTGTTCCTCGCTTTCCGCACTTCGAGGTAATTCAGCAAGGACATGTTCCAGCCTTGGGGAGGTATCGATCCATTCCCCACAACATTTCTGGCTGTCTCGGGAAAAGCCACCAAAAGGGGAACCAGATAGACGGCCGACATGATGACAAGGAACCAGAAAATGGACCGCCATCCTAGGAACTGGGAAAGTACACCTCCAATAATGGGGGCAACGACGGGTGCAATCATAGATCCCTGGATTCGTCAGCTTGACGGTGACGACTGAAAATGCTATGCTTACACTGGTGACATATCCCATGTACATGCCGCGCTCGGCACTCGTTGAGATGTCGGCTACAACGCCAATCCCGAGAGCTATGGTGGCACTGTTTACTGTTCAGCTAACGGCCAGTAATATACATAGCAGCCATAGATAAAATCTCACCTGCTTCCAGAGCTTTGTAGGCAGCGCAGAATGAAGAGAGCAGCATATGAACTCTGGAGGGCGAGACCAATATTTGCTCCAATATAGATTATGAAACTTATGGTGAACGCCGGCCGTCTTCCGCTGTAGCACCCATTGATCAGTTCTATGTGCAAGTTGACTAACCCAGAGGCTTACTCACGCCATGTCAGCCAAGTCCCCGAATAATGTTGGCGCTAGTCCTTGGAATATCATATAAGAAGTGAGGGTCAGGTTTATTAGAGTATCGGAGACTCTGAACTCTTTCGTCAACGTCGTCAAGGCGGGGAAGTAGATGTTCGCCGATAGTGGGGAGAAGAAACCTCCCCAGGCAGACATGAAGACGATGAATATTTTCTGCCGTTTACTGAAGACCGAATACGGCGGGGCATTGCTTTGAACCGGGCGAAGAGCCTCTGGGTCTTGGACATTCGACTCTATCTCATCGTGGTCGCTGGCGGACGTGGATAGGACTCTGGAAGCCTCTTGGGGCTGCTCTTCGCCTTCTCCATCTTTCTTCTCCTCGTCACACAAGTCTGGCTCTCCCAGCTCAACTTTGCCCTCATGGAGGCTGAGCGTGGCCCCTTGGTTCCCGCCGGACGTCATGGATGCACCAGAATTAATGATGCCAGCTCGTTGATGGTGGCATGCTGGCACGAAAACACGAAAAGCACGGCGGAAATAAGTTGGAGATCGTAGTTATTTCCAATCCGCGGCATTCATGATGCGATTAATAACCCTGGAGGCGACCAGCTGCATTTGGGTAAACTCGGCCAGCGTCGGGTGGGGATGTGAGGTATGCGAGGCTCTTTCATGCAGAGTCTAATGCCGGTTTGTGACCGACTGAAGCTCCATACTTGGAGCGTTGGTTTGTGTGCTGGTAGAATTGCAGAGAGTAATTGTATGCCCATAAATACAGACAGCACCCGAAAGTCCGAGCGACTTTGTTGTTTCGTCTGATCAGAGACACGATGGAAGTGAATAGTGACGAACCGGGGACTCTTCTGGTTGCTTGTCATTGGCCAACCAAGCGAGCGAATAAAATCCGCCTATGTCCGGCCCTCTGAGCTCATCGGTCTATCCCACCAGCGCAATCCCAACCTTTAGCACAACGCCATGGACCTGACTTCAGACTTCAATGCGATATTGAAGTCCAATGGTTGTTCGCAGCAGGCCAAGCGGAGAGAGTTCCGCGTCAGCCAGCTCGACGAGTTCTTGAAGGAAGCATATCGAATTGTAGGACACGTTGCTACACGGACTGACTATTGCCATGACAGCTAATCGACTGGCAGCGAGCACACATTGTAGAGCTTCATACCTACCTTCGGTCTATACGGCAGAGCTATCTCTCCATTGCTCGTCCGCCGCGGCGGAAGCAGCACACACGAGTCAATGGCACCGCCGCGCTGCCAGGCGCCGATGGGGACAGCAAGTACTTGACAGACAAGGAACGAGATGAGATTGATGCGAATGCAAAACAACTACTACGCGAGCTCAACCATGCAGTTAAGGGCCTTTCAGATACGGAGCAGTTGCGGCAAGAGGCGGAGCGGACTATTGCGTACAAGAAAAGGGCCAAACAGGGCTTGGGCATGATAGGACGATGGGCGGCAGGCGGAGCACTAACGGCAAAGAGCCCAGAAGAGCAACTGGAAGAGACGAAGGCGAATACGTTGAAGGTGCACAGGGAGAGCATCATATGGTATTTGCAGCGGCAGCTGGAAGAATGTGGTCGTTTCCAGAGCTCCATGATGGAAATCAGACTTGCACGGGAGGTGGAGAAGAGCAAGAGCATACTCTACAAAGCAAGGCAAACGATGCCGATACCAGAGGATTACAGTGGAGCCAATGGAGGATTCCAGGCGCCGAAGGAGTATCGGGGCAAGACCTCAGCCCAACAGGATGAGGAGTCGAAGGCGGTGGAAGAGCAGCTCGACCCAGAGCAGCTCCAGCTATTTGCGCAGGAGAACCAGGACATGCTGAAACATTACGAAGACACTCTGGACCAAGTTCGGTACGTAATCCCGGGCCAGATGATGCACGATTAGTACTAACGGTGCACGCAGTATGGCCGAGAAATCGCTACTCGAAATTTCCGAACTGCAGACGACGCTTGCAAACAACCTCAGCGTACAGTCGGCGCACATCGAGCAGCTGGTGGAGGATTCGCATTTGACGACGGAGAACGTCGGGAGCGGGAACAAGGAATTGCAACGGGCAACGGAAAGGAGAAGCACAGCACAGATGGTCTTCTATGGGACCAGTGCGTTCTGCTTGACGCTCATCCTCTGGGATCTGTTCATATGATGATTATGGCATGCTCCAAGTCCAGATGTGTGACATGTCAGGAGAGTAGTGGGTCTAACCGGTTTCCAGAAGGGACAGCAGACCGTAAATACAGTGTGATACCAAGCCACTTTCGAGGGCGGTTCCCCGTAGCGCGAGAATAAGTCGTGACCCTGGTGGGAAATGCGGCGCATGTGAACAGCTAGCCCTGACGTTAGACTGCTCCACCTGGGCTGCTCCACCGAGTGCCTCGGCATATTTCCCATGGGGAAGTGCTGCGCATTCCCATATAGACTCGCGTCCCGCGTCGTAGACGTGTTTCTGTAAAGGTTGCTTTTGTATTTGTACGATATACGTATACGAGGTTTCCTGCAGACCTGCCGCTGCATTCTCACTTTATTTTTTTTTCATATCGCGGGGTTAAGCGGGCATCCCAGGGCGGTGAGAAACCACGTGCAACCAGTCCAGTCACCATCGGCACTCTCAAGATGGCACCACCTTCACTTTCAAACTCCTCACCCTCCTCACGAACCTCCTCACAATCCCGACTCTCCCAAATCGCCTCACAGATCGCTCCAATGGCTGCTTCGACGAATTTCAGCGCCGACGTGGTGCCTCAGGCGCCCGAGGATCCCCTCTTTGGCTTGATGGCGGCATATCGTCGCGACACAGACCCAAACAAGGTGGATCTAGGCATTGGCGCATACAGAGACGACAATGCGAAGCCGTGGGTCTTGCCTGTGGTCAAGCTGGTAAGAAACATCCCAAAATCTCCCAAAGACGCTACAAGGACTGACATCACCCCTCCCGGCAGGCCGACGAGAAGCTCCACAGCGACCCCAACCTGAACCACGAATACCTCCCCATTGCGGGTCTCGCAGACTTTACCTCTGCCTCACAGAAACTCATCCTCGGCGGGGACAGCCCAGCCATCAAGGAGAAGCGGGTGAGTTCACAATCCGCAGGCCTCTGTCCCCAGAGGTCACCCTCATGAGTCAACCCCTCAGTTCACTGACAAGTATCTAGGTCACCAGCCTGCAGACCATCTCCGGCACCGGTGCCGTCCACCTAGGCGCCCTCTTCCTCTCCAAATTCTACCGACCCAACACCCACCGAACTGCCTACTTCTCCGACCCAACATGGCCCAACCACTTCCAAATCTTCGGCAACGTCGGCCTCCCCACAGCCACATACCCCTACTTCTCCAAGCAGACTAAAGGTCTCGACTTCGACGGCATGATCCAGTCCCTTGAATCCGCCGCCGAAGGCTCCATCATCGTCCTCCACGCCTGCGCCCACAACCCCACGGGCGTAGACCCCACACAAGACCAGTGGAAGAAGATCGCCCAGGTTATCCGCTCGAAGAAGCACTTCCCCTTCTTCGACACCGCATACCAAGGCTTCGCCTCCGGCGATCTCGCCCGCGACGGCTGGGCCATCCGCTACTTCGTCGAGCAGGGCTTCGAGCTCTGCATCGCGCAGTCGTACGCGAAGAACTTCGGTCTGTACGGCGAGCGCGCCGGCTGCTTTCACTTCATCACATCCCCCGGCTCAGACGCCGAGTCGACGATCGCCCGCGTGGCATCGCAACTCGCCATCCTGCAGCGCTCGGAGATTAGCAACCCCCCGGCCTACGGCGCGCGCATCGCGTCGCTGGTCCTGAACGACCCGGAGCTCTTCGCCGAGTGGGAACGCAACCTCAAGACCATGGCCGGCCGCATCATCGACATGCGCAAGGCGCTGCGGGCGAAGCTCGAGGAGCTCGGCACCCCCGGGACGTGGAACCATATCACGGATCAGATTGGCATGTTCAGCTTCACGGGCTTGACGGAGGCGCAGGTCTTGAAGTTGAGGAACGATAGCCATGTGTATATGACGAAGAATGGGCGGATTTCGATGGCCGGGCTGAATACGAAGAACGTCGACTATTTCGCCAAGGCGGTCGACAAGGCCGTGAGGGAGACGCAGTAGGGGGGAGAAGAAAGGTTGGGGTGGACAGTAGGGTGGAGTGATCAAGGGGTCAGAGAGTAAGGCGCGGGTTGGCGTGAGCTAGAGAGATCAGTTTCTTGCCGTGGGGTCTGGCGCCGGAGTACGCCTCTTCTCTCCTTAGGCTCCTCTTTTCTCCATCTCCATTTTTTTCATGGGCATGACGATAGCATTCACACATCATTCCTCCCTCCCCTAGAAGATGCAACCCAGTATCATGGCATAGCAGGATTCATGAGCAAAAGGAATGCAATACATACACCTCTTCGATCCAATGGACAAACAAATCTCTCACGTGGCGAGAATTCGCTTTCGTATTCTATTGGCGCAGCCACGCTCAACGCTCATGCTTACGCTCGTGTATTTGCTCCCACAGGATGCGATGATCTTACCATGGGATGTCGATGATCTCATGTCCCCGCTGTGTTAGTTAAGCTTACGCCGTTGGACGAAGATGAGTCGCGAGGGAGCCACTGATGTAAGCTTAGTGTTCCCTACCAGTGATCCACGTCCACACGTCGCAGACGCGGAGATCGATCGCGAAGAAGGTACGCGCATGTGATGCCCAGCGTCCATCGAGCAGGTGAGTACAGTACGGTATCGCCATGCGGGCAACGCGGAAGTGCAGGTATTCCAGGATCCCACGTTATGGCGCACACGTCGTGGCGAGATTGCGGTGCAGGTCACGGAAATTTGCAAGTGGTGTTGGTGCTACCGGGGCAAGGTTGGTGTCACTGTTTGAGATTGAGTGGTGCGAGTACGTAGGCACCGAGACTCGTGGATCGAGAGGGGAAAGCACGGGTTATTGTGGAGTCTCTACCATATGTATGCGGAGATATGTATGTATATTCCGGGGTGTTGCATATCTATGTGCGTCGTATGTATGTTGTATGTACAAAATGAGTGCGGTGTTTCGGGTTGATTTGCTCGGATGTGTATCCGGAGCAGAGATGTGTAACGCGTGCAAGGAGATTGCGGAGAGGAGGAAATTGGAAAGAGGAAACAAAAGAGGGGAAAGGGAAGGAAAGTGGGTATTCGTGTAAAGAGCGACACCGTTGAACTCCCGTGCAATATCGCTCTCGTCTATCCGTTGCGGGCATGAAGGAAATTGGTATCAGTAGGCATCGAAATCGCGGAGAGACGAGGAAGAGAGGCGAAAAAAAAGAAGGACGAAAGAAAAGAAGGACGAAAGAAAAGAAGGACGAAAGAAAAGAAATCCCAGAGAAACCTCCTCTAGATACCATTAACAGAAGACGTGATCATCGCGCATCCTCTGGCCACCGGCCCCTTGCCTCTAGATAATCTCCTTAACCTCCAGCCTCCGTCCAGACAGCCTCCCCTTCAGATTCAACCCCTCCCAATTCCTCCCCCAACTCCTCTTCCACTCCTTCTCCTTCTTCTTTTGCTCCTCCTCATCGATGTCCTTGTTCAGCTCCGCGCTGAGCCGGCTCATGAGGCTGCGAGGCGGACTGGTGCCGAGATAGGCAGTGGCACTGGGCGTGCTGGAGCTGCTGCCGGTGTTGGTTTTAGTGCTAGTAGTTTTGGCGGGGCCGTCTCTGTTCTCCATTTGCGGGCTGGATGACGATGAGAGGATGGAGAGACCGAGGCCGACGGTGCTGTTGTTCATCGCGGCGCCATTCCCGCTGAGAACGGTGTCGTGGTACTCAGGTACTGTGGGTGAAGTGGTGAGTTTGGTGCCCTGGAGCGGGAGGCTGATGATGCTGCTGTCGTGGGATTCGCGGCGGAATGTAGGGGGTTGTGGTGGAGAGCGCGTGGGCGAGGGCCAATTGGGGGTGGAACCGATTGCTGGAGTGGATTTCAGGGTAGAGACTGAGCCGCGAGATGTTACGGGGCGTGTGGTTTGCTCTGGGGGGAATGGCGGGAAGAGGGTAGGCATAGAAGGAGAGGCGTGAGAGGATGCGGGGCGTTTGGATGCGGTTGGGGTGGAGGGAGAATCGGAGGGTGGTGTGGTCTTGGGTCGGATTTCCGAACGGGGTTCTGTGGGCGACGAGACGTTTGGAACAGACTTAGTTGCTGGAATCGGTGGTAGCGGCCGGTTGATCGGCGGTGGGAGACTCATCTTCGAGATATCGGATTTGGAGCTCATGCGTCTTGCTCTGGTCTTCGGGGTGTTGGGGACCCGTTGCGTAGGCAGGGGGAATGCAGCCATGGTCCGGAGGTCCTCCATGCTCGCACCCACGGTGATTTCGAGAGACTTGTCCGAGAAGGTACGCGAGTGAAGAATCGTAACACCCTCCGATTGAGTGGAGATATTCCGCGAATGTGCTGCAGCAATTTCCAGGGATTGTGTGGAAGGATTGCGTGAGTGGGAAAGAGAAGGAGGAGAGGACGCTGTCAGGGCTTCGGACTTGTCCGTATCGGATGACTCTCCATCTTCTTCTTTGAGACTAGGTGGGCTCATGTTCTCATCTGTGTACGATTCCGAGTTCGAGGCCTGGGTCTTCGTTGCCAGTGGACGAATGATCATCCACGGAGGGCACTCCTTCATGAGCTCCTCTAGAAGAGGAGGCGTAAGGAGCGAGTCCCACTCTTTCAACTTCTTTGCGACCCAAGCATTCTGAGTGCAGCGGAGCTTTGAGAAATAAGCGCTGCAGGCCTGGATGTTGTCGAGAGGGTAGCCATGGTCTAGGAGATCCTGGAGGGTAGCAGAGAACTCGGCGTTAAAGTCTGCAAGACTGGGGTATTGGTCGATGTGTAGGTTGAGGAAGTGGCAAAAGACGTGATGGTATTCTTCGAACTTGAACCGTCCATATCGCTCATCCAACGCTTCCATCATGTCTTTCGCAGTCATGGCCGAGGGCGGCAGTGGGGGTCCTACTTCGAAAACGTCGAG
Source organism: Westerdykella aurantiaca (assembly GCA_030412805.1). NCBI lineage: Eukaryota > Fungi > Ascomycota > Dothideomycetes > Pleosporales > Sporormiaceae > Westerdykella > Westerdykella aurantiaca. Next base: position 6,427,467 of record JASJFJ010000003.1, read on the forward strand.
CTTGATGTCGTCGCATACGGATAAGAAGATGTCCATCTTTACGTCCCGATCCTGCTTTACCCAAGCCCTGCGTTCTTCCAATAGCTCAGGCTGCGGATCAGTTGACGCGAACGGTTTGGAGGAACTAGGACCCGATTGGGGCATCGGCATCGGTCGAGAGCCATCACAGTGTCCCCAGGTTCCCTTCATCGTGAAAGCGCTCTTGACTTCTCGTCTCCATCTCGCATACTCAGGACCTGTAGCATCTGTGGGAAGTACCTTCACCCCCGCCAGGCGAGGGGACATGAGGTGAAGAGGCATGACGCTGATCCACCAATTCGAAACTGCGGCAACTCGCCAGAAGACTGAAACAGAACGTTGAAGTGACTTGAGGCGCAAGAGGACCTGGCCTTTACTATAGGGCAACGGGAGCCATTCTCGCAACCGTACCGGAGATTCGATCAGAAACCATGCGCCGCAAAGGCCCAGGTCTGACTATATGTGCCCCATCCTTCCAACAGATGACGGACTTTGCGCCCACACGCGACGCACCACACCGTCGGAGCTGGAAGACGCAGGGCCCCAGGCCATATGCCTGCTCCCGGATCCCTCTAACATACCGAAGGGTCGGCGAGAAGGCTACGAGTAGGGAGGAAGCTGACATTCTTTCGTCAGAGATTCTGCCTTCGGTGGATACACCCTGCACGACTTGCAGAGGGCTGCAGTGAGGACTCTATTCATAAGCTGTGGTGTATGCCTCTTAATATCTAGCTGGGCGGGCGCAGCCAATGGGGGACTAAGACGGAGTAACCAGGGTTACAAGCATTGGTGCATGGCTTACCGGAGTACGCCATCGAGCTTCAGCTCGTAGTCCGAAGTGCGTGGGCGTCGTGGCAATTGGCCGAACTGCGTGTTAGATCGACTGTGCAGGGCTTGGAAGGTGTGCATGGAGCCCTGGCGACGGAGGAGATCTTCCGCTGGTCAAGAGCTGGGCGAGGCTGTCGAAGCCTTCTCTACTACGTTGTTCTGGGGAATCTTCCTGGACGGCATTTGGCAGATGACTACCGAAGGATGGGGGCCAACACAGTTGGTTGTGATGTCAGATTTTCTGGGGCACACTGGGGCGCCGTTGGACGAGTGCCTGTTGTGGAAAGGGAGGAAACGTGTGCAAAGCGAAAAACTTTCTGGGGATCCGGAGGCCGCACAGGAGTCGTGGTCGCGGTCGAGGCTCGACGGTGTACCACTCCGCGGACGTGTCCAAGGTTGAAGGTGGATACTCCACCCAAGGCTATTCATAGCTCAGCGAGGCTGGGTGATGGGAACTTTATCCGGGTTCATTCAGTCGCCTTATGAAGGTTGAAATAGTTCAATTCTCATATCAACTCAGGCGTGGTGGCGGAGTGGTTATCGCGCAAGACTAGAAATCTTGTTCCTTCGGGAGCGTCAGTTCGAATCTGGCCCACGTCGTTAATATTTTCTTTTTTCTTTTTATTTTGGCCGAAGCGCCAGATGCCTGTTGGTTCTTGTTTCCGAAATCTGAAGATCCATTGCGTCCTGACGATGGGAAAGCCTCAGTATCTTCGACGTGCAGGTTTCCATATTCCTTTTCTTTTGACACGGAGCAGCATTCCAATCGTCGTTCTGCGCTGGCTTACATAAGTGCATCTACCACCAACCTCATCTATCAACCTGATCAAGACGGCCAATATGCCTCCTCGCGCATTCCCATACCCGCTCCGGATCGGCACCGATATCACTCACATTCCCCGGGTCCACGCGCTCATAACCAAAGACCGCGGGAGCAGTGAGCCGCAATCGCTCGGTCGCTTTCTTAGCCATACGTTGACCTGGCCGGAACGCCAGCACTTCATTGACCGGTTCGGGAGCGTCGGCAGCGCATTGAACGATTCTGATAGCGTAGCGAAGTATCTGGCTGGCCGGTGAGTGTCCTATATAAAGCGAGAGGGTGAGTCTTTGACTGACCAACCTGCAGATGGGCCGCCAAAGAAGCGTGTCGCAAAGCGTGCGAACATATGGGAAAGGCCCGCGGACTATATCACATCATGATCCTCCCCGCGGAACGCGATACATCGAACTCCAACCCCAAGGAAACATCCAGGCCGCGAGGCCTCCTTTTACGGGAAGCTTTGAGGCCATTCTGGAGCGGTGGGGTTCGGTCGGATGTTGCTGCAAGGCGGCCGTTGTTGGAAAACCAGAGCGACCTTCCGCATTCGAAATCGTTCCCTGAACCGCAACAGGCTCCCAAGTTTGATCTGGATAGCGTGGAGGGGCAGTTCTTCGAAGTGAGCATAAGTCATGACGGCGAGTATGCTCAAGCTGTTGCAATGGTGCCTGTTGTGGACTGGGAAGTCAAGGAATGAAAAGGCTCCAGTTGGGAGGCATACATTACAGTTCCTGGCGCTTATGGAGCGTCAAGAGGCACCGGAGATATGCTAGCTGCACAGAACCGGATTCCTTGAGACTTTACTGAAGCTGTGCTTGAGGATCACGGATAGGACGATTTGATCGGTCCGTGCGGCCATCTCCAGAGATTCCCGTCGCGCTATGTGCTTCGGCTATACGGTCGCATGAAGTTCGATACTGTGCAGGTACTATTCGTCCTCAGACTCGCGAAGGCTACTCGAGACCTGGCCTTGCTATGGCGAATGTGCGTCATTCAATGTGCATTCTGAACTAAGTTATACCTCAGTGGTTCGCGACTATTGAAAAGGAACCTTGGTCTCTTGTACATGGGTCGCTCACGTCTAACCCTTTCCGTTCATACCTTCCCTGCCGTCCAACCATATTCGCTCGAGCAGACACAAGATCTAGCCTCCAATTTAGCACCGTTGACGCTCCTTCTGGTTCGCAGGATGATGGCAAAGCGATCGTACCGGAGTAGCCCAGCACACTGTGGAGTGGCACAGTTCGCGGTCATGCTGGAGCACAAAGATTTCCAATATTCGCCAAATTTATTGTTCAACCAAAGCCTGCGCTGTCATCAAAAGCGCAGCAGTCGCAGCTTCTTCTTTCCAGCTTCTTTCTCCACCGGTTTGGCTCCATACATGTGACAGAATTCGACCTAAGATGGAAGTTGCATACGTTTTTGCTGCCCTTCTCTCCTCCACTGTTGCCCGATCTTTTGAATCCCCGTCGAGCTTCTCGTCATTTTCTACCATAACTCCTGCTCCTCGAATCTCCGTCCAATTGGTTGATAGGCAAAATGACAACCGTTTCATAGGTTGGGTCTACAGCGATGGTAGATGGGAATCGAGTGCTTGTTCCGGCGACCAGGAAACGCTGTACACGGATGGATACCGTTTTGCATGCTGCACGTCCGACCCTTGCAATCCAGTAGTTTTTTGTAGTCACGGCAGCATTATTTCGCCCAGGCCAAGTGGTACGCCCCACAAGACATCCGCTTGGTAAGATGCCTATGGTCTCTTATGAGCCATACTGATTCCCTGCTCATTGTGAGGTCATGGCTAAATAATACAGCTCCGATATCTTTAAGAATGAGTCCTTCACCCTATGCAATACCGACCTCTTGTATGAGAATACGCTTTATCCCGTTCCTATCTCACATATACGATGCGGCGACAATCCTGAGAATTGGTCTTTTTACAGACACAAGCCCATGGAAACAAATGCCAGTATGTTTAACAGGTCCAAGTCCCAAATGCAAGTCTCTGATAATGCGAACAGAGAATTCGACTACTTCGTCGTCAGAACTATCTACCAGCACCCCTCCGGTTGAGACAGTAGGAATAATATCTGCCGTACCTGCACCTCGGAAAAACAACGATAAAAGCTGGATTGCCGCTGCGGTCATTTTACCCATTGCCTTTGCTGGTGGTTTGCTCTACTTCCTCATAGGCAGGATAAAGAAGAAGACATCGTCAGCAGAGCCTCCCTTTGTCAATTCAGGTCCCTCCTATGGTGGAACTCAGGAACAGAAACACGAAAGCTACCTTGCATCCGCGTCTGATCCTCCCCTTCCACCTGAGCTTCTACCCTCCGAAGCCACAGAACTGGAATCGCCCAACTCATTTGTCCCAACGGACATCCCGCCTGCTTCTGTAACGCAGCAAATGCAACGGGGTTGCCTTCCTCCGAGCCTTCAGATCAGATTTCCTCCTACAACTCGAACTTCCTCGCCACCGGGAGTGGATCGCAGTGCAGATGATCCGGCCCAGACAGTTGATCATACCACGCCTTCTGAGCTTGAGGGTCAAATCACACCTAATGGCAATTCTGGTGGACCTGATACTCGTGGCCCTGAGCTAGCGGGCAAATAAGAATTCAAGGACTGCGGACGATTTATGCTGATCTGCACTAATGGTATGGATGGAATCTGCTTCGAGATATACAGTACCTGGTTCCGTTTAAGAAGGACAAAATGTAAAGGGGCGCCACATGTTATCCACTTGTCTTCTAAACCCCATCCACTTTACTTTCATCTGTTTCTCCATCCCAGTCCTCCGATTCCACACGACGGTTATATTGGCTCTCTGTTTTGTGCCCTGTCAACTCTTCAACATGCCGCGTAATTGGGCGGTAATGTGACTCTCTTTACGCCTTTGCAATGCGCAAACTGGGTTTTGATTCGATGTACGACATGTCAAATGGCGTACGAGTACCCACCATAAGTCATGCAAAAGTCACAACGCCTGCTAAACTGTCACACAGTCGCACTTAGCACTCCCTTCATTGAGTTCGGACTTTATTCTTTTGGCGAGAGTATTGCTCCTTCGCTGTCACCCTTATTGAATCCCCATAAGGACTCGTCGATTTTTTGCCCTGCTTATCATGCGCTGGTCGTGTGCCTTCTTCGCACTTATACAACTTTCAGGTTGCCAGGACGGTTTAGTACCACTATATTCGTCGCTTCATCTAGGCCCCATGATCACCCCCGGTCCCAGATTTCTCCCCGTGCTTCTACGGAAAGGGGAAGCTGAAAAATATATCGGATGGGAGATTGAGGGTTCAACGTTAGCGCCCGTATATTGCTCTGATGGCCAGTCGCTCTTCCAGGCCGAGCATAACTTTCGGTGCTGTCCCAAGACCGAAGATCAATGCCAGCTCCTCACACCAGTAGCGTGTGCCGACGAGGGTATTGTATACGCCACGTATACCAGGGGCACTACCTTAAAGGGGACATCTTTTCCTTGGTAATGGAATCTCTCTTAACAGCCAGGTTATTCATTGGGGCCAGCTGGATATTAGTTTCGCTGGACATGGCTAACAAGTAGGCCGATAAAAGCTCTGGTCTCAATAATATCGCCTCAACCCAGACATCCCCACTATTATGTAACACCGTCCTTCTGTACACCGATAATCAAGATGAAAGACCTCGGGCGGGTTTTGAATGTTACGACACCACCAGGACTCGATCACTATACAGGGTCAAACCAGAGGACCTAGGGTCCGGTACGTGCCTGCCCCTTTACTGGAGTATGACGGGTGACTTACGCCCACAGCCGTACCGTCTTCAACCTCGATACTGCTGACAGCGGTGCCTCCTTCAACCTCAATACTATCGCTAAAGGCCCCAGCCACGACATCGTCTTTACTACCCTCACCGGAACACCCTAAGTTGACCGCCGATGAGGATGGCCTCAAACCTTGGATGGCAGGCATAATCATTGCACCCTTTGCTTTCCTATTCTTGGGCGTCGTTGTTGTACTCATTCACAACCACGTCTTGAAAAAGTCGGGGCAAAGATCATCATCTGATAACTCCGATGAGTCCAAATCGCAATGGCCGACCATTCCCTTGCCACACCACCACTCCGAGCTCGACTCTTCACAGGTCTATGAGCTAGAATCACCGAATGTTGTGCACCAATTGCCAACAAATATGCAAATATGGAAACAACACTCTCTGCCCTCTCTGCCCGTGCAGCGAGATCACCCTCTGGGAGAGTTGGCATCGACATCCTTGCCTCAACTAGCGATATCAGAGTCTGAGAATCGAAATTCAGTGGATCTGGCTTGCCAGAAAAGCAAGTTCGAGCCGGTGGGAATTTTCGCGCCATCTTTTCACGGAGAGGATCCAGCGACGGGGCATGAGGCTGAAGTACAGGGCCAGGATGACACCCTGGTTGGACGTGATCATTGTGTAAGATATTGAAGGCTAGCTTGTCGCTGTACAGGATCCGAGCTGGCGCCGTGGGCTACATTTCAGTGTTGCCACACAGTGGCAAGGCGACTTTGAAAATTGGATATTTCAGCGCTTCTTCTCCTTGAACGTAGAAAATGTGTATTCTTGGTGGTCTTCACGGAAACCTTAGCCGCTTTTAGGGATGTTCACAAACCTGCCGCTGGATATCTATCTTATGTTGGTGAACAAATTGGGACCAGAACACGTTGGATGGCTCTGGGAATGCAAACTCTGGATATATACGGGAGATTATATTTTGGTAGTGTGGAAAGATCATCTGGCTTAGATGTATTACTGTGAATGATCATATATTCACAGCTCAGCGGAGTAGCGAACTTGCATTCTCGGCGCCCTCCACCTACAGTAACGTTGTGTTTCGCCATTCACCCAGCAGCCATATACATACACTAAGACCTTTCTATTCCTCAATTCTCAAATATGGCACGGAGCCGGAGTTCTTTGACGCTAGGCTTAGGGCCGATCGCGGATTGTTCATTCATGGGTTTTGATTGAGTTGGCACTCTACATATATTACTTGTACATCGATGACATGGCGACACGAATTCCACAAGCAGTTTTAATATTGTATAGTTCTTCTCTTCGTACGCATGGTTTTCTGGTTATTCGAGTATAGCGGCACACGGCGTCTATCCTAACGTAAAATTCCTGACCAGGGCTCAAAAGTATCGTAGGGTATCTTCAGCTTGTGTACTCGGTGACCATCCGAGTCCGGCGGACGAACGTCAGTCAGTGCCAGATAACGAGGCTTTGGAAGACTGGCATTCTCTCCCAGATATCATATCTACATACGGTGTAATGTCCCGTCTCCAACCTGTTGACCGAGTTCATCCGGCCTCCAGTGTCTCAATCTTCCGCGAGAGCTCCTTGATCCTTGCCTCAGTGCTAGCCTGCACATCCCACAGTCTTTTGCCATTGGCCTGAGCCCTGGCAAAGCTGTCCATCGCCTGTCGGTATTCTCGCCGACACTCCAGGAGCCTTTGCAATCGCTCTGGAGATGTCTCGTTGCTTTCCATGGAGAGGTCCTCTTCACTGATTGAGGCATTGTCCCAGTCGCCAGTACGCTTTGTATCTTTCTTCAGAATGAGGTCCCCGATCCAAAGAGCAACCATTCCTCTCAGTTGCAAAAGCTCTCCAGACTTGTCGAAGGGTGGTGAAATGACGAGCTGGTCCAGCCTTGCAGCAATCTGCCTGGCATGTTGCAGCTCATCAGTAATGATTGCAGATCGATGGGCGTGGCGTTCTTCCAAGCCCACCACCATATCATCAGTCATACTCTGATCGCCATCCTCGAAGCTTTTACGCATGCGCTTGCTCTTTTCCAAAACCTCATAGATCCAGAGGGAGAACATGGCTGGATAGAAAGTCAACTCATCAATGGCATTGGCTATGTGTTTCCGGTGAGGATGCTGGACTATTAGACGCTCGTAGTATTCTCTGGCAAGTTCGAACCCTTCTTCTGAAAACGAGTCGTCCCCAACTGGTGGTTCCGCGTTTGCATTACCCTCGAGTCTATTGTGAGTTGGCCTGGGGCTGCGATGTAGCAAGATCTCGGCGCCTATGCCCCAGCGCCCGTGATTCCGGGGATCAATGGGTACGCCAGCAATATGAGTTCTTAGGATCAGGCCCCACGCCTTCCCGGCTCGTTGAAAGTCGCCTTCAAGCAACCATCGGTGCATGACGGCGCTGAGGACGCCTAGATGGGCCTGCCGCGATGCCGGGGTCTCGCTTACACCACCAACGAGAAGACCGCTCGACGTGGCATTGACTCCAAATAATGGAAAATCCAGCTCATCCAAACTTTTCTGGAGTTTCGCCGAGTTGGTGGGATGGGTGGCAGTGCGAGCCGAAGCGTGAGGAAATGGCTTGGGGGGTATCTCTGGCGCATTTTCGGGCAAGAGACCCGCGATACGCAGCTGGTCGGCTTCTGCGGAATGGGATGAAATAGCTGTGGGCGTGTCTAAGGACAGGGAGGGGTCCTCCTTGTCATGCTCATCGTCTGGATCATCCTCGTCCCGTTTCCTCTTCGACCGTCGGGATTGGCCTCCTCGCAGCGAGTGCGTTGTTTGGCGACCAGGGCGCGTCTGGGCCGCAAATAGCTGCATGTTTGCGTTTTGTGGGAAGACATCTGGCGGGATGTATACCAGGATGACAACGCAAGAGGGACGGGCCGACAGTGTGTAGTGGGATTGACCTTTTGCCCAGGTGAGGTCTTCGAACGGCGCGACCGCTGCACGTGACGGGTGGCTGGCTTGGCGTGTCGTCAAGCCCCCATGATAGAAGCTCACGGTGCCACCGACTCTCCGTTCACCTCCACATACACCACCTATTCTTTCCTTGCCATATTGACCCGAGAGCTGGACAGGATTCCGCCATGGGTCAAGCTAGTTCCAGAGGGACGCCAGATCCACGGCCTCCCAACAGAGACCGCGCTCGCCCGACATCATGGGCACAGAGACTCAGCCCACTGCCGCCGCCTAGCAATGACGCTGGCGACGAGTTGAGGCCTGCGACTCCCAGACCGCCACGGCCTGTATCCCAGCGATTCAATCCCTTCCACACCCGCTCTGCGTTTCGAGAACGCTCAGATGCTGGTCCATCTGAGACGGACGAACCTCTCTCGATGCCTAACCCACGATCACGTATCGGTCGAGCCCGCTCCACTCTCACCCAGTTTCCACACTTCTTCCACCGCCGCCGAGATGACTCCTCTTTCTATCCCTCGACCCTTCGCCGCCCATTCCGCTCATCTTCGGGCACCCGTCTCCGCTCGAATACACCAGCCGGTCGAGACTCCAGTCCCTTCCTGCCCAACCTTCAGGTCCCCAATCTGGACATCAACTTTGATGACTCGCCAGAGCCTTCCAGTGGAGACGCTTTAGATTCACTCCTTCCACCTCGACCGAACCGAAGCAGGAGCCGCGCGTCGTCGATACGACCGGCGTTCAGGCACGACAGGGGAGTGCGTGGTATGGCGAGTCCGTTACGGAGAAGGCGGCCACCGCAGACTGCGGGAGAAGGGGATCAGGCCGACATGCTCTCCCGCCTCCTTTCAATCGCGGCCTCGGCCACTGCTGCGTCACTTGTTGGGGATGATCATCGAGCGGTGGCTGAGGCCCGCAATATTGGGGGCGATGGAGAGGACGGCACATTTGACAGCTTCCTTGATGCCTTGGAGAATGGCAGGGTAGCTTCGATTTTGAGGCAAGGTGGCAACGATGCTGAGGGAGGCGACGGCGAGACGGGTGGTAACCGCGCGCCACTGAACTTCTTCAGGATGTTCAGGTTTGGTTCGCCTAGGCCAAACCGGAGAGACACATCTTCGAATGACCAAGACAATTCGACGGGTCCAACTGAAACCCAAAGCGGGGATGAGGATGGGGACGGCAGAATGGTTCCAATCATTATTGTCGGCATTCGCTCGATCAACCCAAATGCTCCCACATCGGAGGATAATATCCCAGGATTTCTCGACGTACTTGCCAACTTTCCGACACATGTGTCGGAGCCTGGCGCGGGCTTCACGGACGGGATGCCCAGACAACCCCAACAGAGATTTAGCCACCGACGCAGGGCCTCGATGGGTGGCCTGAGTAATTTCTCTTCGAACTACGACAATCAACGACATCAGCGCATGCCAGAGCGACCAAGACCTCTGTCGACGTTTAGTGATGGACCCTCCGGTTCCATGCCTCCGCCATCTACTCCAGCCAGCGTGGGACTATCACGCATATCGTCTGGCACGAACACACCGACCGCCTCAACATCACCGCCGTCACCTACCGTGCAATCTTCGGTGCCCTCACGGAGAGGCAGCTTTATCCGGCGAACCCTCGAGCCGACCGAAGAGCATCCAGAATCGCAACCCAGTATAGCTCGTCCACGACGAATGAGCGAGTCTGACTTTACAAGGTTCGGATCTGGCGCAGCTCGTAGAAACGGAGTCGTTGAACCCGATTCGAGATTCAACGGAGGCCCATCTCGCAGAAACGGAGTCGTTGAGCCAGACAATACGTCCGCGGAGGGAGCGAGGAGTTGGATCATCTACGTGCTCGGGGGTAGCTACCCTGAGAACCATCCCATACTCACGACACCGAGTCTCTTCACGGACTCACCGACATATGAAGACATGATCTTGCTGTCGAACCTTATTGGCCCTGCAAAGCCTCCTGTCGCTAGCGAAGAGGACATTGCAGCAGCTCCGGGTCTTTTCACCATCCGCGCAGTAAGCTCGGACGGTCTTGTGGCAGAGGCCGTCGAAGGTACAGAAAGCATAAGTCTCGCTTCGGATGCGCGATGCTTGGTTTGCTTGTGTGGCTATGAAGCGGACGACGAAGCCAGAAGATTGGTCAACTGCGGGCATTTGTTCCACAGGGTCTGCATCGACCAGGTAAGCTTGCGTATTCCTCGACATGGATGAAGTATCGACTAACACCTTCACAGTGGCTCACCACGGGTCGCAATTCATGCCCTCTATGTCGCGGCCAAGGCGTGAATGAAAAGACGGAGCGCGGCCAACCTACCTCCACAGCAATCCCGCCACCTACCTCATAGCCCACTCTTTAGAACAAACTCCTTTTTCCTTGGGCAAGTAGGAAAAAACTCGCTCCTTCCTCCCTCTCGGTCGAAGTTACGAAGTATACCACCATCACTTCAACGTGGAACCTGGCATACGATCTCATCGACTTTGGGATAGATCGGTTCGGTTATATTCACGTCTCCTACCTATTCATTAGTGTCGACATTTGGCAAGGCATCTGATATCCTCGACTCTCACATGCGTTTGGCGTTCTCTTTTTGCTTTTTATTTCCTTGCAACAATACCCCGAGGGGCATGATTATCAGCATGGGGAGGATCCTGGTTCACGGCGAAGGTTCTCAGGCAATGCCGTTTGGGCATGCCTGGAAAGCAGGAGTTTGGGCACGCAGATATATACCCATGCGGAGCGATCTCGAAGGGCTTTGGCAATGGGAGGGAGATACGGGATTAGTTTGGATTTGCTTTAATCGGCCTTTTCGGAGCCTGCAGGATTCCTTTCTCTTTGGGTTTGACTGACGACTGAACGACATTTTCCCTCTCTCCTTATTCAATATGGCCACGTACATGGTTGGCTTAACTCATACCGTTCTGGGGATTGTCTTTTGACCTCTAGAGCCACAGTATATACAGATTTTAATGACTGCAGATACGTCCGTGCTAAATCTCGAGGCTTGTGGTTTTCGGCCTGTTGCTAAATGCGTAGTGACCCAAAGGCTTTCAGATGCCGATCTGTAGCTTTTAGATATGACAAAGAGCTAGAAGAGCTGCAATACCGCAAATCACCGAACAGGACATGAAGAGGGTCCGCCGGATGGGTACGATAGGCAGGGTATGTCACAGAGGATTCCCAATTACAACGGCATTTCTCACAGAAACCTTCAACGACTCCTTCCCCTTCCCCTTCTCCTCCCAAATTCCAAACTCCGAATTCCAAAAGTCCGAATCCCGAGTAGCATTGACATTACACAGTAGACGCCAACCCTTCCTGAGCAGGAAGTTCCGCTCAATAGCGCAGCGACCCACGGTCGATCGGCCTAGCACCTAGCACCATGAGCTAGAGGTCTCCCTCATTTCCTCACCATTCTAATTTCTGGCAACGCAGGCTGGAGGCGCGGGATCTAGGTAGTCCCGTTCGCCGTCCTCCGTTCTCCGCTGTCCGCTCCGTCACCGATACTCACGCTTGGTACGGTAGAGCCGGGTCGCCAAGCCCACGCATGAAGGCGGAATTTCCTTAGGTTTGGATATACGACGGTTCGCAGACTTGCTGTTGGGCAGGTTGAGGGGCATTTCTGGAGAGGGAAATTTGTCCTGGTTAGTATGGCCTCGGTGGCGGGTATAGTACACGGTGTGGGTGGGTGCCTTTCTTTGGTCGAGATATTACTTCTGGTTATGGCGCGGCAGGGGGTGGGATGTACATCATCAGTGGTAAGGAGAGGGTCAGTAGTGGTCAATAACGTTCGCTGGAGATGGTGGAGGTCGGCATAAAGTATTGGAACGGCGGCAGCATGAGGCACGGGCGTGTTAAGGGACAAGGGGGTTTACTATGCGTCCCTTTTTGGGGGAGCCGGGCAGGGGATGCGTGTACCCAGAGGCGCCTGCGAAAAAGGATCATGGATTTCCTTCCGGAAGAAGGTCGTGTTGGCCTTGTTGCTGTGGCTTTTTTCTTCATGTTGGACTCACGGTTGGGTTGGAAGTTGGGATATGCAGGTACGGGGATGAATTGGAGCTGCCGTTGCCAGTTCGGAGCCGGACGGATTCTAATTTCTGGGGATGGCGGTTGGGAGATGGTAATATTCCGAACTGGGGTTTGGAGAAGAGGTGACAGGAGGCTCTGGGCTTGAGAAGGAAAAAGCAATCATGATGATGGTGAGTCGTGACAACAGCGTGATACATGGTATGTCGCAGACATTAACTTCAAAACTCAGGTCAAAGTACACAATAGTGCCGTCTTGAAAGCAGACGCGCATATGTCATCGTACATGTACATGTCAAGCGCCAAGCAATGTTGCTTCGTTGTCACCCCTTGTCATCCTTTTGGAGGTTATGGACTTCCGGAGCGGGTACCTGTCCGTCATTGCGCCGTTTCTTCAGAGGGTCTTTGGAAAAATAGGGCGAAGCTCCGGGAGAGTTCTGCTTTAGTGGGGGGCCCAAGGTAGCTATAGGCTCCCCAGCTAATAGGACCAGACATGGGGCATCACGTTCGCATGATTGGAAGAATCGGTGGTCCGTAGAGTAATCATATCAGCTGAGCTCGATTCTCGCACTCGTCGCGGGATGATTCGCTGGATAGTTGAGGCTTATACGGAGCCCTTCGGCGGAGGTAGGGGGGTTCAAATGGGGCAGTCTTTCGGAAGTCTCCAAGGGATCTGGGAAGCGGACATCCATGACGTTCGACCCCGATGACAGCATTCGATGATGGCGTGCAGCACGAACGGGAACTGAAGCAGGGAGTTTCGACGTCGAGGAGGTTTTGTTTCAAGGGAGACGGATCCCGATCGACGGGACATCGGGACATGGTGAGAAGAGAAAGCCAAGGCAGGCTCGACCCTTGCACCGCACGTGGATGCGGCCGGGGTGTCGTCTTGTCGTCTTGTCTCTTGTCGGACGACTCGGACCACGGCACCACCGTCACCGCCCTCGACACAATAATCTCCACGCCATGGAACAACCTCAAGGCACAACCCAGGGCGGGCAACTAGTACTGCCCTGTCGTCATCACCGAGCGCAATCCTTCACATGCACCGCGGGTGGTGCCTCCGAGCAATACGGCCCGCCCGTCAAGGGGGATCACCCGATGCGGCAGCACTCTGCAAAGTCCCACCCTCCCAGCGGCTTTCCCATGACTAGCAGAGGATGCGGGGTACCTACTCCTGGTATGGAGCCAGTATGCCATACTGCACGGTACAAGCAGAGATGCTCAGATGCCGCCGGCAAGGGACAACAAGGACGATGAAATGTTCTGCCGTCTGAGAAGGGAGAGAGCAGTCGAGGTGTCACGGTTTCAGCCAAAAGTCAACTACACCTTTCTCGAACCCTGATATCTCAAGGCATCACTCAATTCATTATTCCATAGATACCTACCTCACAAAGGCGCGGAGCCGGGCCCTGAGCCAGCTATTGGCCTGTCAATGCAAATGGATCACCAATCATGCGCCACTTCCACCACCGCTGGTGTGCGCCATCACGAGCAATTTATGCCTCCCTGCGGATTGGATGGCTCTGGCATGCCGCTACTCTCCAGACCGCAAGCTCACCAATCTCCTTTTCTCATGCCGACGGCGCCTTGGGGTCGGACTGGACGGTGAGGGTGTGGACAGCTGGGCTGATGAACTCAGATACGGACCCAGGTCGTCCCAAGGTGACCACTAGGCCGGGAGCGTTGACCGTTCTGATGCGCTGGGCTGAGATTGTCCACCCAAGGGCCAAAAGAACACCCAGGCCGCAGCGCGGGTGCTAGGCGTTTCTCTTCTCGAAACCTGGCTCTGCTTCTCCCGCCAACGGCCTTTTTCGCTGGTGTCGGGATAAATTTGGACCTTTATTGCGGCCTAGCCGTCTTCGGACCTTGGAATATCGAACGTCCATCTTCCACCACTTTGGAAATTGATGAGGCTGGAGAACCCAAGACGGCCGGATAACCATACGCCTGCATCGGCTATCGTCCTTCATAGGGCAAAACGCGTAAAATAGCACCGGTCTTATAGGTGCCCTGCCGTATCATATTCTTCCGGCAGACGCCCTCACACACATTTTGCACAGAGGAACTGACTGTGGCGCTCCACCACACCGGGCACACCCCACGGCGTCAAATAATCGCCAGCCCAGACCAATTGCCGCATGCGTCGCGGCAGCCATGTCAGTCAACGCCGAGTTTGTCATTTGTTGAATTCTCTGCAGCTGCATTGCGCTGGTGGGGCATCACAAACTCCACCTCACATGGCCCGCTTGACTTTGCACTTCGCTGCGCTGCCCTCCCCCCCCCCCCAAGACCCTGAATCCATGACAAAGGACACCGTGAAGAATTCTCTTGTAGAGAGATCGACACGATCCTAAGGAATCTGTAGTTCTTTGCTAGGGTGGGTTGACACTCGATGAGAAGCCCCTCACCTCTGCTCTCTTCATTACTAGGTAGTGGCAATATTGGCACAGGCACCCTCATCCTCTTGTCATCCTACTAGTCTATGGGACTTGGCGCCTGTTCCTGCAGAGCTAATCGTGCCTTTAGCCACGAAGCGCTGCGAGCTGCGAATGGTCCGCGGCGCAGCTGCGCCGTCAGAGAACTGGAGCAGTTTGCCAGCTGTGATCATCACCCGGGATGTTGGCACAAGTTCCAGAGAGGCAACATGGAGCGAATTCAAAAGGAACCCCCGGCTTTGACTTTGTTTCTTGGGGTGGAACTCGCTGACATTCCCAGAAGAGGCTTACGGCTTCTGAAATCTCCTCCTCGGACGCCCCGTTTTATTATAGCGGGGGGAGACCAAGGGGTGGGACTGTGGACCGTTCAGGTCCTTTCCCAAAGCCCCAGGATGGCAAAGGGCGGCTTTCAGTACTCCGTAGTCACCTTTTGGATTCTCAGCAGACGCGGAAACACCCGGCTTTGATGAAGAGTAGGGGCACCTGTGATGCACGGTCGTGAAGCCTTGCAGTTGAACGTCAATCTGATCTGTGCGAAGCACACAGGCCGCCTTTTGTCCCTTCACCCCTGCCACAGCTTGCAGAGCCATTTCTCCCCGCGCAGGCCCCAGATGTAGACTACCACATCTGGCTATCCCCGGCGTCACTATTGCTTTCCCTGCTTTTTCTTGGTCCCAATGGGATACTGGCATCGCCGGCAGCACAAGCAGTACGTAGCTCTCCCTCAAGGCACACACGGCACCTCTATCTGCGACTGCTGTGCTCGTCAGAGTGTCGACTGCACCACCGTTGAGTTTCATAGTGGCCCTTCACTCACCCCGTCATATGCGTTGTGTTGCGCAGCGCAAGATCTTCCTGGTGCCTAACTCCCTGCTCAGCATCGAGACCCATCTTGTCTTTAAAAAGCCGCCGCTGGGTCTGGTCGTTCAGTACTAGCAAGGGCCCCAGCGCAGCCTCAACCGCAGTCCGCCTCGCTGTCATCACAGTAGTCATCCCGTCCTGATTCAGTAGACTCGTTATTTGACCATCGTCAAACACGCCATTAAACCCTCCGGGTTTCCGCCTGCGCATTGCGCTGATTTCCAAAAGGACCTGTGGTCGATCTGCATCCTGTATGCCTTGGATGACGTTGATCACCTCTTTACCGGCGCACTGTCATCAACATCGAAACTTCCGCACCGCCCTGTCTCTGCAACATACAAGCGGCCATGTCGGGATACTACCACTCCAATCAATTCGTACCGCCTGAATACTACAATGTCGACCCTCCTGCTGTTCCGAATCCAAATTACGCTCATGTCCCGCCATTGATGCCGCCTGAGCCATCGTTCGCGCACCAGGTGCCAGGAAACCCTCTTTATCACGGTATCCCAGGGCCCTTTCCACAATTCTCTCAACCTGCTTTTCCACACACCTACACAGACCAGTACGAGGACATACCTGGGTCAGGATTCGAAAGTCACCAAGGTGGCAATGTGCGCGCCCGACGCAGACCGTCCGCTCCAGAGCATACTGGTGGCGTCAAGCACCGTAGAACACGGAGTGGCTGCTTCACATGCCGGCAACGGAGAGTCAAAGTGAGTGATTACCCAACTAACCGTACAGAAAGATCTAACTGAGCACAACAGTGCGACGAGACACATCCTATCTGTGAAAGTGAGTAACCTTGTCCCAAAAAGTCAGATCCCCAGGCTCTAAGATTGTTACCAGGATGTCGTAAAGGGAATCGCGAATGTGTGTACCCAGATGAGTCGAACCCAAGGATAAGCCGTAGTGGAAGCAAAGGCAACCTGAAAGCGAGCAGGGAGGGATCTTCACCCGAAGAAGAGGATCATGACGAATCCCATGAGCGACTACCAGCAATTGCGGATGTTGGTGAAGAAGAAGACGACTACGATATGGATGCCAACCCCGCTACAAAACGAGAGGCTTCGGGTACACCAGCGTTGACTCTGGATCGCAGTCCCACGCCGCAAGACGGATCCTCCTTCCGAAGACGCAGCGAAAGCCGCCCTGCTCTTTCACGAAAGTCCAGCGGCTATATGGCACGGGCGATCATGCCTCCCAACAAAACTAGCGTTGCTTTACCCCAGGACGTCAGATTCTATCTTGATTACTTCAAAAACCACATGTCCCACCATCATTACTCCCTCAAACGCGATGCCAATAACACGTTCAAGAACGACCTGCTTGCAATGGCACTCAAGCATGAGCCCCTTCGATACGCGATAGTCGGATATGCAGCCTACTTTCACACCCTCAGCAAGCCGGACGGTCAGATTTCCGATTTCCTTCAGTACTACAACGAATCCGTTTCTCGATTGCGCGCATCGATTGAGAAGAGCAGAAAGCAAAACCTCGCTACGTTCCTTACCATCTTGCAGCTTGCGAGTATCGAGGTAAGTCGGCGGTCGCTACTGCGTTACGATTGCTGACAGGTCTGCAGGAGATGCTGGGTGACTGGGTGAACCTTTCGTGGCATCAAAAGGCCGCTTACGACGCTCTTACGCGTTTATATACCCCTGAAACCATCCTTCAGTCCGAGTTTATGCGGAAGGTTCTGTTATGGTATATTCGGTTCGACTTGTTCGTCGGTTTCCAGTCGGGCGGCGAGTCTGTCCTTGGCCGTGAATGGTATGTTGTTCTGTACGATTACTATGCCCAGAAAGCTCGTGAAAGCCCGGACGACCTAGGATTGAAGTACGAAGAACGATTCGCATATTCCCGCTTAGCTGCCAAAGACGCGAACGATCTTTTTGCGAGAAAGGCTCGAGGCCATCTCACCGATGAGAAATTCATGGAGGAGCTGCCGAAACTCGCCGACCGCGTCAATAATCTAGACAAAAACATCGATCCGTCGCTACTAGATCCCAGCGAACACGTCACTGGTTTGTCTGGTGAACCGGATCCGGACGACATCGTCAATCCGTACGAGCCGAACATCATCTGGGGTGGATCGCGATGGACGACAAACTACCTGATCATGGACATGTATGGGATTATATCCATGTTTCAGATCCAGATATCTCATGCGCTTCGTAAACCATTCGACCCTGACCTCAAGAACAAAGCGCGCCGCGTTGCGCAGGTTTTCGAGGCGATCTGTCTATACTCAGATGCACCCCCTGGGGCCATCATCGAGGCCCAAGCATCGCTAGCTATCGCAACACTCTTTCTCCCGAAGGATCCGAAGACTATACAGTGGTGTCGCCGCACATTTGCGAGGATTGAATCTGCAGGGTACGTTGCTCCTGCACCCCTTGTCCCAATTCCTACGAGTGCCAGCCTCCGTTGTGCCTTGCATTGGGATGGCGTGTTGATTGGTGGAACTGGGCTCCTACGTCCAGCTGCAATGGCTTACAGAAATCCAGTTACATCTATTCGAATACACTGCGGAACCGGATGCTTGAACAGTGGGGACTGGAACATTCCGACTGGTGGTTGCCCAACGACGAAAACTGCCCGAACATCATCCGCTCAATCAAGGACTTCATACACGAACGAACGGTGGCACCGAGAGACCCGACCTCAGAAGACCTGCGGGAAATGAAAGGGATCTTCTCGACTCTCACGATCTCGGATTCGCCACCCGACGACAACATGGGCAATTCTCCCCCGATCGAAGGGGTACTTGCCAGTGGCGGTGTACCCTCCAATATGGGTGATACCAAAGTGTATACCGGGGGATCAGCTGGCCACGAATAGGCTCCAGAGAGACACCCGCAAGGCTCAAAACCTGGAGAAGGCAGGATGCCCTGTGGCTCTTCATCGTGACGCCTCAGCGGAACCGCACCGAAAAGAGTGCATTGGCAGCGGCCGTCTTCTAGGCTCTCTGATGTTCAGCCCTGTGGTACGACAAGCCGTCTCAGATTCCGAATGGCGTCCTGGTGCTACGCCAGACGAGGACCTGTGCTGCGCCAGCAAACACGCCGCAGTGTAACCATCAGCGCTCCTGCAGCCCATCCTATCGTTTTGGGAGAATTTTAGCGATTCAAACCCGCCTCCGAGGCGTCTTACAGGCACTCTTGTTTCGACGTCGCGACATGGGGCGATCCTTCATCACTTCTTCTTCGTCTTCGTGAGCCACGGGTACCGTCATCGAGCAGGAACACACAGTCACGGCTGCAAAGGATAACGTATGGTTTTTGGATCAAGGTCAACAGATGGCGCGGCTCCCCCTTCCCCCTAGAGCGGGCGACATATACGGCCGATAGTAGATACCCTGGGACAAGGCGCACGGCAGAACGACGGATGCTGGGTTCTTCCTTTCTTTCTCGACCGCTGCGGATACTTGGCGGAGATCTTTCGGTCTTTTTTTCGAGTACCGACTTATGCCTTCTGTATACGGCACGCAAGTGTTTGTTTCAGTTCTGGACTTGTATTGAATATCGTAGTCGTTACGGGGTTTGAAGTATAGTAGAGTTCACGGCCTCAGCAGCACGCTCGCAACTTACCTACACTGTTATTAATTGATTCTTACTCGATTTCTGCGGAAAGTGGGGACAGAACAGTGAGACTGAGGCCTCCGGACGAACTGTGGAAATTCTCGCCGTTAACATTCTCGGCGACATGTCCAGTGTGAAATGTAGGTCAGACGTCAGAATTCGCCGTTTCAACGCTCGATGAGAAGTTCAACAACAGCCCGCAGAGTAGGGTCAAGATATCATATGACCATTATTATAACGGGCCACGGTGCCCGCCCCGCACTTAAAAAGCTGTGAAGGACACCCAGAGGCATGGCGATGTAGGCAATCCGGGGCTTCTCAGCGAGTAACGGCGCAGGAATGTACATAGCCATAGAATACAAGTTCCTCGTGAAACCACCAACGTATATCCAATTATTGTAATTAGGGAATTGGTCTTACAATATACGTTAGAAGAGCGACAGTTCTTGTCACTCCAATCCAGCCCAAGGTTTGCTACTTCCTTAGACTGTACTGTATGGTCGAGTTTCGCGCTAGCCCGTAGCAGCGTGGAATGCCTCGCCTCATGCTCAGCCACGGCACGCGCCGCATGGTCCGAGCGCCACATCCCTCAGCAACAGACAGCAGCATAAGCACATGAAAGCTTCAACAAGACGCCTTGGGACAGCACGACCTCACCTTGACAGCAGAACCCACTTTCTTGACATTCAGGTGTACCTCGCCCATCATGGACAAATTCCAGGCTTTTGGCAAGAACATTTCGTATGTAAATTCCACATTCGATACTCCTGAAGCTCAGCCATGAGCGTATCAAAGGGTTCGCAGGACTAACGATAGCATTCTAGTGCCTCCTTTACGCCTTTTGCTGCCAGGACGCAGCAATATGTCAAGGAGCAGCTTGGACAAGCCGAAGATAAGGTGCGCGCACCTCCGTCGCTTCCATCGCATCGCACCACTCCCTGCGAAGAAGCTCCTGAGATTAGGGCGAAACATTGACGCAATGACCATAGACCCAACTTCCTCCGGACTATATCGAGCTGGAAAAGCGCGTCGATGCTTTGAAGAAGGTGCACAATACTATGCTCCAAGTCACGTATGCGCACTCAGAGCCCTCATGCTGCTCGAAGAGCTCTGACTGACGTCGTTTCTGCTCAGCTCTCAATATTCCAACGAGGCCTACGACTACCCGACCAACATCCGCGAATCGTTCAACGATCTCGGTCGTACCGTGTCTGAAAAGGTCCATCTGCTGTCCTCCGCGACCTCCCCCGCCGAAGCACAAGCTGCACTCACTGCACCCCCCTCCGCAAAGCCCCAGCCCAAGACATTTAGCCATGCCGTCGCCCGCGCCGCCTTGAACAGCTCGCACGTCTTGTCTGGCGAACACGCTGGTGCTGGCGAAGACCCCTTGGCTACTGCCTTGGAGAAGTTCGCCATTGCGAGCGAGAAGATCGGAGAGGCTAGGCTGGCACAGGATGCGCAGATCCAGAGCAGGTTCCTTGCGGGATGGAGCACGACGCTGAATACCAACATCATGTTTGCGACTCGTGCGCGCAAGGCGGTGGAGAATGCGCGGCTGAGCCTCGACGCTACGAAGGCGAACGTGAAGAGTCCTGCCTTTTCCCTACCCGGTGGAAGGAAGGAAGCTTCGGAGGAGGAGTTGAGCGAGGAGGCGAGGGCGAAGATTGAGCAGGCTGAGGACGAGTTCGTGGGTCAGACCGAGGAGGCTGTTGGAGTCATGAAGAACGTGAGTTCGCCTCTGCCTGTAACTGTCAATCATGGCTGATCTGATATGCGTACAGGTCCTCGATACTCCTGAACCCCTCCGAAACCTCGCAGATCTCATTGCCGCACAGCTCGAATACCACAAGAAGGCCTACGAGATCTTGTCCGAGCTGGCTCCAGTGGTGGACCAGCTCCAAGTTGAGCAGGAGGTTCGTCGCCACCAGTCCTCTGATTTCTGATCTGTGACACTGCTGCCTTGATTGTTTGCTGCTACTACCTACCCGTTTCTGATTCCCTGCGTAGCAAAGGTATCGGAATCCCTAGCTGATCATGTTGATTGCAGGCCAGCTACCGCAAGTCTCGTGAGGGAGCCTAGCGGCCTAATCCGGTTGGTATGGCGTATAAGAGAGGAGCCTGGTCTTCTCGGCAAGAGTGCTATGGTTTTTGAGTTTGGGTTCGAGCTACAGATAACATCTGTAGTATCGATGCAGGTAGTCACTGGTACTTGCTTGTTTTCCTACTCTAATAGGTATCATGTCTGCCAAGGAATGTTTTGGCTCCAATTCACTGGTTACTTGCTATGTTTAGTGCTGTTACGGTCATTTTGTGTGAATTCGCCGCTAAATCGCGAAGCATCTCAACCGTGCCGGCGGGATCAGCATGGCGACATCCACCATTCTTGGCATCAAGACCTACGTCGTTACAACAACTACGACACCTTCTTTCCATTATATCGGTCGCTTATCCCGAATTTGGAAGCTTGTCACATTTACCTTACATTCGTTTCCACCGAGGTCGATCCTTCGCTTCGATTGAAGGAGAACAGTACTGTTGTCTAATAAGTCACATTACCTTCAAGGCGGGTCACTTCTCACCCTCTTTCATCGGCGCGGCTTAGGTTCCATGCACTTGTTAAAACGTCTTTTCATATCATCCCTTTCTGTTTCATTCGTTACTGCGTCTCCTGCTGTTCCCGCGTCACACCCAAACCAAGTCACAATGGGCTCCATATCCTCAGAGGACCTGACCATCTACTTCGGCTTTGGCTCCAACCTCTGGCTACATCAAATGGAGCTGCGGTGTCCGACATCGAAATATCTGGGCGTGGCCCGCTTGAACGGCTACAAATGGATCATCAATGACCGAGGGTACGCCAACGTCGTGCAAGTCTCCTCGGACACCGCAACGGATGGCACTCCCACCACGGACAACGACGAGGACGGGGAAAGCAAATACTCCAGCGTTGTCTTCGGCCTCGTCTACTCCCTCCTTCCCGAAGACGAGTCCCGTCTTGACAAGAATGAAGGCGTGCCCGTCGCCTACACCAAGGAGTTGCTGCCCGCAGACTTCTGGCGCAGTCCCAACGGCATCGCCTCTCCCATCAAGGATATCGAGAACACCCCGCCTACGGACTCAGAAGTCAAGATGTTGGTGTACATCGACCGGATTCGGACCAGCGAGGATGAGCCGAGGAAGGAGTATGTGTACAGGATGAATAGGGGGATCGAAGATGCTGTGAAAATGGGGGTGCCGGAGGGATATGTGAAGGCGGTTATGAGGAGGTTTATCCCTAGTGATGGGGATGGCGGGGAGGAAGGGGAGGGGCACAGGGGCAGGGCTTTGGAGCAGGCGAGGGGGTTTAGGGATGAGAGTGGAGTGTTTTAACTGGGGAGTAGGCTTGTGGATGATGGGGTCTATGGATATCGTTCTTCTCATTATTATATAATAGGATTGAGATCTATGGATGGAGAGGACCGGATCGTGAGGAGTTTGGCAATTCTCACTAGTGATGCCGGATTCGGAAAGAAGCTTGCTTATCGATAGCCGGTGGGGACCTCCAATTCCGGCCCAACACCATGACTTCCTGACTCCCGTCCACTTTCAACATCTGTCCTCACTCAATTCTTTTCGGTGTTCCAAGTTCTTCTATTCTTGAGAATCTTTCGGACAACCCAAGTGTGTCTTTGGATTGGGGCTGTCATTTTGGCAGTTGCATCTAGAAAGCAGAGTCATACCGTTCTCCGACAACCGCTATAAGCCCCAACGTAGCTACAGTTGCCACCCAGACCATCATTCTGTATAGTCTCCTTCGTTCTAGTAAAGGGTTCATCTGCACTCAAAAGTCGCCACGCAAGAGTTTCTGCTATACTCTGGCGTGATGCCTTTCTCCCACCACAGTCATTCTGGCCAGTTCTGCGCCCATGCGGAGAACAGGCTGGAAGAAGTGGTACAAAAGGCCATAGCAAAGGGTTTCCGAACTCTGGCTCTGACGGAGCACATTTACCGTCCCGAAGAAGACTTCTACCCCGAGGAAGTAAGTGATCGATTGGGACGACGTGAATAGGTTCGGCAGCTGATTCGCCGGCTATGCAGCAAGGGGTTTATACAGCAGCGACCTTGAAGGAGAACTTTTCAAACTATGTGGCTGAGGCCTGCCGGCTCCGGGTTCTATACGCCTCGAAGATCGAGATCATTGTAGGGTTCGAAGCGGAATGGATCCGACCTACAAGCGAAGACGACATCAAGGAGGTGTTGAGCAAATACTCTGGCTCTATCCAGATGTTTCTCGGCTCCATCCACCATGTATCCGGGTGCCCGATTGATTTCGACCGAGAGAAATACGAGCAGGCTAGAGAGAAGGCGGGAGGCACAGACGAGCAACTTTTCCTCCGTTACTTCACAGAGATGAATGCGATGCTCCGAGCCCTGAATCCCCCCGTGGTTGGGCATTTCGACCTAATACGCCTCAAGAGCGATAGCCCAAATACGCAATTCGAAGGGATGGAAGCTGTATGGGAACGCATACGAGCCAATCTCGAATATATCGCTTCATATGGAGGTATTCTGGAACTCAATTCCGCTGCTCTGCGGAAAGGCTTGGCTGAGCCCTATCCATGCATGGCCGTATGCCAGGTGAATCACACCGCTACCTTCTACTGAGTCGAATAACTGATTACCTTGCAGCATTTCCTCTCATTAGGAGGCCGATTCACAATATCTGACGACTCCCATGGCACCGCCCAAGTCGGCACCAATTACTACCGCCTGTTAGAGTTTATTCAAAGAGCAGGAATCAAGGAGATCTGGTACGCCGATCCCATGAAGGGCCAACAATTTGACAAACTGTTCTGTGGATTTTCCAGCATCCCCGTCAAGGACCTTGAGCGGGATCCCTTCTGGTCAACACCATAGAGTTCGTAGCCGCGGCCTGCGCTCTGGTCGTCTGTCGAAGTCCACTTCGGGTCCTCCTTCCAGGTTGGGCTCAAATTTTCCGACGTCGATTTTGATATCTCTTTTTACCCGTTTCGACCATGTATCCAACCATGTATTTACGTATTTGTCGATTTCAGCTACGCGTTTAACGCCGAATCTCTTTCCGCTAACGCGATTGAATTTGTACATGGCCGTTGCTTCACCAGAAAGTCGCTCATGCCACCATACCCATCAGTGCCTGACTCGTGGCGGTGTAGCGGATCTCAACTTTTGAACTGGGATACGCACTATTCCAAGCTCGAAGCTCCCAGAGCGAGAGGCTGGACCAATGTGATAGCGTATACCGACCCAGACCAAGTTCCTGGGAACCCAGTTCTCTGCACAGGTGCCATGATCTTCGATAACGGCTTGGCCAGGGATCTTGAAGCTGTTTGCGTAATCTTTAGCGACCCTCTTGGTTGAGGTTCCCCACGTGCTGAGTGCAGCAAACAACAAACGAAGACCCACAAAAACCGTCCGGGATTCGGATGCGAGCGTGGAGCTGAATTTCTGCTTTACCGCGAGAAGCACGGCCAGAGTCAGTGCGAGGACAAGCAAGCGGGATCGTATTGGCCATTCCTGCAAGGGCCCTGTCTTTGTTGTCGACTACCATGTACCGTGTACCGCTGGTCTTGTCCAAGCTAACGCTGACTTATTAGATGCATGTCGATTTTCCTTCTTACGACTGTCACATAGCAAAGTCTGGTTCAAGTTTGAGAGACTGCATATTTGTTGCCTTTCGAAATCTAGGACGGGCCCCCTTCATATGACGGTTCGCAGGATGCAGCAGATTTGCCCTACAAATATCTATTACGACATGGCGGCACAGCTGGGCACCTGGAGGCCCTCCGTTCAAGGGTACACAGATCGCAGATATGATATATCCTTGGGCCTACAGTAGCTACTGCAGCCCGACAAGGCCCTGATGTCTCGGACTCCTTCCCCGGTATTGGATGCTTGCCAGAAGGAGGTTAGAGGGGCAGTCCCGGTGCCCCGCCATCAGCACGGCGACCAAACATACTGTGATATACCTCACACGCTGGCTGTGATTGATCCTGGCCCATTATCGAATAATGTAACGTTCTCAACGGTTTTTGTGGTGGTGCCCCTCTACGAAAAAGTCGAGGCTTGGGTGGCTGGCTGGCTGGCGTGATAGTTTGCTCGGTTGGCGGTTTGTGTCACCCTCAGCGCCTCCAATTGCAAACGTCGGTCGAGCCTCTATCAATGTGATCGAGTGACTTCGAGCCATCTGGGTCAGCAGAAGATCCAGGATCAATCTGACAGGTTGGATGGGCTCACAAATCGAAGCACATGAAGAGGTACCTACAATGGTGTCTGATCTCCAGCTTCACAATTGGACCCCACCATGGCACCCCGCATACTACCGATTCCGGCCGGAGTCCCACCTTCTGGAGGACAGAATTCAGGGACGAGATGCTGTCATAACTCCGAAGGAAGCCTCCATGACGCAAGTGGTTCTACTGTTCTGGCAGCCGCTCGTCTTGATCTCATTGGGTGGTCTTGGATTGCGTAGCAGCCCGCGGCGTGATGACGGTACGTCAAGCGCTGTACTACATAACAAAAGACTGCTCCAAAAGTGGATACCAAACACATCACGGAGAAGAGTGGGTCTCGCGGAAGACGGCAGCAGATGTCCCAAGTTCCATAAGTGCACCTTGCAGATGTACATGCCATAGGCGGACGCAGCCAGGCGGCCTTGCCGGCCTGGGCAGTTGGCTCTTCTCCGAGAGCTCCAAGTCTGGCCTCAAGGGCCTCGACACACGAGTAGCGGGACAGCCGCCCAGCTACGCGAGGGGCTAAGTTGTCAGCAAGTCCAATGCAGTATGGGTCGCACCGCTTTTTGCGAACGGGCATAAACCTGGATGGCACTGTCCCATGAAGCCATATGCTTGTCACCACAGACCCCCACCCCCTAGCCCGCCCCGGAATCTTCATATTCCCTATTAAAAGCGGAGCCCCCATTCTCACTGTACCTGAATTTCTATTTTCCATTCTCCAGGTGATCTCATCAGCACACAGTTGTTACCACATACTGCCTCCAGTCCATCGGCCACGCCACAGCTCAATATCACAGTATCAACCTTCACACTCTCAACCTTTACACTAGCATCATGGGTGTCGAGAAGACTACCATCAAGCCCGGCAATGGGGTGGATTTCCCCAAGAAGGACGATGTTGTATCAATGGAATACACTGGTAAGCAAGACCAGTCTCGTGCGACTCGCTACGAGTTGCTCATAGTTTATAGGGTGGCTCGTCGACGAGAGCAAGCCGGACAAGAAAGGAACACAGTGAGTCTTTCCATCATTGCACATGTATCACGTTGCTTCTAGATACAGCTCTAACAATCGTCTCCAGATTCGACTCTTCGGTTGGGAGGGGCGACCTATCGACCGCGATCGGCAAAGGCCGTGTCATCAAAGGCATGCGGTTTGTCTCCAAGTCGGTTTGCAAACACACTGACCCGATCTTCCAGGATGGGACAACGGCATTCTGGGCACAGACGACGGAAGGCCCATGTCTCTAGGCGAGAAGGCGACACTGATTATTTCAGCGTAAGTAACCGTCATACCACGAAGTATTGTTGGGAAACCAACGCTATGTCAGTCACGTGTTGCTAACCTGAGTTCATACAGCGATTACGGCTATGGCGAACGGTGAGTAGAGCTCTTCAGCTGTTCTGGACTACCCTATGGTCACCGGCTTTTTCAACTCCTCGACGACGACACCAACGTGGCCAAAATTCCACGTTCCCGGCACAGGAACATATTGAATCCTCAGTCTAGCGATGACGCATTCCGCTATGGCCGTCGCTCGTCCGGGCGGTGCGGCTAAAATGACGGGTGCTCGGTGTGCTTTTCACACACTAACCCGACCACGCCTTCTTTCGACAACTCGTCACACCATCTGGATACTGTGTTCTGTTTGGTAGCTGACCACACCTTCATTTTTAGTGGCTTCCCCAACGTAATCCCCCCGAACGCCGCACTAATCTTGTAAGCACCTCCTTTCTCTTTCTCTGCCCGCTCACAATCTCTCGTGACTGGACCCGCCAGCGACGACTTCTATTTGAGGTCTTTCTTCTACGCCGAAACGTGGAGAAACCATTGTCAAGGGCCAATTTGCTATGATTCCACACATGGGCTTCTTGCTTCATTCCTCTAGCATTGCAATCCTGATTGATTATCGCTAATTTGAGACAGCGACGTCGAGCTGAAGGCGATCAACAACAAGAAGGCATGAGAAGGTGCACGTTCCTTTGGCCGTAGAGTGCAATCACTGGGTTGCTTTCCAATACCACTCAGGCAGATGAACAGTCTCTACCGGCAACCACCGAGCATATTCGACAACTTTCCCAAAGCTGAGAATTCCCGTCTTGGCACCGCCCCTGGTAGGAAAGCCGTTGCGATTTCCAGGTTCGCGTTTCAGCTTTGTGAAGATGTTCCTCATGCTTCGGTTTATACAGTGTTCGGTCCTTCTCACTTTCCAAACCCCAAAAAGTACCCATCTCATTGGTCGGCTTTTCTTTGCTTGTTTACCATTTCGTTGACCCTCCAGTCACCTGAGATAACTAGGAATGTTCAAGTCGGTCATTTGGCTCTGGCAAGCTCAATTACGTGAACGACAGTTCAATATCAAATCAGATTTTCGATCACTTTGGGGTATATTCCTTGCCTCCGATTCCACCATCAATCTAGCACCCGACGCTCGTGATTTTCGGCTCCTTTCTTGCGTAAATCGCTGTGGAATTATCACACATGCAAGGTGCAAGGCATACTGATGCACCGACCGTGTTCTGCGCGATCTGTGTGCGGCGGACTGATATTGATCGGGCACACTCAACCCTTGGACTAAGCGTATATTGGAAGATGTTTGGGCAACCACGGCAAGTGTCGCAGGGGGCATATGTCATGTTAACCTGCACCATCGGCTTGCCGACACTACTCCGACCGGGTCTTTACGGTGCATGATCGCAAGCAGTCTCCTTCCATGCCAGCCTGATACCTCCTACCCGCGCTTGCTAACGCTCCTGCACAGAGACCGATCGCATGTTTCCCACTCGCTCGCAACGCCACTAGATCCTCTCCCTGATGATTGTCCTCACGGTCACCGCTACACTGAAACAATCCTCCACAACACGACCCAGGGCAGAATCGGAAGCTCGTCAAGATCCCACCCACCCACCAGCCAAAGCAGAAAAGATATGGTCAATTGGGCACTTCATTACCAGCTACACGCAGCCATCTCGTCGGCCCGAACTTGTTCGGACGGAATACCTTTCCGCTCACCGCTATCCCGAGCCACGCCTTCGCCAGATCTGACGAAAAGTGGGAGGCCATGTCCATGATTCAAGTAGGTTTCAACTCCATGGAAGCCCGAAAAGAAGACTAAAGCAGCAAAGGGGGGTTAATACTCCGAGGTGCCTGCAGAGTCGAATGGCCTCACAGATACAATCCACAAGACCCAGAATACCCGTGCCGCTGATGCTTATATGCATACCCTGCATCCTGGTTTCCGGCGCATTCGGCAATTGGAGAGGGACTGCATTTCTTATATGATGTCGGTCACACCGATAGCGGGCCGCGCCTACATCGCGAAAGGGCTATTTGATTCCCGTCCTGGTGAAGGTCTGACGTGATGCTACGATGCATGTGGCGCTCTGGAAAAAGCATCCTTCGAAGGTGGGGTGAGTGCGTGGTTGTCAGTGGACCTGCTGGGTCTTTCCTGAGGATTGCACCGAGGATGAATATGATAAGCCGAGGAGTAGCGGGGCAGTATGACGGGTCTGCCAACCGTGCAAAGTGCAAAAGTTGCGGACGAGAGGTTGAGCGCGTCCGAATGTCGACGAATTCTGGACAGCGAGGTCCTGCTTAAGCGTTGCACGGGGCCGCAGAGACGGCTGCATGCGCGGCAGGGCTCTCGATCCTCTATATGCCTGTGTTCAGGGTGGTGAACCAGATAATGTCAGGCTCTCGAGGGGGGTGACGTCCTGGGCAGCAACAGGTAATTGCTCTCGATGAGGCAATACGAGCTGCTTGACAGGTGGTCAATTGTATGATCATGCTCAGTTTGGGAGTGCTAACTTCGGCACAGGGAACGTCCTGCCCTCATCAGCAACGTGCATGTATGCATGCAAGCGGCCCTTTGTCGAGTTTCCGATACAGATTCATATCAGTCCCTATTGGGGACGCGTCCTATGGACGGCTCCCGGAAATTTTGCCAGACCGAGCCAAAGTACCGGCGGTCTCAACCGAATGGTTTTCATGATTGGATGAAGTGATTCTCCCACAGCCAGCCCTATGGATCAAAGACGTACGTACATTCTCACGACTACGGACGCGGGGCAGTGAGTTCTCGCGCGAAATCAATGCAGCTTGGAGGAAGGGGAAGTCTCGTCCGTAGCAGCCTGGTAAGGTAGATTTGTTTGCCGCGCTATGCAGGTTTTACGGCCGGCTCTGTTTCTCTCGTCAAGTGGTAGTGTAGTCGAGACGGTGATGTCCATGTCGGCGCCTGGGTTCTTGCTGCGTGTCAGACGGTTCGGGGCACATGGGAAGTGGGCACTGGAATCCACTTCGATGTCGGGCAATCGCGTGTTG
Source organism: Westerdykella aurantiaca (assembly GCA_030412805.1). Classification (NCBI taxonomy): domain Eukaryota; kingdom Fungi; phylum Ascomycota; class Dothideomycetes; order Pleosporales; family Sporormiaceae; genus Westerdykella; species Westerdykella aurantiaca. The sequence goes on from JASJFJ010000003.1 coordinate 6,457,317, forward strand.
TCGTCCGTCGATTCCCGCGCTTGCAGCGGCGAAGTGGTGAGCGATCGTGGCAGCTCAGTGGTTGGAAAAGCCTTTGTTTTCTTGTTCCTTTCTTTCCTTTTTTTCTTCCTGAGGAATCGTACCCATGCTTTGTGTGGGATTCTTTCATCGTGCTTCGAGCGAGGCCTTGGGGCAGGCAGGGGTGGTATAGTTGGTGGTGGATGGTGTGTTGAGCCCAACCTGGGCCTCGAACACATGCTTGACTGTACTCGTCGCCATCGTCAGGGTTTTTGATGGCGGCGAGTCCGAATCCTCAGCCAAACGGAATGCCAGAACGAGTGACAGAAACACTCGTCGCGCAGCCCTATGAGCCGAAAGGTTTTGCAGCCCGAAACCTCATCTTGTTAAATCACTGGCCTCATATGGAACCTGTAGATCGGCTCCTTGACGTTGGCCCATTCATACCCAACGCGGCCCTCCATCACATCAGAGCCAAAAACAGAGAAAAGAAAAAACAAAAAGGTTCCCAACGTATCTGCAACAAGCATCCGCGTCCATGACCGGGAAACAATCTATCTTCACCGATCAATGCAGGCCAAGCGGATTATCCCCTGGATGCGGAACCAAGGTGCTGGGTCGTCCCGGAGCGGGCAATGGAGCCGAGGGGTGGAAGGGAGGGGTACTTTGGGCGTGGAGAAGGGCTGCAGGATCGACGCGGTGGTGGTGTTGTGGGTGTAGGGGTGGAAGGGTGTTGGGGGAGAGGGAGAAATGGGCGCATGGTTGGGGGGAGCGTGTGGTGCTGCTATTTGGAAATGATGCCATGGGGGAGAGGGGGAGAGGAGGACTTGAGTACAGAGGAGGCTGCGTTGCAGGACGTACGTACGGTGACGAGGTGTGGGACACGGGTTGGTACTGACTGCCCAACAGTGACGTCCACAGAGAGCGAGACTGTGTTTTGCCCACAGCCGCAGAAAGCGTCCGCATCGGGCAAATGAGACCTAGGAATATAGCTCTCTGCCCACGTCCAGGCCCTTCCTTGCTTTCCCCACGCGGTCCGCAATTGCCGTTGGAAACCGTCTACCGAGCACTCGTCTCTCATCTCGTCTCGCCCGCTTTCTTCCTCTCGTCCCCGCTTTCAGCACACTGTACAGAGCGACGGACGTCGGAACATAACACGTTGCGTGCGGCTTTTCTTCGGCTACCTCGAGGTACAGAGGGACATGCTAAGGACCCACGGGACCTAAGGCAGAGGAACGAGGTGGTTGACGAATCGGGGAGGTGGGGGAGCCTTGGATGGAGGTGGTGTAACGTGGAAGGGCTACCTACCGCAGTAGTGTAGCTGGGCCTGCTGGGGAGGCGAGGGACCTGGGAGGCTGTGGCGGTTAGGGCGGCTTTGGACCATGTGTAGATTTCAGGTGAGTTGTGGTGAGGACATGGTTGGAATTGCCCATTGCTGAGGCGATGTTGGGACTGCTATGTCGGTGAGTGTTGCTGGACTGATGAGGTAGATCAGAAAGACCTGTGGGAAGGGAGGAGGCGGTCGGAATCCAAGTAGGTGAGTAGGTGGCCAAGAGCAGTGCGTGGTACGGCTACAGTAGGCCTTTGCCTATGGAAGCCTTTGCGTAGCCTGTCAGAGTAGTGGAATGCTGGTTGTAATGCTCGTACAACGACGGACGGGGTATCAGATGGCCACTTTGTGGGGTGGATGTTTCAGTCCTAGACACCGCATGTGTCGGTTTGTGGTTGGTTGGTGGGGATTCTCACAGGGGGCCTGGGGGGAACTTCCTAGGAACTTCGTGGGTCTATGGTGTCTGATGTGGTTGACGGGCAAAGGGTACCTGGGAGAATGGAGAGAGGATGGATGGCAGATGATGGACTCGAGAGGGAGCATTAAAAGACGTGGGCGTGAACGGCAGAAGCTCCCTGATGCGAATCAATGGAACGCTTAAGAGATGTAAAAGCGTAACTGTGAGATACCTCCGTACTACACAGTAGATCGAGATGGAAAGGGGACGGCCAGGCGCAAGGCACGTGATCTCCTTCGCCAAGGATGAACTGAACCTTAATGCGACCGTGCGGAACAACACTGCACAATCATCCCCCTCTCTCCCGGGCCACACACCATCGTTCCATCATGAAAGCAATGTGCAGACATTGTCGATATTCTCGACAGCGTCACAACAGCATTATGACTGTCCAGTATCATCAGCCATGAACTCTACTGTCTCTCAACAATCTATCCGCTACAGCCGGGCACAGCTCGGCATCGCAGGATCCAGTGGCCCTTCACGCAGTTGAGCAGAAGACGCCGGAGATTCGACAGCAATGCAGCGGCATCTCGCATCCCGATTGACTGCTGGGCGTGGCTCGTCGCAGTTGGCGCCACGACGACGAGGCTGTCTCTCGTCTCTTTTTCTGTTGTTGGGTGAATTTTTTGGTGTGCGCGACTCGCTGCCAGCTGGGGGGAGTGGGAAATGAGATGTGGGCACGGCTCCCTCCTCACCCACCATTACTGACCACTCGACGGCGACCACAACTTCTGGCCCGGATCCCTGTGTGCGCTGTCGCATTCTTGTCGCGCCTCGTCCCTCGTCACTCGTCACTTTCCTACTCGTCGTCGCTCCAGCGGCAAATAGACGCCTCCATGTTCACGGTTTTTCACGATTTTTTTTCGCTTTCCTGCAAGCCAAACCGGGTCCTGCTGAGAGAAGACTTTTTCTTCCGCAGAGGATTGCGACAGCCTCTCCACTCTGCGCTCGCCACGCCTGTGGGCCTGTTGGCAGCCGTCTCCGTGCTGTGTACTCCGTACTGTGTACGAAAACTCGGGGCGTCGAGACTCAACAAAGAGGGCACCATGTGACGATGTGATATGTTGTGCTGGACGACGAGTCGACCGTGTGCCTGTTGCGGAGTTCCCCCTTTCCAGCGGGCTCCAGTGCTGAGAATGGACATGGTCGCTCGTTTAAGAATAATTGCCAGCTCTGCCAAGCGCCCGAGAGGTCAATAACAGTAAGATGAGGGTTTCGTCCAGACAGGCGCCGACGCGCTGATGCGTTGCGCGGTGGCAACGAGGCCGCCCTCTTTTCACTCGATGGTGGTCCTCCTCAACAACAGCCTCTCTTGCCCACTCGTTCCGACTCTTTCCACCGGGCCTGAAATGATCAATCTTGAATCGGCTTTCTGCGGTGGCCCCGTCACCGTTACAACACCATGCAGAAAGCCGGGCGCAGGACCGCCGCAGGTTGCCCACTCTGCCCAGGCGCTGGCTGACGAGTCTGTGATAGGGACTCCCCAGTCTCCCCCCTTCAGCTGCCGGCGTGTAATTTTTGGGTACCTGAACTTATCCTCTTTCGGATTCATGGATGTCTGACGTGCGCCGCTGGATAAAATTACAACCACTTGTGGAGTGCTGATCAGCGACTGCGCTCATATGATTGGCTGACTGCTTGCTTACTGGTCAGATGCTTCGGTGAAATGGGGCAAAGCCTGCTGTCAAACCTCCCGGACCAGACCGTTTGGTTTTCACCCTTTTACCCCTGCCATGGCGTCGTGGTCCTCCATGCGACGAGCCGCGATTCGTTCCTGTTGCGGGTGTCCCTGGAGGCCCAGCACCGCTTGGCCACCGAGCGTTTCTTGTTTCCTGAGTTGTCCCATTTAAGTACACGCCTCCCCCCGACCCGCCCCCGATCTGAGTCCTACCACCACCAAGCTGGGCCTTGTACACGCTCTTTTTGCCTGTAAAGCTTCACTCTTTCAGTTTTACGGCAGTCGCTCTTTCGATTCCGCCCTCTCTTCAAGGCCCCTATAGCTTTTCCCTCTCCAGCCCAGTTATACCCCTTTAGACTAACTCCCGGCAACCCGATCCATCACGATGCGTTTCTCCACCATTGCCTCCGCCGCTGCCCTCGCGCCGGCCATGGTCGCGGCCGGCTACAACGCCGACCTCAAGAACACCCTCGGCAAGGCCCGCGTCCACAACAGGTGCCCCTACGACGTCTATCTCTGGTCCGTCAGGAAGGGCGACCAGGGCTGCCCTTCGGGCGTTGCCAAGGTCCTCAAGTTTGGCGAGACCTACGAGGAGCAGTACCGCGACCACCAGGACTCCGAGGGTGTCTCCATCAAGATCTCCAAGTCCGACCGCTGCAAGGGCGACATCTCCAAGAGCGAGAACCTCGACATCACCCAGCTCGAATACTTCATCAACCACGCCAACCCCGACTTCTTCTACAACTTCCTCGACGTCTCCTTCGTCGACTGCCTCGGCGGTGACTGCCCCGGTCGTGACAAGTTCTTCCTGAAGAGCGGCAACAACGGTGACCCGCGCCTCGCGACCGCCGGAGCCGACAAGGCCATCTGCCCTCAGCTCTCCTGCTCCTCCAAGGAGGAGTGCGCCACCATGGCCTACATCCTCCCCGACGACGTCCAGACCAAGTCCTGCGAACCCGCCGCCGACATGGACTTCTACCTCTGCGCCTCGTCCGCCGACGACAGCGCTCCCGCCCCGTCCTCCCAGGAGCCTGCACAGCAGCAGCCCGCTCCCAGCAGCACGAGCAGCAGCAGCAGCAGCGCTCAGGAGGAGCCCAGCAAGGTCGACGTCAAGGCCGCCGCGGCTGCCATCACTCCCGCTCCTGCTGGCCCCGCCCCCAAGCAGCCCAAGATCAAGACCGAGGTCGTCTACGTCACCGAGTACAAGTACGTCAACGCGAAGGTCAAGAGGCACGGTCACGGCCACGCCCACAGGCGCTTCCACGCTTAGATTTGTCAATGCCGAGTCGTTTGATTCTGCGAGCGTTGGATTGCCGCTGTCCTTGTCTCCTTCTTTTTCTTTGTATGTACTTGACGACCCGGGGAGGAGGAATTGTCCCGGCCGCTTCCCATCCCGGAAATTCTGTCAAATGAGAAATGGACCAGAGAAGATATTCCCCGGTATATGAGGTAGTTGGGAGAATGTCTTCCCCCCGGTGTTTGGAACTCGCATGTAATGGCGGAGGTGGGGGGCGTGTGTAGACAGCGTCGCAGGCAAATTATCGAGTTACTTGTTCACCACCTACGCTTCTGGTTCCTTTCTTTTCCGATTGCGTCTCGCGTCCCCCGCCGCCGTCATGTACAGGTGCGTTCTTTGCTTCATTGGGCACTTGCCCGCCTTCTTTTTCCCCAGTCTTTCGACCTCGGAGTTGAGGACTGGGAAATCCTGCCTGGATGGCTGGGAGTTTTTTGCTTTTTTCTTCAGGGGTTCTTCACGATGAATGTCATGATATACCACTTTGTAGCCAGCCCTCTTTTTATCTTCGATTCTGGAGGGAATCCATTCCACTTAGGGGGAATGCGGCTAAACATAGTTTTGTTTTCATTTGTTTCCCACCTTGTTTCCTATGTTCCTGCTGTAGATCTGTTCCCATATCCAAAATGGCAAACTATACAAAAGATACCCTAAGTCCACTCACTCGCTCTTCCCTCCCAGAAGAATGCGCACACGACTCCGTACGACCCTCATCGTCACTTTTTCGTCCCTTCCCGCTTCGGCCAGGACGAAGGATCTGAAACATCGAACGTTGGATTTGACTTTTCTACATCCTCAAACATGTGCCCCTCCCGCTGACGCTTACGGTTCCCTCATCCATCCCTCGCGTGCAACCCAGCAGCGAACTCGTGGGACCGCGTGGATCCCCCATGGAGAGACGGGGCCCGTTTCGCGTGCACTGACGCGTGGAAGCCGCGTGGAGAGGGATTATGCGGGCAGGGCGGGCACGCGAGGCATGTTGCATGTAGACAGTAGACTATCATATCCAGCACCACTGCAGAGACGTATTTTAGGCGTATATGTGCTAGAACTAAAATACATGTAGGGTGTTCTTTGCCATTGTAGCAGGCGTCCAAATCGCAAATCTCTACATCAACAGCAAACTCAATCGCGACCACCACGCTTCACCGTGTGAGCTTGCGCACACCGCAAACCCCTCTCCGCGGCCTCGAAAAGCAAATACATCCCTCTATCTCCATCTTTCATCGAACAAAGAACTCCTCCTCTCCACCTGCAGAATCACCAACACCGCAGATGCAGCTGCGGACTTCAGGTTCCTATCCGCGGCTTTCCCCCGTCAATGCGCTAAGCCCGGTTCTCGCTAGCGCAGTGTTCCCTCATGTGTATGTAAGGAAGGCTTACTGCAGGCTCACCGGCTTCCTCCTGACTTCACCCATCCATTCTCTCTTTTGATTCTCTATGCATAAGTGACTCATCTATGCTTCAATTCTTCCTTCATTTGCGCATATGATATAAAAATCGGTTGCATCTCTTCGAGAGGCTGAGAGGTTCAGGCCGAAGCGAAGGAGCAACTGAAGTTCTGCTGCTTCTTGCAATTGGGCCCGAAGAAAGGAGATAGGAAGTGGACGGGCTAGGCTGCCATTTCTGTGAAGAGATATTGCCAGAAAAAAACATGGGATTTTCTTCGGACCAGCAGATTCCGCTCTCGCTGGGGACGCCGAACCGCTTCCATGGAGTGACGCCCATATCACGATGTCGGCCTATCTGGGTAGGTGCTTCGTTTTGTGCTGGCAACAGGAATGGTGTCGCTGACAATGTATACAGGATCCGGTACAAGCACGCTTTGCGCCATGCTTCCTCCCGGTGATTACTGCAATCCCCGCCTTTATAGGAGCCGTGATTCTGTTGTTCTACTTGCTGCGGCTGTTCAATCCGTATTTACCGGCGTGGACGAAGCCTTTCATCAAGGAGCCCAAGCACAGTCTCCAGGATGATCTACCAGACGCAGCGCCTCGACGACGTGTGACTACCGCGACGTATGGCCTACTCGCCGTGTGCGCCGCGGGTTTGGCGTTGCAGGTCGCAGCAGTGTTCCGTGCTTCTCCGCAGTATAGTGCTGTGTACGCATCTGTCGCATGGGTATGTTTGTATCCAGAGTCAGAAGCTGGATATATGCTGAATAGACATAGGGCATCGCCGCCGCCATAGTCGCAGTGAAACGGCCGAGGACAGCTCCTCTCCCCCTCCTCGTGCTTTTCACCTCCATTCTGCTGGCCCAGCTAGTCGTGCTCTACCATGAACGCACCCCATACAAGGCGGGCAGAGACATTCTCCGTGCTCTGCCCCCCGCCATCTCCCTCGTAGGCATCGTCCTCATCCTCAACATGCCCCTTCGAGACCCTACCCTCCCGCACGAGGGCATCGCAAAACCTCACAGCACCCCGACGTCCGCTCTGCGGACTCCAGAAGATAATCTCACGCCCTGGCAGTACATGACTGTCTCGTGGATGAGCCCTCTTATCCGCAAAGGCATCACCGAGCAGCTCGACGACGAGGATGTCTGGGACCTGGGCTATGAGTTCAAGCACGAGCGGCTGCACAGCAAGTTCCGCACGTTGAAGGGGTCGGTGACGAAGCGACTCTTCTGGGCGAACGGCATGGATCTGGTGCGGACAACGACGCTGGCCCTGGTTCAGCTCACTTCAAGTATGTCACCCCACAGCCCGCCGAGTCGGATGTCTTCAATGGGAACTAACGATTGGGAACAGCACTTCTGACGCCCGTGCTGCTTCAACGGTTGCTTGCCTCCATGAACGACAATGGATTGTCCCCTCGTAGCGCGACGATCACGTATGCCCTCATCTCGGTGGCGCTGCGTTTGATTTCTGCGCAGTGTAACGTGTTTACACTGTGGTATAGTAGGAGAGCTTACGAACGGTCGAGGGGAGAAATGATTACCATGCTTTACGAGAAGACGCTGAATCGGAAGATCCTGGGTGCCAAAGAGCCAGAAGCGGCGCCTGAGCCCGAGTCTAACGGAGATGCTGGGCAGCAGGTCGACGGACAGGCTAATGGGGATGGGAATGGCCATGTCAATGGGAATGAGAATGGTCATCAGAACGGAAATGCAGACGCGAATGGCGCGGTGCAGAAGAAGTCGTTGGGTACTGTTCGGAACTTCTTTAGGAGTGTGAAAGTCGTCGTGGCTGCGGCGTTGGAGGGGAACAAGGGGAAGCAGACCAAGAGCGAGGACGCTGCGTCCATGGGGAAGATCTTGAATTTGATGCGGTAAGTTTCCCATGTATAAATCCATGACTCCGAACGATCTGCTCACACAACCCAGCAACGATGTATACGAAATATCGCAGAGGTAAGAAATGAGCCATTTGCCCTTCCTTGGTCAATCAGCTGACATCCAACAGATTCTGGGACTTCCCGGACATCATCACCAAACCTGCCGGCGCCATCTTCGCAACGCTCTTGATCTGGAAGATGCTGGGCTGGGCGTGCCTGCTAGGCGTCCTCGCGCTTGTCGCCACGCAGACCATCAACGTCGTCATTGCGCGCTTCCAGGTCTACTTCGAGAAGCAGCGCAGAGCCGCCACGGACGAGAAACTCCAGCGTATCACCCAATTCATCGAATCCATCCGGCATCTGCGATGGTACGGGTGGCAGGATGCATGGATGAAAGGCGTCCTCGAGTCCCGGCAACGGGAGCTGCACCTGCGCATTGTGCTTATCTTCTTCATGACGACGCTGGCGTTTATCCTGCGGTTTGGATCCGGCGTTTTCCCCGCCGTGGCCTTCTATGCGTTTACGAAGATGGCGGGGAAGCCGCTGCGGGTGGAGATCATCTTTCCGGCCATCGACCTTTTCTCGCTCCTGGAGTCGTACCTTCGCGCTCTGCCGCAGTTGATCACCACACTGCTAAATGCGTATGTTGCGATGGGGAGAATCGAGCAGTTCATGCGCGAACCGGACAAGGAGGAGGCGGATGTAGTGCCTGAAGGGACTGCGGAGCTGCGGCTGGAGAATGCATCGTTCGCTTGGCCCAGTGTCGAGAAGAATGTGCTGCACGACATTACTCTGTCCTTCCCGCCCGGCCTGACTGTTATTTACGGAGAAGTGGCGTCCGGAAAGACGGCGCTTTTGCAGGCGCTCCTGGGGGAACTGGACAAGACGGGAGGAGAGTTTATTCGTCCCGATCAAGTCATTGGTTATTGTGCTCAGACGCCATGGCTCCAGAGCATGAGTATCAGAGACAATATCCTGTTTTCATACCCGTACGAAGAAGCCAGATACAGAGAGGTGCTCGAAGCGTGCGCTCTGGTGCCCGATATGGCCGAGTTCAAACACGGAGACCTCTCCAATATCGGGGAGAACGGTATTGGCCTGTCCGGTGGCCAGAAGTCTCGTGTCGCTCTTGCACGAGCTGTGTACAGCAAGGCGAACATGTTGTTTCTTGATGATCCCCTATCAGCCCTAGATCATCAAACAGCAGAATTCATTGTCAAGAAATTGTTGGCGGGCCCGTTGCTGAAGGATCGGACCACCGTCCTCGTCACGCATCGCACGGAGCTGTGCCACGGCCTGGCGAGACAATGGGTAGAGCTCGACAAGGGAAGAGCTACCATCCATGAGCCCACGGCGGCCGAAGACATTGCGGTCAAAAGAGCGGACACGCACGAGTCGACGAATGAGGAAGATCAGAAGAAACGCGAGGAGGAAGAGGCGGCCGCTGTCCCCGACAAGTTCATCGAAGACGAGCACCGTGCCAAAGGCAGTGTCAAAGCCCGCATCTACTTGCGATATATCAAAGCCGGGACGGTTCGATGGTGGGCCATCTCCATCATCGTCATCTCCCTCTTCCGCACGCTGGACGTCGGACAGAACTGGTTTATTAAGGCATGGGGCGAGGGCTACGACACTGGGAATAAGGGCGGACTGTTCAAGTGGCTCCCTCCTCCCGGCGAGAACGTCATCCCCTGGCTTCAATGCTTCTTCCTCTTTGTCGCCGGCACGGCTGCCCTCTTCTGGTGGACCAACATCATCATGTTCGGCGTCGGATACCACGCCGCGAAGAACATCTTCAACGAGGCGGTTTGGCACGTCGCCCATGCGAACTTCAGGTTCTACGATGTTACGCCGGTTGGGAGGCTGATGAATCGTTTGACATCGGACATGAACACCATTGATGGGGAGCTAAGCTACTACTTCACCATCTTTGTGTGGTTGTTCATCGGATGGGTATCCTGTGTTGTCGTCATCCTTTCGTCGACGCCGGCGTTTTTGGCCTTTGGGATTGTGCTATCATTCGGGTATTGGTATTACTTCAAGCAATATCTACCCACTTCTCAAAGCCTGAGACGACTTGAGGTAAGCTCCCTTTCTGCCACTCTTTCTCCGCGTATAGCTGACAGTTACCTCCCAGATGGTCTCTCTCAGCCCCTTGATGTCCAACTTCGGTGCCCTCGTCGGCGGCTTGACCACCGTCCGCGCCTTTTCCGCCAAACCACGGTTCATGGCCAGCGTCATCAGTGTCGTTGACTTGTTCCAAAAGAACGACCACTTCTACTGGTCGCTCCAGGCATGGCTTGGTCTCCGTTTCTCCACCATGAGCGCTTCCTCGACGTTCATCATGACACTCATTGCCATCTACATGGGCATCTCCCCCGGCCTGACCGCCTTCGTCCTCATCACTGCCAACCGCTTCGTCATCTACACGGACAACATGTGCCGGAACTACGGCCGCCTCGAAATGGATTTCACCTCCGTCGAGCGCGTCATGGAGCTCCTGGACCTCGAGACCGAACCCACTGGCGACGTCGACCCGCCGGCCCACTGGCCCACCTACACGGGCGACATCGTCTTCAACAATGTCACCATCCGCTACGCACCGCACCTCGAGCCCGCGCTGTCCAACATCACCCTGCGCATCCCGGCGGGTAGCCACACGGCCATCATCGGACGCACGGGGTCCGGCAAATCGACGCTCGCGCTCTCCCTCCTCGCCACCATCCTCCCGGACGAAGGCGGCTCCATCACGGTCGACGGCATCGACCTCGCGACCGTCAACCGCGCCGCACTCCGTAGCCGCATCACCTTCCTGGCCCAGGACCCCGTCCTCTTCCCAGGAACCTTACGGTCGAACCTGGACCCCCTGGACGAATACTCCGACGCCGCCTGCCTCGCCGTCCTGGCCAAAATCAACGCCGAGTCGTACAACTGGACGCTCTCGACGGCCATCACGCCGCACGGCGCGAACCTCAGCCAGGGCCAGCGGCAGCTCGTCGCGCTGGCGCGCGCGATGCTGCGGCGCTCGCCGATCCTGGTCATGGACGAGGCGACGGCGAGTATTGACTTTGAGACCGCGGGGCGGATTCAGCGCGTGCTGAGGGAGGAGATGAGTCAGAGTACCGTGGTGACGATTGCGCATCGGTTGGAGGCGGTGAAGCGGGCGGAGTGGGCGGTTGTGTTGAGTAAGGGGCGGGTGGAGCGGTTTGGGCGCGCGGAGGAGATGGTTAGGGACGGGGGTGAGTGGGCGGGGATGTTGGCGCAGTAGGGGATCTTGATTGGGGTGGAGGGTTTGTGGGAGGTTTTGGGTGGTGAGCTCCGCTTGGGGACGGAGTTTTTGGTTCTTTTCTTTGAGATGGCGATGAATAGATGAATGGTTTTCACGTTGAATGTATATGTGAGACTGCGACTTACTTCGGCTTCGCAATGAGATACGCTTTTAAGTTCCAGAGCGGAGGATGTGGTTGAAAGAAAGTGCTCGAGATGATACCTGATCTAGAATCGCCAATCGTTGCTATATGTGTATTTCTTCAGTGTTCCATCTCACGTTGTCCCGGTGAGATGGAGTGGGTGCAATCCCCATTCCCAGTGCCTTAACAGGTGCCGTGCCAGTCTAGCCAGACAAGATAATGCAGATGAAGAATGCCAGATAAGTACGCTCCATCCCCCGAGACGAGAGAAGCCAGTGTAGTTGGTCAATCTATCCAGAGACCATGCCGATGACGACCCGCCCACACAGTCGAAAAGAAATGCGTCTCCAGTGATAACCGCGCGTAATCAAAGCACGCTCAACGTCCCCACAAGCCTACACCAACCCCCAAAGCGGCCTGGGCAGCGGATTGCAGATCCCCTCAATCCCACTCCCAGTCCTCATTCCTATCCCGCTCTCCTTGACCCCGATATACGCCTCGCGCCTCGCGGGGTCGCCCCTCGTGATACTCCACGTTCGAAGCCCGTAGTACGTCCCAATGTGATGCACCAACCACCTCCCAAACGTGCCCGCCTGGTCGCTGGCCTCCGCCTCGAAGACCATCATTTCGCGCCGGACCTCCTGTTCCTCCTCCCCATTTCCATCGTCGGTAGAAGCATTGGAGCGAGGGACGTCGTTCATCCGCCCATTCCTCCCCACAAACACAATCTCCTCGTCCTCGGAGTCCATCTCCGGCTCCTCCTTGCCCATCCTCCTCCTCTCCTGCTCCCCCCACCTCTCCACAAACGCCCTCACCTCGCCCTCCAGATCCATCAGCAAGCCCTTGGCTCCCCGCGCCTTCTTCAGCTTCTCCCGCAGCTCCCGCGGCACGACACCCGGATCCGTCGGCTTCGTGGCTACGGTGCGCGGGCGCTTCGGGGCAGCGGAGTCCCGCGCCGCGGATTGGCGCGCCAGCCCGGCGTCCCAGAGGGGCGCGAGGTAGTAGGGGACGTGGTGGATTGGGTGGGTGGGGTGGATTTCCCAGTCGCGCGGGGAGGGGGGTTCGACGTTGGGGACGGAGAGGAGGCGGTCTGGTGAGATCGCCCCAGGTCAGTCATACAACCTTCTATGTCGGGTGTGAAGCCCATTGACAATTGTGCGGGGAGGGAGGGGCTTCATGGAAGGGGCAATTGGGTGTCGCGCATACCGTTTTCCCACTTGCGGCGTCGGCGGCTGCCTTCCTTGCCTTTGAGGAGGGCTTCGCGACGCTTGAGGCTGTCGCGGCGGAGGGGCTCTTTGCGCTTATAGGAGGAGGGTTTGTCGGTCTTGGAGGGGAGGGGCTCGTCGATGGAGATGTGGATGGGTGTGTACATGTGTTGGGCTTGCGGATTCTCCGGCTCGATGGGCGCGGAGAGGTTGAGCGAGCTGATCGCGACCGTGGCTTCCTCGGTCCATGCTTCGATGTCGATGGGTTGGGCGGGTTGGGAAGGGTCGCCGGGGGTGTGGATGGCCATGGTGGAGGAGGAAATGAGTGGCGTGGAGTGTGGAGGAGCGAGGGAGGGTTGCTGAAGAAGAAGAAGGTGTCTCGTCCGAGGGGCGTCGAGTGTTCCCGACCATGACGATGCGATCCGAGATAGTCGCGTTGTGGTGGCCAATCAGCGGGCACGTGGGGGCGTCAACCGCGAGAGAGCGGCGGATGCTATATCCGAGAGATGGGGCGTGAACTGGTTTGTTCATTTGATTTGATAATTGAGAGATGGAAAAAGTATTGTATAACAATAAGCGTTGATCGAGGTACGATATACAGCGTTGTAGTGGAGATGGAGTAGGTGCAAACTTCAAATTTCCTTAGGTGAGTCGTGACTTGATCAATTACATTTAAAAGTTCCTGCGTAATCTTCCACACCCGCCGGAATCCCATTTCACTTGTATCTATGGATCTCCATAGCTGTTCTCAGAGCCATCCAACGCGTTTTGGCCCATATATCCACCCCCGTTCATCACCAACATACAATATGTACATCTATAAAACAACCGAAATATCAATTTTAGTATCCGTGAAGTTTGCTAAAGCGATTTTCTTATCACATTCAGGCAGAGAGACATAGCAAAATAAATATCAACAGGTTCCTCTAATTCACTGTACTCCACTGCACTGACCCAGACCTCCAAAGCCACACAATCTTCGGAATCTTACAAAGCAATGACATTACGTCCAGCTATATTGGCTCATGGCCTTGTCTTGTTAAGAAATGTAGAGGAGGAAAGCAAACAAATTTGAGTACTTGTTGGAACTTATGGGGTGAGATTATTGTGGGGTAGGGCGACTATGGACTGCGGTTAGATCAGCGCAGCGTGCCTAGTGTGGCACAGTACGTCGGAGCCTAAATATTTTCAGGCTCCGACGGTTGTGTAAATAAATAGAGGCATCTAATAATAGTTCCAAGGGCCATGCTACGTAGAGCTACTCAGAACTCCGTAGCTAGGCAGCTGAACCACCTGTAAAATCATACCATTATAAGGAGTACCGTCATCTACTAGAGAAAGAACGAATACCAAATCCTGTTGATAAATCATCCTATGGAGAAATGTGACGTTAAACCAACTGAGCCACCGAAAAAAATTGAGGTAGTCGTTGTGCTGTCTGGCGCGTGGCAATATCATGCGATCTTTATAGATTCGCCGATATATAAGATTGGGGAGGAGCCTTCTGTGATGTGAAACACTGTTCCACTCTCCTGCAGCAATGGTACTGCGCCGCATTGGTGGGGCTCCCTGCCTCAAGAAGTGCTTGGCCACATTGCCACTCACCACTCATTCACGGGAGATGTGTCCCGGTGTTGGGTACTTCGATCACGGCTGGGGAGTTGTATACACGGCACCCGGGGTCTCATGGCAGGGTCGAACCAAGGAGAACGGCCCTCATGAGGACCCGAATCCAGAGAGTCGTCACTGCCGTCAATTTTGGTGGCGAGTGTGGAACTGGCGACCAACAGCAGAACTTCAAGGTTCAATCCGTGAGATTGGTCAATAATGGGAAAGCACGGCGGGATCTTGGAAGAATATTGGAATGATAAGAATTCGGGTGACCAGATCTCAGAAGACGAGACTTCGAGCGACTTCCTAGTTTGGAGGGGGTTCTTCCAGGACGAAGAAGCATACTCCTCATTCCCAAGAGATGATATCGAGGTCCTTCCATAAAGGCGCCACGATCAGTTTTTATACACTGTTCTTAGGGTTGATGTATGCGAAGGTCGTCAACAGATAGCTCTGCGAACCACATTCACAGTGACTATACTCGCCACTCTTTGAGTCCGATCGAAGGGACCTTGTTCTCTTGAGAATGGCTGGCCTAAATGAAGTGAATATTGCCTGTCCCCCGGCTCTGATGTACAACTTCCAGTCTCCCAGAACTCCCGCAAACATCAGTGCTTGCTGTGTGCGCCGGTTTCAACACAACATCGGCCAATAAAGCAGGTTCTTCCCATGAATTAATCCAGTGATGCTGTTTGGTGTTCCAACAACCCCCATGAAACACCCAGTTCCCGCCGTATCACCGTTCGAACCCCCACGTGACTAACTGTGCCCAACTGTGCCTCCTCGGCTTAGCCGGGGAGAAGTTGAACACTTGTATTCCGGATAACACGTCAACAAGTTCTCACTGTGAGGATTTTAGGATTGTTTAGCAATGAGATCCTCGAAACTCAAGCTCCTTCGCCACCTCAGCAGAGCCAGTAAGACTCATCGGCCTCGCATATTCCCCAAGCTCTTGGGTTTAAAGGAGGCTATGTAGTTTCGGTTTATGACGAGAGAAACAGGACACCATTTCAGACATAAAGGCCTTTGAAATGGTCGTTGTGAGAAATATATACACGTAGCCTTCATGGAGGCGGGGATCAACCTAGATCTTGAGTTTTCTTTCAAATATCACAGAGCATGTCGAGCATACTCTTCTAGCTTTTGCTGGATTCAATATGTATTCTCTCATTATACCGCTTACTTACCTGGTGCTGGTCGCCTCTACCGCTGCCCAGATGGCAGATGGGCCCCTGCCTCCTGGATCCAACATCAACCTCAATGATGTTGACAGCGTCAAGCGTCTGGGACATTATTGGAGCCAATTCAAGTGTTACGATAGAGAGGATGGCCAAGGAGAGCCGCTCATAGAGCAGTGTCGGGACATGTGTCCTGAGTATTTCAACCCCCCTCCCCCTGATAAGGACAATGAAAAATTTGTCCGAGGATCGATCACCTGCATTTTCGACCCGCAGTGGTATAGTCTCTATGATGGGAGGCCTGGCGGGGTTCCAGGTCCGTTACGTTGAACTCAATGGCCGTGTCCCTACAGCTGACACAGCGTTGCAGGAAAGAGGATGAAGATCGGCAACTGTTCCTGTAACCATCCTCTAATCAATGCACTGGGGGAATTCTATATGACTTCACTCAGTAAGATTGATGATGCACTACGGGACATATTAAAAGGGTTATGGTGCGTTGTCCTACAGGGGCTTGATTTATTCATCGAGATTGGCTCGATGGCGATACCAGGGCCAGGGCAAGCTATCACAATGTCAACGAGTGTGTCTACACCGGGGCGACATTTATGGAAAGAACCTAATAAGTTCAGGAATTGCAGTACAGGCAGCAAAAATCTACAAGTATGCAGACGATGTCGCTGACGCTGCGCACGATTTCGCCTCACAAATGTCAGATTTCAGTCTGTCACTGGCTCAACTAGGTGGATGTCCGAAAGGCCCTTCCCTCTTTGATACGTTCTTCCGCCTGTTCAATGATTTTGCGAATGTTCCAGACGATGTGATTCCAGGTCCTCCGTGCACGAAGAAGAAGAAATGCAAAGCTAAGAAGGACGACGACGGGGGCAAAAATACAAAGTCGCCTCCGAAGGAGACCGGTTCACCGCCTTCAAAAACAGATGAACCCAAGGAAACCGGTTCGCCGCCTCCAAAAACAGATGAACCCAAATCCCAAGCTCCCACAGACAATGCGTCCTCCAAAACGCCAAGTGCTTCTTCAGTAACTAGTCTCAGTTCAACAGCTTCTTCGACTTCCACGTCCGAGACTGCTACATCAACTTTGGATTGCGCCGCAATTGGGGCAAAGGATGCAGGGTCGATCCAAGAACTCAGGAGGCGAGAGACTCTCCAAAGTCGCCGCCTTGAGAAGCGAAGCAAAAAGTCCGGCAAAGCCTGCTCTAAGATCTATGACACTACGATGAAGAGCTTCGACTACCCCTCGTCTGGTAAAAATGTAGGTCACTCCTAGTCAATCTTAGCCGCTACTGACGAATGCGAACCAGGAAGGACAACCAGTGTATGGTTGGACTGTGCAACATTCCTGTGGTGATTACGATTGGGGGGAAGGCCCCACGACGAGAAGTAAAAATCATACATACAATACTGGACATGTCCTGCAGTGGTCGGTGATAACAAATTTCTTCACCAGAATGAACGGCGAATTCGGAATGTTCAAGCACCCAGATCCGGAAAAAGGGGATGTTGACGTCAACTTTTGCACGTACTGGAGCGAATCGTGGAACTGGAATGATACCTCGAATGGACAAAAATTGTCCAACCCTGACCCAACCGTGGAGAACGATCAACGGCAATATACTCCTTTCGAGTGGATAGCTAGCGTATATCCTCACAAATCTAATGGATCAGAGGGATACGAGAATGAGCTATTGCTGCTAGACAACAACATAAACAGTCCCCCCAAGAACTCCGTAAGTTTTCCAATGCATGTCTGGTCCAGACGCTATAGGATATGCCGTACGTTCCGAGGGCTTGTACGAACTGGACGCTGACATGCAGGCATTGTGCGGCTATCCACTGACTCGTAGCAGATGTTTGCAGAATCGAATGTGCAAATATTTAACGACAACGATATGAAAAACATGATCACGGGAACCCATAAAAACCATAAGAAACATGGACCGCCGGAAGAACAGCCGCTAAAAGCGATACAGAGGGTTCGCTCTGTCGTTGGCGTATTTAAGTATATGCGAGAAAAGGACGTCGCCGACATATTCAAAGCCGAGCGGAAGAGGGTGGGCGATATGATAGGACATCTTGACATCGCTTTAGCCAACAATCCACGAGTAAGGAAGAATGCCACTCATACCAGAACATACACACCCTGGCAAACACTAGAACTTCAGGCCCAGTGGGAGACGTACATGGACGACGTTTTTGAGGTCGCAAAGGATAAGGGTACTAAGTTCGTGGATGTCAATATCCAACGACTAAAGGATGAGTTTACATCGAAACAGAAACTTGATGAGCAAAAAGATGACAAGAATGATACTCCGGCAAAGAAGAAAGCCAAGGCTGCTAAGAGAAAACAACAGGAAGATTTCAAGAAGTATATCAAGGACCTTGAACAGACCTGGGAGGAGGCTAGAGATTGGGAGAAGCCTTGGTAATACAGCTGATGAGATGCGGAAAGTGAGAACAAGCAGGGCAGGTCCCATGGTTGACACCTCGGCGTGCTTAGACGTTGATCCTGTGGTCGGTTTCCGCTGTACGTGCGTGCATTCGTACATTGTAGATTGGAATTTGGTTGCCGTTAGAGATTATGTGAAGCATTACTTCCTCGAAGTCCAGGCGTGAAAATGATCCAATTCGCCTTTGATCCCCAAATATACACAGTAGAACGATCTACGTAGGCGTAGGGCATAAGAATACCTAAGTTCAGAACCAAGCTCATATCGTAAAGAGACTAGATGACGACGGCCAGCAAAGCAAAGTCATTCCGTTCTCATGGGGTGCCACATGTATCGAAAGTGATAGACTGAGCCCAAACTAGTTATAGGCGCTCTTGGTAGCTGCATGGAGCTGGGAGGCATATAATAAGTCAAGAATCCCATCCTACCTATGGTAGTCTTGCTTAAGCTTGTGGTTGCACCCGGAACCGACGTAGTGGGCAGCTATCACCTCAATCTTGCCAGCACAGCAAGAGTCAGCAACTTGGCATTTCGAGCCCACTCGAATCATTCTTCATTTGGAACCCGTATGCTATTAGGATTATGTTTCAGGAGTGGAAGTGGTGAACTTGCGTTCCTTCCTCCATGCCAAGACTGGTCGGGTGGCTGGTGGGGGGTGGCCCGAGCGCTCCAGCTTGCTCCTCACATTCACCATCATGCGGGCGAGTATCTGTTCTCGTGGACGACGTGTGAGGGTAGAACACTCCTGGGCTCCTCGCGGGTTGCGTGAACAGCTGCTAGTTTTCTTGTGCCCGCAGGCGCACGCGGTGCAACGACACTTTCTCTTGTGTGACAGCACACTTGATTCATCCCGCGACTTGGCCTCCCAACCACCCGATATCTCCAAACCCGACTCCCAACCTCAACTTTCTCTACCACTAATAAACAGATTACGGCCATCAACCAGACCAATCGCATTTGCGTCGCCCTGCCACTTCCAACAGACTAAACTATCGCTCCTCCAATCTCTAGCGCTTTCAGCAGTCATATAACCCAACCTCTCGCTCCCCAGCGCCGCCAGTCTCCCTTCTTCTGGCAATGTTCTTCAAACGACGCTCTCGAGCTAACAGCTACATTGATAACGACGCTCCACCTCGCTCCCAGTCCTACGACGATTACGACGCGAGGCCCGACTCCTCTCGCAATCAGCAACCTGTCACTTCACCTACTGAGGAGAAGGAGATGTATGCCCGCCAGTCGGCCCCGCAAGAAGGCTATGCCAGCGCCATGCAGAATACGGGGCACAATGCGCTGCCTCCCGTGGGCCATTCGGCTCCACCATCGTCGACTTTGAAGCCAGAACCAATGCCCGACCTTCTCGCCCAAGCTTTCAATCAGGCCGTGCGGCCGTATACCGAAAAGATCGAACAGCTCCAGAACCAGCTTGCCGACCTCCAGGCTTGGGTGGAGCAGCTAGAGCAGCAACGAGCGGAGGTTCACAGCTGGATAGACAAGCGTGGTCTCCGACCTGGTATGTCTTCAATTCACCTTTCCGTCGACATGGTACTGACCACTTCCAGACGTCCCACCCTCCATCGCTAAAATCATGGATTCTACTACGTCAGATGCTGCTATCACACTCAATGCGCAACTCGACCGCAAAATCACAATCGTGAACTTTGACCTCCACCGCCTTCAAGACGACCTTAACGACTCCATTTCCGCCGACCATTTCGCCTCCGCGATGCTGAAATTCCTCCCAGATATCCAGCGCCTATCGCAGCTCCCAGGCGGTCCCAGGCATGCGTTCGATTTGGTCCTCAAGCTTGGCGGGAATCTGAACTCTCATGGAGGCCTCGACAGCGGTGATCCCACCGACATTGCCGCCCGCAGAGACTTCTACGGTAGACTGGATACCGCTATGGTCGATGTTGTTCAGCGCCGATTCGGCGAGGGAGAAGATTGGAACGTACAAAGGGAGATTAAGCGGATCGAGAAGACGGCGAACTATCTCAAGACCTTTGGAGTTGAACCATACTTTCCAGCTACATTGGACCTTATGAGGAGGGAGCTCGAGTTCCAAGGCCGAGCGCAACCACCATTGGCTAATGGCCAGTCGAGCCCGCCGCGATACCATTGATTTTCTCGAAATTGCCAACGAACTTGATTAAGCGTTGGGCATTTCTGGCGTCCCCTTCACACGGATGGCATAACCTTTTCCCCTCTGCTTTGGGCAAAGTGTTCTTAGCGGGTGCTTCAACTCTTCTTGTCATCATGTTGCCCCGGACATTTCCTTTTCATTGTGCCGGGTTTCTCTCTACTTTCCTCTTCACCGTTGCAATACCTTCAGCCAGCGTAGCGAGAAATGACTGTAATTAATACTGACACGACACGAATTTCCTTGCAGGTTTTGGAGACAGGTAGTCATTCCTGGACCCGTAGGTACAGCGTGGGAGAACTGCGTAATCGAGTGTGCATAAAGGTGCCTTTCATGCAGATAGTTCACGATACGCATATTGAATGGAGCAAATATAAAATTTCAATAAAACAAATACTATGGTTAAGGTCTTGTTGCTCTTCAGTCAAAGCTGGCAACAGTTCACACATTTGCTCTGTACCAATCGTGGACCTGCAGCAATCGCGGTCGAATTGCGCTATTCCATATCAGGAAATGCTTACTCCCGCTATCTCCGGTCACCATGTCAACTCCGCCTCTCCAAACAACCACCGCATTTACAGCCTCGTACATTTGATACCAATAAACCATGAAGTCATCATTACTACTCTCTTTGTACGCAGCGACGCTTGCTACAGCTGCCGCACAGCATAAGGAACCACAGGTAGTCCTGCAGGATCCAAAGCTTGCCGTGGATGACAGCGATGAGTACCTGATCGAGCTCTCTCCTGGGGAGACTAGATGGGTAACGGAAGATGAGAAATGGGCCTTGAGACGGGTGAGTAATGGAACTCATTCGCAATATCGGTACTGACGCTGTGTAGGAAGGCATCAACTTCTTCGACGTCACCGACACACCTGACCTCGGCTCGTTGAACCGCAAGATAGGCATCCAGAAGGTGTCGTTCCCTTCGAAAACTGCCCATAACGAAAGCGTCATTCCCCTCCTGAAGAATTTGGAGAAGAACAACATGAGAAAGCACCTCGAAAAGTTCACCTCTTTCCACACCCGGTACTACAAGTCGTCGTACGGCGCGGAGTCGTCCGCGTGGCTTTTGGCTCAGGTGGATAATACATTGAAGGAGGCGGGCGCTTCGAAGCATGGAGCCTCCGTCAAGACTTTCCCGCATCCCTGGGGCCAAAGCAGCATCATTGCTACTATTCCCGGGAAGAGTAATAAGACGATCGTCATTGGCGCGCACCAGGATAGCATCAACCTCTTCTTCCCGTCGCTGCTGGCAGCTCCGGGTGCTGATGACGATGGCAGCGGGACGGTGACAATCTTAGAAGCCCTGCGCGTACTCCTTCAGTCGGACGATATTCTAAAGGGCAAGGCCGAGAACACGGTAGAGTTCCACTGGTACTCTGCGGAAGAAGGTGGCTTGCTCGGCTCGCAGGCTATCTTCCAGGCCTACGAGAAGGAGGGTCGCGATGTCAAGGCTATGCTTCAACAGGACATGACAGGATATACAAGGGGGACCATCGACGCTGGAGAGCCCGAGTCCGTTGGGGTCATCACCGACTTCGTGGACCCGGGTCTGACGGAGTTCATCAAGGAGGTCATCACCACCTACTGCGAAATCCCCTATGTATTGACCAAATGTGGCTACGCCTGCTCTGACCACGCCAGTGCCTCGAAAGCTGGATATCCCTCCGCTTTCGTCATTGAGTCTGACTTCAAGTACTCGGACAAGAAGATCCACACTACTGAAGATAAGATCGAATATCTGAGTTTCGACCATATGTTGCAACATGCGAGGCTGACGCTGGGATTGGCTTACGAACTCGCTTTCACCAAGTTTGAATAGCCTATCATCGAAGTCTTCCAAAGGTCCCCTTCGTTCTTTCCGCTAATTGAAGCTAGACGAAAGTGCTTACGGGGATCATGTTCGAGAAAGACAGTTGCTTTTTGCATTTGAGTTGGGCTTGTCATTCTTCTGTTTGGTTTCCTTGCTGCATACACTTATCAACGACGGAAAGGGAAGCAAAGGACAATGGTTGGATAACGCCGAGATACCGCATGAGATTCCCATTTGCATGATCAACTAGCTTTTGGACAGTTTCGGTTGCTGCAAATACCATCATTACCAAGACTCTACATGTGCAAGGTTACGACCCCAAAGGCAACTCTTCTTTTCACAATACGTCGAGACATCTTTGCCACGATACGTCTTTCTACGGGTCTCATCGTCCTCGAATTCGTAACGGTCCGCCAGAGCATCGTCTCCTGTCTTCGGATGAGTCCAATATTCTTCCAATGCATCACCATAGTTCTGGCGGCCAATGTCTTGGAACAGGCGATGTAGGGCGGGATCCGGCCGCCATCTAGAGACCCTCCACCAGATCCTCCGTGAGCTAATATGTTCAGGCTTCTCCTGAACCCATCGCCGTGTGAAACGGGGCGCTCTGTACACGAGCCCCCATGCAAAGCGGCCATTATCAGCCATCCCCTCGACGGGAACAACTGACACAGAATCAGACTGATGCCCCTTGATAAACGGGCCTGTCGAAACGCCTTCCTGGTCATCAGTATCAAAAGGTCCCTTGAGATCAAGACCAAAAGCGTTTTTGTTATTAATAAAAGGAGCCCACTTGACCGGCCACCAAAGAATGGCTTCCTTGAGCGACATCATGGTTGCTGCTGCTTTGGCGAAGCTCGCCAGCACTGGCCCGATGGTGTGATTTCTAGGGACGATTCGGAATCGGTTCGCTGTTGAAGTCCAGACCCGCCGGTCACCCTCGTCTCCGTACACAAAGTCCATATCGAAATCTTCTTCGGTATCTTCAAGAGGCGGGTAACAAGCGGGAGTGATAGGCATCGGCCTTGTTTTGCGTCCCTGGCCATCGGGACCCTCGAAATACCAGGCCCCCGAGGGGCTGACTATGTGGATCGCAACTTCCAGTTCCTCCAGGTGTGGCCAAGTTTGCAGTTCTTCTTCGGGCCAGAAGAGAGTTTGATCAGCCATGACACGAAGCTTCAGTCTCCGCAGACGTGTAGAAAGAAGGCGTAAACTCGAGCTAAAAGGATCGTACAGCTCTGGATGCACAAGGTCAGGCATTCTCTGCCAGTGGCTGATCTGCTCCGCCTCCTCCATCGAGTGGAGAAAATCCAGGTCCATGGTTCTCAACGAGGCGGGTATATTAGCCCGTTGGATGGCTTTGGCGAAACCGTGGCGGGAGTCCCGGCGAGGTCCTTCGTAATCCCGCAGAAAGAAAGTGGCGTACCGGTCCGTGAACGGGGGAGACCATTCGTCACCCCCCATGCGGCAGCTAAGATGTTCAATGTGAGGGAGTTTGACCAGCAGATCGATTAGGACACGCAGGTCTAGCTTGTATGCGGACGGCGATCTCCCGACCTCATTGTAGATAGTGTAGGGTGGATGTTGGACATGGAGAGACCGGATGGATGACAGTGCGGGAAGGCACTCTGGATCCAGTAGATGTACCCGCCAGCTTGAGTAGCACCAGTGCATACAGACCATACTAGTCCTTCTAACCCATCTCGTCGGAGTGTGGATAGTCAGTTTCACCCTCCCTGGGGACCCGAACTCCCTTTCGCCATACTCTTCCACCGTCTTCAATGCCTGGAAGAGCGATACTATCTGCCGAGTAAATGCTTCGTCGTTGGCTCTCAAGTCCCCTGCGCTCTCACGACACGACCACGTCTGTTCGAAGACCCAGTCTTTTCCCGGGAACGTGGTGGTAAACTGGACGTGGCGCAGAAACCGCAGGCGATGGCTCGAGTACGTCTCGATGAATCTCTGAACGCCGTATTCTCCGAGAAAGACATGGGAAAAGGCGCCGGAAGCCCTCTCGGAGGCGATGGAAAACTTCCGCGATACCGTGAGCGTCTGTTTGAGATCTGGCCGACCTAGGTGGCTGAGTATGCGTTCGATCAGCTCTTGGGGGATGGTGTCCATGGTGAGGTATCACGGGTGAATTGTTTGACCCGGTACCAGAGCAGAAGTCGGTCTTAAGATTGATGGGATACCGAGTGCACCCAAACTCTCCAAGCCTGGCAGTGCACGGCGAAGGTGGCGCAGCAGTAGGGCGCTTATTAGTTGATGCAGAATCCTCGCTTGATCTGTGTCGGATTAAGTCCAAGGCAGTCAGTGACCCTGTCTTTGCTGTGCTTGTTCCACCGGTAACGGATGAACTGTTCGTAAACACTCCTCTACCGTCGTTTTATCACCCACAGAATATATATGACGAAGGCAGCCAATTGCAAAAAAAAAAAAAAAAAAAAACGGTTGTCCAATATTTCGTAATGCCCACCGCAACCTCGTCTTCTGAAGGAGACAGTGAACAAATACTATTTAGATTTTAACTTAAAACTCCTCTCTAAACGTCCCTACCTGTCCACAACCTTACTACCATTCGCCACCCCATTCCCCTCACTCCCCTTCCCCTTCCCTCTCCACTTCCCAACCTCCACACCTCCAATCATAACCTCACTCACCAACTCCAATCCCGCCACAAACACCCCCAGCAAACTCGCAATCACAAAATGACTAATGCTCGTACCAATATCCAACCAACTCCCCTCATCCCTGACCATGTAGAAGAAATTCAACGTCAGCACGTCCCCGACCGCCATGACGACCATGAACAGCGCGCTGGGCGCGACGCCGAGCTTGCGGTTGAGAATGCCGAGATTGGCGGACATGATGGCGAAGGGGATGAGGATCTTGAGGAGGAGGAGGGCGCCCTGGGAGAAGGGGTCGAAGACGGGGATCAGGCGGTAGACGGCGTCGAGGGAGAAGGAGGAGATGGAGGCGATGTTGCCGGTGGAGAAAAAGGCGGATTGGAGGAGGAAGAGGAAGAAGAGGGAGATGCGGGCGTCGGAGAGGGTGAGGGCGCGGTAGTCGGTGGGCGTCAGGGGGGACAGGGAGGCTGGTGCGGCGCCGTTCGCCGAGGTGGAGGGGGCGGGGATGAGGCGCTGTTGTTGCGTGTGGATGAAGATGTGGTGTTCTAGGCGGACCCAGGTGAAGAGGCAGAGGCAGAAGGCGAAGTAGAAGAGGCCTTCGTAGGAGATGGTGAGGATGATGAAGGTCGGGGCGAACTGCAAGAAGATGACTACTAGTCGGTGGATGTAGTGGCTATTAGGTCGGGAGCCGTGAAGCGTGGGCAAGCACAGTGATGCCACTAGACTCGTTAGTCCTGCTCGAGGCAAGTATAGGATCACGTACCTAAAGTGATCCAACCCACAGCCTTGGTCCCAGTCGGCAGTCCTTCTCTGGCTTGGATGTACCATATGCTTGATTTGGTGACGATCATCGCCAAAGCCACCAAGCCGACCTAATCATGTCAGAGAAGCAAGGCGTAGACGTTACTTTTGACCCACCTGTACGCCGATAATGACGCGGGTTGAGTGGTCCACTGTGGGATTCGACAGCTCGTCCTCTGACGACTCGGCATCGTAAAGAATGCTCTTCTCAAACAGCAAATAGAGCACACCCACAGCGAACATGATAATCCCTCCAAGCAGACTGCAAAGTGTTAGTGTGTGAGGCCAGTGCAGTGCTAGGGCGCCACTTACATTAGGTTCAGGTCTTCGACCTTGTTAGCCGGCAATAAGGTGAAAACACTCATCAAGACACAGGAAAGCACCCACGTTGCCACCAGGACAACATTGCTTTGCAGGAACTTTTTGCCGTAGAAGGCGGGCCATGTCGTAGCAAGGAGGTAGCAGATGGTGAAAATCTCTCGTTGAAAGTAGCTTTGCACCTAGGGGATCGTAAGCTACAGTAAGCATAATTGATAGAGCTCCACTCACCAGTGCCTCCAGGACAGCAAAGAAACCGAGAGCGGATGCGACTAGTTTTACAACCTCGGAATTGGAACTGACATGCCCGAACAGAATTTTACCGCCCTTCACCAGTGCGGGTCGGCTTGCCCACACTTCTTCCCAGAACATTACAGGGAAGAAGGCATACGCGTAGTAGATTAAGGATGACTGCTGCATGAAGAGCAGCGAATACAACGCCACAAGAACGGAAGAGAAGACGATCATACTGGGAACCGTGCGAAGAGTCTCCGTCTGCTGGTGTAGGACGTGGAGGTCGATGACCGTTGTGATGGCATATACTATCCAGCCAATATACCCGCACGTTACCAATGCTCGGAGGAAGAGCCAGTCGTATGTCTGCAAGTACCTGAGCCCTTCGAGGCCCAGCTGAATAAGCTCTTTCGTGTCCTCAATGGCTTCGCTATGACGTCCTTGATCTATGTGGCTCTGAATATGCGAAATGCGGTAGTCGACGGAATGGGTCTCGTCCCCGAGGCCCGGGAAAGGTTTATAACGCAGCTCCGTCGATTTCTTGTGTTCTTCTTTGACATGGTACATCTCTAGAATTTCCTTCGCATTGACCAGCAGAGCCTCGGCTTTTGACTTCGGATCCGCGTCCAGATACGACAGAGGCAGCTCTCCGACAGAATTCGTTGGGAAAGCCAGCCCTGCAAGATAGGCCATCAACGCCGCGACATCGGCCTGCGCAACATCATGGCGCTGGACATGGTCTAGGCCCCAATCGGAGGAGAAGCCATCTTCATGGCCCTTTGCGACACCGGAGCTGTTGATGACCGGAGGCGCTACACCCGCGCCCCAGGCTATCAAGGGAGTGCGGGTGTTGTCAGGGTGTCCATCTCCGTGGCTCCCCCAATCACTCATGCCGTGATCTGCGGTGAATACAAATGCCGTCTTCTCGTCTCCATAGAACTCCTCAATGAGCTCCGTGATCTCCTTCACGCCTTGGTCCACGATCTGGATATTATGCAGATACTGCTTGGAATACGGCCGAAAAGCATGACCGGTAGTATCCAGTCCCAACAGATGCAAGAAGAACACATTCTTGTCTTTCCGTAGCTCCGCGTCGAGCGTCGCGTTTGTCTTCGCCGCCTCGAACATAGCCTTCACTCTGTCGAACACCCAGATGTCCAATTCCAGCGCGTCCTTGGTGAAGTCCTCAAACTCGGCACCGTAGGTATACGCAGAAACTCTTCCGGGAACGGCCCCCTGCTCGAACATAGGTAGAATGTCCGGACTGCCCCAGCTCCACGTATGCTCGCTCCGGTTGAACACGCTGTCGAAGTCGACGGGATTCAGCTTCCATCCGGTCGTCACGGCGGACACGTCCTCGTATAACCCAGCAATGAGCGCGACATGGCCAGGCCGGGACTCGGTGGGTACACGCGTGTGTGACACTCCAAACGTGCCATGCTCGAGGACGCGGGAGCGAAGAAACGGCGCAAGAGGTCGAGGTATATTCGCATCTGCTGTGCTCTCGGTCGACGGCGAAGGGTCCGGGAAAGACTGGAACGCTTTATCCGCGCGCAACCCATCGCCTGCGTTTTTGTTAGTAGCCAACTCCTCAGGCTATGTCAAACCTCACTGACCGACAAACAGTACCAATCGCTTAGCCGGGGCTTCGGTGGTCTCGACACGGTGCTCTCGCATTCCATGGACAATTGGGCTTACGAAGTATATAGAGAAGATACTGCAAACGTCAATGCCGCCGTAACCCCTAAAAAAACCCTCCCCTCGTAAACTACTTACCTGTATATGTAAACGAGGTGGAACAGCACGCCGACGAAGAGAAAACGGTGGCGCCCGAGTTGCGCCATGGCGACGAACAAATCAAGGAGTGGATGTCTCTAGGAGACGGAGAGAAGCTGGCTGAAGCTCAGGTGTCCGCGCAATTGGAGCAACGATATCCACATTGCGCGTCTTTTTGCGAAGTGGATGGGTGGTTGCAACGCGGACAACAGCGGAGATCCCTGCCAAGACTTACTGAATTAGGCATTGGAGCCGCGTGGGTTGGAGCGGGATAGCTATAGGCTCATGAGCACCGTACCTTGTGATATCATGGTACTCACAACGTCCAGATGAGTAGTGGTTGACACAGACTGCTTCAAACGGTGGTATTAAGGACCAGATGAGATTAAACAGGGGTGGCTATTCTTGTGTATAGGGGGTGCACCAAGCACAATGTGTTTCTCTCTTCTCCCATAGACACAGTAGGACTACTGCTCTTATATATGTGCTCAACAGGGGTAACGTCTACTCTACAGCTCGTCCTATGTTCATAACGACCCGTCAACTACTGATCGGCGACCAGGCTCTGGCCTTCCCTAAGACCTTCCACGACCAGCTCATGCCCCTCTGCACGCTTGTAGATATCCTTGATGTCGTCTGAGACGTGTTAGTACTCGGGCCAATGAAGAGAAAGCTCTACACATACCGGTAGTGGTCTCGAAATGGCTCGTCGCGTCGTAGCTCTTGGACAGGAAAACGTTGTCGTTCTCGCCGCTCTCCAAGGGCTCATAGAGCGGGATCGGTGGGCCCATGAACTGCTCCTCGATACGGCCAAGCCTGTCAAGGCCAGGCTGAAGTTCAAGGTGATGATTGCTCTGGGTTTCGGCAATCGTGGACACGATGGCGATGTAATAGCCCTTGGGGCACACGTTGTGGGCGGAAGAGACCATGGCGATATAGATGTCTAAATGATGTCAGCTCAACCCAGCGAACTTGCGCCGTTGATACTCACCGTGCTTGCGGCCGACCTGCGACTGAGGGATGATCAATTGGAGAGAGTCGGCGTTGTCGGTGCGGTCGATGGGATGGTTGAGGATGCAAATGGCCTTGAGCAAGTGACCGGTGACCCGTGCTTTTCCAGGGAAGTAAGAGGGGTCTGCGAGGATCTTCTTGGCCTTCGTCTCAAACTTCATGCCCGGGCCGTCATCTCCCTTCTCCTTCATGGTTGCCTTGATGCCAACCACCTTGCCGCCCTCGTACAAGAACTCGTCGACATCCGTGTTCAACATGTAAGTGCCTCCATAGATGGCCGAAAGTCGTGCGAAACCTTGGGGAAGTTCACCGAGGCCGTAGAGAGGGTAGATGTATGGCGACTTGCCATACCTGGCCATGGAGTTCACATAGAGGCGGATGCGGTTGATGGCGTCACTGGCGGCTCCTGGGTGTTGGATGTAGTCATCCGTTTGATACAACGCCATGGAATGACCAATAAAGTCCCGAGTAGAGGGCTCCAAGCCGAACTTGTCGTAGACATCCTTCATAGTGCACGTCTTGACATCGAGGCCTGGGATTAGAGTCAGGGACCTGCGCTGCCAACTAGCCAGAGTACTCACCCTTGTGTGAGGCCAGATCGTCTTCCTTGTATGAGCCAACCCACTCGAGGAAGTTCCTGGCCCTTCTCTTCTCGAACAGTCCCATCAACGGCGAGCGGAGAGCTTCGCCAGCATCTGAGGGCACCTTTGCTACTGTGGCCTTGGCTCCGCTTCCCTGTTGTACGTAGCTGCCGGCTATCTGCTTGAATTCAAGATATCTTGTGACGTCGGTGGACACGAGGATGTTGGTAAGTTCGCCATTGGACATGAGAAGCTTGGGTACAAGATCGATGTTCCAGTCGTTGACGCGGCCATACTTCTTCCAGGGCTCACCAGAGGTGTGGCCGTATTTTTTGAAAAGCTGAGGAAGTTAGTGGGTTCAAGCAGTCGAGGCCGTTAGGATTGTTGTCAGGACTTACAGTCTCAAGGTTGACCGATGCGGCCTCACCTCCGTAGTGATCGTTGCGATCGATGTGAAGGACTTTCTTTCCTTTGACGGATAGAACACTGCGAAGGGGTTAGGAAACGGCCCAAATCGAGGGACAGGTGTTGCATTACCCAGAGAGCACGCATTCGGTGAGACCTGCTTGGGTTAGCTACGGGGGTGCATTGTTGTCGAGTCGCGGGGTAAAGGCTTACCAGTGCCCAACACTACGACGTCGTACTCGGGGGCGATCTCGTCCATGGCTGCCGTGAATGAAGGGAAAGAATGGATTGGTATGGAGAGTCCAGTGTGTACAGTAACAGAAGTCCTGGAGACCGGCGAGGGGCGGAGGTGTTGCGGTGAGCAGCGGCGGGAGTGGGGAGCTCTACCGTTAATGGATCGGCTAAGCCTGAAGCCGACTGGGGCGTTGGCGCGTGCGTCCAGGTCAGGGCTGGGGAGCTTCAAGTTCGGGCTTCAGAGACAGTTCCCGCATCACAATGACCAACAGAGCAATTTGGGGATCATGACATGTATTTCTTTTGAAAAGAAATGCGGGGCAGGCTCTAATTTCTACATATGCCCTGACATCCTTAGCTTATGGTACAAATGCCGTCCAACCCCTGGTTCGTCAACCCGCAGAGGCGTCTATCATACACTGCTCCTATATCCAATACGCTCTGCCAATGCCCTCGCCTAATGCCCTGTAGTATACACCTCAATCTCTCTCAACCATCCTCCAGGGCAGGCTTGAATGGACTCATCCCGGAGATCTATATCGTTAGAGCCACGAACTTGCGCCATAGTGGACCGAACATGCGTTTGTGCAACTATTGAGCGACCTGCTTAACTGGAGGTTGCTCTTCTTTTTGGGCAGTTTGTTCATTGATCGTGGTTTCTTCCGGTTCCAACTCGTCCTATGCGTTGTTAGAGAGCTGTGCCGAGACGATCTCATAGGCCGACTCACAGTGTCATAGACAGCGGCCTCAGAACCCAGATACTGGGGGCCATCTTTTCTGGCCAAATCAAATTCCTGGGGCCGGGCAAGCGCAAGGTTGTATGCATCCTGCCACGCAGTGTGACGCTCTTGCAGCGTGTCAAGAATGGCCTGCATAGTGTCTTGTACCTGGGCGAAGTTAGCACACCAGGTCTGTATTGCACAAGCCACAAGCCTCATGAAGCTTCCGTCCGAACGATGTTGGTCGTGCTGGCATGCGGGTAAGCGGACGTACCACTTCATCTCGGTCGCTGGCCTCTTTACCGCCATATCTGAAATGTAGGCGCTTGCGCTCGTGTTCCAGCGTAGCGATTCGATTGCGCTCCTTGACACAAATCCACCAAAGCTTGTGTAGGTCTGGCCAGTCCTTCTTCCGCAACTCGTTTACCGTCCATGCACGTCCTGGATGAATTGTCAATTCTGGAATGTCTTGTAGAATGGGGAGTGCCGACCATGGTGGGATAAGTCGGAGGGCGTGCGCATGGACCGGCCTTCCCAGAAAAAGTCCGATAGACCATGATCAAGGTCGGGCTTCATTTTTTCTGGCTCTGCATCCGGTACAGGAAGGCCTTTCGGGAGGTCTTTCAGGTACTTGTTTACAGACAACGTCTGTCGTTTGCGCAAGCCCGTGTGTCTCAATGACGATACTCCACGATTGGGATTATTATCTCTCTTCCACAAGGTTGGGGAGGTCGAAAACCGGGCGACGGAGATGCAGGACGCGGCGTTCACGCAGGGGACGGACGGAGCGAGGAAGGAAAGGAGGAGATCGGAGGGGGCCGAGGTCAATTGGGATCGAGCTATTCGAGCGGTCGATATGGGCGCCATTGTGAAGGCAATCGTCGGGCGCTGTGCAGCTGGCGATGGCTGTGTCCGTTGAACGGAGTTGGTACACAATACACCGTGAGTAGTACGGCTGGACCAGAAATCTGCTGCACGGGCCATTTTCTTGGCATTCATGGATCAATTGATTCGATATCCACGTGACCTCAGCCCTCAGCCCTTGCACTGCCTTGCAACCGAAGATAAAAGCCCGGATTCCTGCCTGACCACCTTCCCCCCCCTCACCACCCCCTTCTCCGCGCTCTCCACCGCCGTGTAGGGCGCTTCTTCCACCAGTTCAATTTCCTTTGACGAGTACCTAGATTTCCTCAGCGGGTATCAAGGCCCGCTCTCACACATTCAGTCATGGAATGCTCCACCATCGGATTCGTGGCAGCTGCAAGCCAGCGCGCAAGGCTCTTCTTCTCGCCGCGATGATGCTCACTCGGCGTCCTACCATTCAGGCACCGAGACCACCAACCTCGACCCGTCCCTCCCATTCCCCGATGACCCTCCTCCACCCGCCATTTCCTTGTCTTTATCTTCCTCTGCTTCTGCTTCCGCCCTAACGGACAGTCTCTCTGGCGTTTCTGCTTCTTCTTTCTTCGACACCCCGAGCTGGGTACCCTATTCCACTGAACCTGGTTCCCAGCCCGATGTCTTGAACACTTTTCCTTTGGGCTATGGCGGCACCACTGTTCCTTTGACTCCTTCTGTCGGGGCAATCGATCACATGACTCCATTTCCAACTATCTCGAATAACACAAATCTGGCCGACATGGCCGATAAAGGTACAGTACAACCAGTAAGGGACAAGCGAATACATCTAATCGAAGGGCTCACAGCACTTGTATCGTATCCGACACCTGGCCACCAATCTCAAAACAAGCGCACCTCGTCCTCCTCAGAGAGCTCTTCCCCTAAACTGTCCAGCTCCAAAAGCAGTCCTCGCCCGACTGAATCCGCCTCTCGGATCGAAAAGAGGAGGCAGAACACGCTGGCCGCTCGCCGGTATCGCCAAAAGCGCGTGGACCAGATGGCCAGTCTAGAGTCCGCCTTGAAAGAAACACGTACCGAAAGAGACGAGCTCAAAGTTCGCGTCGCTAGGCTCGAGGGCGAGGTCGAAACGCTCCGTCAGTTGCTCCGCTCTCAGAAGTGATCTGCGGTCGTCCTCGTCAGCCCAATTCCTTCCAGCAGTCTTGTTCCTCTCGAGGTCGCAGGTTTTGGAGACTTCAGGCGATGTCGGAAGCTCGATCAGTGTCTGCATCATGCAGCTGTCACATCGGCAAAAAATTTGTGTAATCATGTCTCATGTCTCCTTGTATTGTGGGGCCACTCACGTTCGCTCGTTCATTTCCAATGGGGTAGACAATGCTTTTCTTCCATTCTGTTCCTCTACAGCTATGCGACGTGACCTTTTATGCTCTCGTCGACTGCCTCCATTCATCATGAGTCGAAATGTGCCATAGAATTACTGCACTTTGTCTTCCGTGACGGCCAACTCCTATTCTTTGTCTTCTGCGCCTCGCATGCAGATGTGCCGAGTCCGGACACGGAA
This sequence comes from Westerdykella aurantiaca, assembly GCA_030412805.1. NCBI lineage: Eukaryota > Fungi > Ascomycota > Dothideomycetes > Pleosporales > Sporormiaceae > Westerdykella > Westerdykella aurantiaca. The sequence goes on from JASJFJ010000003.1 coordinate 6,490,303, forward strand.
TCGAACAGACCTTCACTGTCAGACTTCCGTTGCACACTCAGGATGAAGCAGAATGACTCATTTTGTCTCATCTCAACTCATATGGACTCGATATGAGGCTATATTGAACTTAGCAAGTGTTCCACGTTTTGTGGGTCCGCAGCAAATGACCCTCTGTTCCTTGGGAAAACCCAGGACGTATGGTACCATGAGGCCATTGCCATTGCTTCTGAGCACGGCATTCAAGTGACGGTTGACAATAGATATTTAATGCACCCTCTCTGTGTCTGCCTTGCGACGCTGCGACGGACAGTGTTGAACAAGACTGAAGAGACTACATAGGTATCGTTAATATCACCAACTAATTATATGTTGATTCTTGTCATCGTGCAACGTATGCGCACTACTTCTGAAAGCCAGCATGCTTCTCGCTCAATTGACGAAGTCAGAGGACCACATGGTAACGTCCTATGAATAGATGGCCTGGGGCCAGAAGAACTTTTCCCTCTATCGTCTTGATGTCACGGTAGAGTGGTAGAAATCATTATTACCAGCCACGAGAATCTCTAAAAAATGTCATTTTAACGCTTTAGAATCATTGCAATGAACGCAAAGGACGTCACTCTGAACTACTGCTCTAAATCAAGATGGGAACGGTGGGGACTAGATATCGTAAGCGAGGATTTGAGGAGACATAATAGAAGTCTCACGGCAAATGCAATATCACAGATATTTTCAAGGTAAAAACTATCGACTTCATGGACTACATTGTCTCGTCCCCATGGGGTTTGCAAGTTGGTCGTTGTGAAACTCGTCCACAGGGCTGAGCTAAGCTTGAAACGTCTAGCGCCTTGGCATCGACATCAAGTGGTAGCTCAACACCATGTGTGCAGTTACGATTGTAGGTTAGGCCGTTGTCTCTACGTCCACTTTAACTTTTCTCACCGAATCTCCTGGGGGAAGGGTTAATATCAGGTCAGTACCAGGCGATTCATTTTCACTCGACCAGATCTCTTCCGCCTTTCGAACGCTGTGCCACCTATCGAGCGCAACACCTTTCAAGGCTTCGCCCTACCGCACACTCCCGAACACGGCCGCTGGGCCAATTCTGCACCTCCCCGCCGCGCACCACTTCCCCTGTCTTTCGCAACGTCATTCACTCGCTTGTCCGCATCAACCTGCGATCCGCGCCCGCTCACTGCTATCCTCCTCGCTCGGTACCCTCAACTCAAGCAGAACAGTGAAACTGACACCTAGCCCCAGTTTCTGTCCAGCACAACCTACAAACGAGGCCAACCGGGATGTTTCAAAGCCAACAAAACGCGGCCGCGCGCGGCGGTCCATTAGGTGCAAATCGATTGCAAAACGGCAAACTCGGTAAGGGCCACCTTTGCGCCACAAGCATTGTTGCGAATGGGATCGCTGACACTGGTTTGCAACTAGGAGGCGGGTCGCAATGGGCATTCGGGCAATTGGCCGGTGCGCCGGGCCTCTCCAATGCGCAATCTCGAACAAACGGAGGAGGGTTGTCCAGTTTCGCGCAGACGATAAGTAATTCACAGCAGCATGCCTCTCTCAACCCCGAGTAAGTCGTCCGTTCTCGTCATGAAAAGGAAGAAGCAGGAGAGAGATTTTGGGGCTGCTTCAGAGACCAGGCGGCTAATCATTTCCAATTATGACAGGGAGTTCCCTTCGCTGTCCGGCACGCCGCAGGCGCAACACAATGCATCGGCGCAGCAGATGTGGTCGAATCCGAGCCTCCGCGCACCCCAACACTCCACGATACAAAGACCGCAAATACAGACCCCGTCACAAAACCAACCAGGCCCTCCGAGCAACCAGTTGGACCAGCTACAGAGCCACCTGCACGAGGAGGGACATCGACCAGGCCAAGGACAATATCCTGCAGGCGGCGACGATTTCCGGTTTGGAGGACAGTCGGGTGTAGGACAGCTGTCCGGTGGCGGGCAGCCCCAGACAGGCAACATTGAGGAGTTCCCACCGTTAGGGGGTGGAGCGGGAGATGTAGGGCCGGACCGGAGAACAGGCATGATCCAGAACGCAGCAGCATACGCGGGGAATGCGAGCACCACTTTCCCTGGGCTGGGGCAGACGAGGAACGGCCTATCGAGTCCCACCGAAGGCCAACATGATCGCGCTATCAACAATGCCCTGGGGAGCAGAAGCGGTCCCCTTGGCGCAGGCAACGACAGACCAGTAGGTTTTCAAGGTTCGGCTCCGTCTTTCCCTTTGCTGACCCTGCTCAAGGGCGACCAGCGAGCCGGCCAACCAATAGGGAACATGCCAATTGGCGGTTCGCAGATACCGCTGAGGGGTGGGGCAGGAGGTGCTCAAGGGCCCCAGCACCCTGATCAGAACTTCGCAGCCGGTGGCGGCTCTCCTGGTGGGCCGCTACCTCAACACAAGAAGCTGGCAGATATGACGGAGGCGGAGCGGTATAGTCTGCCTGGCCTGCTCGCCATGATCCCGCTCGAGAGCTCAGACCACTCGTCCCTGGCTATGGGCCAGGACCTCACCGTGCTGGGCCTCGATCTCAGCCGGCCAGAGAACTCGCCTCTATATCCGACCTTCGGCTCGCCGTTCGTGGAAGCGAACCTCAAGCCCGTGGTGCCGACCGACTTCCACCTCCCCGCCGCATACACCGTCACCAACGTGCCGCCGCTGCACATGAAGATGCAGCAGTTCCACTGGGAGACGCTGATGGCCATCTTCTACCAGCACCCGCGGGACATCCTGCAGGAGCTGGCGGCGAACGAGCTGTACAACCGGGACTGGCGGTGGCACACCAAGTACCGGCAGTGGATGATGAAGGACCCAGAGCTGCAGGACCCCGTGGTGATTTCGCCGCGCGAGGAGCATGGGTGGTACCTGTTCTTCGACGTGACGAACTGGCGGAGGGAGCGGGTACGGTTGACATCCCACGGCAAGGAAGCCGAAGGTCACGGAGCGTGCTGACTGTGTGCAGAGAGAATGCGATCTCAACTACGACGACCTGGATCAGCGGCATGGTGGCGCGAGGGGCCTGCCGCATATGTAGGGTGGTGCGGCTCGAGACGGGGCGCGCGAGGCTGTGGGCGTCCGGGACACGAGGTGGAACGTCGTATAGGGAGGGCGGGGGAAGATGATTGATGCACGATGCGTAGGTCTATGGTCTACGGTCTACGTGCCAGAACTGAGAACTGAGAGACCCGCGTCGAGTCGACGATCAACGGGGTAGGGGTATATTGCAATCGATGATTTCGGATGGAGATCAAAACATCTTGTGAGACTGGATCCAGCGACTGCGTGGATGTGAAGCGCTTACACAGCGGATTGAGTTGGGAATTGACGTGTAGTGATTTTACGTCCTAGCGAGCGGGACTGGGCAGCTTTTTTCTTTCTTCTCGAGCCAAGGACGAGCGAGCGGACTACAGCTCATCCCAGGTCCTTCGACCATTGTCCCATTCCTCATCTCTCCTCTCCGTTGAGTATATGTTTGCAAATCACCACAGTCCTGCTAATGTATGTAGGTAGTATCACGCATGTTCGCGGCCCGTCATCCGCGCTCGCCAATACCAATTCGAGTCCAACCGCGAGGAAGAGGAAGAAGACGAAACACGAAACTAAAGTAAAGCTGAACGTAAGGATTGGCACGCCTTCCCTCAACCATTTCCCTCCTCCCTCTAGAGCAAGACGGAAGAATGGGATGGACGATATATCCTCAACGCACAAACCAAGCGGACCAGTCACCAGCGCGCCCGTAGCTCCTTCGCTCGCCCGGCGCATGGCGAGATAGCTATGCCTATGCCTCTGCCTCTGCCTATACCTAGACGAAGACGAAACGAGTCACCTGGATCCCCGTTTCCCAGCTGCCATTGGTGGTGAATTGGACCAGCCTGCCCACGAACGGTTCGCAGCGAGGAGAAGAAAAGGCGCGTATCTGCGCTCTCCACAGCATCGTTGCGCATCTTGTCTTCGACTGCTCGGACGAGATGCGGGTGGTCTTACTCATGGTATGCGGTGGTGGGGAGTGTCGGGTACAAGTACGGGTGCGTATGTCATAGACATGCGTATACACATAGGCATGGGCATGCTGACTGATTGACGTCTGTTGTGCGGCTGCGGCTGCGGCGACTGCGGTGCGGTAAGAGAATAGGCTACGTTGAGTATGTAGATGTGCGGTAAGTCTACGTTGAGTAGTACAATATGTACATGTGTGGCGAGATCGGCATGCACGGGAGCATGTTCAGAGGTTCGCTGAGGTGAGGTGAGATAGCTTGTAGGCTGAGGGAATGGCGGGGGATCGTGCATGCATGATGCGTGGATGGAGCATATCATGGCATAGCATATCTTAGCATACATAGATACATATAAGCGTCTGACTGTGGCGATGGAGGATGGAGGAGGAGGAGGGCGAAACGTCAGCGCGGGAGGATGACTGGGGGATCGTGGAGATGCGGGATCGGGAGGAGGGGTTTCGGGAATTTGTGTTTGTCTTGTTTTGGGGGGGTCTGTTCTTGGGGGGATGGTGTTGGGATTTGGGATTTGGATTGGGGAGGTATGGTTTGGTTTGGTTTGGTTTGGTTTGGTTTGGGGGGTGTTGTGGGGGATTGAAGACGTTTCGTCTTTCTGCTATGATGTGTGACGGGGTTGGAAATATTGATGTCTTGCCTTGCTACGTGCGAAGGGAAAGATATTTGAGGAGATAATTCGCCTGGTGGAACTGGATCACTAAGGGGGGAAGAAACGGGAGGAAGAGAAACAGGCATACTGTGTAAACTTGGTTCCTCTAGATGTACACATACGCACGGTAGAATATAGAATATAGAATATAGAGTACATAGTGCGTAGTAAAAGTAGTGTAGTTAGTGCCCAGATCCACACCCCGCATGAATCCCCCCTCGCCTACAGCGCGCACCGTTATGCGTCTCCCTCGCCGTTTCCCCAGCCTTCATGCATCGACTTCTGCCGATTGAGAATCATTCCAGATCGATGGTGATGCCAAACGCATGAATGTTTCGTGGGCCGCGGTGACAAATACTCCCAATCGTACTTACCTAGGTACTCGTGGCTCGGCGTTTCTCTGCGGGAGGAGAGGAGGAGAGGAGGAGACGCTGGCGCTGTTTGTCGATTTGATTTCTACCCTAAGACTTTAGATCCGGAGGATGTAGATTTCAGCTGTTCTGAAGGATTTGGTAGGGTTGGAATCTCTCTCTATTGCTGTAGATGGTTCCGTGGAGTGAGGTTCTGATAGTCTAATTAGGTATCTATCGATATCCACTGTGCATTTATTAGGGGAGTACTGTGTCGTTGGGCCTATAGTCTATAGGGAAGAGCTCGGTGCAGAGCCACGTGCAACATGCATGATTGATAGCAACGTCGTCCGGGATTGCGATCTATTGCGCAAGGGCAGAGCCTAGGCACGATGCAGCAACAAGGGATTCATCACCATCACCATGACTACTAGAAGAAGACTGGAGACAATAGGTAATGTACTGTGAAATAGGGGTGATAGGCGGCTGAATCACGACCGGTCCCGAACGAAACAGCATGTTCTGCAAACGTGCCGTTGTCCGGAGGGGTGAGTCAGTAGACGTGTTGCGAAGAAACGACGGCTGCGACGAGCGCGACGACGCATGAAGATTGTTTCGAGTTTCGATAGTCTGGTGGTGTAGCGGCAGGCTGGAGTGGTGGGAATGGGAAGGGCGCCAAGGATCGCGCTTCCCAGACGGGAAGGGCGGAGATAGCGACGTGAGTCGTGGTGTGGCGCAGTCGGGGGGAAGGTACAGAGTGGGAAGTAAGTAGTAGTAGTGTGTATCTAGTGATGAAGTAGAATAGGGATAGAATAGTAGTAGTGGGAGTGAGTCGGTTTCCGACGTCCGTTGTTGCTTTGTTGGATGATCTGCTGGGTTTGTTGGAAGGGGGCTAGGGGGTCGCTTCGTGAGGCACAAGCGTGAGCCTTGAGGGTCTACCGTTAGGGAGGGATGGCGTGTTTCGAGCACGGATGGTGGTGGTGGGGTGGAGGGATACACGGGGTTATTAGACGACGAGCATGCTGGAGATGAGGAGGAAGTTCTCTTGGAATGGATGGAGCAGGATAGAATGGCAGATTCGATGCCTGAGGCATGGATGGAGTGAAGACGAAGATACGGCCATGTGTAGGGAGCACTGTTATGATGAATGGGCAAGCTTGGCAGGACTGGGCCCAAGATCAAAAGATGCGAGGGACAGTGGCCGCAATCATGGCGGCAGCGGCAGCCTTGCAGAAAAGGGATCAGAAGTGCATGTCCATGTCCTTGTCCATGTCCATGTCAGCTGGCGCGGTGTGACACGGACGATGCGGCGGACCGGGTGGGAGTGCTGAGCGCTCAGCGGGCGCGAGGGCGGCTGGAGGGAGGCGGTTGTCCAGTGGGCTGCGGCGTGGATATTGGGGGAAGGCGGGCAATTTAAGAAGTGCCGGAGGCTGGCAATAATCCAGCACTGTACACCAGCTGTTTGGTGTTGGATGGTGTTGGCAGTGTTGGAACCTGGGAGGGGTGAAATTGGGACCTGGGTGGAGCTGTGAGGTGAATTGGTGCAATCACCTCTGCGGTGCAATTTGGGGAGGTCGAGGGCCTGGCAGCTGGCTGGGCTCCGAAATTGGGATGCACGGGCTTCTTCATCAGCGACTCGCCGCAACGAAGTGGACCGGGATCAGGTTGGAGCCGGCTGTTTGAAGAGCAAGAAGACAACTTACAAGAAGACAAGAAGACGAAGCACGAGGAGAACCCGGCTCGGGCTTGCACCTGCATGCTATTGATCATGTATTGCATGGCTGTCGGTCTGCACAACGCGACGGCTGATTTGATTGCCTGTGGTGCGTCGTCACTGGTGTTTTCTCTCTCTTGGACCTTTCCCGTGCTGCCAGCCACCCCATTCACCGATTCGCAAATCCTTCTCGCTGTTCTCGTTGCAACTTCTCTTTGTCTTGACTCTCTTTACCTTTACCAGAAGGGATCCAAGAAAAGAAACACAACAAACCCAAGTCACCGTTCACGACTCACAGGTGACAAAACCCGCGCTAGTCCCCTTTCGTCTAGACCCCTGGCCCTGGCCCTGGCGTGGGTCCCCTTCTTGGGCAGGCGCGACCCTTCCCCCCTGCTCCTTCCCTGCCCTCCCCTGCCCTTCCCCTGGTCATTCCCCTGGCCGTTCCCTGATTGGTCCACCCGCCTAGCCGTTTGGGCCAAGTTCCCGTCTGCCGCCCACCGAATCCCTTGATTCCCTTCACCCTCAGACCCTCAGACCCTCTCTCCCTCTCTCTCTCTCCACTCTCCACCGCCCGCCTGCGCCGCACCTGGATCCTTCCCTTCTTCTTCCTCTTCTTCTTCTTCTTCTTCCTCTTCTTCCCCTCCTCTCCCTCTCCCCCCTCTCCCCCCCTCTCCCCTCTCTTCCTCGCGTCGCCCGACAATCTTCGACCGGATCCACCGCGTTGCTCAGAGTCCTTCGCTCTGCAGTGCGCTCCCTCCCACGCCGCCGTCGTCCCCGTCCCCGTCCCTCCCCCCTCTCCCCCCCCGAAACGACACGCTGGTCACGACCCTTGCGATCCGTCTCACGCTCCTTTCTCCTCGACGACGATTCTCCAGAATCACGGCCTCTCCTTCCCGTCTCTCCTTTCTGCTCCTCGGTTTCACCCTGCTGTAAATTCAACCCGTTGCCAGCCAGCCTGCCTGCCTTTGGCCCCAGTCGCTCGTTATCACCAAACCCACGCTCTTTCACGACCCTCGCGTCCCGCCGCCGCAATCAACCACCCTCAAGCCCCATCCGCGTGCCCTGCTTCGCTTGCTTTCATCGTCGACGCCACTGCCACAGCTCGATTGTTGACCACACCGGCATTCCTTTGTCCCTGCGCGCGCGTGTCCCGCCCCTGGTCGTCGAAGCCCCAACAGCCTGGGTCCAAGGCATCCTCCATCGTGAATCTTTTTTTTTTGGCAACACCGTCGGTTCCCCAACATGACGGTCTAGGTCGAATCCAATCAACACAACGCTGCATCTCTTCTACCGGGAGCATTGTTCTCATCCCGTCCGCATTGACAGCCCAGTGCGTCTCCTCACCGTCCGCCTCCCCCATCTCCACACCGCTGACCCGCCTGCGCTTTCAGGTCCATTCTTTTCTCTTGACACTCGTCATATACACTCGTTTACATCCCAAAGCTTCTGACCGTACGTCATTGGGCTCGCTGTTGCCCAACAGTCCAGATGCTGACCCTCCCCCAGGTTCTGCCTTCGCCGCTCCCATCCCCTCTCTTCTTCTAGCCCACCAACCATGGCCCGTTCTACTGCCATATGGGCTGCTGCCCTTCTTTTGGCCAGCCTCTCCGGCTCCGGCCCAATGCTCACCACCGCAGAAGCCATGCCTGCACCGGGGCCCCAGGAAACCGCTAGCCACCCCCGTTACTACTTTCCCCGCCATATCAAGCGCCAGATCGTGACCAACTCGACCGCCCCCCCAGCCTCCACCTCTTCCTCGTCGTCCCTTTCGTCGCCGTCCAGCATCACCTCGGACCTCGACACCAGGCAGACCACCACAGACAGGACCTCCTTCCTCGAATCCCTCGTCTCTCTGTTTCAGTCCCAGTCTCTTGCCGACCCTTCCTCGGCATCGTCCGACGGCACCGCTTCCAGTGGATCGCAGCCCCCCTTGACCACCATCACCATCGGGGATACCGTCATCACCGTGCCCTCCACTCAACCCTTCGGCACCGGCCTTCCCAATGCACCCGTCCAGGCGCCGGCCCCTTCGTCGAAAAATGCTCAGAATCCGATTCCTAGCGTTCAACCCATCGACGCAGGCTCCACAGGTGGTGTACCCCCCGTCATCGTTCAACCCACTTCTGCTCCTCAACAGCAGTCGGATGGGAATCAGGGCTCGCCTTCTCCTGCACCGACGGGGCCCGCCTCCCCACCTGCACAGCCGAGCGTACAGCCAGAGGTGCCGCCGACGGAGAATGTTGGCTCCACCGGCCAGCTCCCTCCTGCGAGTGAGATCGTCCAGCCGAATCCCCCGCTATCCTCCGCTCCAGCAGACTCCCCTGCGCCCGTCGCCGGACCTTCCGACCCCGTGGGCTCGACGGGTGGAGTTCCCCCGGTCGTGGTCCAACCCACTCCTGGTGCCTCCTCCGACGTCAACGACGCTCCCACGGGGGAACCCACCGTGACCGGGCCTTTGATCATTCCTACCCCAACCGACGCGTCGCCAACCACCTCCGCCGTCCCCTCCAACCCGGCCGATCCTGCAGCTAGTGGAAGCTCTGGCGGTGTCCCCGAGAACGTCGTGTCTCCCACCGGCGGCGCTCCTACTACCAGCGACGCTCCGTCTGCGCCTCTGCCCAGCAGCGGTATCTTGGTTGGCATCACGACTGCATTGGGCACGAGCGAGGCTCCCACCACGACTCCTACTACGGCGGAAGGTGCGATTCCAACCTCCGAGACCATTTCGGAGCCTTCAAACGACCCTTCGCCATCTGGCGCTCCCTCTGCCGCGCCGTCCGAACCGGCCAACACCCTCTCTTCTGGCGCTGGCGTAACGGACCCCACGCCCGGTCCCACGGCTCCCGTCCCTTCATCGCCCGCTGGAATCACGCCTTCTCCCGCTCCCCCTCTGGAATCCATCCTGTCGTCGGTCGTCTCCGACCTCAACCCCATCCCGGAGATCTCCAGCATCGTCTCCAGCATCGTCTCCGAGATCCAGTCGCAATTGCCCCTGCCGACCGGTTCCGCCCCGGTCCCTATTGAGAGCCTCGTGTCTAGCGTCGTGTCTTCCCTCGTGCCGAATCCCACGGAAACACCCTCCTCTGAGCCGCCAACGACCACCCCAGGTGTTTTCCCTCCCTCTTCCGCAGTTCCAACTGGCAGCGTCCCGGAGAGTTCTGGTCTGGTCCCCTCCGGTTCCGGAATCTCCTCTGGCACAGGAGTCACCCCCACCCCGACGAGCGATGTGTCTTCCTCCACTGGTATTCCCGTTTCAGAGGTGCCCCCTACGAGCATCCCTCTGACAAGCGATACCCCCCTCCCCACCACCTTGCCCCCCAGCTCTCTCAACGGCACGGCTGGCGCGTCCGAGCCCCCTGCCACCGGTCCGACGGAGACACCCACCTCCTTGCCCTTGTCCTCGACCTCCACGCTCGAGATCCCCTTCTCGGCGCCGACCATCACATCCAGCGCCTCCAGCCAGGCCCCGCTTGCGTCGATTCCCGCTACCGCGACAAATAGCGACTCCACCTACATCGTCGGCACGCAGATCATCCAGGAGCCCTCCACTGTTCCCCCGCCGACCGCTACCGCTTCTGGCATCCCCTCCGACCTCCCAAAGATGATCCAGCCGCCCAGTGGTATCCCGCCGCAGCCGCAGAACTCCTTCCTCGGTCAGATCGGTTTCAAGTGGGCGCTCAACTACCCCTTTGTCGCCGCGAATGATGGCGGCAATCAGATCTTCGAGTACCTGCCCCCTGCCATCAGCGATGCGCTCAACATCACAAGGGACCAGGTGATCATGCATGGGTTGAAGCCTTGGGATACTACGCGAACCCAAGGTTTCATCACCACCCTGGCCTTGTTCTACATCCCCGCCGACTTGAATGGCACTCTCGCCGCCCAGCTTCGCAATCCCGCCGCCGCGCTCTGGCACAACCAGGATCAGACCGTCAACGATCTCACGTCGCTCATCAACACGGCGATTCCCCTCCCTGCTGGCCCTGCTGTTCCCGATGGCCAAGTCCCCATCTCCGGCGACGCTGGATCTCTTCCGTCCGGAGAGGTTGCCGGCGGTGGTCCCGTTGGAGGCGACATGGACGCCAGCCGAAAGGTGAACCCCACCAGCGCCGGTATCGCTACTGGAGCCGTCATGGGGGCGATCGCTTACGGCGCCGCCATGTTCTTCGTCGCCCGAAGATATAGGAACAAGAGGTTGGCCCACAAGCGCACCAGCTCTGTTGCCAATGCCAATAGGAACACCTATGGCTCCATTCCAGGTGGCGCCGCTTTCATGTCCGGCGCCCGGGGGGCCGGACGCCTCACCCCTGGGGGTCGTGATAGCCGCGGCAGCAGGGGAAGCAGCAGCAGCCAGGGACGCAGTATCCGCACCCAGCAGATCTCCGCCCCTGTCATGGCCGAGAACTCTCTCGGATGGAACTAGAGTGTCTTGCTGACCGTTTGGGATGCATGCATTCGAGGTCCCACTGTACCATACCACATGATGGAATGACGCAGGAATCCACTTCAACCGCGGGCGACCGCCTTCGCCGTTTCTTTCAACCTGTAATTACTCCATGGCGTCGGGACTCGGCTTGTTGGGACGACATTATGCGCCTCACGCACCCGCTCAAGCTGGCATGCTTCCAGCCAACTCCTTGTAACGTTCGACACTCTCGCTAAGACGACTATGTACTTCCATATCTTTTTTGTAGTTTGACATCCATGTCCCCGTTTTCCCTATCTTCGATTCTTAGATACCTGCCTCCTGCTGAGCGACCCCTGCCAGCAAGGCCTTTTCCTATAGCGATTTTTTTTATACATTGGTGGTGGCGGAACCATGGTGCTCGATGGCGTCCCTTGCATCCTGCAGAGCGGCTTCGAGGTGTCTAGTAAATAGCGCTTGTGAGGGGGTTTTGAGGTTTGAAAAGTTCGCCGACATAATTAGTGGTATGAATGCATAATTATCATCGACTCGCGGTGCAATGGATTGTCCTGTGGTGTTCCCTTTTTCTACTGCATATTGCTAACAGAGGCCATTTTCTGGGATTTCGACTTGTGAAGGGGCGTGTTGTTGAGAATTGATGGGTACACAAGACTAGCCTCAGGTTGTTGGCTTTTCCAAAGATGTATTTAGGGGGAATGAAATCTACAGCCTTCCCCGTTCAAGTGTACCGTGGCCCTGCGTGAAGAAAACAAGGACATATAGTAGCATTGCCCAGCCAGTGAAATGTGGGATTGCCCTTTTCGGTAGTCAGGACCCTGGCAGCCTTGGCACAACTCGAGACCGACGCAGCTGCAACTGTAGCAAGAGCTCGAGATTATCTTGCCCGACTCTTGATTGCTCTGGCCTCCACGTTTCCCCCCCTTCATCGCCTCAGACGCCCTCCCTGGACCGCGATCATTCGCTCCCTTCCTGTGGGACTTGCCGCTGCGCTCGCCGACTGGCTTGAATAGCCACGTCGCATACACACCCCTCCGCATCACCCACCACGAGCCGCAACCATGCGTCTAGACGTAAAGGTGCGCCCAGTGCGGCTCTTACGATGGAATACTGGAAAGCTAATTCGATTGTGATTATAGAGACAGCTCTTTGCGAGGTCCGAGAGAGTCAAAGGTAACGTCCATTGTGCATTTCGCGATGATGGGTGCCCGTGTTAACATTTCCCAGGAATTGGTACATAACAGACGCTCCCACGACGCTGCTGCCGTGCTAATCCGTTTCCCCAAGACTTTCACCCGACGGAGCCATGGATCCTTACGACCCTGTATAGCGGTGAGCTGCGAAGGATACCCTGGGGGGAGCAGCAGAGATGGCTGACCGAGGACAGGACATGTCCACATCTGGTCCTACGTGTCGCAATCGATTGTCAAGACGTTCGAGCTTACCGACGTTCCCGTCCGCGCCGGTCGATTTATTGCACGGAAGAATTGGATAGTCGCTGGTGAGATACCACGCCACATTGTGGACTCTGCGGAGTTTTATTGACACGGCTTCTTCCCCGCAGGCTCCGACGACTTCCAGTTGCGCGTGTACAATTACAATACCTCCGAGAAGGTCACCTCGTTCGAGGCACACCCGGATTACATTCGTGCCATTGCCGTGCACCCTACACAACCCTTCGTGCTGACCGCAAGCGTATGTTGAGTATGGGGGATACCCAAGGGGCTAGGCTGATGTTGCTGCAGGATGACATGACCATAAAGCTCTGGGACTGGGATAAATCCTGGAAATGTATATTGAGCAACATCAATTCTGCGGAAGGACCCCTTGGCTGACACTTTGCAGGCGTCCAGGTCTTCGAAGGCCACGGCCACTACGTGATGGGCATTGCCATCAACCCCAAGGACCCCAACACATTCGCCTCGGCCTGTCTCGATCGGACCGTCAAGATATGGTCGCTCGGAAGTGCCACCCCCAACTTCACGCTGGAGGCACACGAGGCCAAGGGCGTCAACTTCGTCGACTACTATCCCCAGTCCGACAAGCCGTACCTGCTCACCACGTCGGATGACCGGACTGTAAAGGTGTGGGATTACACGACCAAGGCACTGATTGCGACGTTGGAAGGCCATACGTCGAATGTCAGCTTCGCTGTGTATCACCCCGAACTCCCTGTTATCATTTCCGGCTCCGAGGACGGCACGATCAAGATCTGGCACTCGTCTACCTACCGACTGGAGCAGTCGCTGAACTACGGCCTGGAACGCGCATGGTGCGTGGCCTACCAGAAGGGAAAGAATGGCGTCGCGCTCGGTTTCGACGACGGGGCGGTCGTCATCTCGATGGGCCGCGAGGAGCCTGCAGTCAGCATGGACGCTGGCGGTAAGGTCCTGTGGGCCAGGCACAACGAGATCCTGAACGCCGTGATCAAGGGCAACGAGCAGCTCAAGGACGGCGAGCGCCTCACGCTGCCCACCAAGGACCTCGGATCCACGGAAATCTACCCGCAGTCCCTGTTCCACTCGCCCAATGGACGGTTCGTGGCCGTCTGCGGCGATGGCGAGTACATCATCTACACTGCGCTTGCGCTCCGTAACCAGGCCTTTGGCTCCGCGCTTGACTTTGCGTGGGCATCCAAGGAGAACGACAAGGACTACGCCATCCGGGAATCGGCCACCAGCGTCAAGATCTTCCGCAACTTCAAGGAGCGGAGCGTCCTCAACGTGGGCTTCTCTGCCGATGGGCTGAGCGGTGGTGTCCTCCTTGGTGTCAAAGGCCAGGGCGGCATCGGCCTCTTCGACTGGGAGACGGGTGCATTGGTCCGGAGGATAGAGGTCGAGCCCCGGAACGTCTACTGGTCGGAGAGCGGCGAGCTGGTGACGCTGGCGACGGACGACACATTCTACGTGCTGCGGTACTCGAGAGAGAACTATCTCGAGGCGGTGCAGAACGGGGAGGTGGATGAGGATGGCGCCGAGTCTGCTTTTGAGGTCGTGTGTGATATCAACGAGAGGTGAGATGGCACGTCTTTGATGGGGTGTTATGATGCTAACATCGCATTCGCAGCGTCCGCACCGGCGCCTGGGTCGGCGACTGCTTCATCTACACCAACAGCACCAACCGGCTCAACTACCTCGTGGGCGACCAGTCGTACACCATCTCGCACTTTGACTCGCCGCACTACGTCCTGGGCTACCTGCCGCGCGACTCCCGCATCTACGTGTGCGACAAGGACGTCAACGTCACGTCGTTCGCGCTCTCGCTCGCCGTGGTGGAGTACCAGACGCTGGTCCTGCGGGGCGACCTGGAGGCGGCCGAGGAGCTGCTCCCGTCGGTGCCCAAGGACCAGAACAACAAGATCGCGCGCTTCCTCGAGGGCCAGGGGTACAAGGAGCTGGCGCTGCAGGTGGCGACGGACCCGGAGCACCGCTTCGACCTGGCGCTGTCGCTGGGCGATCTCGAGACGGCCGTCGCGATCGCGCGCGAGGCGGACACGGAGCACAAGTGGAAGACGGTCGGGGACGCGGCGCTGGCGGGGTGGGACGTAGTGCTTGCGCAGGAGTGCTTCACGCGGGCCAAGGACCTGGGCTCGCTGCTGCTGGTGCACAGCGCGACGGGCGACGAGGCGGGGCTGCGGGAGTTGGCGGCGTTGGCGAGGAAGGCGGCGGCGAACAATGTGGCGTTCGCTGCGCTGTGGCAGGTCCGGGATGTCGAGGGGTGTGTTGAGTTGTTGGTTGAGACGGGCCGGTTGGCGGAGGCGGTGCTGTTCGCGCAGACGTACAAGCCTAGCGTTGTGCCTGGGTTGGTGGGGAAGTGGAAGGAGGGGCTGGAGAGGGAGGGGAAGGGGAAGGTTGCGCGGTTGTTGGGTGTGCCGCCGAGTGAGGGAGAGGAGGGGGATCAGGAGATGTTTCCGGATTGGGAGGAGTGGGTGAGGGTTGAGAGGGAGGGGGGGACGGTGGAGGTCAGGGGGGAGGGGGAAGGGGAAGAAGAGGGTGGGGAGGAGGAGGTTGGTGAGGAGGAAGACGGAGAGGAGGAAGGGGAGGAGGAGGAGGAGGAGGGAGAAGAGGAGGAGTAGATGTGTTAGAGAGTTGAGCGGTGTTTTTCGCTGTCTACTCTGGGCTCTGGGCTCTTCCACGGTCTTCTTTTTCTTAGAGAGGTGTTTTTTTTTCCGAGCGAAGAGGTTTATGATATGCTGAAAAATGATAGTCGTACTGTTATTTCCCCCTTCCTCCCTCCTTCTTTTCCAGGTCGAGTTGATTGTGCATCATGAGTGAGGGAGTGAGTGGGAGAGCGAAGATGGATGGTAGAAGTCTAGGAGTAGGAGTCTAGGAGTAGGAGTCTAGGAGTAGGAGTCTAGGAGTAGGAGTCTAGGAGGAGGAGTGAGACGTGGTGGAGTGGGAACGCTGTGTTATCTTGTATCTCGCATCTCGCATTTCCCTCGTCGGGGCGAGGGGAAGGGAAAGATCGCCGTGATGGTGAGATATATTCCTCTGCTCTCCTTCTCCCCCCCTTTCTACATAAATGTCGTACGGACGGTTCAAGAGAGGTAGGCCTGCATATACGTAGGAACGAAAAAGATGTGAGATGCGATGTATGTATGCATGCATGATCCACGGCGGAAAACGAGAACCAAACCGCAAGAAGGCATCACCATACGAACCGAACCAAAACCTCTAGGTATGACACGATATCTACAATACAGCCGTCCGTCGCGGCGCTGAAAGCGGGAGGAGAACAACGAGGGGGGACGTGCTTGAGTGGGAGGGGAAGAAGAGGAAGAGGAAGACGACGAAGAAGAGGAAGAAGAACGACTACCTCCCGACGCCCTCGGCACGCCGATAACTTCTCCTCCTCGTCGAACTCGCTTCTTGAGCGGTATCACTCCCGCTCTCCGAGCCCTCCGTCGACGCACTGCTTCCTTCATCTTCTTCATCTTCATCCTTAACAACACCCCTCCCGCCCTCCTTCCCGTTCACATCCCCAAACACCTCATCCCCATCCACACTCTCATCCAACTCCTCCAACGCGCTCGTCCCCGCCGCCGCCGCCGCCGCAACAGCCATCCTCTCCTGCCTGAAGAAATCGCTCGTCCGCACGCCCCTAATATCCTTCGCCTGCAACCCCCTCCCCCTCCGCCCCTTCCCCCCTTTCCTCCCCCCCGCCTCCACCCCCCTCCGCCGATCCTCCCGAATCGCCTCCCTCACAGGCCCCATCGCCGCCTCCCTACACGCCTCCTTGATATCGCTCCCGCTCAGCCCCGCGCTCAGCCTCACCAACGTCTCGAGGTCGAAGTCCCCCTCGTCGACCCTCGTGCCCCGCAGCACGAGCTGGAAGATGTTGCGGCGCTGCGCGGCGCTGGGCAGGCCGACGGGGAACTTCTTGGGCATGCGCCGCAGGATCGCGTCGTCGATGTCGTGGATGCGGTTCGTCGCGCCGAGGATCAGGATGCGCTGCGGCGTCGTGCTGCCCGTGTGCGTGGTGCTCGACAGGCCGTCCCAGTGCGTCATGAACTCGGCTTTCACCATGCCGCTCGCCTCGTGCTCGCCCGTGCGGCGCGTGCCCAGCACCGCGTCGATCTCGTCGATGAAGACGATGGCGGGTTGCAGTTTGCGCGCCAGGCTGAAGACGGCGTTGACGAGCTTGTTGCTGTCGCCGTACCATTTCTCCGTCAGCGTCGAGATGTGCAGGTTGATGAAGCAGGCTTTCGATTCGTGCGCGAGGGCTTTCGCGAGCATGGTTTTGCCGCAGCCGGGGGGCCCGTAGAGGAGGACGCCCGAGGGGGCGGAGAGGAGCGAGGAGGTGGAGGCGAGGGACGGGTGGGTGAGCGGGTAGATGACGGATTCGCGGAGGTCGTCGATGATGGCGTCGAGGCCGCCTATGTCTGGGGAGGGTCAGTATGGTCCATGGAGTGGAGAGGAGTTTTCGTTCAGGCGCCCTGGGTTCAAGCGCCCTGGGTTCAGAAAATAAACATACCCTCGAAGCTCACGGGGATATCCTCCGGCGCAACCACCTCCATGGCAATCGTCTGCTCGTAGCTGTTCAACTGCAAATCCTCCGTGCGCACCCCGCTCCGTCTCCTCCTCCTCGCCCCCTTCCTCGCGCCGTACGCGCCCTCGTCGTCGTCGGAGTCGTCATACTCCGAGTCGTACTGCTCGCGCGCCTTGTTGGCTAATATGGCGTCGAGCTTCTGCGTCGCGGCGTTGGCTTTGCGCTTGGCTTCTTCCTTTTGCGCGGCCTCCGGGTCGAGGCGCGAGAGGAGGGAGCGGATTACGAAGTAGGCTAGTAGAGGCTGGGGGAGTTGTTAGCGGGAGAGGAGTTGATGAGGGTAGATTGGGATGGAAAGGAGAGGGATGATGGAGAGTGCTGCGTTTCCTCCAGGTAGGAGCGGATTCAACAAGCGCAATGGGTAGTCCTGTGTATCCAGCTTTCTTTTGCCATTGGGAACTGGTGAAGTTCTGCATTTCGGCGGCATGGTCCATAGTCCGTCGAAAGAGAGCCAAATACTCAGGAACTGCCCACCTCTTTGCGATGGCGCCGCGCAAATTCGCTCACTAAGTGGAGAAGAAGCGGTGGCAGATTCCATCAGAAGTCTCTCGGGAGAAGAAATGTCTTTGACTACGCGTATGGTCGCGAACGAAAGCAAATAAACGTACAGCGGCAGCAGCCATCAGGATATCCGGGAGATACCCCGTCAGGCTGGACTTCTTATTCGAGCTCATGGTGAGCGAACTGTGTGAGGGCACGCCCTACCAGAGGGCGTCTGGCTAAAAAAATGAATAGGTATAGACGCTGTTAAGGGGTTTGGTTCCGAAATCGTTTCCTCGAGGTCGGATGTCGTGGTTTGCTCTCAGCGGTTTCCGCCACACGATGCATCTGAAAGCTGTGGCGCGGCTGCTCCGCTTCGGGCCAGTTCCTCGGCAGCCCGCTCGATTGGGGAAAGCGTCTTCTTTTCCCGATGGGCTCCCCGCCGACGTCGTGTGCTCACATGCCTTCAACAGCTCCAAACAGCTCTAAACTATTGACATTGTTCTGAAACCGCGATAGGGGGGACCATGGCGTCGACATATAGACCTTTCGAAGCGATACAGCTTCTGCGACCCACGTTCCGAACATCGCGCTTCCCGCCGCCTTCGAGAATTGCGCAAATCGCGCCGTTCTCCACGACGTACTCAGTACATGCAACGCACAGCTCGACGACGAGCAGCAGTCCTTCTGCCCCACAGCAGCCGACACGGAGGACCGTCACCGTCACAAATGACACCGGCGCCGTGCGGTGGAGCGACCTGAGCCTGGGAGAAAAGGCAGCGCGGACGACACAGCAATCCTTCAACCTCGCCATTATCATGGTCGGCGTGGTATTAACCGTACGTTTCCCTTTCCTCTCCGCTCTTTCTTACCGAAATCGCCCAGGCTAATCACCGTCTGTGTGATCCAGGGCGCGGTATCCTACTACGTCTACACCGAGATCCTCTCCCCGTCGTCCAAAACCTCCCACTTCAACCGCGCCGTCACGCGCATCCGCTCGCACCCGGACTGCGTCGCCCTCCTCGGCGGCCCCGGCGCGCAGATCGCGGCATACGGCGAACCCTCCTTCTCGCGCTGGGCGCGGAATCGCTTCATCGCTTCGACGTCCGAGACGGATAAGTGGGGCACGGAGCATATGCGGTTTAAATTCTACGTCGAGGGGAGCAGGAACCAGGGCGTGGTGAATGTGCATTTGACGAGGAGGCCGGGGCAGGAGGAGTGGGAGTACCAGAGTATGGTGTGTGATGTGAAGGGGGAGAGGAGGGTGGTCGTGGAGCAGAAGGAGGAGGTCGGGAGGGGGAAGGGGCAGGGGCCGAAGATTTTCGGTGCGAGGTGGTGGTAGCGTTTATGAAGGAGATTCGTTGAAGTCTCCTGCTGGCATGTGTTGGGTTGACGAAGCGACGCGGGGCAGTTCTCAGTCTTAGAAAGAGCTGAGTTAAAAAGTTTTCGGCACGAATTCCCGGTGCAATGGGCGCCGGGGAATGGATCCGGATGGATTTGCATGTATAACATTTCAACCGCGTACGATAGCGTTGCAGCATAAGAAGGGGCCAGTAGTCGATATATTTCTAAAGAGATCCCCACCGTTAAGAGCGAAGCAGATCTTGGTTTCCACCGGACAACGAATGCTGAAAAGAATCTATCATGCATCTAACCATCAGCTTTTCCCTGCCTGAGAACTTTCACCCACCCCCCTATGTGTAAAACGCCAGAACCCCCGCAACATGAGATCTCTCCCGCCACATTTGCACATGCCGCAAATAACCCCCCCACTAATGATCCTCCGCCTCATTCGTCGACCGCCCAAAACTCGGCGTCGTGGGCCTCGACTTGTCCACACCCAACAGCGCAATGTTCTCCCTCAGAGCGACATACTCGCTATCCGCATACCCCAACGCGTCATGGATCTGGGTGCTGTGCAATCCCTTGATCCGCCTGATCTCCACGTCGGAGTAGTTCACCACCGCGCGGCCGATCTCAAACGGCGCAGGATTGTGCTGCTCGTACGTCGGCTGCTGCTGGTGCTGATGCGCGAGCAATTGCGACGAGGAGAGGGAATGGACGAGGCCTGGATGCGGATGCGGGCGTTCGTAGAGGGAGCTTCTATCTGGGACGGGGGCAGGGATGTGGCCGTGGCTGTGATTATGTGATGGGTTAGGGGTAGCTGGAGTGGTCGACGGTGTCCCGGTGTGGTGAATCGAGGGGAGCCGTTTGACGACCACGAGACGTACGGCTTCTTGCTGGGAGAAGTGCCCGTCTACGTCCACGATGCCAGAGGGAAGGAGACCCGCTTTGTCGCTCAGGGCGTGCCAGGCTCCGTAGTCAATGTATATGGTGCCGTGGGGAGCCAGACCGTGGAGAATCCAGAACCAGCGGTCGCGGATAGGGTGGGCGTTCGCGAGGAAGCGGGTGTGTAAGGGGACCTCTTCGGGTTCCGCTGGCGGGGATTCCGTCTGTGCGGGAGTTTCGAGGGGAGTGGATGTTGAAGGTGTCGCATGGTCGCTGTGAAGTTTCAGTGATGCTATTGATGAAAAGAGGCCCCCTTCGCCTTCGTTGACCACGCTGCTTCGGCTGGATACCCGCGCCAGCCTCTGCGACTCCGCATATCGTATGATGGCACCAATGTTCCCGGGCTTCGAAGACTTGGTGATGACCGTCGTGACGCCGGCGCTGGTCGCTAATCTCGCAGCAACAATCTTTGTGCTCATTCCTCCGGTGCCCAGTGCTGAGCCGGCGCTGCTAACGTCTGCCGCCAACTCCGAAATATCTTCCACGACCGTGATAGGCTTTGCATCCGGGTGCGTCCTCGGGTTCTTGTCGTACAGGCAATCCACATCGGTCATGAGGAACAGGTAATCCGCCTGGACCATACCCGCCGTGATCGCGCTCAGGGTGTCATTGTCACCAAACTTGATTTCGGATACCGCCAGCGTATCGTTCTCGTTGACAATGGGAATGACCCCCATGTTCAGCAGCTCGATGAACGTATTCTGCGCGTTCTGGTACTGCGTCCGGTCCGCGATGTCGTTCCGCGTCAACAAGACCTGCCCAATTGGCTGTCTCACATGCTCAAACAACTGATCCCACAGACTCATGAGTCTACATTGACCAATTGCCGCCAATGCCTGCGCCCTAGGTAATTGTTTGGGACGCTTCTCGATATCCATTCTGCGGAGGCCGACGCCAATGGCGCCCGAGGAGACGATGACGACGTGGTGGCCATCTCGGCGGAGCTTGTCGGCCGTCTCGACGACGAGGGAAAGAATGGAGAGGAGCGGCTGGTGCGTCTTCTCGTCGACTATCGAGCTGGTACCTGCAGCTGGTAAGCGCAACTCTTCTTCGAATGCAGGGATGTAGTACTGTATAATTACCAAGTTTGATGACGATTGTAAGCTGGCCATGATGCTTTTTCGGTTGCACGGCCATGATTGCAGAGAACAGGGACGAGTAGTTACTGTGAGGTCCGCATGTGTGTTGGGAGAATATATGCAGGGAAATTTCTTTGTACAAGGGACTGGAGGATGACTCTACCTGCAGATTGGGCGTCGGAGCTTTGGGCGCGGGGATCTGATTCGGAAATGTTCCCAAGAGCCGTGAGTAGCGCTAGCCAATCAGCGCGTCGCCGCCCTCTCTCCGCAATCCTCAACCTCTACATTTTTCAGACGAGACGCGCCGGGCGAGAATATATCGCAACACCCAGTCTTCACCCCCTCGCACCCTTCACATTCCCAATGAAGAAGCCCGAACAAGCCCCTGACGGGGCCTCCCCCGCCGACGTCGCAAAAACCCCTTCCCAGAAGATCGATCCCGTTTACTACACATGGAGCAGCACCTTCTCCATCCTCCTCGGCCGCATGACCGGCAACCGCGACGTCTCCCTCGAAAGCAAATACTTCGCCGAGCAAGACGCCGTAAAAGAGGAGGCCTTCTGTCGGCGCTGCGAATCCAACCGCGACTACCTGCTCAAGTACAGCCCCATCGTGCGCTTCATGAAGGACGAGGTCGCGAAGCTGGGCGGCGATATCAATGAAAAGAATATCATCTGCAGGATGTGCACGCAGGAGCAGAGCGGCGGGTTTCACATCGACCACGGGATTCTGCTGTGTGCGAACAAGTTCCGGAATCGAGGGCATCAGGAGGATACCATGGCCCATGAGATGGTGCATGCGTGGGATCACTTGAAGTGGAAGGTGGAGCAGGATAATTTGAAGCATCAGGCATGCTTGGAGGTATGGGTATTGGACTGACGGGTGTTGGTACTTGGTACTGACGATTCTAGATCCGTGCATCAACGCTATCGGGCGAATGCCGCTTCTCTCGCGAGTTCTTTACGAAGAACCAATGGCGGATAACAGAGCAGCTACAACACTGCGTACGGAGACGGGCTACACTGTCACTGATGGCGAGACCAGGGGTCAAGGACGATGTTCATGCCGCGAAGATTGTTAACGAAGTGTGGGACAGCTGTTTCCACGACACAAGACCATTTGATGAGATCTACCGGTAGTCGGTCGAGGAATGGTGACAGACTACGTTGTATCACAGGATAGAGGCATTGTACAATATACCCGGATTGGATCGGATATGCCTGGAGGCCGGGGAGAGGGATTTGCATAGCGACCGGCGTTATTTGAAGACTTTTTCCAATGTCATCTTCACTCTTACCATATCGATTTATAATTTACCGGCACAGGACTGGAATTCGTGATGTCATTACTCGCCCAATCGTGGCGATACCTATGCAGTGGAAGAAGAGTGAAACCGAAAAGCCGCATCCAGGCTATGCAATAAGAAAAACCACCAACTCCAACCATTCCCGTACCGAAACCTTGGAGAAACACCATCAACTTCGCCTGTATATCCTTGGAAATGAACACCGAACAATACCATGCAGGTGGCTTTCAGGCTGGAGACAAAGAACTTAATTTTCCTTATCCGAACTGCTGCGGGCTTTGCTTCCAGAAGTGCGCTCATATGCACGCGAGCTACCCTTGCAATGCTTAATGATCCAGGGATGCGTCTCAACCTCTTCCAGAGAGATACGCTTCTCGGGATCCAGAACGAGCAACTGGGATATGGTCAGCAACCAAATGTTAGTTTATGAGCAGAGATGCATACCCTCTTGATCAGATCCTTCGCCTCCGCGCTCACAAAGCTAGGCACTGTGTATTCACCCCTGACAATCTTCCTCTGCGTCATGACCTGCGAGTCTTCGAACGGTGCTTCGCCGACAAGGAACTCGTAGGTTAGGACGCCCAAACTCCAGAGGTCGACCTTCTCGGTGTAGAAGTTGTCTTTGCCGGTGCGGGAAAGCATCTCGGGCGGAAGGTAGTCAAGCGTGCCGCACATGGTATTGCGCCTGTTGTTGGGGGCGTGGACAGACCAACCGAAGTCGGAAATCTTGATTTCGCCGTGGATGCCGACGAGAATGTTCTCGGGCTTGATGTCACGGTGCATGACATGCTTCCTGTGAAGATACTTGAGTGCTGCGGCCATCTGCGCAATGTACTGTGCAGCTTTCCACTCAGGAAAACGCTGTTCACGGCGGAGATGTTTGTATAGCTCCCCCTTGCCAGCAAACTCAAGGATCAGGAAGATACGCTTGGCGTCGTGGAAGTGGCCGAATAGGCGGAGGATATTGGGATGCGCGAGATGAGACTGGATCTCAATCTCTCTCCGTACTTGCTTCTCGACTTTGCCTTGCTGAAGTTCGGATTTGTGAAGCACTTTGAGGGCACACACGAAGCCCGAAGAGCGCTCTTTGGCAAGATAGACACGGCCGAACTTGCCTTTTCCAAGGGGTTTGCCAATTTCGAACATTCCGAGGTGCCATTGCTTGGGGGTGGTGGGTTGAGAATAGATCGAAGGTTCAGTGAGAGTGCGGCGGTGGGCATGCGACTGTCGGTCTTCCGATGACCGGTTTTGAGCAGCTTGTGATTGGGAGGCGAGGGCGACTTTGTTGATATTGGCTTGAACAATTTTACCGGAGTTTACGGCTGCGAGCTTTTGAAGAGGAAGCTTCATCCGGTTTGCCGCCGAGGTGCTGGCGCTGAGGGCAGTTATTGATACGGTGGAAACGGCCTACGGCAACATTAGACAATGGATGGAATAACATTATTTCCAATGGCTTCAAACCTTCTGCTTATGATAGGTAGTCGATACGGCAAGCTCATCCTCATTCTCGTCGTTCACGGTGATGCGCTCAAAGGCGGCCTCAAGATTGGAGACGTCCGCCATGGTGTGGTTGGAGACAGCAGCGCAACTAAATGAAAGGACTTCCAAACGGAATGCAAGAGAGAAAAATCGACGGTGGAGCTTGAGTGAAGGGATATGCTCGTTGTTCGGGCCGGTCTACGATTTGAGATGGGAGGATGTAGTGGAGACCAAGAGTTGGCGGTCGATATACAAATAGTCGTTGCCCTGGCAATTTATCTGCACCGCCACATCCCGCGTCCGTGCGCTCGCGCCTCTCAACCATCCCATCATCGGTGAGGCGGGGCATCACCTAGCTTTGGGAATCACTACATCACGGATATATATTTCTGCTCTGCAGAATTGGCAAGCACCTGAAATGTATTCCATACGTCTACCGGTATTCAATGGCTCCTCCGTCGATGCGCATGCACCGGGCCACGACACAGATGAGTCTTACACCAGAGCCGGCTTCAAGGTCACCATGCGGAAGCTACCGATTCTCAAGGCCGGCCCTATAGAGGACATGACAAAAAGGCTGGGAATAACGCCACCTGAGATGATATTTGGTGACAATTTCGCGCGCATTGAGCACCCTAAGAGTGGTTGGAGCATCGACTTCAACGCCTTCGATGCCCTCGACCGTGTAGATAAGACGGGCGCGTCGATGCTGAAGGTGTCCTACTCGAAAGAATGGCAGGAGAATCGGTATGTATCTTCTTATAATACTCGTCTTCATCGTGAGGTTAACTCCTGATAGGCAAAAGCAGTTTGAAGAAATAAAAGAAATTGTCAAGCCATTTGACTGGTCCTACAGCACCGACTACAAGGGCACCACTGCCGGACCTCCCTTTGGGCCCACAGAAAACGAGCTCCCACTGGAGCTACTCAGACGCCGCGACCGAATACTGTTCTGGGAAGAAGTCGTATTATATGAGGATGAGCTGGCCGATAACGGCATTGCGATGCTGTCCTGCAAGGTTCGGGTTATGGCGGAGAGGATGCTGCTCTTGTCGAGATTCTTCATGAGGCTAGACGGCGTTCTCTTTAGGATACGAGACACAAGAGTGTACATCGAATTCAGCACAGGAGAGGTGATTAGGGAGTATACCGCTCGTGAAGAGAAGTATAACGTCGTAAGAGAGGCGTTGGCAAGAACCAAGCCCAGGGACGATGTGCTGGCGATTATGAGGGATCCACATACGCTGGCGGAAGACAACTATGTGCCCATCGTGGAGAAGAACTTGGATGGAATGGTACTGAAATGAGGTGGCGTACCATTAGTTCCAGTAATGGACACAAGTCCGCTGGAGACGTAGGCAACTGCGACAGTTGTAGGACTTAGGGTTCGTTCAAGCTTGCTTGTGGGTGCCCAACGTACATGCGTTTCGGACGGGAAGTTTCGATGAGTGGCTATGCTGACTCTCTTCGAAGGTGGCATATGTCTGGGAGACGCCACCCTACGTGGGTGCGAGGGTGGTCGAGCTTGGGCAGATGACCTCCATTCCGCGTGGTATCGGGTGTTCTGTCGAAGAAGCCATTTCCATGCAAGAGAAACGTTGGCTAGCTTGGACTCAAGATTTCACAGGGGCTGAGGCACTATCGCTGCGAATGTTCCCAATAAGGTACAGTGTTGCTTTCGAACAAAGGACAGCAACTGCACGCCAAGGTGGAGTCGTCAACACATTGTCTTCCATCTCAACTTCCCCGCAACCATAGACACCACATCTACTCAATCATCTCAGTATAAAGACTCTATCGGTTTAGTCTCACCCTGTTAGCCTTCAGATGTGTACCAGCTCAAACGCCCAGCTAAGCGCCCATGCCCCTAACGGCCCCCACCCACTGCAGCAGTGCCACAGGGCGCACATGCAGTCCTCAAACTCGGTCAGCCTCGCACAGCGCTGCTCGTTGATCCCAAAGAGGCGGAAACCCAAATGAGTGTGTCGCCATAGCCATCATCCGTCGCGCGTTCAGTCGTACATGAGACGGCTGTGGCGGTGTCTTTCTCTGTCTCATGTTTGCTCGATATCCTTCTCGAACCTGGCCACCGACAGCGCGTGTGTACCGCCACATTCTCAGCCTATGTATAACAGGCTTCATCAGAGCCTCGGGCTGGCGTTTAAACTTCAACGGCTCCCCGACGCTCTTCATTTATCTTTCCCCTATCTTTCCCCTTTCTTTGCACTTGTATGTCGAACTTATGACTTTCTACTCTACCACAAGACGATGGATCCACTAACCGCTACGACCGCCGCAGCACAATTCATCGGGCTAGCCGGGCAGTTGGTTGATGCGGTGATGGCCTTGCGTCGAAAACTTGCCAATGTCAAGAATGCCCCGAACGTAATTCGACGTATTCGCAAGGAGCTAGAGGTTCTTCAAGAGTTCGGAAGTCAACTGGCTCGAACCGAGGATCATCTTCCAGCAGATGCGAAGTCGACTTTTGTGCAAATCTTCCAACAACTGGAAGGGAGCATCACTGACCTCAACAAAATTCTGAGGAATATCGACCTGCAAGACTCAGACCGAGGTGCAAAACGGTTTTGGAATTCCTTCCTCTCTGACGAGCAGCGACCGAAGCTTGAGGAAGCACTCTGCAATATCAAAGGCGCGAATACCACTCTTGCGACTTTTTTAACTGGTGTCAATGTTCGAATAACACGGTACGATCGACCCTCGGGGCAAGACTTGACATACCCTAATCATATGATTTAGTGAAATGCACGATCACGTCGTGGCCCACACCGCGACTGTGAGTCCAGCCATGAAACGTATCGAAGCATCCGTGTCGGCGACTGCGAAAATTTCGGAAAAAATCTTCACGGAGACTGTTGACACTCGAAAATACGTCGCACAGTCAACGGCTACTATCATAGACCATGTTGATCAAGCTGGGAAATCTGTAGTCAAAAGCAGTCTACAGGAATTTTTCGAGGAGCATCAAGAGGACTTCATATTTCTGGCCCGCAAGGACAGACCTGATATTGGATACAGTGATCAAAATAATAATACGAAAACTGCACGCTCATCGGGCCGGAAGCACACCGTAACGAAGAAATTCCCCTTTCCCATAGGTCTCGTTCAAACAAAGGCCGCATGGTCAGGGGTAGGAAAAGATGCAATTTTGCTCTACGTTGAAGTTAGTCTAATGCCCTTCAGAGTGTTCTCTTCCCAAGGGCGGAACATGCGGATGGATAGGACTTCGGCCAACTTGAACGCTCCATCGTGGAATCTCTCCCTCCGATCCTACAACATCGTCCGACATGATGCCATGATCCTTCAGGCTTGTCGAGATCGGGATGTTGTAGCCATCGAAAAATTGTTTCAATATGGTGAAGCGTCCCCTTATGACGTCGATTGCGACGGTCGGAGTTTGCTGTCTTATATTTGGGATGGTGTTTCTATTCGGACACGGCACAAGGGTGCGGAGCAAATCCGGCAGACTATACGTTTTTTGATAGCACGTGGTGTAGATCCCACTACGTACGTGCAAGAGTTCCTCATGTTATATCAAACCTGGGCCAGGCGTTATTGGTGGGAAAATGTGTGCTTCGGTGAGGGCTCGGTTCTTGACCCAACTCTAGTCTCCGAAGTGGAGTTTCTAGAAGACGCTCTTCGCCTATGCATAGAGAACAGCCGAACAGATCCGTTTGCAAATGGAGAAAGTCTGATTAGCCTCTGGAAAACCAGCTTAGGATGCCATTATACCATGCCAGCTCTGGGATCATCACATTTGCTTCGGGAAGATCACCCCAGATTGGAAGAGCTTGCTTTTGAGAACCCCGATGAAGTTTTCTACGATATCGTCGCCCAACGTATCGGGATATTCGAGATATTGCTCTTCGGACAAGAACTCGACCGGAACTACAACACTTTGGTGTATCTCTGTAAAGGCGGCGAGCAGAGTATTAAGAAAAGGATCTTTTCCAAGGATATAAGCAGATATGCACCGTTACTCAAAGGCGGTAAAACCTGTTTCTGTCCGACGAATTCTAGTCACCTGCTCTTCCACCACTTCCATGAGTGGAGCTCTCAATGGGGTTGGTCGGGTATTGAGAGGCCTGACAAGCGGGAAATGGCAAAAGTGATACGAAACCATGTTCATCGCGTCGCCATCGAACTTTTGTCTAGCGGTGAGAACCCGGAAGCTCGTTGTGACTGTGAAACAACCTGGCAGTGGCCCGAAGGCTTTCGGACCGTGACTGATATAGCAGGAAAGGAAGGACTGCTTAATGAATGGGAAGCGGCTCTCGAGCAGTGCGGATATAATTCGACCCGGATCATCGACGAGTGGCGCTATGTGGGAGTGCCAGAATTGTTTATGGCCAAGGAAGCTGCCCTACGTCGCACGCCTGGCGAAAGCTCCCAAAACTCAAAAAATTCCCTGGCAGTTGTTGGGAGTCTTATTTACCAGACAATATCTACCATCGTATGAACTGGCAGCTTGACGTACCTTCTTCGTATTAGATTTCAACGTTAGTGGGTAGCAAGACATGTATGTTTCCTTCTGACTGGACTGTGCAAATAAAAACGTCCCCTTCTATGCCGTGGTCTCATAATAACCTTCCTCGGTTGGACGACAGAGCCTAGGCCATAGATACATTGCTTATCTTAGACTGTAGTTTCCTTCAGAAACGATTGCTGTGAATATTCCCGATGCCGTTTAGAGTTGTTTGCAGACAAAGGACAGGAGTCCACACATTCTTTTCCCATCTCAACCTCGCGCGGTAAGAACATTCACCGCAATTCCTTAGCTTGGGAGCCCCTTTGTGAGTATCACTTCTTGCAAAAGCGTTTTACTTGCAAGTGTGTCTTGGAATCCGCGCCTAGCACCGTCTCCCGCTACTGAGCCGACTTGCGGAACAGCCGCTTGACCTAGACGTACTTGTGCTAGTTGTAAAGTGTGTAGGGGACCCAGAATTGCTCCAAACATTGGAAGCGTGTGGACGTGGTCGGCGCCTGGCATCTTCTCGCCCTGCTGAGCCGAACTCTCGGAACAGCCGCTTGGCCTTAACGTACTTCTTCTAATTATACCATTTTCCTAGCTCAAATTCGTTCGCTCCTTTATTCCTTTTCTAAAACCCAGGGCATAAATCGGTAGGTAGCTGGAGGACCTGGAGGTCTACGCTTGACACCGAGGCGGCGAAAGCCGTAGATAGGGACGCGATCTAGTAGGCGGTAGGGAGACATAAAGATGAAGTATACCGTTACACAAGACTTGGGCGGTGGTGGTGGTGGCATCGCAATCTTGGAAGTCATAAGTGTACCCCTTCCCCGTCACCACGAACCTCCTCTCTCCTCTGCTGGACTTGGAAGCAAGTTTTACGTGCAAATAGATTCTAGCAAGTAATATAAACCTTCTCAAGAATGTCTGACAAAAATCATGTCTGCCTTAGACTGTAGAGCGAGGAGTTCCTCACCGCGTAATAAATCTTGGAGATAATCTAGGTTTCCTTATCAATCGAAAAGTAAACCGTCGAAATGATGCAGGTTTCTTACGTATCTCATTTTAACGATACCTGTAAAGTTTGAGATGACAAATAGAACGGGTTTATAATGTGTGACTATGAAATCATCATTTGGAGCGATGATATCGGTTTAGTGAACAAGGAATCTTTTTCTGATATTGTTATCACTAGGCTATAAGAATACGTTCCCATGTCGAACGGCTATACAATAAACCCTTACTGATAGCGCGCAATACATAGCCGCGCTTATGCAACAGAAGATTACAGTGGATACTCGTACGCATATACAACGCCACCCAGAATGAGACCAACAAGAATAATTTTATACAACTGGAGAAAAATCTTACTGTTCATTGCCGTAAAAGATCGAGATACATTTTCTTGCATACAGGCAATATCCTCGAGCAGCATGGAAGACATAATGAACACCCAGATAATGAAGGGTGTGTAGAAAGGAAGATACGAAGGAAAATCAGCGGTGGGAATCAAGGGCGCACCAACTCCATATTGGCCAGACCACCAAGCGCCAGAACCTCCGTCGTAATGACAATAGCATAGGCAACTATAAGGTAGATCAATAAATGGGACCAGCTGGATTTCTGGTAGAAATCTTGATCTGGATGATCGCGTGCCTGGAGCGGCGTATTTGGCGAGGCATCTCCATAATCCAACCGCGAATAGGCAGTGTGGATCTGCATAAGCGCTGTCGAAAGCGTGTTGGTGGGTTGTTCGGCTAGGATAATCAACATCGTGTCTTTCTCCACAATCGGGAAGGATGTACCTTGGAAGAAAGATTCAAATATGGTAAGCACGGGAGCTGCGAGGAGGATGATAGGGACAACCTGGCCGAAAGACCAATTGCTAGACCCACCATCGTCTATCTGAAGTGTTTGTAGTAGTGTGATGAGGCCCCAAGTAAAGCTTCCTACCATCCAAAGAATCTGGTTGCAAGATCAGTATCAATAATACTAGGTTAGGTCTTCCATACCTCGATGAACATGGAGTCCCAAGAATCTAACAATTCTGGAGCAGTGGGAAACAGTGCCAAGAGAGGCCGATAAAGAAACAGTCGTTTCAATGTCAAGCGCGAAGTCTCCGCACCCAAGCTCCTATGAATTCGACGAAGGCAATCACGAGCCTTTTCACTGCAGACTGCCCTTGCACGGCGAATGACGGAGACAGACAATGATTTGTGCAACCGGATCACTCCGTAAATGAACCCTAGGGTTAATAGCAGATATTACCATTTTCAAAAAAGGACGACTGTCACCCTTTCCAGCGGGTCGGGAATAGCAATTGGCATAGTCACTAGGCGTCTGTTTATATAGCCACCATCACCATTGTAGTCAACGTATGTCCAGCTGTAGCCACCCGTTGGCACGATAGCGACGAGCAGCATTGACAACATCAGACCCATGGCAACCAACCTCCACACCCGTTCTGCGGGCCTATTGTACAAGTAGTTGCGGAGGAAGGTGAGGCATGAGAGGTGAGCTATACTCGAGAACCAAGCGAGCGAGACGATAATCTGCCAATGGAAGGCCGAAAGGCCAAAGCGTGGCTGCACGTAACCACTGATAAGAATAGATATACCAGTAATAATCTGGAGATCGCTCATTGACTTGACACACTATACTCTCTAAGCGCGAGTGTGAAGTCGGGGTAGACTCAATCGACTAACCTTGATGAAAGCTGTTTCTAAACGAGGGTGTGCCTTCCATCTTGGTAGATTTGATTTTGACCCTAGCCATGCTAGGACCTGATGAAAGACCGAGATATACGACGTCTATAGAATTCGGTCGTGGGTTACGAGACGCAATCGCGCCAGACTCGTTCTCTTTACGAAACGGGTCCTTTGTGGGTCATGTGCAATAAAATAATGAAACACCAGGATCAACACGACTATCCCAGCAGTAGCCGCACATCCAACCAGAACCTAGAGGGTATTAGTCCCGGTCAGTGCGACCTTGCGCTTTCGGAGAGGCCTACATCAACTCCAGAGATGTCAGGGTAAGGGGAAAGATGCTCGGGCGGCAGCAAGCAGTTGAAGTAACAACCACGACTGCTGTCCTCTACCATGTTTGCCCAAACTTCGTGCCTGAGTGCTGGGATGAAGCCTAGGATATATATATCTCTTTGAAAGGACCCCAAGCAAAAGCGGGGATTACAAGGCTGAGAATTAAACATATATGGCTTCACATCTTCAGCCGCAGTGCCGCACCCCGGGGCCTGACGAAACGGGATAGCAAACCCCATTGGTCCCCGTCCTAGCATATTGCAGCGTCATCCAAGCAGCAGCAATCTATGTTCAGTTCTGCAAGTGCTGAATCCAGGTTCCCGCGTGTGCACAATGGGCTTCGCATTCGCGGCACTATCGTCAACACCTAAATCCTTCTCCTTCCTCCCCTGTATCCGGCGAATAGATCACACTCTGCTCATCCCCTCCCCATTCTGCACCTCCAGACTTTTCCGTGCTATAGACTCATTGTTTATTTAGTTTTGACTGGTTGCCTTCATGCGCGATCGGTGTGAATGTCCCCAAATAAGGCTTAGTGTTATTTTCACACAAAGAACAACCCACACGTTCTTTCCCCATCTCAACTTCGCCCCGCAAGGATAAATACTCGATCCCAACCCCTCAACTTAATAGTCATAGTTTGAATCTTCCTCCTCAGTCCCTCAAATGCGCACTGGCCCCAAACACGCGCGCCCGCAAATCCCCGTTGCGGCTGTGCCACATGCCCGCCGGTCTTAAACACAGACACCCTCACGAAGCGCTGGTGACTCGCCCCGAAAGGCTGGATATGAACCTGATTGAAGACATGTCTCTTTTCACAGCTTGGTCCTTCGTTTTACGCATGTCCGGTCGTACACGGAAAGGCTGTGATTCCTTCTGATCCTTCTTGTCTCATGTTTGCCTATCGTTTTCGAAATTTGCCACGGATGGACGCGCGTGTTCGGTCACGTTCATGTTTCTATGGATTAGAGCATGTTGATTTATAGAAGCCCAGCGGCGGGTCGTCCTGGTTTCGACGTAGCAGGTCTCGAGCCTGTGATCTTGGGGTTATCCTTTGCGGTTTGACTTCGAACTTTCAGCCTCGTCGTCTTAACGCGAATGGATCCATCCACCATTACCTGTGCCGCGGCGCAATTCATCGGCTTAGCAGGACAAATCTTCGAAGGCATAAGGCTGATCCGCCGGAAAATCCTCAACGTCAAGAATGCGCCGAAACTCATCCGCAGCCTCGACCGAGAACTGATGATTCTCCAGAATGCCGCCAAGGAAATCTCTTTGGTGGAGAACGACATGCCAGAGGAGAGTCCGGCTACCTTCGTCAAGGTCTTGGATGACTCTGCGGGCAATTTTCACAGCATTGGGAAGGTGCTTGTTAGTGTGTCTTTCGCATCGATGCCATGGTTTTCCAAGCCTGCCGGAGTCGAGATCTTACAGCGATCCAAAAGCTTTTCCAGTACGGCCAGGCGTCGCCGTTCGATGTTGACTGTGACGGTCGCGCCCTGTTATCTCACGTCTGGGATCTGTACCTCGATCATGCAGGTCAGATCCTTAAGATGTTACAGTTCTTGATTGCACAGGAGACGGATCCTACCACTTATGTGCACGAATTTTTGGAGGCCTACCAGGGCTGGACGGATGCATTGCGGCAGTGGACCTTCTTCCTCGGTGACGAGATCCTGGAGCCCTCGGACGCGGCGGTGAAAAATATACTGGAAGAAGTGCTCCACTTATGCCTAAAGCACAGCCAAGGCGATCCTTTTGTTAATACTGAGACTTTACTAAGTCTATGGAAAGCATCCATAAGCGGTCAAAGTGTTCCAGCGGTCAACGGCTCGTACCTCAAGCCGGGAGATGTTTCACGACTCGACGAACTCGTATTCGAATACCCCGATCAAATTTTCCACGACATCCTGCATAAACACGAGTACGTGATCTCCAACGAAGTATATCTAGGCCTCATTGACCAGAACTACAAAACATTGCAATACCTCTGCAGCGGGGGCAAGAATACTATCAAGTACAAAGTGTTCGCCAAGGGCTTTACAGCGTCGGGATACATAAGTAGCAGAGAGACATGCTACTGCTCCAAGAACTCAACACATCTCTTGTTCAAGGCCATCCACGGGGCCACTCTCCGCACCTGCTGGAGTCTAGCCAGAGCCAAAATCGTGCGCAAACATGTGTTCCAGCTTTTGGTCGAGTTGCTCGCCAACGGCGAGGATCCTGCGGCTTGCTGTGACAGCCCAACGGCCTGGCAATCTGCCGAGGGCTTTTGAACTGTGACGGGTCTTGCTGGGGAAGAGGGTCTCCTTCACGTTTGGGAGCTGGCTCTCGAGAAGTCCGGGTACGACTCTACTCAGTTTGTCGACGAGTGGCGTTATGAAGGAATACAGCAGTTATTCGACCCAGAGCTGACCACGATGCCTTCATCAAAACAACGGGATGGCATGAAAAGTCCCGAGAAAGGGATTGGCAGTGTGATATACTGGAACCCTTCCACTATTGTCTAAAAAGGATTCTCGTCTGCTTCTATCCTCGACTTTGATGGATGTTTGGGAACAACGCCATGCTATATACAGGTGTATATATGCCTCAAAGGCTGGAACGGAAAACCGGAATACCATAGCTGGTGATGACCTGGCTATATCACACCTGTCTATATATAACAGCACTATAGGTACCCCTGGCACTTGCCCAGGTGCAGTCCAGTGCCCGCTTTCCCCCTACCTAGGTAAGACAGTTGCGTCACCCCCTTGGAGCACCTGCCCAGGACCCCACCTTTGGCACCCCGCCATCTGATCCACCCACTAGTATATCCTACTTCTCCCGTACCTCACCGCCGAACAATCTCAACTCCATCCGCATCAAAACCCTTCGCCTTCACAAGTCCCAACTCCATTCCATTCTCACAACACAACTCCCAACACAACCTCAAAAATGGTCAGCGCCAAGTTCGAACAGGCCTTCGAGAAGGTCGGCGCGCTCTCCAACTCGCCGAGCGACGGGCAGATGCTCGATGTACGTCCCTCCCACACCTGCAGTACACTTACATTTGCATTCTCAAACGCTGCGCGTCCCTTATCCTCCCCGCCTTTCCCTCTCCCTCTTCCCCTCAGAAGCCCGCCGTTCTTCGATCCCCTTCCCGAACATGGCAAAAACTCGTCCAGACACTAACCCGCCGCACAGCTCTACGCCTGGAACAAGATCGCCCGCGGCGAGGACATCACCAAGTCCAAGAAGCCCAGCATGATAGACTTCAAGGTATGTTTCTTTCTCCATTCCCATCCGCGATGCCGGTCCCACCCCCGCTTAACTCCCCTACGTTTCTTCCCACCCCCCCCTACCCAAGACTCCATCCCTTCTTCTCCGGACCATTATTCTAAACACGCAACAGGGCAAGTTCAAATACAACACCTGGCAGAAATACGTCGACGAGGGCGTCACCCCCGAGGACGCGGAGAAGCGCTACATCGAGCTGGTCGAGGAGCTGCTGAAGGCGGAAGGCAAGTCCCTATAGAATGGGGATGCGCGGGATCCACTTCTGAACGACGGTGCTGTTGTCCTCCGCGAGGAGAAGGAGGGGGAGGCACACGAGGGAGAGGGCGAGAAGGGCGGTCGCAAGGTGGGTGATGCTGCGGAGGAGAAGCGTGTGCCTGCGATGCTCGTGCCGCTGCAGGAGAGGGAGCTGGAATTACGCGGCGCATAGGTTGGGGAGAACACTACCGATGGCAAGGTGATGTGGTGGGATGATGTATAACTCCGGTTTTTGAGCGGCGCTCGCGCTGCACGGGAATGAATGATATACCGATTCGGTATGCATATGTGTACGTGGGATATCACGTCTACCAGAGTGTTGTGCTGTGTGTGCTGTGCGAGAAGGGAAAACGATGATGAGTATATTATAGGCGTCACTACATCTCTCCCAACCTCATCACGATGATCGTTGAGATGCAGATATCTAAGATCTGATGCGCATATCCACCACCTTCCCTTCGTAATCCTGCAACAGATCTGCTAATTCCAGCATCATAGCTCCAGAGCACTCCTCTCATTCATTTCCCGACGACTTCGCTGAACATACACCTTCACACAACACCTCTCTCTTCTGATAATCACCCCTATGCACCCGCCAACCACCACTGAGCATCACACGCATTTCTCTCTCCTCTTCCTTCCTTTTCTCTTTCCCCTCCATCTATCCCCGATACGCCGACCACACCCTCCCCATCCAGTCCGGCTCCTCATACGCCATGGTCGCACACCACGGCACCTCGTCCGCGCGATACCTTTCCAGCGGGAGATCGTACGGCATGCGGAGTCCCACGAGCGTCCGCGGTTTCCTGGTCTCTGGATTCTTCGGGATGGCGAGTTTCGCTTTGGCTTTCCCTTTGCTCTTTGTCTGCTCCGCCTGCTCATCCTCCGTCTCGTCGTCATCCTCCGTCTCGTCGTCGTCATCCTCCGTCTCGTCGTCATCCTCCGTCTCGTCGTCATCCTCCGTCTCGTCGTCATCCTCCGTCTCGTCGTCGTCATCCTCCGTCTCGTCGTCATCCTCCGTCTCGTCGTCATCCTCCGTCTCGTCGTCATCCTCATCCTTATCCGCCTCCTCGCCTCCTTCAACCTTGTCCGCCCCAGCAGCGTGACCTTCCTCCTCCTGGCCCGCAGCAGGACCA
This sequence comes from Westerdykella aurantiaca, assembly GCA_030412805.1. NCBI lineage: Eukaryota > Fungi > Ascomycota > Dothideomycetes > Pleosporales > Sporormiaceae > Westerdykella > Westerdykella aurantiaca. Next base: position 6,526,327 of record JASJFJ010000003.1, read on the forward strand.
TCCCTCCCGAAAACCGGCACCATGCCCACATCCCCACCCTTACCACCGCCATCAGCGAACAACCCCGGCCAAACCACAACGCCGCACTCCCAGCTCTGGATCCAGATCTCGCCCTTCGACGCGCTGACGACGTCGCCCCAGGCCTGCTTGCTCAGGTTCGCGCTAGTGACAAGCGCCCAATCGATCTTCGGGAGGTTGGTGAAGGAAGGGGTGGTGGAAGAAGACGCGGAGGGAAGAGGCTGGGTGACATTGCCCTGGAAGCGGATGTACGTTTTGATGTGCGGGGCTGCGGAGTTGCGGAGGGCTGTCCACTTGCTGTTGTTCTGCTCTTCTTCCTTCTTGATGGTCGTTCCTCTCTCTGCTGCTGATCCTTTCCCCTCCCCTTTCTCTTCACCACTTGTCTTGGAAGTAGATGTTGACGAGCGCACTGTGTTGATCCCACAGGCCCCTGGATTCCAGTGGCGGAGCAGCGGATGCAGATACTGGAGCTGTCCCTGCTGCTGCTTGGACTGCAGCTTCATGTGGATGGAGGCGCCGGACGCGTAACCATCCAGCGAGAGGCGGATCTCCTGCGCGGTGGGGAAGATGATGGAGAAAGTTGGCTTCGGCTCTGGTAAGGTAGTTGAGGACAGAGATTTGGAGCCAGACCTAGGGTTGAAGAACGAGGAACGTGTTGTAGCAGGCTCGGAGGTCTTGTGCATGGAGAGCACGGACTGGAAGTTGGTAAGCCATTTTGGCCTCTCGCCCAACGTAGCTATGGAAGAGCTTTGGACGACGATATTGGCCGTTGCAGTCTTCTTTCCCGCTTTACTGTTCTGATCTTCCAACGTATCCGAACAAATTGGAATAGTGCACAGGATCTCCCGCAAGCCCAGCCAGCCCCAAGACGTCTGGGTTGCTGGCTTTGCATGCTCTGGCTTCTGGCGGGACGGAGTGGACCCAATGAATGCAGCGCGGATGGAGCTGAAATCGTACTGCCTGAGCTGGGCCGTCAAGTCTCTCAGACGATTTCCATAAGCAGCGAGGTAACGCAGAAGGTCTGTCTTGAAGCGTTCTCCGCTGCCGATAGGATGAGAGGTTGCTCTACTAAAATCAGCATCGGGACTACTAGAAGAAGTTGGGTTCGCCAGGGGGAGCAACGGCGATAGCCACACGGCCTGCGTCATGTTGGTCCAGTCTCGACTGATCATGTTGGCTGTGTGAATGACGACTTGGGCCTGGTCGTCATGGCGAATGAGAATGAGCATCTTGGAGTGATGGGTGCCGTAATCGCTGGCCATGTATGCACTGATGAGCCCGACATTAGGATACCGTTCGGCAGCTTCCTAGGTCATGTGTTAAGGTCCGCTCTCAAGAAGCTATATGGGACTGACATACCACAAGACGGTGCCGATTGTCATCCTCTTCCTTCCAGAAGCCATGCACAATCTTCAGCTTGACGAGGGACCGTACATCAGGGTCGAAATGCTGCCTTTCCGTCCGGTTAGCAACGCGATGACTTGCATCTCATGAAGCAGCAACCTACATAACCCAATCGATATTGAAGAGATAGTTGAAGTTCCAGCATTCCTTGATTAGAGGATCACCAAGGATATCTCTCAACCCAATGGCATCCACATTCTCCCCAGGCGACAGGTCCCGAATCTTCGTGAGCCGGATTGGAGAAGGCAGGGACCGGTCAGAATAGCTATCCGCTGGAGTTTGCCGGCTTGTCTTAGCCACGTCTTCATGCTTGCGTTTTTGAAGCGTCAGGGCCCCCGTCGTCTTGGGCCTGGCACGTCTAGATGGAGGTGGACTGATGGGCCGGCTCAAGCTCGTCGTCCCAGGTGTGGACGATGGTGTTGTAACGGTGTCGCCTGCGATGACGACACAGGTACCTGAGACGGTACCTGCATGCAACTTGCGACGTTTGCTGGGAGATCCATCCATGATTGCGGACGTGAGGATCTCAGCTCATGAATTCGATTGACATTAGAGACGTTTAGGTCGGAGCGTGTCGGCGTCTTGTTAACAAGACGGTTGAGCGAGGGAGAGCTGAAGGCAGCGATCCAAAACGGGCAGTCGCGGTTTGTTTGGGAAGGAGCAACTAGTCCCAACACCCAAGAATGGACCATGTCGCGAAGCAAGTGAATACATTATTATATGCATTGTGGCGCAGGTGAAGGTGAAAATAATGGAGAGGGCAAAGGTCAGAGGTAAAGGAAACATCACGTTGTGCACGGACCATTTATTGGACTCGATAAGAATAGCTGCCATTCAAAGTCTTCATAGCTGTCAACAAAGTCGTCTACGCGCCTCGGCCAAGGCTTTTGGTTTCTCATCATCTGGGATGCTACAGTCATACGTCTAATTCGTGCTCAAAAGCAAAAGGAAAGCAAAGGATTATATTCCACCATGGTATAAAAGCCAATTCATGAACGCCGGCGACAAGAGTTGATTTTGGATGCGGAGAGAGGAAAACAAAAACGACCATCTACGCAGCGCTCGCGCTGGAGGGCGGCTGCTGAACCTTGGTAACCTGGTTACCAGCGCGGATGATGGGGTTGCCCGCATCGTCCTTGGCGTACTGGACGTCCTTGTTCTCCCTCTGGGCGCGCTTCCAGATCTCCACCTCGCAGCCGCCGCGGATGACACCAACCCTCATCGTGGACAGAAGGTTGTGCGCAGCATTGGAGTGGAGGTAGACGCCGCCGTTGAACATGGCCGTGGCATCCTTGCCGAGACCACTCTTGATCAGGGCCTTGCCACCAGGGTGCTCGTTGATGAAGTCGGTGACGTCGTGGATGACGCCAGCGACTGCGATAAGACCACGGCCATTCTTGACCTGCTCAACATAGTCGTCCCACTCAACGACGGGAAGCTGGTCGAGGGGGGTGCCCCAGTCGAGCTTGGCGCGCTTCTGGTCGAGCTTCTTCTGGAGCTGCTGGACACGGCCCTTTTCGATTTCGTTGGAGCGGAACTGCTTGAGGTCGTAGGCCAGGCCGAGCTTGCTCCAGAGCCAGATGCACCACTTGGTAGGGTCGTACTGGTGCCACTCAATGGCGTTGCGGTAGTCGGAGGGGAACTCGTGGTGGAAGTTGTGGTAGCCCTCTCCTAGGGTGACGAGAGCGGTGATGACATGATCCCTAGGGCTGTTGCGGTCGTCGAAGGGCTGCTCTCCGAGCCAGTGGGCAAGCGAGTTGACGCAGAAGGTTGCCTGCTGGACGAAGAAGATGCGGAGGATACCGGCGTAGATGACGCCGCCCCACCAGTCACCCCAGAAGAGACCAGCCACGAGGGTGGGGAAGATGATGCCCATGAAGATGACGACCTTGAGGTAGTTCTTGTGCTGCCAGACGACGACGGGATCCTCGTTCAGATCGGTGATGTCGGTGCGGCCGATACGCTTGGGGTTCTGCTTCATGACCATCCATCCGATGTGGCTGTAGAGCAGGCCCTTGCGGACGCTGTAGGGGTCCTTGTTGGTGTCGGTGTAGCGGTGGTGGGCGCGGTGATCGCGGCTCCACCAGCGGATGGAGCCTTCGACAGCACCGCCTCCTACAGCGGCGAGGAAGATGCTCAGGGGAAGGCGGGCGGAGTATGACTTGTGGGCCCAGAGACGATGGTAGCCGGCGGTGATGCCGAGACCGGTCCAGAAGTAGTAGATGACAGCCCAGAGAGCAGTCTTCCACTGCAACGGAGTGTACCAGGCGGCGACGAGACCGGAGATAGGGAGGAAGACGATCAGGGTCACCTGTTTTGGTATGTTAGAAGTGCCAATGGGAGGTGGTGGTAGGTTGACCGTACGTTGAGCCAGTTGACGTGGAGGTACCAGTTCTCCTTGGTGATGGGCATGTCGGTGATGTGAGGCTTCTTCGGATCGTACTTGGGGTTCCGGTTCGGCTCCGAGGTGCTAGCCATGGCCGATGGCAGCGAATCGACTGAAGACATGGCGGCGGAAGTCGAAGCAGTCGAGGTGTTGGGCTCGACTGGCGGTGGAGGGAAAATGAATGGGCGAGGCGCCGAGAGCTCGACGGGAGGATTGCAGTTGTGGAGGACACAAACTGCACCGCTCGGATTGACGGAAGGCGGACTCTACGAGACGCCCGAGCAAAAGAGAGGGAAAAAGATGGGAGGAAGAGAGAGAGGGAGGGGAAGGCGTGGAGGAGAAATCGATAGGAAGGCAGGGCAATAAGAAGGGTTTTGGGGAACTCTTGCGGGCCCATGCTCTTTCCCGGGCTAGGGTGGATTGGGGTTAGGGTAGCTGCATTCCAGACCACTATAACGGTGATCTAACCAACGACTCCTCCCAACTTCCTACGACAGCCTTGACGAGCAGGTGGCGAGACCCTGGATTTCTCTAACGGAAAGTAGTATTCTTCGCGCGCTGATCCGAGTCCAGAAAATACCAGAAACCGCGGGCATTCACGCCTTCACGCCTTCACAAGCAATTTCATGCAATGCCGTCTCCCGACCGTCGGCGACAACTGCTGGACTCACCCTACCGTCAGACGTCGTCGCCGCTCAACTGGAGGATTTGATCCAATCAAGGGCGCAGGAAGTCGTGGCTTTTGACGTAAACCGAGCCCTGACTGCAGGTACACCGTACACCGACGGCTTTTGGGTGACGTTCGCAAGCTCTCCTCCTTTGGGTATGGCGTCGTCCTGGGCTTTGCCTTTGCTGAGGTCCCCCGCTGGCGCCACAGTTCGCCACCCATCACGTGAAACGTGACCAGCGCCACACATCACGTGTATACGGGCACGTGATGAAATGCCACGTGAGTAATGTCACGTGGAAAGATCAATCGATCCCACGTATGTCCAGGTGCCAAGCACGGGTACCTCGGACCGGGATCTACGCTAGCAGAATTCCCACCACCATCCTCCTATCCGTATCTTCCTCAGTAGCCGCCGATGATAGCTTCGCCGCCTCGACTCGCATTTCTATGCTGTATTCGATTCTCGTCGGTAATCTCCGAAGGGTACACACCAGAGTTCAGACAGTCCAGCCATGGTGCTCCGAATACTTGCGCACGAAAAGTGCTCAGGGCCATCTAGGGATCGTAGTCGGCCATGTGGGCTCCATTCACTAAACATCATCCGATGGTGATAGAGATCCCAAGTAGCGCCAGGGACAACTCGCGCACTTGTATCTACTGACACTACCTCCTTTAAATATCGAATCACGCATTCGTACATAAGAAAAAACCGGTGCTATCTATAAGAAAAGCCGTAGACAGTATTTTCCATCTGGGCCCTCCGACGCCTCGCCGGAACCCACCGGCTTATCTATCTTATCTCGTTAAGGATTTTGTAAAGCGTGCGGCACCGCCCTCGACATCCCAGCAATTCTCGTTCCCTGAGCCAAACAGACTTCGCCATACTTCGGCAGTCTCCAGCTACTTTGTGCGACTCCCCCAATTCCATACCGCCGCGGGATCCCACGACAGTTCCTGGGCCTCGGGGACTAGGCCTAGCGGATATCTTCTCTATCTCTGATTCTCTTGTGTCTCGTAGGAGTCTGCCGGTGACCATGTCCCTCATCGCGACGTTATAAACTTCCCATTTCGCGGACATACAATCCCCAAACTAACCGGTCATCAACACGCTTTCCTTTCCAAGGTTTCCTCTGGGGACTAGCGATCTGCACCTCTATATCCTCTTCTAGGTTGCACATTATCCCCCCGCATTCTCACCACCCCGATCCACTCCCATCACGACCCGCTGCAGCCACCGCATCACCGCTGTCTTGCCCTCAGCCACCCCCAGACTTCATTCTTATCTCCATCCGTGGGAATCGAGTATCCATTGCTGGTGATCTCGAGGCGAAATTTCTTTAAGGGAGGAGGAGTGCTCCACACAAATAAAAAGTGGGACGGGGTTTCCGAGGAACATCAAAACCCAACTTTCTACAGAACACGGTCAACATGTCCGAAGGCCCTGATAGAATCGGACCGGACCATGGCCCCAAGCGCAGTGTGGGAGAGAAGGCGCGACGCCTCTTCAAGGCATTCACCACCAAGTGAGCACTCACTGAAAATATTCACTTGCATTGACATGAATGGAAGCTTATGGGAACCAGGGACGGCCTCATTGGCACCTATGACTATGCGTTTCTCTTCAGACCCAACCTCCCTTTCATGAAGAAGGAACGTCGAGCTGCCCCTTTCTTCGGCCTTCATGACCGCATGCCCGTCTTCCTGGCTTTCCTTCTCGGTTTCCAGCATGCCCTCGCAATGCTGGCAGGCGTCATCACTCCGCCCATCATCTTGGCCAATGCAGCACACCTAGGCCCTGATACCTCACAGTATCTGGTATCGACTTCGTTGATCGTCTGCGGTATCCTCTCTTCCATCCAGATTGCCCGTTTCCACATCTACCGGACCCCCTACTACATCGGCACCGGCCTCATCTCCGTCGTGGGAACCTCCTTTGCTACCATCCCCGTCGCCACGGGCGCCCTCGCCCAAATGTACAAGACGGGATATTGTCCCTCAGACGCCAATGGAAACCCGCTACCTTGCCCTGACGGTTACGGCGCCATCATCGGCACTGCCGCCGTGTGCGCCCTGTTCGAAATCGCCATGGCCTTCACCTCCCCCCGGATCCTCAAGAAGATCTTCCCTCCCCTCGTCACCGGCCCCACCGTCACCCTCATCGGCGTCAAGCTCATTGCTTCGGGCTTCCAGAACTGGGCCGGCGGCAGCGGCGACTGCAAGTCCATGCCCACGAGCGGGCTGTTCCAGCTCTGCCCCAACATCCACGCTCCTCACGCTCTCCCCTGGGGCAGTGCCGAGTTCATCGGCCTCGGTTTCTCCGTCTTCCTCACCATCATCCTCTGCGAACGCTTCGGCTCGCCCATCATGAAGTCCACGGCTGTCGTCGTCGGCCTCCTCGTCGGCTGCATCATCGCCGCCGCCACGGGCTACTTTGATCGCTCCACCATCGACGCCGCGCCCGTCGCCTCCTTCATCTGGGTCAAGACCTTCAAGCTGAGCGTCTACGGGCCCATAGTCCTGCCTCTAATCGCAGTTTACATTGTCCTCGCCATGGAGGCCATTGGCGACATCACGTACGTGCCCTTTCCCCTCATCCACCCAAGCCTAGTGAAATCTCCCACTAACCTCCCCCAGCGCAACCTGCGACGTCTCCCGCTTGGAAGTCGACGGCGAGCTCTTCGACTCGCGCATCCAGGGCGGCGTCCTGGCCGACGGCCTCAACGGCTGCCTCGCCGCTCTCGCCACCATCACCCCCATGTCCACCTTCGCCCAGAACAACGGCGTCATCGCCCTGACGCGCTGCGCCAACCGCAAGGCCGGCTTCGCCGCCTGCTTCTGGCTCATCGTCATGGGCATCTTCTCCAAGTTCGCGGCCGCCCTGGTCGCGATCCCCAGGTGTGTACTCCCCACCTTCCGCATCTCCTCCTCCTGAGATGATTACGGAATCCAATACTCGTGTATGACAACACTAACTCGACATCCTCAGCGCTGTCCTCGGCGGCATGACGACCTTCCTCTTCGGCGCCGTCGCCGTCTCCGGCTTCCGCATCATCTCCACCATGCCCTTCACCCGCCGCAACCGGTTCATCCTGACGGCCGGCATGGCCCTCGGCTTCGGCGCGACCATGGTGCCCAAGTACGTCTCCCACCTCCATCCCTTCCTCCCTGTGCACACAATGCTAACCCACCCTCCAGCTGGTTCTCCTTCGTCTTCACATACGACGGCCCCAACCGCAGCCTCCTCGGCTTCTACAACGCCATCGAGCTCGTCCTGGAGACCGGCTTCGCGGTCGCCGCCTTCGTCACGCTGCTCCTCAACCTCCTCCTGCCCGAGGAGATCGAGGACGACGCCGAGTACGCCGGCGAGCTGCACGCGCACGAGAGCAGCGTGGACGGCGAGGAGGTCGTCAAGAGCGAGGACGCGGCCGCCGAGGGGGCGAAGGCCGTCGGGAAGGTGTAGGCTGTGTGTATGTATGATGTAGCGGAGGTGTTTTTGATTATGTATTCTTTTCTTCTTCTAATTCTGGGTTTTAAGGACTAGAAGGGCCCCTTGGTGGGGATGATGCATTGTGATTGGCATTTTTGCCTGTATTATTGTCGGCATGGCCGGTGGGCGCGGATGTTGCATGCAGTATACCGACTTCGTTGTTTTCCCGTCGTACATGTATAGATCGTCGTTGGTGTTTCGAGATTCCCCCGGGCTTGCCTCTGCAGGCTGCGCAAAAAGACGCACGTTTTATCAAAAGAACGAGATGTTTTGTTTCTTATTAGTCCTGTCGATACTTCGTCACTGGCCTAAGTTGCACCTTTCCACAACAGCACGTGTTAGCTGTCTACCATCCTTGTACTATGATATCGTAATTTTCCAATCGAAACATATGTAGTGTTGCCGCGGAATATGTAAAGACCGCAGGCCGCAAGCAACCACACACTATAAGCCCTCATCATAGACTACATTAAAGCAGACGTGACGGTGCGTTGCATACCACCAGATGCCCTTCACGTTGGCGTGATCCTGTCGCTCAATGATCTCAAATGCGTCCAAGGTTCTTCTTTTAGAGGGTACGTATCTCCCGCGATCATTTTGGATCTGGACGTGGGTTAGCAACCCGAAGTGGGTTCTTGGCTACTTTGCTTTCCCGTGCTCTGCCTTGCCTTACCTGGATGAATGCCAGATCGCGGCGGCGTGGCGGAGTGAGTCTTTTGAGACTAAACAATCTCACTGCTCGTGCTTTCTTTTCGCTGCCAAACGATACTTCCTTGCGGTCCCTGCCAGGTTCATCGTGTAATCCCGCCAGACAGCCAACATAGGCGTACTCGATGTAGGCGGACGTGCTTGCGCTGAGATCAACGTACAAAGGCCGGATGTACCCCTCCACTTGCAGATACGGCTCTCGCTTCGTCGCGACGGAGTACGGGACCCGCCTCCCTAGGCAAGCAGGGAGCAAGGCACGGGGATGGAAGCTGGGCTTGCGCGTTGCGGCGTCAATCATCCGATATTTGAGGGGCTGGCATTGGCTTCTGTTATTTCCGTCAACGGGCATTATGGTGGGTGGAACTTACATCCGAAACTACGCGCAGGGAGTCGAAGCTCACATGGTCGACGAAGATCCAGTCAGCCTTGTCAACCATCGTCTGCTCTCGAACCCATTTCAGCCCTCCACGCGCACGGAGACCGAAGGCGATGTTGTAAATGCCGAAGTGATTCACTCCGAGCGCGAGGATCCGGGAACTTCCGTCGACTTCGAAATCAATCGCAAGACAGTGTTCACTGTTGCTCCCTCGCCGACTTCTCTCGCGGAGACTCCGCAGGTAGTATTGTCCGCCTAGTCGTACAAACTCCGCCGTCATCTCTCCACGGATCTCAATCACTTCCTCGGTGTAGGTCTCTTGTGTCGTTTGGCAGCTATCCTCTAACAGGCGGCTCGCCTCGATAGCGATACTGAGCCGCTGCCTAGTAACCGCACGCGTATTCCTCACGATTTCGTCGAACAGGTCTGGCAAAAGTGCAGTCATGGCAAGAGCATAATCTAGCCGGCAGTAGGACAAGATGAGTCGGAAAATTTCAAGCGGAAGGTAGATGACTCGGAAGGGACGAGCTGATGAATGGGGGGGCTGGAGAAGCTGGTTCAAACTACGCAAAGTCGTGTTGTATCCATCCTGGCCAGTCGCATTACCGCGCCGATTGAACCTGGTAGCGAACATGTACCTGTCCAGCGTTGAAAGCGGTTGATCATCAGTGCTTTGCAAGGCGGTTGTAAGGGTAGCTTGCGCTAGGATGGATTGAAGAGCGAGGAGAGGTGCTGAAGGCGACGCATGGCGAACGATTTCGAGGCAACGACGATGGACCAGGTACATGCCTGGGAGAGTCCCTATCCCTTGAATCCACGACGAACGAAAGCCGCCGACGCATATACAACCGTCTTCGTCCCAGACAGGGATCTGGTCCTCGAGGCTTTCTTTGTGGGGAATGGCGGGAATGGCGCGGTACGTCTCGAATTTACTTCGATGCACAGCCCCCCCGCACAATAGACAATTATTGGAGTGCCAATTTCCGCGTTCCCATTCAAGCTGCCGCATGTTATCTGGCGACGAGTCGGCGAAATGTGTTGGACACGGAAGCTCGAGATGATGAGACCTGAAGACGAAAGGGAGAGCCAGAGGTGACTGCGGCCGGTGAACACCAGTCTTTCTAGTGGGGGCGGTACTGGGCGACGACATACTGTACGGAGGAGGCACAGTACAAAGTTTGGCTTCCCAACCCGTCTCGGCACCGGATACGCTACAATACAGGGCATTTTATCCACAACAGCTGGCTTCGAAGAAAATGCAGGCTGCATAGCCCCACATATTTGTTATCCTTGAGGACCTTTGTTTCCATACTCCGTTTTCTGGGGTTCCTGGTGCGAGATATTGAAGAAGAAGAACCGCCAGTGATTTCGTGCTGCCATTCCGCATCGACAACCTGGGAATATAATGCGACCAAAGCTGTCGACTATTCCACACCGGTAGATTCCAAGGTTACTTCACACCATTACCAACACGTGGCCAGTGTGCGTACCTAGGTAGTGATGGCCCTTCAATGTAGCCCACAAGGCGCCGCCTCCAGAGCTCCTCAACATTCATTACTCTCTTATTAATATTCAAGTTTGCCACAAAGCTCTGCATTGCTCTCTGTTGAAGATCATCATCGAGCCTTACCTGTGTTTTATTCCTCACCCGTCAAAATTAATGGCAGCTCCTGCAAATAGAACTTTTCCGTTGGCCCTCGTCCAGGGTTGGAACTCCCGTGAGGTTTTTGTGCAATGTTCTTGTTGCACGAACATTCACAGAACGGGTTCGGTGGCAGCTATAAGAGTCTCTGCCCCTTCCCTCACTGCAACCACAACTCTTCCACATCGTCTCCATCATACCGCTTTGCGTATCCTTTCGTTCTCAACTAATGAATGTTCCGTGGCGTACTAAATTGACAACCCTAGCTGGTACTTCGTTGCGCTTGGAGTCGAAGGTAGAACCGCTTGAGAAAGCCCTTCATGGACTTAACCTGAATGACGATGTGAATGGGAAGGGGGTGTATGGGGTGAAGGCTGAGGAGAGTGGGATGATTGCCTTGCGGTATTTGCTTTCCCTTGTATTGTATTTCTGTTGGGCTGTGGTCTGTGGTCTGTTGTTGTATATGCCTCGCTAGTTCCACTGTCATTGTAGATTCCGCGCTTGCAAGTGCTTCGGCAGGTTGCAAGGTGCAAGTACCAAAAAAGGTTCCAGTTGTCTTATTGTTTTCAGCCTCACCGGGGCGAGATTTGGCTCGATGTTCCGCTTGGGCGTTGTACGTGGATCCTTTGGGGCGTTTTACCGGTTGTAGTCCTCCCCTTCTTGGGTTTCCGGGGTCATCGGAGGAGCAGGCCTCGTCCTAAGGCTCGTCTGGCGGCGGTTATCCTGGGAGGACAGGAAATCGAAAGTGAAGTCCGGGAGAGGGATGGCAGGAGGCGGGCGCGGCGATGTGTCCCAGTGACTAAGTCACCAAGAGCACCAACCGAATCAGGGCGACCTGTCGAGGGGAAATCAAACTCTAGAAAGCAAAGAAAGCCGTTTAGAAGAGAGTATTACCAAGGGGCTCGCGGGTGAACAGATAATGTCAACCGATCATTCTAGACGAGAGGGGTGACCCCACCCAGAGGCGGTGCAGGCGTTGACCGAAGAGAATGCGTCCAGATCGCAAAAATTGACTGGCTAAGCTGTAAGGATAATGGAAAGGCGCAGGCGCAGGATATCATCACAGCGCTTGCTAATAGATCGATTACCCCGGACGTTACATCTATAAGGTCGAAGTCCCCGCACAGCTTATTATTGTTATCAACATTATTATTAGTTCTCTCTTTCCACACACACGGAACTACATAAAATACAACTTTTGAAGATACTTTCTAATGTCCCCTTATTCCAGCTAAAACATCGTACATTCTACAAACAAGAAGGCCTAGGAGCGTCGATAACCTGGGTGGGTGGTTTGTTACGAAAGTCACACGACCTAACCTATAGATCCCTTGGGTGTATACTACTCATAAGTACTCTATATTCCGCCTCGATCTAAGCAAGTTAGTATATATGGTTTATTGCCGCTTAAATTCTTAGAGGTACAACAGCATCTAACTCCTTCCTTCTCTAGTCCTATACCATAAGCCACGATGACTGAGGTTACCGACCGCAACGAGCGACGCGCTGAGCTCGCGGCTGGCGGGTGGACTGTTCTCTATGGAGACCTTATCAACGAATGGGACGTAGTTACGGGCCTTGCGTCTATCCCTCTTGGTGTCGTTGGTGGTTGGGTCACCCAGCAGGTGCAAGCCCAACTGCAGAAATTTCAACGAAGTCAGAGTGATGTCTCCCAGGATGTGATCAATCAGGCCACAGACTATCTGAAGCATCTCTTGCAAAAGAAGCAACTTGGAGAAAAGGAGTTTGATGGGCTGGGTGTCAAAGCTGGTATTCTTAGATATCACCGCTACACCAAGTGGCCGGGCGGTATTAAGACTCCACTACCAGACAACTATCAACCCTATATTGGGGTACGCGTCACCAAGGCCGCCTCCCCGTCGGAATCCAAAAATCGCCCGACGCCACTCGGAAAGAGCCTTGGTTCGCGGCTCCAACTGACGGATCAGATCATGAAAGAGGGTGATTATCTTCAATCCGAGAATAACCTGTATCGTTTTATTTGCCAAGGCGATGGGAATGTTGTGCTATATGGGCCTGCCATGGCCGTTATATGGCAATCGCACACCGATGGAATGGGCCATCCACCATTTCGAATTGTGGCGCAATCAGACCGGAATGTTGTCCAGTACGATGGAAGGAATACTGCTTTATGGAGAACGGGCACTTCTACGACCGAATCCGGCCATTCCAGATGCGTACTCATACTCCAAGATGATCGGAATTTGGTTCTCTATGAGCCAGGAGACCATTGGAAAGCTTTGTGGGCCACCCACACTGCGGCATGATCCTGTATTGAGACACTAAATTTGGTGTATCATTCGTCAGCCTATCTGCTGCCCTTCTCAACAATTTACTTAAAAGCCAAATTGGTTGGATATATGGCCTCGCCGCAGCGGGTGACTCCGCTCACTGTCGGTGACTGCGTTCTCGAGATAAACGACAAATGCGGCAATTGGAAACCTTACTACTCTATTACTACTTTACTTTCCATTCTAACTTGCACACCGATTTTGCAAATACTGGTCTCCGTGCTGCAGTATTGCACATGCCCATTCTAAAATTACAAAAGTGCCATAGCAATGCTGGTTTATATGTAGATTGTTTGGAGGAAGTCGGATGCGTGATTACTATAAAACCTTCCCCGAAGCTTTAAAGTCGAAATGGGCGCTAGTGATTCTATAGATGGGCAAACCGGGCTTGTCGCAACAGAAAAGGAGACTCCCCGCAATCAGAGGCGAAAGGAGATGGTCGGATCGTACTTTTCGGAGTAGCAGGGCAAACACTCTTACAGGGTTGGGCACAATAGCGGTATCGACACCAACGGACGGGAAGATTCCATCCGTTTCCCAGGTGAGAATCGCCTGAATTCAAACTACGCATAATCCGTCTGTCGACACTTGTACGTCTCTACGAAGGGACTGGCATGAGTTAGAAAGGCAATTGAAATTGATATAGAGCATCACCACCACCACTAACCCAGAGACCTGAAATACCGCACTCAGCGCAGCCATCACCCCATGATCCTTCCACCCTTCCTCCCACAGAGCCGCCCAGAAGGCGTAGGAAGGACCGACGGGGGAAAACAGGCCATCGCATAACTATAGAAATACAAAAGTAATTGCCCTACTACCAAGATCCTGTAGGGCGTTTCCGTCTCGATCCCCAAGCCCCAATCACAGACCAGCAGCACTCTCCACAGCTCGGAAGCAGCGGGGAGCATGGAGGGAAAGCAGCCGAGCCGGGCCAACGTCGAGAGCAGGACAAGAAAAGGAAGAAGAGAATCCGTGAACTCCATCCATCACCGTCGCTCACATCAGAATTAGGTCGCGGAAGAGCGGGGGGTACTACCGGTAAACGCGCAAGTGCCATCGAATGAATGACCTTCGCTGATTTTTGCTGCGACGATTCACTTATTTGCCATACGCCTTGTCGACCTCCTTCCGGTACCGGTCGAGGATGGCGCGGCGGTTGAGCTTCTGCGCGGCGGTGGTGAAGCCCTGGGGTAGACGTTAGCATGGAACGAATGGGGAAACGATATATGATCCAGGCACTTACATTCTGCGGCGTCCACTCCTCATCCGCCAGCGCCACGCCCTGGATGATCTCAAACGACGCAAGGCCCGCCTTCTGGCCCGCAGCCTGCAGCTGCCTCGACACGGCATTCACGATCTTGCGGTCGTGCACCAGCTCCTCGAGATGCTCGCCCTCGACGCCCTGCTCCGCGGCGATCTTCTTGAGGATGGGCTCGGCGGGCACGATGATGGCGACGGGCTTGGCCTGGTCCTCGGCGGCGTACACGCAGATATTCGCCACGATGGGCACGGAACGGTAGACGGACTCGAGCTTCTCCAGCGCAATGTACTCGCCCGTGAGCGTCTTGACCAGGTTCTTCTTGCGGTCGACGATCTTGAGCTGGCCCTTTGCGTCGAACTCGCCAATGTCGCCCGTCTTGAACCACCCGTCCTCCGTGTACGACTCCTTGGTGTCCTTGTCCAGGTCGAGGTAGCCGTCCGTGACGCCTCCGCCGCGGATCCAGATCTCGCCCTGCGGCGGGTTGTTGCTGGTGAAGTAGCCGGCCTCGGCGAAGTCGACGAGCTTGATCTCGACGCAGGCAGGCATCTCACCCAGCGCCTGATCGGTCCAAGCGAGAGGGTCCATGAGCGCGCCCATGGCGCAGGTCTCCGTCAGGCCGTAGCCGCTGATCATAGGGGTGATGGCGACGGAGAGGAAGCGTTGGGTCTCCTTGGCGACGGGACCGCCACCGTTGAGCAGGATCCTCAGCTTGCCTCCTGTCGCCTCCTTGACCTTGTTGAAGACAATGGCATCCAAAACACCGCTTCCCGGCAGGCCCATGGCGAGGAGGAACTCCTTAGCGGCGAAAGCGCCCCAGAAGATCTTCTTGGTGAGAGCGCCTCCATGATCAACCTTCGTGACGATGCCCTTCTTGACGGTCTCCCAAACCTGGGGCACGCCAACGAGGATAGTCGGCCTCAGTTCGCGGATATCTCCCTTGCAGTTGCGCACCGAAGTGTCGGAGAGGGTCTTGACCGTGCCGTAGCCCATGGTTCCACCCCAGAATAGACAGGCGGATTCGAAGACGAACTCCAGGATGTGAGCGAGCGGGAGGTAGGTGAGCAGGACGTCGCCTGGGCCAAGGTAGTCGCCCACGATGACATCGACGCCGGCAACTAGAGGTTGTTGTTAGCGGACAACGGGCTGCATCATTTCACTTCGGGAGACCTACCCGCTGCGATGACATTGCGGTGCTTGATGACCACACCCTTGGGAGTGCCGGTAGAGCCGGAAGTGTACATGATGCATGCGAGGTCCTCGGCGCTGGGGGGGATAGGGTCCGCAGGGTTCTCCTGGCCTAGCTTGACCAACTCGTCAAAGCTCATCACTTTGATGTTGGGGTGTGCGGTTGTGAACGTGTCCACGTCCTTCTGGACCAGGTCGTTGGTGGTGCTGTAGAAGACGATTTCGACGTCCTTGGCCTCCTTGTATGGGTTGATGAGCTTGGGGAACAGGGTCGGGTCGATGAACATGAACTTGGCCTTGGTCTGCAGCATGGAGTGCGTGAGACCCTCCTCTCCAAGTGTGTCGTAGGCCGTGACTATTGCGCCGGACTGTGAAAGAGTACCTAGATCTTCGGTCAGCGATTGGGGATAAGCGGAGGAATGGGAAAAGCTCACCGTGAGCCATGGAGAGCCACTGCGAGCTCGTTCCGGCGAAGAGATGTAGGCGGTCGTGAGGCTTGAGACCCAGCTTCTTCAAGCCTGCACCGATGTCGTGAACGAGCTTCTCGAATTCGACAAAGGTCTGGTACTTGTAGTCGGACAGCTCGAAATAGGTCCAGTTCTTGTCTACCTCCTGCTGCTCTCCGTCAATCATCTTCTTCACCTTCTTGGTCTCGGTGTGCGTGCGGATGATCCTGCGGGAGCCCATGGCTTTTGCGTTGCCGAATTTGTTGGAGGCATACTTGACCAGCTCATAGAGGGTGCTGATGTCCTCGTGAGGCTTCAACTTGAGCGCATCCTTGGTTCTGGCGTTGCGTCGCGGGATCGTCTCGCCTTCGACCTTGGGGACGCCTTCGACTTCGACGGAGACGGGGCCGTGCTTGGAGGCCCGGGCCTGGGGATAGAGTTTCTTGAGGTCCTGGGGCATTGTGGAGAAGTTGGTTGCCGGGTGAGAATGGAGGGCAAAAAGTATCAGGGAGATGGAGATGGGAAGGGCGAAAAAGAAGAGGAACAGGGTATAGAACGGTGCCGCCAGCGGAGCCCCCGAGATTCAATGGAGACACGGGCGGGAGATGAGAGGATTTGGCGAAGAAAGAGGTCGGAGGAGGACGATGTGCGACGTGCGCCTAGCCGTGCTCTTGTTGTGCACGAGTGTTGAGGAGAAGCTTGGACCGTTCCCCAGTGGCGGCGCTTGGCAAAGCAGGGCCGGACGATGTGCCCAGGGGGCGCGGATGACGGGGGGGACTTGGAGCCGACACGACAACCGATGACGCAGCAAAGGGCCGCGGGATAAAAAAAACAGTCTCGGAGAGTCCTGATTACTCTGTCTGTCGAATGTGGAGAGAAAAGAGTGGCGACTGGCCTTGACAGCTCGAAACGGCTTTGCTTGCGGTTGCGGCCTGCGTGAGTGCGTCGACCCCTTTTTGATAGGGAGCGAACATTCACCCTCCAGCAGCAGGCTGGCCCGGCTGAACACACATCTCCCGCAGCCAAGAAATATCGCGAACCCAAGACTCCAGTGTCCTTGTGCCAGCCCCCGCCTCCGCATTTCTTCTCCTTGTCCTATTCCCATTCGAAAATGGACCTTCTCCAGTCCCTCTTGGGGGAGCCCGTGACCGATCCCGAAGAAGGTACCTACCGCCTCCCACCCTTCTGACCATCCCATTCGCCTCGGCACAGTGTGGCTCACCATTGTTTGTTGTTGCTTTGTCCGCCCAGACGCCTTTCTCGTGTTCTCGCAAGATATTCCCTCCCAGTCCCTGGGCTTCATCGACTCCAAGGCAGCGACCATCGAGCTCAGCGTTGCTGGCAGAGACTTGACCATCCACCAGTCGCGAGGGCTGCTCACCTCAGACCGAAAACAGGGGACTACTGGAGCAGGTGAGCGGCGAGCCAGCACTGCCCCGTCCCCTCCTCCTTGGCGTCCTCTATCTCGCTAATCTTGCTGATGCAGTGGTCTGGAAAGTTACGCCGCTGTTCGCTGAGTGGATTGCCTCGCCCAATTTCCTCTCCAAGGCCGGTTACCTGTCCTCAGATACAGTGGCCTTGGAGCTTGGCGCGGGCGTCTCTGGGATCGTGGCATTGGCCTTGGGCCCTTCTATCAAGAAGTACATTGCTACCGACCAGGATTATGTCATCCGCATACTGAGGCAGAACATTTCTGACAATCTTCCCAACCTCACAAAATCAGAGAAAAAGGGTGCGTCCCGGAGTAAACGCTCGCAGCCCTGTGGCCACACTATCCTGCCTTGTATAGAAACCCTGGAGTTGGACTGGGAATGGGACGTCTCTTCGTTACCACAGGTCCTCAACCAAGGACAGGGACGTGACACTCCGCACGATGGCGTTGACGTGGTCATTGCCTGTGACACCATTTACAACGAGGCTCTCATCGAGCCGCTGAATACCACCTGTGCTAACATTTGCCGGCTTCGTTCGTCAGATCAGCACCAGAGACCGACGCTGTGTCTTGTCGCACAGCAACTGCGCTCGCCAGAAGTATTCGAGGCCTGGCTCAAGAGCTTCCACGCCTCGTTTCATGTATGGAGAGTTCCCGATAAGCTACTTACTGCCCCTTTGAGAGAGAATACTGGGTTTGTCGTACATGTCGGCATAATACGCTGATGTTGGGAACGGCGCGAAGAGAAGAGGAGGTACAATCCTTTCAAGAGAACGGAGGATGGAGATGCTGTAGAATATCCCTGGCCTGTTACTCTCCTCGTTCCAGTTCTGGTAGTAGGTAGCAGAGCCGGAACACCCCGCTGGGACCGCCGAGCAACCACTGACTCAGGTATGGGCTCCAGGGACTGCAAGGCTGGAGACCAATCAGGATGCGGAGGTTCGAGAACCCTTTTGGATTAGCCTTGTCAAGACCGACTACTGTATTCCACGATCGAAATATCCACCTATGAGGCCTTTGGACGAGTATGCACAAAATTCTACAAGACATTACGCAATACGTTCATGTTCAACTACCCCCCGGATGGTTTGCCCCAAAATACTCCGCTTAATGTTCTCTACTATTTCTCTCGGTTTCCAACTAAGTTATTTCCAAGACAAGACTTTACACCGCGAACTTCACGAAGCAAAGAACTTCTTCTACACTGCAATCCTAGCTCCCTGCTCTCAACGTCCCGTTTACCTTTGCATATATCCTCCGTCTCGTGAACACGCCCCTGCAAGACACGCGTAACCGAACAATGTCCTCATATCCGCAGTCCCCACGCCCGGGTACGGGTGGAATATAGTGCACGAGTAGATTGACAACGGATACATAGCGCCAGTCATCCCCAGGAATGGCACGTCCGCGCCATCTCTCTTTTACGGCCCCTCAGCTGAGGGAACTTGGTGGAGAGCATCGAAGAAATGACGGCGACTTCGCGGCTGTTTGGTATACTTGCAGCTGGTGTGCTCGCAGTGCCGAGTCCGGAGTCGCTGGGTCCGGACATGACGATTCTGGCGGATGATGATTTGTACGGTTCGTCATTTCTGCATCTCCATTTCGATTCCTAGACTTCCACTTTGTCACTTTGCCAGATTTGACCTGGTACATACGCAGGAGCTCGATCGTCACGTCAATCAGCCGCGTTGGTGCTCAGCGCTCCTCAATCCCACGCCACTGGATTGCGCAGCGCTCGGTGAAGCGTCGTGGAGCTCTCCCTCAGGAGACAGGTCGGACTCCCTGGATTTTTCTGCGTTGTCTGGATTATGGCAAGGACACCGATGACGTGGACGTCTTCTGGATATCCAGCAACAGTCGCAGCACCAGTGAGGCAACGTGCCGCACTATATCTATACATGGCGAGTTCCGAAACGACCAGCCTTGCAGCTTGCACTTCCCAGCTCAGAGGCAACTACGGCATTGCGCCATCCTCTCCTCCGCGCAGTTGCTGGGTGGAGGGAGGAGGCGCAGTGTGAGGTTTTGGGGTTGGGGAGGGGGAGGGGGTATTATGGGTGAGATGGGAGGGACTGGATCGGGAATGAGGGCTCGATTGGTAGATTAAGAGCGCAGAATAATACACTGATGGGTGAGCTGATGAAAGAGCCATGGGAACAGCGTAGGTGTCTGAGTAGAGTAAGAGCGCAGATTAGACAGCGGCATTTTCCAATGCTCCATTTCCTTTGGCGGGAACTAAAAAATCAAAACCGTACGGAGCAACGTAGGCTGTCGAGATTTTCAATATTTTCGCTGTCAAGTTCTTGTGTTGTTCAAATCCATCGACCATCTTTCCGAAGCTCTGAACCGGAAAGGCAACACCACGGCAACATGTCACGACGCATCGCCGTTTTGATAACGGGCGGGGTGAAACTCGGAGGTACAGTCTGCGTCTGATATAAATATAGCTCATCATCACTCCATCATCCATGAACGGTCGGATCCACGTGACGTCAAACGATGACTAAGCACATTCGACGAGCAAGAGGCTTGGCTGACCAATGACAGGGCGGGATGCCGGTGAAGAGTGCATCACGGCGCAGGGCGGCAGATGGGGCGCGGACGGCTGCACTCCGGCCAACTTTCCCAGTGCACTGTGCCACCCCAACCCCGTTACCCACCCAATAATAATAATTCCTGGTTCTTTACGTCGTCTCGGTGACCATCATCGCGCATGGCCTTTTTCGCATGGTATTGTCGGAGTCGGAGCCTGAAAAGCAGCCAGGGCGACCACCTGCAGTATTCCTCTGTTCTCTGAGTAGTGAGTCCCGCCGTCACCTGTGTGTCTCCCGGATGCGCCGCCGCTAGCCCCAAACCCAGCCCACACAGGGCCAACAAACCTTGGGAAATCCTGGGAGGTTTTTCTTCGCTCACACCAAAAAACCACACACCCCGCGCGTGTCCTGCTGAGTCCTCATTATTCTCTTTGCGACGTTGCCATGCTGCACCGCTCCCTCCACCCGTCCTGCCACCATGGGCATGACCATTATTCATTATTCCCGCCCCAGGCCTCCCGCAGCCCCCGACCGCCCCGAGTCCTGGCCGCTTCCCACCGAACTGTGCCCCACGGTCGGCGGCTGAGCGAAGTGACGGAAGTCGTCTCCTTGCCCAGGTGCACTCTCTCTTCTGGCACTGACTGGGCTGCTGGGGCAGTCGCATCGCATGCACGCTAGTCCCCTTCCGGCTAGACGCGTCCGAGCGTTTCGTTCGTTCGTTCCTTCCCCCAATGCCCATCTGCCCTCTCCTCTCCTGCAATTCACTCTCTCTGCTGCCACCTTCTCTCACGCCCTCACGCTCTCTCCCTCTGTCTCTCTCGCCGCCTCTGACTCCCGCCGTATTCATCGACCCCGCCCCATCCTCGTATCTCCACCGTCATCATTTCGAACGCGCCCCCGCTGACGCCTTATCCTTCACCCGTCCTCTCTTCTCCTTTGTCTGATCTCGCTGCCGACGCCTCCCTCTGCAACCCCGTCTCCCTCCACCTCGACTGCCTACCGCTTCGCATGCCCTCGACCCTCCACACCATACGATCCACTCTCACACCCTAGGCGCTTCATCCTGCTCGTCGCCTGCTGTCGTGCTATCCCCTTCGAGCCCCCACTCCGTCGCTGCCCTTGTACTGTCCCGCCACGACAGCCTTGACAGCCTCGACACCTCCCTCTCTGCCACGACTGACTCTCAGTGCCGCCTTCACCTCATCCAACGGGCCTTCATCTCATCTCCAAAGGGCCCTCGATCCCGTCTGACCTGCGCAGGTGCCCTCAGGTCCCGTTCTGTCGTTGCGCATCGAGCGCCATGCGATGCAGAGGTCCTAGAGCCTGACCTGACACCTATACTCGACCCACAACCCATCTCAACGCGGCGCCGACCGGATTATGACAGACGTCTCTCCGGTCAAGGCGCTTGCTGACCCTCAGCCCGCTTCCGTCGTCCTCTACGGCGACCATCGTCCTCCCTTCACCAACGGCTCTCCCACCCTAGACGGCACCGTCGAGGAGGAAGAATCTTCCACCATCAAGTGCATCTGCGGCTTCTTCGAGGACGATGGCAACACCGTGCTGTGCGAAAAGTGCGACACCTGGCAGCACATCGTCTGCTACTACGAGTCGGTCCAACATGTCCCCGACGTCCACGAGTGCTTCGATTGCCATCCACGCGCCATCGACAAGAAGAGGGCCGTCGAGAAGCAGATCCAGCGTCGCGAACAGCTCCACAGCATCGGCGAGCGCAAGGGCAAACCCAAGGCCGCTGCCAAAAGCCATAAGCGCCGCGTCAAGGAGCCTCTCGCCTCGGTCCACGCCAATGGCTGGGCCGTCCACTCCAACAACGACCTGCACTACGGCACCGAGCGCAAGAGCGGAAGCCCACGAGACCAGCCGCCCCCTTCCAAGAGACCCAAGACGACACATCGTGCCTCCGCCTCGGTGAACATCATGAACGACGCTCCTGCGCTCGCACCCTCGTCGCGCAAGCGGGCCAGTTCGACCGCCGCTGCCCAGAACGGATACAGCCCGGTCAAGTCCCCGACGACTCCAGATGGTCCCAACGACATGTACTCGCCCGAGTTCATGGGTCTCTACCGTCAGCAGACGCCTCCGTCGCCGGATTCGAATGACTACACCGACATCGGCATCGCAAACGACCTCGCCAGGTGGCTAACCGATAGGGAGGAGTTGGCCAAGGCCACGGGCGGTCTGCAGCCCGCGGACGTGTTCCAACGGATCAACCAACCGATCGAGGACCTCGAGCGAATGGCGCCCCCGATACTGAAGCAGTTCGACGAGGACAACGAAACAACCGCGCATGGACTACACCCACAGTGGAACTACCTCACGGTCGAGGCTCCCGTCCCCCCACAGTCCTACATCGGTGAGCTGAGGGGCAGGATCGGCCGGAGACAGGATTACATCCAGGATGCTTCTAACAGATGGGATGTCCTGCGGCATCCCGAACCCTTCGTCTTCTTCCCTCCCCACCTCCCCATCTACCTGGACACACGGCAAGAAGGCACCCTCCTGCGATACGTGCGCCGGAGCTGCAACCCCAACGTTTCCATGAGGATAGTTACCCAGGGGAACACCGATTTCCACTTCTGCCTGATCTCCGACAAGAACATCGAGCCCGGAGAAGAGCTCACCATTGGCTGGGAGATTGAGGATGGAATACGGCAGAAGATCTCCGACGCTCTTGACAAAGGGGAGGTCAAGAAAGAGGGCCTCAAGAAGATTGAGCCGTGGGTCGCTTGCATCCTTTCCAACTTCGGCGGATGTGCGTGCGACAGGTCTCGAGGCTGGGAATGTCTTCTGGAACGGGCACGGAGACGAGGTAATGTTCAGCAAGATACCACTCCCCCTGCGAAGTCAGGCAAGGGTAGGAAATCGAAGAAAGGACAGGCCTCGCCGCTAAGTACTGGTCATGCCACGAACAGTCGTGCTGGAAGCGAAGCCGTCAATCGCAACGGGCCTGAGGACGATAATATGGATGCGCGGTCGACCACCGGGTCACACAAATCGACCAGCCGCGACATCACGCCTGCCACTCACTTCTCGGTGGATGCGGGCGACCTCAAACTGTCTGACCGTGAAAGGCGAAAGATACAACAATCCGAACAGCTATTCAACAGGATGGAGTATGAAGAACAACACAAGGGAAAACGGGGGAAGAGGAACAGTGCTGGGTCGAACCTCAACACGCCCAGCCTTTCGTCTTCTGTAAGGCGTCGCCCTCGGGCTACAGTGCATTTCGCTAACGTTAAACAACAGAAACAACTCGGCCATTCGGAGTCATCGCCGACCGCGCGGGTCTCCCGCGAACACAGCCATGGCGTTGCGCGCAAGGCATCTGGAACCTCCAGGGCCAAAGGTCGCGCCGAGCGGAAGCCAAAGCCCGTGTATGTCGACAGCTCAACGCAGACGGATGGGCCCGACGGTCCAAATGCAGTTCCTGCTCCTCGTGCAAATCCAGGCCCGCCCAGACGGCCAGTGCGTTTCGTTCACAGGCTACTGCAAATGGCAAACCAGGATCGGCTGAAGCGACTAGAGCAGGAAGAGTCCAAGAAGACCACCTTGGTCAAGGCTGAAGCCCGATCCCCGGCCCTGCGGGATGTCATTTCCAACAAGCCATCGCCCTCTTCCCCCCTGGTTCCCAAGGAAGAGTCGTCGGCGATGGACACGTTACCAGACGCCGAGCCTGCTCCAGCGCCTCCCAGCACAGACAACGCTCCCAAAAACGAACCGGAGACTACAGCGGTGGCCGATGTCGAGATGAAGGACGCTGAACCTGCAACGGTAGCAGAACCGAGTACGGCGGCGCCACCGCCATCCAAGGTTGAAGAAAAGCCGGCTATTTCGGACGAGGAAAAGTCCTCAGGAGCACCTCACGCTTCGATGCAACCTCCGTTGCTACCCTCTTCCTCAATGGCCTCCACTACCGCTGCAAGCACTGTTCCTGCAACGGCACCACCCGCGTCAAAACCTGTCGACCTTCATCTCCAGCTTCCTTCGCCCGACTCGACCCACCCAGCGGCTTCTTTGAATTCCGCGTCCACGCCGGGCTCGGTTTCAGGAGCGCCCATTGCACAGTCTCCGCTTGCCCTCCCAACTCCATCGCCTCTGTCTCCCGCGGTTAGCAGTGTCGCCAACCCAGCACCGGTACGGAAGAAGATGAGCCTCAGCGACTACACAAATCGCCGAGCCAAGCTTGCTCAGACGCAATCGACCGGTGCTAGCGCGACGCCTCCACAGTCTCATTCGACCAGCTCCCCAACGTTGTCGACGACCAGCCTGCCGAGCCAGACGTCGCCTCCTCCTGCGGCGAAGACGGCAGAACCTACCATCTTGACGACCGTCACGGAGGAGCCGAAACCCGAGACCTGAGGATTGTGATACCCCTTTCACCTGACGTTTTGGTTTTCCATCCGGCGCTGCATGTGGGCCGTCAGCCTGGGCGCTGGCGCCGCCTGGGCCGCGATTTACCTGTGTACGATATATAATGCGGTCAATGCTCTTCCCTTCCATGGCTTCACTTCCTGTTACCTTGACGCCACACATTTTCTTCCAGCGTCATGTCGACCGAAAGATTCTTGCTTGGACGGCGGGGTTTGCATTCCCCGTCATCTCAGTCCGGCAGGAGCGACTTCGAATGCGCTACGACCAATTTCTCTTTTCCCTTGGGTTCCTTATAAGGGGCGTTGTGGGATGATTCGGAATGGGGATCCTGGTCTCCTGGGTTGCCTTTTGCGGTGGCGGATACTTTCTTCTTTTCTGTTCGGTTCTGTTCTCTTCTCTTTTTCTTGCTATGATTTGGGTTTGCGGGAAAAGCTTTTGTGGCAGTGAAACGCCGGTTCTACGCTATGGGAAAGTGCGGATTGGTCCTTGTCCTGGATTCCTTGCGGGAAGAATGTGGATTCACGCTTCTTTTGGGTGTAGGTGGTGACTGCGTTCTTGCGTCCCACTTCGCGTCCCCAAACAGGGCGAAGCTGTCTTTGTTTCGATGCGAGTTGTGTGCGGAAATGTATGAATGAGCGAGTCGTTCTTAGCTAGCAAGTTCCAGATTCAGAGGAGAAATCAAGCTCGAGTGGCAGTGCGCCCTCGGATTCGTTATGTTATGTCATCGCGACCTGGGCCGGTTTCGCTGCATGTGATGCGATGGATGTCTTGTCTGGCTGTTCTTCGAGAGCGAGGCGGATGGTTGGTTGTGTGCTTCGTTGGTGTGAGTTTCTGGTACTTTCACTGTTGTCTGCTACTTCCGCGTGTATCCTTCACGCGCCTTCATTTTCGGCCTTCCAGTTCATATTCGCGCTTGCAGGCATCGCGTACGCGTTCCCTTTCCTACATCAACTCAACTCATCCAAGACCACAGCCACTCCCTCTCTCCTCTCTCCTCCGCCCTCTGGCCCAGCGGCCAGGAACCGAACCCCCGCCACCCTGGACAAAGGGAGCCGGACGCCCCCTCGAACTCCCCGTCTGAACATCAGCGTCTATCAGCCGATGCGGATGACATGACGTGTGGCTCCCTTTCACAAAGAGAAACGCATCCCCTTTTCGGAATCCGCGAAGCGGATGGTGACAAAGGGGGTTCGGGGTTCGGGGTTCGAACAAGGCGGGACGTGACGGGAGGGCAGGGCGCAGAGCCACGGCATTGCCACTGTGTGTGGGTGCTGGGGGCGCACGTGGGAGGGCTGGGATGGGAAGAGTGGGTGTTTCTTTCTTGTTGTTTTGGTTGTTCTGGGGGGTTTGTGAGGGAGGGTTTTTGTTGGGGGAGGGGAGGGGGGAGGGTTGTTCTTCTCTTTTACTCTACTCTACTCTACTACTCTCCCTTCTCTCCTCTCTCCTTGACTTCCCTTTGGATTTCCTTGTACGGACAGACTCCGAACTAGACGGAATCATCCAGTGTAATACGTTCCAGGATACGTAGATGGTACATGATACCAGCCGAGCACTTCACCTCACCTCACCTCACCAAGAAAGAAAGAAGAAGAAGAAGAACAATCGTTTGAGCGCCAAAACAAAATACACGCGCTGCATGCGCTTCACGACTACCCATCATCACTCGCCATCGCCACTCGCCATCACCGCTCACGCACTCCTCTGCTCCACGATGCGTTTACCACGACGGACCATGCAGACCCGCGCCGAAACCCTCTCACAATGCCTTTCTACACTACTCCTGCTCCTCCTGAGTACGAAGGCTCAGATAACAGAGGCACAGCAACCTGACGCCAATGCCGTGAGATTGTCGTCCACATCTTCTGCTGCTCCTGCTTCCTCTGCGACGGCTAGTGCGAGTACGAGTTCGACAGCGCCGGGAGCGGCGGTCACGCACGTCGTGTCTGTGGGGCAGGCGGAGCATAAGTTCAAGCCGGATGTTACGGTGGCGGGGGTCGGAGATGTATGTTGTTTGCGCTTCCTTATCCCTTTGCATTTCCTTTGCGAAGCTTCTCCTCCCCAGCGTTATTCCCTCCCTCCTTCCAAAAGCCCTCCCCAACCAATTCCTAAATGCAATGATAGAAGAAATATATGAATGACTGACTCTCCTTGTTAGATCATCGAATTCCAGTTCTTCCCCCCGAACCACAGCGTCGTCCGCTCCGCCTTCGGATACCCCTGCATCCCGTACGAGATGACGGGATCGAATCGCGTGGGGTTCTTCAGCGGGTTCCATGCTTTGCAGAAGATCCCTGACGATGTAAGTTCTACTCTTCTTCCGGTTTTCCCTTGTCGCACGATCCTTCATTCGTCTTGTTGGAGAGGAAAGCAAGACCAAGGCATACGCGCTTATTACTGATAACTGGCTGACTGAACGACACCAGCCGCCGAAATGGCAGGTCCGCATCAACGACACAGACCCTGTGTTCTTCTACTGCAGCGCAACGGGTAGCTGCACGGATTGGGGCATGGTGGGTGTGATTAATCCGGTACGTTTCCTCTCCTCTCCTCTCCTTTTCCATCACCCCCTTCTTCCCCCTTACCCCCAGACTAACAAACCCCACCAGAACGCCTCCACCCCCCTCTCCACCCAACACGACCTCGCCCTCAACGCCTCCTACCAACTCCAACCCGGCGACCCCTTCCCCGCCGAAGGCCGCCCCTCGTCCCCTCCCGCCCTCCCCACCTCCCCGATCCTCAACTCCCCCGCCGAACCCCCCAAAACCCGCCTCTCCCCCGGCGCCATCGCAGGCATCGTCATCGCAGCCGTCAGCGTCGTCGCCCTGGGCGCCCTCCTCTTCTTCTACATGGGCCGCCTGCGAAGCCTGAAGGACGAGGTCAAAAGGAAGAGCAGCACCATCATCCGCACAGGGGGAGATGTCGATCCCAGCGTCCGTCAAGGTGGAGAGGAGGCGTTCACGCCGCGGGGCGGGATGGGCGGGGGCATGGTCGAGGCCAAGTACATGAGCAACAGTCATCCGTATACGAACGATGCCGTGGAAGGAGAAGGAGGAGGAGGAGCGAACGCGCGTACCGCCGAGATGTCGACCGTCCTGCGCAACGCGAGTATCACGAGTTCGACGGCCGCGGGTGCGGGCACCGTCGTGAGTGCGACGACGACGACGTCTCCGCACTGGAGTGAACGTCCGAGGTCCGCGTCGCCCCCGAGTTACCATTCCCACGCGCACTCGCGGCCGCATCCGGCGTATCAGTATAGCTATGGTCACGGCGGTCCGCAGAGCAACTATATGGTCGGCGGCGCCGTGCATCCGGCCTTCGCGAACGGCCGGGACTGGATGTACCACGACGGCGAGGGCGTGCAGCGGAACGCGAGTCATCGGTCTATGGGGGGCACGTTTGATTTGGATCCCGCGACGGGGTATTATAAGCGGACGCATGAGGATGGGGTCGGGGATGAGGATGGGGTGCCGGTGGGGGAGTACAAGTATGCTCGTGTGAGGGGGGAAGATGGTGCTGGGGGTGGTGCTGGGGGTGGTGCCGGGAGTGAGGCTGCGCGGTGGGTGAATGAGGGGAGGCCGGTGGAGATGGATGGGTGTGAAGGCAGGAGGGGTCGGGAAGGTGATGTGTAGACTTGAAACATGTTGATATCATATTTTGTATAGCGGGCTCTTTATAAGGATATAGTTATTAATACTGACATGCTATTACCCAATAAGCTTTTATGCAAATGCTGAGCACCCTGGTGTAGAGCAAGGGGTCAAAAGGTAGTGTAGGTTTGTGTAGTTTATCTTCTACTATATTCTCGTTCGTACTGTAACTTACCCCTCGAGCTAGGGTCTCAGCACTCGCCTACTAAATCTTGCTCCTATAACTCAGCGTTGCCAAGGTGCAATTGCTGGGCGCGACCGCTCATATTGAATGAGCAGAGAATTATTCTTAGCTGTGGCTGCCTCAATGCAAGCCAAGCAATGCATGAAGGCTGAGTCCGGTCGTTCTAAACGGTCAGGACTCTCATTTGACACCTTGATTGGTTAGAATACGACAGCGTACACAGAAGGTTTCATAAATAGCCTTCGGCGCTTAGGCAACTTCCCCCTTCTTGGGGCATTCTTGATTTATTAGCTGTCAAAAGCCGCCTACTCAGCATACTCAGTCATCTTTCGGCCTGCTCGCTAATGCCCATGTCTGTTCTCCATACAGTGACATCTTGTTCTTTATCTCTAGCGGTTTATCCACTTTATTGAACAACTTACCGCGCGATCGGTTTCTCCACAATTACTCAGCCTGATTTCAAGCCCGGAATAGCTCGGGGTGAGCACAAATAGAGGGTCCCTTCGGGCTCCCCAGCACGATCATAACCAGAGAATGGTAGTCCTACCAAGTCTGCAACAATTTCCGTCCTTTGCGGATATTCGCTCTCGCCTGACACAAAAGAAATTTCAGTGCATCTGGTATCTCCCCGACAAAAAGCGGTGTTGTTTGTTGGAGGCATCAAAAATAGACTTCGTCCTTGAGCTCGCGAGCCAGCTGGACGATCGAAAATCGTGCACGTTGAGGATACTTGCGGACATTGCAGAACTTAGCTGTTGTGCTCGTCATCATCGCAACAAGATCTGGGGCAGTGGACTAGCAAAGAGCTTGGCGCATCAATGGCCGCAGGAATTGCAGAGCGACCCATCTGAGACAGCATTCGAGAGCGCAGGCGCAGTCAAGGTAGAGTGCGAGCACTGTCCTCGCTGCGGTGCAGCCAATGACAACAAAGAAATCGAGAACCAGTCGGAGCTGGTCACGTTCTCACCGCACGTACCATTTGAGAAAGACACGCTGCAATCTACCTTGTTCTCACAGATCGAACCTACCGCAAGCAAGATAGGGTCTGTGTACGCCTTCACTTACTTGGATAGTGCTTTCGATGGGATGATCAAGATCGGTTATACGGATACACTCTATCGTCGCTTGGGGGATTGGGCTGATTGTGGTCATGGACGACCACATCTCCTCAAGTCCTTTAGCAACGTACGCTATCCGAAAAGAGTGGAGTTCCTGACTCATTTCCAGCTTGCTGAGGACTGGCATGAGATGCGATGGTGCAAATATCATAAACAGTCTCACATCGAATGGTTCAAGACTACCGTCAGTGTGGTGACTCAAGTTATCCAGGCCTGGGTATCATGGATAGAGCGTGCGAATCCATATGACAGGCGTGGTAAACTCAAGCCTTTCTGGAAAGATATCATTGACTTCCTCTCCGAATATCAGATTAATATCATAGCGGAACTGATGGTGCAGATACAAAAGATCGAGGATGGAACCATTAGTATTGCTAGCTTCATGGATGATGAGTTACTGCGTCAAGAACGTTTGGATTTGGAGCGTGTTTGTGTAAAGCTAGAGGAGGGGTGAATGCCTGAGCAAACATATTTGAAAACCTATGCGGCATTTTGTCATTTCGGTCATGGCTACGGAGTTGTATGCCATATATATCGAACGACTACGTTGTGCTGTTTGAGTCACATATCTTACACATCCACCCCTGCTTTCACATCTAGGACTGATCAATGTGCCTTTCCCATGGCCTCTCTTGAGAGCATTTTGTGAAAGAGCTTGACTGCCACTTTGTACCAGTCTCAACCCGGCACTCTCATTCCCAACTGCGAATGCTATGTCGCTCGGACATATTGTAGGACATGTCGACTTCCTCCGTGACCTTTAAGATGCAAGATCGATTGATTACTATATCCCTCTATACGTCCCGTCTTCTATGGCTAGGGGACTTGAAGTCACTTCCCACTAGGAGAGCGAGGTAGTCTTAAAACACCTTTGTGAACAAATAGATCTCAGCAATACCTTGTAAACTCTAACTCTAAGGGCAGAATCCAAGACCCCAGCGGTATTGAAAGTTTAAAGATTAGTTATCTATAACTGTTTCCAAGTCCCCGCTATTAATGGCATCGTCTTACAAATCTAGTAACTGTAAGTTTTAACGTCTTGGCGCGACTTCTTCTCGTCGTGCCACATTCCTCCTGGCTCCACACCCGACATCTTCTCTTAAGAGTTATTTTAGGCTTTTGTTTATCCTTCAAGTTAGTTTCGCTGTTTCCGAAGTTATTCATATATGCTCATGCCGTCTCTCTTTCGAATCGGACAAGTTCTCACGGGCAGAGTGGGGACGTACACGATTACCAAAGAGGTTCAAGAAACAGTGTGGTTCGCGAAGTAAGCAGAGCCAGACGCGATTGCCCTCACTCCGAAAACTGACGGTGGATAGGAACCAATTGCGTGAAACTGTGGTGATCAAAAGTGTTGAAGGTCACCCAAGGGTAGAAAATGAAAGAGATGTCCTCAAACGGTTTCAACACCGTACCCGCTACCTTCGACCCATGGTTGATGAGATGCAGGAACCTTCTGCTCCTGCCACCATAGCACTGAGGTACCTCGAGAGCGATCTTTTGGATGCATCGATCAAGAAAACGCTGAATCGAAGGGAGCTCAAGCACGTTTCTCGATGCATCCTTGAAGCTTTGCAGGTACTCCACGAGGATGGCTATGTACACACAGGCATGTCCTCACGATTATGTTTTATTTCGAAACAGGGCTAATTGAGAAAGATGTCAAACCCGACAACGTCTTTGTCAACTTCCAAGAAGGCGAGAATCGATTTTCCGACGTCCAACTTGGAGATCTAGGCGGATGCTACCCTGTTGATTCGGAATGGGCCACCTCCGGAACACTGGTCGGAGCGCCGATATGGTCCAGTCCAGAGGTTATCCTAGAGATGCCATGGAATACTGCAGCCGATATATGGTCGTTCGGCGCTGTAGTGCGTATTCATTTTCTCGCTATTCCTTTCTCCACTCATTCCGCCGCTCAGAGCAGCTACTAATACCGTCCAATTCTAGCTCATAACCTTGATCTACGGTGGGAACTTCAGTCTCTTCCGGCCCAAAGGCGTGGATCGAGACCACGAAGAATACATGCTTGAAGTTCTCAAAGGACAATTCCGCTACTTTGCCCCGTTCCCCGCGAAGTTCGAGGAGATTGCTAGCCCAGCGACAGTCAGTTCGATTTTATGGTTGATGCAGGAAATTCCTCAAGAAAAGACGACGCCCTTTTCCCGGACGACTGAAAGGGAAGTCATCAAGAAGGACAAGGACTTTATTGGGAAGATCATGATGCTCGATTGGAGGGATCGGCCAACCGCAAAGGAACTGCTGGAGGATGAGTGGTGGAAGGATGATGAAGAATAGGTGTGTTGGCCCTGGGTATCAATCAGACGACTTACTTCCCTGCTCCTGTAAAAAAAATGGTTTGTATGAGAATTCCCATTGCTTGGTTTTATCTACTCATCTCTAATCTCGCATTTCCGGTGGATAGTTCTGTCATATAGCTGTTGGTTCCCATTGGATTCTCTGGAAGCTACAACACATTACCCCCAGGGGTTGATGGAGAAGGAGGCGAGAGCCAGGTTGGGGATACCTTATTGCGCATTGTACTGCGCCCAATTCTCTGCAATTGAAAACACCTACAGAAACAGCGGGTGCAATGATGAAAGAATACAGCAGCAGCCATGAAACAAGCTAAAGAGGGCGCTATGCAACAGTGGGCTATTGGACTATTGATTTGCGCCATGTCAAGATACGTGATAGCAATACAGTCAGTTAGCAAGACCCTATTTGTCGTCGCATGTGGTTTTCTGCACAATGAAACTTTATCTCAGGCCTGCCCTTGACCCGGACAAGGTTGAATGTAGCCGAGAATAGCGCGCGTTTTGTGCGTGCAATGCTGCTACGTTGTCTCTGGTTAGGTTAGAACTGCGTAATAACCTCTGATTGGGTACATCTATGACGTCGTGAGTACATATGCTTTGGATTATGTTTCTGTTCTGCGAGCATGACTACAGGGTCGAAGATTCCTATATATGGCCGGAAGTCTGACACCGACAGAGTGGAGTGCCTGACGCGACGCTGGGAACCGCTTCCATTATCATTCTTCTCACTTTGCCTACGGCACAGGATACATGCTTCCGTCCTTATATCCATACCATGGCAACGCTGCATAGCTCCAGAATCGTTTCGCTAGATCATTTCGCGAAGAGGCGTGGAAGTGTCTGGTTTCGTCGGAACCTCCGTCACCCGGTCAAGTCAAACCCGGGTCACCAAACGGATCATTCCCCGACGAACTGGTCCCCGAGCCATACCCAGACGAGGTGACCGATTGCTTGGTCAGAGGCGGCAGCTCAGGAGGCTGCCAGATGGGGAGTCCGGCGGGAGGCTGGCTCTCGCCCGAGGGCCTGCCCTTTGCGAGTTCGGCGAGACAGCCGTTGATGCCCACCAGGCCCCAGGCAAAGACTCCCACGTCGCGGATCGCCTGCAGGAAAGCTGGATTAGGAGCTTGTCTGTTGGCGGGATGCTGGGCTCCGAGTGGGTAGGGAGGGAGGCGCGGAAGAGCGGGTTGGAATACGGGCTGGATGGCCCAGGGGGCGGCGAAGATGGCTCCGTGAGTGGGTTCTGTGTTTGGCAGGATTGCGCCTGGAATGAGGGGGCGGGCGCGTCGGAGGCATACGACGAGTCCGTCAGAGGTGCAGGAGACGACGGCTTCGAGCTCTAGATCTGCTGGGACCGATACAGAGCGGCGCGAGTGTAGCTGGCCGGAGGAAGTGGAAGGGCGGGATGTCGTTTCCCCAGAGTCGTTGTGAGAGCCGGAAGTCTGTCCATTCGCCGAAGAGTCGGTGCCGGTTGAGTGGCCTTCTGTCCCTGTGCCAGTGCCACCACTTGTGTCACCGCTTTCAGTCTCGTCGTCGGACGCAGTAACTTCAGTCATGATTTCGTCTTCCTCGCTCTCTGACGGCCGGGGTGCATCGTCTACGCGGGGATCGCGGAAACGGAAGCGCAGGTAGGCGATTGAGTCGTTCTCCTTGGCGGATTCGAGGCATCTGACGGCGTCACTGAGGCATTGCTCTTGGATACAGTAGTAGAAGCTGCGGCCTTTCATATCCTCGCTCGTGATGCCGACGATTTCCTCGATGCCGCTGGTGGCATACATGATGGTCAAGCTGCGGGTGAATCGATTCAGAAAAAGCGCCGCTCGGGCCTCATGGGTCTGCTCTTCATCTGCGAGCGAGAACTTGCTTGAAAGATGGGAAAGCATGTGATAACGGGGATCTTTTGGAGAGGACGTAAACAGACGCCGTATCAGGGGTGCGTCCATGGCGCGCTCTGAAAGGCATCAGTCATGCAATTGTAAAAAGGGACGGGGGTACGAGCCACGTACTCTGGCTATTTTCGTTATTACGGTAAATAGAGGTGCAACACACCATGACATCGTAGACCACAGAGAAGCAGCATTCGCATGCGACATAATTGCCATAACGGTCCTTGATGCGCGCGTAGGCTAGGACGGCGGCCTTGTCCATACTCACGCCGCGCTTGTGCTTTACTTTGGCGAAGGGGACATCGTCGGGATGGAACCAGTCCCAGACCGAAGTATTTACCACCTCGTCAGGGGTGTGTCCTAGAATATCGACAATGGAGTCGGAACAGTACAAGATGTGGGCATCCTCGGAGAGATCTGTCTAGGTGAGCGGGGCCATTCCACGGCGAGATGAAACCTGAATCATACCGTGAATGGTAATGAAAGTGGTGTCCTCCATAATTCAGGCGCGTGGATATTAATTGATGCTTGTTTCGACGGCTTCTGAAGTGGTCCCCTTGGCCAAATTGCTGAATTCCACTATGGGGTGCGATAAGTGGCGTGTGGGTCGTCCGCAAGGTACAACTATGGGCGAGATTTCGGCGAGGAACGGTTGACGTCACAGAAGAAGGGGTCGACGTCGAATACCCAGTCGAAATCCCCCGTGAAGCACAGTTGAAATCTTCTGGTCGTAGGTAGAGAACACTAGAAATTCAGAAAGAGGGAGGAGAGAAATATTGCAGGGTGGAGTTTATACGACGTTTGGGGGGTTGGGCTGAGACGTCCCAAACAGGCTAGAGGAACGTTGGGGGAAGCGGATCACAAAGAGCAGGCGAGGGGTTCCGAAGGCGCAACGCGCAGAAACGAGCGTGTGAGTGGTGTGAGTGGTCAGGCCTTGGTGGGAACAGAGTGGGAAGGAAAAGCATACGACGGGTGGTTCGTTGGAGTGAAGAAAGGTATAGTGGTGACAGTCCGCGGGGGACAAGGAGAGGTGCCACCGCAGGCAGGGAGCGGGGAGCGGGACAAGAACCAGAGACGCCAGCGCCTGGTGAACCAGGTTGCGACCCTGGGCGAGCGGGAGAAGTTCCCGATCACTGAGAGAATCAGAGAGATTCGGGAGGCACGTGGACTGGGGGTGGAATTCCAGGCGTGGAGAAAGGTGTATATGTTGCTGGATGCTGCAGCTGCTGAGTGCGATTGTCGCTGTGCAAGAGAGTTCAATTGCAAGTCCCTACATACGCGTGTGACATTGCCCTTGTGTCACTGCGAGCAGCCTTCCTCAACTCTGGAGTCTGAGTGCCCTCCAAGGGGCAAGTACGACAAGTAGGCGACTATACAGTAAGCAAAGATGTCTAGGTCGGCGACTCTCTAGGCGAAACGTTGGAAAAAAACACGTTCTGCTTGGGAGAAAACGTACTGGTCCTTTTATTTACATCGTACAGTGATGGTGCGGGTATTTTCTTCGGCACCGGACCCAGCCAATGGCAGACCAGATGTAGTGTGCACACATAACTGTATGCAGCTCTCCTAGAAAGATGAGGGCAAGCCGTGGTCGCCTGCAACGCGCCGGAGAGATCAACTGCAGCGAGCGACAGCAAAATGACAGAAAGAGGAAAACGCTCGAGAAGCCTCGCTGCAACCCATCGCGATCCCAGCGACGCCATCCTGCACAGTTGGGTCGCGTCTCCTTGTTCGTGGTGGTGCCAAGCATCACATACTTCTGCAACTCCCTCTCCCTCGGAGTGATCTCCACTTTGCACTACCATCCGTATTCTCAGCCTACACAGTCGAATGCCACGCCGCTCTACAGCCAGTCGGTTGAGGTAAAAGAAGGGGTGGTGGGCAGGCGTTTGCAGAGACAGCAACTTCGCTTACACAGTAGGCGAGCGAAAGTTATAGATCGTTTTCAACCCTGGGTATTGAACCTTGGAAGCTTCCATAACCACAACTTTCGTGCAATCATGGCATCTCACGCGGACCCCTTTCGCCTTCGCGCCACGCACCAGCTCTCCGCAAAATTGGTTCGTGCGGGCCTACTTCCGTCGACGGTGCAGAAATTGGGTCCGGGTATGCGGACGCCATCACCCCATACTTGCCGTGCGGCGCGCTGAGGCTTCCCAGTTACCTGGTATGATGTCAAATTCTACCCGCACAATGGTCGCGCAAGAAGCCAAGTTTTCGCCGTGGCCGGGGCTTCACTGGTTCGCCATCTCTATGTCTCTTTGGTCCTGCTACTGATTGGTCTCCAGCTTGCTATCTGCAGGTGCACAGTCGAATCGCAAGGCGCTATCGAAATTCTTCGTCTTTTCAAGGATGAAAGCATCAAAGGTGGAAATGTAAGTCTATATTTCCACAGACTATTCTAGCTGAGCTCACACAATCTCTACTTCTAGGAGGCTAAAGCATTTAACTGCGTGGAATGGTCACGTGCTTCTAACAGCGATCCCCTCGTCTGTGTAGCTGGCCGAGATTATAGGATCAAGGTCTTGAACGTAAGAACAGGGCGATTAATAAACGTAGGAGAGACATACATGGAAGACGTGAATATTGATTAACCGTGCTACAGACACTGGTCGGACATGCCGATGTAGGTGCTACCTGCCCATCACTGCGCATTCCAGTTGCATTCTCATCATCCTAACATGCTCAGGTGGTCGCTGATCTAGCAATATCTCCAAAAAACTCTAGCTACCTAGCCTCGGCATCATATGATCATACCATCCGGCTGTGGTCGCTGGATCCCAAGCACAAGGCGACGCCTACGGCGGCCTTACTCCTCGGCGGGGGACATGACCGGCAAGTCTTGACCGTGGTAAGTGGCTGTTATTATGCGCCACTCCAACAGGAAGTCTGATTTCTTAGGCCTGGCACCGGAACGGGAAGTACTTGCTCTCTGGGGGTATGGATGCGCGGTTGAACGTGGTATGCGGTGTCCATCTCTACTCCTTACGACCACACCACTCACCATTCCTAGTGGAAGATACCCGACCCGCTCGAAGAGACACTTGGGACCGATCGCGCAACTCGAATATATTATCCTCATTTCTCCAGTACTGAGGTTCACCGGGATTACATCGACTGGTATGGAACGACAACAAGAAACTCTTGATTTCTGCTAAACATCGCCCAGTGTACACTTCTACGGGGACCTCATCCTCTCACGGTCAGCTAAAGATGACAAGATCATCCTCTCGCGCATTGAGGGCTTCGACTCTTCAAAGGACCCACCTGCCGCAGCTCCCGCACCACCGGGTCAGACCGTTCAGAGTGACAAGAATGCTTACATTACTGCAACACAGACTCCTCGGACTCGCTCAGCATGGGGTGGGAAGTTTCGACGCCTATTTGAGTTCGACCATCCTTATGCGACAAACTTCTATATTCGGTTCGGTTTATTTGAGGGACCGGGAGTGCATCCAGTGCTGGGTGTAGGAAACGAGAAGGGGACGGTCTCTTTTTGGGATTTGCAGAAGCTTGAGGACGTCGGTATCGGCCAAGTTGTTCCAGCTGTGGAGAAAGATAAGGCGGAGAAAGACAAGACTGCGCCCACAACGGTGCCACCTAAACATAACCTTACCACGGGCATCGGCGACCCTGTCAAATCGATTATACCGCACAAGGCCGTGCAGCTGCAAGATTCGCGAACTACTGTCAGGCAAGTAGCTTTCAGCCCGGACGGGAGGTGGTGTGTCGCTGTGGGGGACAACGATATGGTTGCTGTCTTCAGCAGATGGGAGGACGGATTCCCCGAATGACGAACCCCAATGTCAAATCCAAGCAGGACAACGGGCCTGGTCGGATTGAGGAATGAAGGAGGCTCTTTGAAGGGATTGGGCCTAAACGCATGTCCTAAAGCAAGTTATTTAGGAAGAGTGCATGACGGCAATGAATGCAACCGGAACACACTTCAAGGAGAGTACTCCATGGACGCGAATGCCCATCGCCCACCCAATCTTGGACCGCGGAATAATGTATACATTGACGGAATGCATAGGTGAGAATGGGCTCCAGGCTACACATGTAATGTCATGGAGGGGTGTAAGGGAAAGACACTGCAGAGAAAAGCAGTAGGGGCCCACAAACAGTCAATAGAAACATATAGATATGATCGCTCTTCTAACTTGTTTCAAACCACAATTGTCGCTATGCTCAACTTTCTGTGTCAATTGGGCGGATATACAAGGCGCTAGCGCTACCAATCATAGGTACACTGCAGGCACTATTACTGTCATATGGAAGTTGTGTTCTACAGAAAGCATCAACAACGTGCTTCCCAACGCTGAAGAGCTTCATTGGTAAAAACGTCTGGCGCTGAGACGGAGAAATCGAGAAGATGTTCTTCTCGCACTGGTGAGCCGGCTGCCACCTCAGCTGCGCTGCCCCGATGTACTTCCGCTGCCCGTGAATTACTGGTTCGTGTCTAGCATATAAGTTTAAGACTAAGACCAACATAAGCTCTGTCGCATGTACACATTGGGAAAGCGAACCGGTCGGCCTAGCTTTAGCTTCAGTTGGTAGCAACATGTGAACTTCGCCGAAGTCGCGCCTTCGACTTCTTACCCCACGCTTCCGTCTATTTGAAAATGAATGAGAATGTATGGTGGCCTTCCTTTTTGGTGACGTCGTACGACGTCAGCCGTTAAGAGAATCAAACGCCCTCACCTGAGGGAATTGCTTGATGTTTCTAAAAAGAAGCGAGAATATATTCACAGACTGTTTTCTAACATTGGCCATGTCACATTTATACTGCACGATATACTTTTACATTTTCGATTCCAAAACCCTAAGCCACGATAATTCTGCTCTTGAGAAGAATTTGAGTATGGGCTTATCGACAAACAATGACGCAATCGACAATTTCTTCCATTGGTTTGCTGTGGTCACGTCCACACTGGGACTTTTTTCGCTGGTTGTTGCCGTAATAGCGCTATGTATCAATCTTGACAACGAGGGAAAAAAGAGAGACAAAGCATCGCTTTGCAGCGACGAGAAGGAGATGGGCTACTTTGTAGGGAGGCGGAAAGGAGGGTGTTACGGAATACCGTGGTGGAATAGATGGCCAAGATCTGAACGACCGGAAGTCCCAACCCTCGATGGCCTTTTTATGGCTGGCGACGCACTTCTTTATACATCTGCTTGTTTGGAACATATTCCTCCAAGCCACAATGAGATCTGCTGGATACCCTTTTACTCCGCTGTTCTGGACGAAGTGGTCCGTGACACACAATTCCCGGGATCCTTGACGGCCATAAGAAGAGACGCCCCAAAACTCAAAAATGCCCTGAAAAAAGCTGAAGAGTACCTCAAAAGTTCTACAAACGGGAACATTGCGGAGTCGCCCCCTTTCCAGCCAAACGACGTCGACGTCGAGCGTGACCCAATATTCTTGAACGATAGTAGTCCCGAAAGGCATACCTTGTACAAGGATCGCATTCTTGTTCGCTGTGTCCGTAAACTTGACATGAAAAGGAGGGAAGAGTCGAATCCGCAAAGTGATTCCGCACGAGGTTTCAAGCACCCACGAAAAGTGTGGGTGTTTGAGCGCCAGCCGTCCGTCGAAATGGA
Organism: Westerdykella aurantiaca; assembly: GCA_030412805.1. Taxonomy (NCBI): domain Eukaryota; kingdom Fungi; phylum Ascomycota; class Dothideomycetes; order Pleosporales; family Sporormiaceae; genus Westerdykella; species Westerdykella aurantiaca. Next base: position 6,565,334 of record JASJFJ010000003.1, read on the forward strand.
CCATGCTGAGCTCGCGGAATTGTCGTTGATATTTGGCATGAAGCTATACGTCAGACCTTCGGGAAGTGCATCCCGCCTATGTGGGATCGGTGCTTTTGGAACTTATCTTGACGGTCATGTTGAAAACGGTGTCTGGAGAATGCGAATCATCCATGGATACAGGGACATAACGGAACGGTCGTCCAAGGGGAGCGGTTACTCTACCTTACATGCAAAATACATTGCGTGTGGATGTCTCCCTTTTGGGCAGAAAGCGGGATGGATCCAATATGTGCTTCTCAGCGCTTCTGTATACCAAGCCATAAAAGACGGAAATGATATTTGCAACGGCGCACCTTCTGCATTTGAAGATAGAGAAGCTTTTCAAGCACATTCGTTCTTGAGGAGGATGTCTGGGATTGGACGCTGGTCTGCTTATGGCGAAACGAAAAATCGAGAGCGGGCCGCACCAGGGCCGCACGGGCAATTTTACGAGAACGTGGAGAGGAGACCTGTGGCAGTACAGATACTCGCCCCACATGCCAACCGGAGGTTGCATGTGGGGCGAGTAAATGGTGAAGTCACTGTAGTGGCTTCGTGGTCGAGGGCGGTCGCCTACGTTGCATTTGGGGGACTAGTACCTCAGTCTGCTGGTATCCTTGCTGATGCGATTAAATTTACTCTCTTCGGAGATGGTCCAGTTGTCAGACAAGACATACTTGGACTTGCAGAGACGTTGGAGGAAATTGCCAATGACGTTCACAAGAAAACCGAAAACATGTATCTCTTCGGGCCCTTCGTTCCCTCTCGACTTCAAAATCCGACAGAGGATCAGAGATATGCTCCTATGAACGCCGTGCAATGGGATGTCAGGCTGGCAGTGGCGACGTTTTCTAGATATATGACGCTTATCGAGTACTTCGTTGCTAAGTACGATATTACGATTACTGATATCCGAAATGTAGTGGAGCGGGACGAGAAGAGAAGGAAGCTAGTGGACCCTTCCGATCGTTGCGATATCGCCTTTGAGGCACTTGTAAAATCGCTGGAAGAGAGCTATGGAGACGCCCTAGAGCACCTTGTTCCTAACTTGACCTTCAGGGCGTGTTCAAACGCAATCACCAAGGTACTTGAAAGTATTCATGATCCCGAATTCGTTCCCAGTCTCGCTGATGTTACCACACTCTCAAAATGTGTTATCGCAGTGTGGGCCGAATTCGTACCTCGCATAGTCGTCAAAGCCTCAAATGACCAAAGCCACACGTTCCATTTTGAAGACATATGGAATAACAAAACTGAGGTTGGGTTCGATCTGGACTGGACGGACTATAAGACGCATTCTGATGTTCAGAACCATCGCGACGGCGAGGAGCTTCCGAACCGTGAGGAGCAGCATCACGATGTTGAGAAACATCATGATCGCATGAAGCTTTCGCATTTAACTAGAAGGCCTGAGCAAGAGGTCTATCATGCTCCGGCGTTAGAGGACCTACCGTCTATAGCAGCATTTGGTTGATGTACGACGTTTAGAACACAGTAACTATCGGATCCTTGGGTGTAGGTAACTGAAAATACAACTTGTTGAACTATCTATGAGGTGAGAGATCATTAATATATATACTTGGTGGCTACAGTAAATAGAGGGATCTTTAGGAGCTTAAACAGTATAGGAAATCCTTATACAGTAATAAGACTACTTAGAAACAGTAGTTCTAACACCTGACTTACTGTTTTAGGCTCACAGTAACACACTAGAGGCCCCTTCAGCCCGCTTGCCCAGAACCACGGGGCGGAATTGAGACCTTCTCTACATGCTAGCAATGGAAAGGGTTCCTTTCTACTGGGCCCGTAGCTTTTTCTGCATCTCTGCCGTTCGCAATGACACTCCACCCGAAAAAATGAGCATCACGCCTAAAATGGCTACAAGATGACATGTCCACCCAACACAATTCCTATAGAGTGGAGACTTTCGAAGGTACTAGAATCACGTTTAATCTAACCACTATTCCCTTGTTACACGTGCTTCACTCTTACACATATAGCTAGCCCTCTCATAAGTGTTATAACATCCGCAGCCCTACACGACCGCACTATTCCCCATCCCGGAGTACTATTTCTAAGTATACTTAGCGCTTAACCCTGCTGTGAATATCACCAACCTTTGAGAATTGGCTTTATCCAAAATGGAAACATATACCAAACTCTCTTTATATTCTACCGTACCCACCGCACCTATAGCTTGCCTGCTCTATTTACCATGTACTCCGCAACACTGCCATATAAATCCCGTACACGCGGAATCTGGGCACTGGAAGGAAAACAAGCTCTACTTGCTTGCTCGCTTTCCCAGAATCCCGCCACCTTCCCTTCCCCCTTTTCTCTCCATTCTCCAACCCAAAATGCGAGAGACTTCACTATCCCTCTAAGAGGAAGGAGGCTCACTCGATTTCGTCTTTTCGTCTTTTCGTCTTTTCGTCTTTTCGTCTTTTCGTCTTTTCGTCTTTTCGTCTTTTCGTCTTTTCACCTCGAATTCCACGAGCAAGCATCTCGCAATCCCCACGAGGAACGCCCAAACCATCCATTCTCATTCCATGATCCCAATCCCCAACACCACTCGCCCCATCTTGTCCTCGCCAAATCGTACCACGTCCCCGTCCCAGTCCAAGTTCCAAACGCCAACGCCTAGCGAACCGCAATCACTATAGTGATCGAAATCCAATCACCATCAACAACCAAGCCTCAAGCCTCAAGAACCAAGAAACCAGCCACACACCCCTTCCTCAGGCGAAACAGCCACATCCGCAACACTTACCGTCTGATCTCCCGCATAGCTCCAACTTTCCGCCGGGGAAGCGGCGGAACGTTACCTAGATCGAATCGAAATCCGATCGTATTCTGACTTCGCTCCTGACTTCATTTCCCTGGGGACGACATAGACATCGACAGAGAAGGGGCAAGGAGAGTCCACCCTACAACTCTTTCCCAGCGCTCGAATCCGACGCGTAGGCCCCCAGTAAGCAAGCAGTGGGGACAGCGGCAAGAAGACGGACAGCATACTACAACACTACTACCATAATACCACGACTAACAATCCCAATCCCGCGCCGCCACCTTCAAGGACGACGACGACGATGACAAGGAGACGATCGATACTCCGCCCAATTCCCCTCCGCTCCCTTACCCCAGCGAACGCGCAAGTCCGCCGCAACCAACCCCATCACATCCCATCGCAGCGCAAAACCAATCCCTCCATTTTTAACTCCCCACTGATTCCAAGGTTCCTTCCTTGCCCGACTCACGAAAAGTTCGAAACACAATACTATACTACACAGTGGAGTCTAGACACACTCCTTCCGCCTTCCGCTTGTTTATTTGTAACGCACCTACCCTACTACTTGCTAGCAAAACAGACTAGCTCCCCTTCTTTTGTATATAAGAAAATAGCATCCGGTTGCAGCTTCAGCCTTCACGACGAAACACCAGCCCCGATCCCCGCCGCCTACGGTATATGGCATACATGGCATACATGGCATGCTGATTGGGCCTTGGCCCTTGCCCCCCGCCGTTTCACCTCCGTCACAACCTCGAAACAAGGAGGTTTCCTACTACTAACAATAGTGAAAAGAAAGCAAGCAGCAAGCAGCAATCAGGCTTGCATGAGAATGCCATAACGGCGTCGGCGTGCAGCAATACCGATGAAACAAAGGCAAGGGCTCGAGGGACGGTATGTAAAACGGTGCCACGGCGGGGGCGGTCATGAGGCAGCGCAGCACAGCACAGCACAGGACTTAACCTGGAGAGATATATAAAAAGGATGGGTGAGGCGAGGGACGCGGGTTTTGGTTTCGGTTTTGGTTTCTGCGGATTTCGACTACTGCTTCGCTGCCTGGTCGGTCCTCTTGCACTCGTTCGGGAATCTACATCTACATCTACGTCGACTCGGCTTTCAAGTGTTGCGAGATCCGGGGATCTATCGAGATCGACGAAAGAGACAGACAGGACAAAGTCAAGACAAGACAAGTCACGATGCATCCTCCTCTCGCCATGCTCGCCGTGATCGTCGCCGGTGTGTCTGCGATTGCGCTTCCCAATCCCAGTCCGCAGGGCCAGCAGATCGCCGGCATTGGGCAGTGTCCAGTACGTGTTCCAACGTCTCCTTGATATCATCATATCCCCCCTCGCGTCGCCATACTGTACCATTCCTGCCGCAAACGGACATCAGCATCGGCCAGCATCGGCCCAGGAAGCGGAGCTGACAACACACCCCACAGAAGGACTGCTGGAACGAGGCGGCGGGGCTCGTGGACTGCGACCCGGAGACCGACGACGAGTGCCTGTGCGGCGTCTTCTTCGACGAGGTGACGACGTGCGTGTCGCAGGCGTGCAGTATAACCGATAACCTGGGTGAGTATCGTATGCCTGTGGGAGTGTACGCCATGATGATGATGGTGATGAGACAAGCGGCTAACGATGCATGATGATAGCGGCGCTAGACTTCCTTCAACCTGCGTGCGGCTAATGTGAGATGCGCTACTGATAAGGGAGATTCGCGGGACGGGCAACCTGCCAACGAGAGCGAGAAGGGGAGGGGCCGGAGGAAACCGGGAGAAGGGAAGTTTGACGGTGGCCACGCTCATGCCGGGACGCATCACCGACTACTCGCCCTTGGGAGATGTAGCTCGGTGATGTGTATGTATGTCTGTCCATTCTGGGCATCTCCCTGGGCCCACGGGGCGTGTGGAGGAACGGGGATAGGGGCCGGAGGTGATGTCTGGGGAGGAGATTACGATTGGGGATGGATCCGGACGGATGTGGAGGAGCTGGAGAGGCACGTTGTTTGCCGCTGGAGACGCAGAGTCGGATGAGAGTCTTGCCATCAAATCCAACACCTTCTCATCCCCTTCGATTCATCATTCAGCGAGCATGAGGTTGGCTGTACCTACACAGTACACAGTGCATCCGCACAGCCCCTGCGCCACAGCATCGTAGCGTACAGAGTGCAGTAGTCCGGGCGATAGTGGCAGAAGCCACAAGTGGTGACGTGAATGGCGTTCTGCTCCAGGTCCTCCGGGAGTCCGCTGGAGCGTGATGTAGGCCGAGGGAAGGGCGAACTAAAGCGAACCCCGGATCGGAGACGGGAATCTAGCTGGAAGGGTGCAAAGGGCGAGAAAGGAGCATGGATGGCGCAGGTTGCGGAGAGGCGGCTTGAGGTCAGCCAAGGCAGGTACCCCAGCTTTCGGTTCTCGCCATTTTCCGGAAGCGTGCGAACGTGAAGGGAGTCGATTTCCACATGATAATATGGGGTAGGCCTATCGTGTTCCGCTCCGCATGTGAGGCTCTTTCCCCCCCCGCTCAGGGGAGGGAGTCTATTTGACACATGCAAAAGCCGTGGAGGCAACGATCCACCGAGAGATCGCCATCGACTGCAGGCCCAGAAGGAGAAGAGTACAACAATGTCACGTCATGTGCTACGGGGTAGGCGTCGTGTGCAGCTGTGGATTTTGTTGAGTTGGGTTGCCATTCCGATACTGTTGAGGCATCCGGGGGAACGTCGGGGGAGGAGCGCGAATTCTCTTGTCGAGTGGCATCGCGTGCAGTCTTCCGATGGAACTAGTGTATCGAGGAGAACGGAATTAGCAACGAGTTAGCATCAATCTGGAGTCTGAAGACAAAGTTTGCTCGAGGTTCCCTGGACGGCAATCTCTGCAATGTGGCGGTGTGTCTGGGGATGACGACGTCTTCCGACCCAAAGGTGACATCAAGGTGGACGGGAGCCGATCCCTTGTGGCCGGCCGTGGTCTGCAAGATGGAGGTGGATCAACCTTGCGGGCGGAGCGTGGAGGCATGGAGATGCCTGTTGCAGAGTTCAGCATCACAGGTTGCGGCGGATCTCATCGTCGGGAACAAGCCGGGTACAAGCTGACTCGACTCCGACTATGGGGTAAAAAGGGGGGCGGGCCACGGGCAGTAGTGGCAGTGGCACAAAGGACGACGATGGCATGATAACCGCGGATTCTTGTATCAGCGATTCAACAATGATGAAAGCGGATGGTGGAGCGGGAGACCTCGGCTTGCTGGTTGAGGCAGAGCACTGTGAGGTTGGCAGGGCTGTTAGTCAGCAGGTATGGGGCTCTCAGAGTCTCTGGCTCCGAGGCGCTTCCGCGAGTCGACGTCGCATTATTGAGAATTGAGTGGAAATTCCGGGACGGCAGGTCACTGGTACGCGCGTTATCATGGGGATGCAGGTGGGCGCCGATGTACCTGTAACCTGGCGTGCGCAATGGCGGAGGTCGTATCATGCACGTGCGTGGGGAAAGGCTCTGTGGGAGTGAAGAGAAGAGGGTCGGCCGAGAGATGGCCAAGAAAAGCGCGTGAAAAAACTCGGCAAGACGGCCACGATATCCCAAAACAAGCAGGACAGTAGTCAGGACTGGACAATCAAGGATTTTTTTTTATCGGGGGCGCTAGAGCGGTAGGGCAGGTGGCAGGTGGGAACTCCGAAGTCCAAGGGCAAAAAAACCAGAGGGAGGGGGAAAAAAAAAGGTTGATGAGCCGCGGTGTAGTGCTGATAGGTGATGATAGGGACGGCGGACTACGGAGGTCGGGCCTTGGGAAGAAGGATTGAGCCGCGGCAGATGTGAGGCAGATTGGATAAAGATTTCAAGATTCAGCCGTTGTCGCGACGGGATTGCGAGTCGTAGGAGAGGAAGATGGCGGATGGCACCATCATAGGTAGATAGGGCATCCAGGACCGGCTGTTGGTGACGGGTGTGGGGGGTCTGGAGTGTCACTGTCACTGTTGGACGGAGGATCGGAGAAATGATTCCTCCGAAGACATGTGCAGGCGGGGAGTCAGGGCAGCGCTTCCGGCGCAACCTTGGAACGTAGCAAAGGAGCCAAGCTGGCAAGATCCAACACGGTACACGGCCAAACGCTCCAGGGCTCCCCCACACGGAGGATTCGTCCGGGCTGGCCGGGCTAGGCTCAGAGGAAATGCCTGGGCGGCGATGTGCGACTGGGGCTCCGCGCGACCTGTTGGTCCGACAGAACATAATACGCGTAAGAGGTCTCAGGTCTGGGCTTGCGCTCGAGATAGACTTCAGATAGTGATGCTCGCCATTCTGCCTGAGTTGGCCGGCAGCTGAGGGACCGAGGATGTCTGGGCTTTCAGAGGGCTCTGGAATGCACGCTGGAAAGGATGGAGAATGAGAATAATGGGGATGGGAGAGCTCAGAGCTCGGCCGGATGATCACCGACGTCGTCCCTCGGGCCGTCCCACCAGTCACGTCGGCCAGAATCTGAGAATCCAGATCTGGACCGCCGACCTGCTGGCTGCTGCACCGCCGCAGCTGCGGCATCATGGGGATTTTGCAGAGTTTATCATCTCAGATCTGTTGAGAAGAGGAGAGCTCACAGGGCAAGAGGATGCCTGTCTGTAATCGCTGGCAGAGCGGAGTTGCGGACTGGTTGACTGGTTGCCTGCGGTGCGACTGCAGGGACGGAGGGATGCATCTCTCTCCTCCCTTTCTTTGTCTTCTGAAAGGGGGGAATCCCCCTTTCCCGTTTCCCCAGATGATCGCCTTGTGAACCCCAGAGGGTGTCCCCGAGACGAGTGCGCCCCCACGCCCGCCGCAAGCCACAGGTCACCGTCAGGAGTGCGGACGCTGACGATTATTGGACACAACGCCGTACCAGGAGCACGCCGGGGCCTTGGGTGGTGTTCATGTCCTGCTCGTCCTGTGTCACGTCTGCTGAAACTGGAGATGGCGGTGACGGGGCGACGGGGTGACGGCGCCTGCGTGATGGGGGGCAGCCAGAGCCAGAGCCAGAAGAAGGGAGCACAAGGAGTATTGGATTTTATCATTCGCCATTTTGCATGATTTGCCCGCTCTGGCATTCCGCGACGTCTCCTTATCTTCAGGCGATATCTCGCGGAATACACAGTACTCCGTATCGTGCCAGGATTCTCCATATCTATCTAGACCTACTCGGAACAATCTCACCTCTCACCTCTCGCCTCTCGCCTCTCACCATCCTTCGGGACTCGTCACTCGTGTCTTGTGTACCGCCCCCATTCTTGCCCCAGCTTTCCCCAACCCCCAGCCTGCTGTGTTGCCTTCAGCCAGTTGGAACTTGGCGCCCCCCCCTTCACAAGTTCGCCTTCTTCTGCGGTTGCACTGTCGCGCTGTTGCGCTGTTGCACTGTCGCGGCGTTGCGGCGTGATCGAGTCACCGGCGGAGCCCCGAGACCCCCAGATAACACAGCCTCTCTCTCATTCTCTCTGATTCTCTCTCACCACCCAGAGAGGCCTGCCAGCGTGTCCAGTGTGTCTTGTCGCACCGCGATCCCCTTGCGCCCTCACCGACGCCAGTAGCAGCTAGCAGCCAGCAGCCAGCAGCCAGCTATTGTCAGCTCGCCCCAGCAGCAACAAAATCGGCGCAGAAATTTCCGTTGTGACGGCCCAAATCGTAATCCAGTGGTTCGAATAATCTTGCGGCCTCTGCGGAGCCCGTCGGGTTTGCTTCTCCACAGCGTCCCGCTCTCCAGTGTCTCCACTCCTGTTCAGCTCCGGTGCTACCTACTACCTAGGACCTAGGACCTAGGACCTAGGACCTAGGTCGTCATCATCGTCGACCAGTTTCGCCGACAGGCCCCAGGGACCTGTGCTCCGTTGGGACATCCGAGGGAACTTGCAGAGCTTCTAGCGCCTCCTGGAGAACGCCGTCCGGCCGGCTGCAGGGTACCTGTGGTAATACCGTCGAGCCGTAGAGGGCAGCAGTCGACAATCACAAGTCGCAATCACCCCGTCGCTCACATCATCGTCCATCCATTATTATTACCATTATTGTCCGGCCCAGGAACCCCAAACCCCAGCTCCCGCCAGCCCTGCACATCTTGCTCTGCACGCAGCACACCTGCACTGCACTGCACTGCACTGTGCTGCACCTCTCTCTCCAAGGCTTCCCACCACCACGGCATTCCAATATCGGCGCGCAGTATCGATAGCGAGGCAAATAGCGAGGCAAGGCGAGGCAAGGCAAAGGCAAGTCAGCGACCAGGGGTTGAGTCTTGAGTCTTGAGTCTCTGGCCTGATCCGACAGCTCTCATCTCATCATCCTGATTCCTCCTCCTCCTTGACCTCCCGCACTCTCTCTCCGCCCCGTATCTTGCCGGGGTGCCCGTCCGCCCACCCACCCTGCCACCCAAGCCACCTTTTCTGACTTTCACCCCCCCAAAAGAAACATCCCTGCCGCAACGCAACGCAAGAAAAAAAAAACGAGAGAGTAGAGAAGAGAGGTCCCCACTGCCCCTTCGGGCTTGGCTCCAGCTGTCTGTGCGCAGAAAGGGAGGGCGACCCCCCCCGGCTTACGTTCCCCACGTTCCCTACGCCATTTTTCTGCGTCCCATCCCGTCACCCTCCCTCCGCCGTCCGGAGCTCGGTATTTAAATCTTCGTCTCCCCCGAGCCCCCATTGCCCCCCCTTCTTCGTTTAGCCCTTCTCCCTCTACCCCCTTGGTGTCGATCCCATGCAACCTTCATCCTCGTCTGTAGGTTTGGGAAATCTCCTCAACGCGGACAACCTCGACCATCACCATCGCCCGCGACCCCCACTCTCGCCTACCCACAACAACACCACCACCAGTACCACCACCACTTCGTCGTCGTCGACCACCACCACCACCACCACCTCCCCAGCCCAGTCGCCCATGGCCACCGCCGCCGTCAGCCTCATGGGTCCTCTACTTCAAAACCACCAACCTGCACAGGAAGAGCAGCGTCACGATCTTCCCCGCCCCTACAAGTGCCCCCTCTGCGATAAGGCATTCCACCGCCTCGAGCACCAGACCCGCCACATCCGCACACACACGGGAGAGAAGCCCCACGCCTGCACATTCCCCGGCTGCTCGAAACGATTCAGCCGATCCGACGAGTTGACCAGGCACTCGAGGATACACAACAACCCCAACTCGAGACGTGGCGCCAGCAAACATGCCGCCGCCGCCGCCGCCGCCATGACGGGCGTGCTCGACCACCCCGCCCAGATGGGCCATATGATGCCTCCTCCGGCGAAGCCCATCGTGTCGCGCTCCGCTCCCAGCTCCAACATCGGCTCGCCCAACGTGTCGCCGCCGCACTCGTACTCGCACTTCTCCCCCAACCTGCCCCAGGACCTCGCGGCCTACCGCAGCGGCATGGGCAGCCACGGCCACGGTCACGGCCACACGCACAGCAACAGCAACAGCCCCAACGGCCGGATGGACGCCCTCGTCGAGGTCGCGTCGAGGATCCAGCCGTATTCGCACAGCAGCCGCCATGTCACCAGCCATGGCTACCACCCGTACCAGAGCAGCGGCCGGCTGCCCGCCATCGGGCTCCAGCAGTACGCGCTGACGTCGCAGCCCATGTCGAGGTCGCACTCGCATGAGGACGACGACCCGTACGCGCACCGCATGACGAAGAAGTCGAGGCCCGGGTCTCCGCTGTCGACGGCGCCGCCGTCCCCGACCTTTTCGCATGACTCAGCATCCCCCACTCCCGACCATACCCCGCTCGCCACTCCCGCCCACTCCCCCCGCCTGCGGCCCCATGGCTACAGCGACGTCCAGCTCCCGCACATCCGTCACTTGTCCTTGCAGCAGCCCGCCCCGGCCCTCGCCCCCATGGAGCCCTCGTCCTCCAACGCCGCCCCGGAGCCCCAGTACGCCCCGGCCCCCAACCAGCTGTCCGGCCGCCTGTCCGACATCCTGTCCAAGCCCAGCAACATCAGGAAGCTGCCCGTGCCCATGCCCAAGGTCGGCATCCAGGACCTGCTCAACCACCCGCTGCCGGGCCCCCACTCGGGGAATTCCTCGACGGCGGGCTCCGTCGCGGGCAACGACTTGGGGGAGCGTCTCTAGAGGAGACGTCGTAGGAGGACCGGCAGAATTCGCATCCATCGGCACGGCAAAGCGCGGAGTTTTCGGGACACAATGCATTAGCACCAAGGGATTCTTTTTTTCTTTTATCAGGGCACGGGGAATAAGGGACATCACGGCACGTTTTGGATTGTTTTGGACTTTTGGACTTTTTTTCGGATCTTTCCCTTCTCACATAGACCGGGGTCTCCTTTCCGCGAACCATCATAATGCCACAGACACGCAACAGACACACACATACACACAAGGCGCGAATATCATCACGACTCTCCTTTTTTTTCCGTTCCACTTCCCCCCCTCCTCGAGTGTTTGGATGGTCGGCTCATAGAAAGTCGACTATTTCTGTTTCTTTCTGAATGGGATGGGATGGGGTGGATTTCACTCATACCCGAACCCGGCGGTTTCTCGATGGCAGTTCCCAGCTCCCCCCGGCCGGTTGTAGGTAGCATAATCCTGCTCACCGCGTTTTTGCTGTGTATTACTACATTGCTATTACCACCACCACTGCTACCATTACCATGACTGCTGCTATTAGTCTCCGTCTCTACTTTACAGGGCGTAAACATAAACACAAGGAAATACAAGTTGACTAGCTGCGATCCGCAGAACCGGACGGGATGAATACAGTACAATACAATACAGTAGAGATACGACGTACTCACCATGGTTACACGCCTACGTTGACGAGTATCAAGTGATGCTATCCTACCTATCCTAGAGGAGAAGTCAATCCAACCCCACCCCACCATCTCACATCACCATCTCGCCATCAGATCCCCCGACCTCTCGACCTCCACTGCACACACACACAATGCAACCCCGCCATCCCTCCCTCAGATTCCCCTCGATTGCCCACAGCGTCGGTAAGGGTGGTGCGGCGCTCTCCTGACATCTCCTTTCCTGACATCTCCTTTCCTGACATCTCCTTTCCTGACATCTCCTTTCCTGACATCTCCTTTCCTGACATCTCTACCTTTCCTTCCTCTTACGGTACACACCGTCTTCCCATTTCACGTTTCCGTATGTACTATGTAACGCAGCAAGCGCGGGAGAGTGGAGTCCGAGAAATGAGCAACGGAGTGTGCAGGCTGAGGAGAGAAAGCGGTGAGTCGGACCCGTCGGTCTGGGACGGCGTGAGGTGGATCGCGATGGGCTGCAGCGATGGGCTGCAGGGAGGGCAGGGAGATGAGGGAGGGCAGGATGCAGGATGTGCTTCCCCGCTGCAGAGCGAGGGGAGGGGAGGGGGTTGCTTTGTTTCCTGTCCTGTACTGTACATACAGTTACACGGTGGGTAATAGGTAATAGGTAATAGGTAGACAATACGTGCTGAGGGGAGGGGCATTATCTTCCCCCTTTCCAACGAGCTCAACCTTGGAAGGTCATCACGTTGGGATTCCCCCTCCCCTTCCTTCCCAGGTTCCTCGCTTCGTGCTTTGTGTTTTGGATTTCCAATACTGTACGGGGACGTTGTTTCGTTCTATTATTATTCGAGGGGATATCTCGGGGTGGGAGGGCGGATAGGATAGGGTAGGGTAGGGTAGTAGAGGGCACACACTGATCTACTGATGATCTACTGAGGGGATGTGGGCGTCGGGAGAGGCCGGGACGAGACGAGACGAGAGGACTGCCACGGCCACGGCCACAGAACAGCCACTGCCACGGCTGCTGGAGCGCAGGCGGGGCGTGGGCGCTGCACGCTCCGGGATTGGTGTTTGTGTGATCGTAGGGGAGAGGGAGGAGAGCGATGGCGGCGATGGTCTCACTGGGCGGGCGCATCACGTCAACGGCAACGTCAATAGCCTAGGAGGCAGGGTTTCCGTTTGCTAAGGATGCCGTAATGGCTGCCTTTCTCTATATTTTTTCCTTTTCCTTTTTTTTTTACTCTCTCTCTTTTCTTGGGGGTTGCCGGTGCGAGGCACAGTACGGAGTACGGATAGTTGTTGGTGGTTTGTTGGTGGCTGTATCGTTGCTCGTACTTTACCCCAGACCCCGCATTGTATCTCTGGTGTATCGATGGTGTAGATCTCTTTGGCCCAGAACGTCATGTAGACAGCTTCGTAGTATCATCCGTTTCCCACTCCTCCTTCCATTATTACTACTCTCCCATCGAACCGTCCTCTTCCCTTCAAGCTCCAGCGAGCAATGCAAAAACACGCACATGTGTTCGCCATCTCCCTCCCCAATCGCTGCGGCTCAAGCGGGCGTTATCTCGGCCGACCCGTCCCGTGCTCCCCATGTGACATCCCCATTCAAATGTTCCATCCATTCCCCATCGGCGACACCGCCGCCAGCCCATCCACCTTCCCTCTTCAAGCCTCATGCCGTGCCTGCGTCGATGAGAACTCGGGCATCGGGGTGCTCCCGAGGAACGAGCAGATAATCATATCCTAGGCTATCGTCGACGAACCCGCGATGGAGACAATTCTGATCTCTGCCCCGGACATCTGCCATCCTGATCCGCCCCCTGATCATCTCCGCATTCTCCACCATCCTGATTCCTGCTCATGGCCCCCTTCGCAAGGGCGGCCGGTTCTGGTGTAGCAGTAGTGTAGCCTTTCACATGTCGTGATCTCCCACTCGCATACCAGAGCATTGTTGGGCCAAGTCGCGAAGGGGTCACCCTCCGGAGTCTCTCCAGTAGAGGCTACAGTGTCCTGAGTCCTCCGCGTCCGCGTCCCGCTAGACTAGCGAACCCCACACTCCTCCGCTCGCGCTGAAGACCGAGCCCGCCCTCCAAACCTCCGATATCACTACAGTACTGATCAGAACTGACAACCCAGGGCCCAGCCATCCGTCCTGCGCCGAGGCCCCGACCTGAAACTCCACACTCCACAGGCGAGACGCGAGAGGCGAGGAAAAGGTACAAAGGCACAGGTACCTAGGCCCGCGACTCCGAGCCTCCGATGCCGACGACCGTGGCGCGGCTAGCCTAGGCCCTGAGCCCTGAGCTCTGAGCTCTTTGCCTCGCCCTCCCCGTCTAGGTCATGATGCTATGGATCAATCATCCCTCAGGTAGAGTGCATGTCTCGCATGGGATGCAGAGTTTCTCCACTATTGATTGAGATTGAAGACCCTTTGCGCAGATCGTGCTATCTATCTACTGTGTCTATCTATCTGTCCGATGGCGTGGCGTGGACTCGGGACTCGGGTTGATTCCTTCCACAGCAGCAATCAAGGGATCAATCAATCGTCACAATCAACAAACTATGCTCAACTAAGCCAACTACAAACTAACCGTAGCTTCTCCTCAACCGACCGTCTGCAATCGCGGTATCCCACGGCGGAGCACCAGAATCCAACAAACCGCCCCTTTCAGCCAAACTTTCCAAAGTGAAAAGCGAAGAATAATCGTCACACAACATCCATGCACTCCCCAGGCCTCCACCAGCGCCCCCGGATCGCCACGCACCCTCAACTCTCGCCGCAGCATCTCTGTCCAACCCTCGCGACATCCAAACAAGGTGCAACCAGCGAGGCGAGCGCCGCTCTGGCATCTATCCATCTGCGCCCACCGCCTCCATGCACCCGCAATCTATCTCGAGCTACACAAGCCGTACGCCGTAGCACTCCTCTGATCCTTCCTTCCTTCCTTCCATGCACAAGCAATCTATCCCACCAGGCCGCCCGTACCAGGTCGTCGGCGCCCCGCGTCGCCGCAGCAGCGTGGCCTGACCGGTGTGCGCGTCTGTTTGGGAGCCCGGCGTGGTCGAGCTCGTCGATCTGCAATTTCGTCCGCAATCTGTGTACTTGCTTGTGTCGCGTACTCGGTAGCGGCCATCAACGCAAGTACGGAGTACCGAGTACAGGCGGGGGAGATAAGGTAAGGTACGCGGCAGTTTTTCTCTGTGTGTGTCCCTCTCTCTCTTCCTTCCTCTCGTCTATGTATCTCCATCTCAGTAATCGTTATCTGTTTCCGTTTCGGATCCCTGCATGTCTCACCTGCTTCATTCCCGCACTTTGTCCTGAAGTTTATTCTTTCTCTTCGTCTTTCTGGAAGATTGCTGCCCAGGGCTCAGCCCCAGGTTTCTCCCCTCCCCAAAGCCCGACGTGCTGCTCAACGGATTGTATAACCGGACGGAACCCAGTCCCCCATCCTGCACGGGATCGCGCGCTTCTCCGAAACTTGAGGGTGACGGACCTGGAGTCTGCCTGTCCCTCGAACGTGCAGCGGGGAAGCGGCGGAGGGATCGCATCATGACGCAGCACCGCAGGCCTGCCAGGAACCGTCGAGCTCCAATGTTGCCTCGAATCTGTAGGCCATAGAGGAGAACCTTGGAACCTCCCCTCCGCAGACGTTCCGAGATGCCCAGCACAACCACGACGCCTAATACCTCCCTCTCAACAACACGCAAACCAAAACCTCAACACCTGCAACAACCCCGTCACTATCCCCATCTCTACCCCCCTATCTTGGGAAGCCGATCGCTTCGCTCAAACAAACGACGCAGGTACCCCACGCCCAATTAATCGCCCCTCCACGTTCCCCTACTCCCCAACTCCCTTATCTCCCTCTCCCCCCTCCCCCTCGTATATCACAGGCACACGCACAGGCACAGACCCCGCGTTCACCGTCCCCCGTCCCACCGTCTGCCACCCAATTCCTCGATAGTGCCGCGCTCGTATGCGCAACGTGCGGTCCTGCCGGGGTGTGGCTGGGCTGGACTGCGCGGCGGACGGGGACGGGCACGGGGTAATCAACATCATCCAGCGCCTTGTCATTATTAGACGGGTACGGGTACGGAGTACGTGGATATGTACACATGTACCACGGCTAAAGTACATATGTACTCGAGAGGTACATTATGTACTTACCGCGCTCGCTTCCGGCGAGCAGAGACTCGCCTCGTGTACCGAGTGATGTGGGTCTGGGGTGTGGGTGATCGGTGCTATCGATGAGTGGGGGATGTTCTTTTTTTCCCTCTGTTGTTGGCGTAGATTATCTAGGGCATGGTTTGGCGTAGATGGTGGATTGCCTATAGTGTTGTGTGCATGTCTAGGCGTTGGGGCGTGCTGCCAGGGGGAGCTGTGACTGGTGGAGAATTCCTGGTGATGGGGACGTGGGAAATGGTTTGGTTTGCTATGGAGTCTTTTCTTTTCTTTCCCTTCTTGTTTATTTTCATTCCTTCTTTTTTATTTCTTCTTTCCTCGCCTTCGATAACGGTTTCCGCCTCTCGACGGGAGTCTCGGTCTGGCCTGCCGGCTACGCGATATAGCGGGCTCGACGCGCAAGACTACACAGTAGAGTGATTGGTGCAAAGGGCAGCAAGTTCACCCGGACAATGCTGTGTATATGGTATAGGGAAACTTGAAAGCCGCTCTCAAACACAAACACAAACACTCTGTTCCGGTCCACGCCAATAATAGAGGAGAGGATCCATTCCTATGGCATTTCCCTATCTCCTATACCTCACGTCTCAGCGTACTCGGTAGCCTGGAAGCAGAAGTCTGCGTCGTCACCATCGAGGCAAACATTCATCCCATACACTCGCTCTCTCGCTTCTTTCCCTTCTTCCACGTCCACCATTTCTCGTCCTTCGCTTGCATTTCTTCTCGGTGGTCAATCACGTCCCTCGAGACTCATCTCCATTACACACCCACGGAGTATCCAGCTACAAGAGGCTCAGGCCGCAAAAAGCACATACACAATGCCCCCCAATCGCAACTTGGCAAGTCCGCGTACTGTGTAATCTCAACCACGCACCGCAAACGACATCCACCTACCCACCATTCTCTTCTCCCCTATCTCCTCACCCCGTCATCACCCCCTCCTCACCCCCCAAAACCGTCCTCCGCCTCTTTCCCCGGCTCCAACTCCCCCTCCCCCTCCGCCGCTCACCGGCCTTCGCTTCGCTTCGCTTCGCCTCACCTCATCTCATCCCCCCATCCCATCCCATCTCACCCACCCACCCACCCAACCCGTGATCACCTCAGATCTCCCCGGCCCCAATCACATCCTCCCCAGCCAGCAGCGACACGCCCCGCCTGCACAAACACGGCACGGCACCCCTCTCCCTTGCCGAACGAGGCGGGCGGCAACGCGCGCGCGGTGCCCCGATACCGTGGCGCCGTGGGGAAGGCTGCGAGGCTACTTACGACTCACGACTCACGAGGCGAAGAGGCGAAGAGGCGACGCAGCTACGAGGGTACGCCTCACCGGTACAGTGCAGTACAGTGCCGCTATGTTACGTGTCGTACGGCGCGTTGCTGCTGCCTTGCTGGCGGCTGGGGCGATGGTAGATACACAGTATGGCTGATGGGATGGGATGGGATGGGCGAGATGGGGGCTGGGTTTGCAACCTGCCTACTCGAGGGATTGGAGATGGCGATATGCGGCGCGGCATGGCTGGTTGGAGATGGGATCTACAGTATGATCTATCGAGGCAGCGAGCGTCGCGCCATGGACGGATGTACCCGGTGCATGCAGCCTTTCCTCACTTCACAGCCTCGACCTCTCCGTTATGGAAACGATACGATGAAGAGGCGTTTTGGCGGTGTCTGTATGGGGAAACCCACACCACTCTCTCGTTACATACGACCCCCAGCGGTGTCCCGACACCTCCGCAATCTCAAATCTTGCACGTCTCCAGCTCTGGGGTATCCCAGTGCCGGGACCCCTTCCTTGGAACCAGGCTCCTGAGTCCTCGATAGGAACGAACGACCAGTCGTCCAAGAAATCGAGCTTCTTAACCTCCCAAACAACAACGCCCCATGTACACCGTAAGAAACTAGTAAGCCACCTATAGGCAAGGTAGACAAGTACACTACGTAACCAACACCAATGCCTATTTTCAGCAACAGCAACACTACCAGCTGCAGTGTGCATGTCCTGTCCCTCTCCACAGTGGCACCTCCGACCTCGCCGTGTCTCCGCAATCGCAATCGCAATCCCGGGGGATAGATAGATGCGCTGGAATCTGGATGGGGGGTGAAGAGATACGAGGGACACTGCATACCGCCCACGACTCTAGTCCACTGTAGTGGTGTTTCCCCGCAACAGAAGCGATGGCTTGGATCGGGGCTGGGGATTTGGAATACCGGCTTGGGGATGGGCTTATCTTGGAGGAAGATGGTGCAGGTCCCGATTTCGTAAGAGACGTCGCGCATGGCGAAGTCGCGCCGGAATTCTCATGGAGGCGTCACTGGTCAGGAGGGGGATGCTGAGGGAGGGAGTTCGACGTCGTGACTCGTGGTTCAGATCACAACACGTAACGTCCACCGCAGTTTCGAATGGTCTCGCAACAGTGAACACTGTCCGGCAACGTAATTACCCCGTGGGGCAAAAGAAGGCGCGCGGATTGCGCGGGATTGCGCGAGTTGCAACACGCTTCTGATTCTCGCGCCCATACATGATCCATTCGCCACGGTCCCTATCTTCCAGTCAGGAGTCCAGTGTAAGCGCCCTCCCTCAACCTCCTCCGCTGCCGACTCAGCATCAGTCACGATGGCTGAGCCCCCTCCAACAACAGCGCTCCGGGTATTCTGGTGGCCTCCTACCCCATCTCCTCCCCATGCCCCTCTGAGCAAGTTAGAGAAGATCTTGACTCCGTTCCCGGGTCTTGACTCTTGATGCCCACAACACCATCACACGGGCGTGCCCTCCCCGTCTCGAACCCCCACACTACCCAGGATCCCCAACTCTTGAACTGCACACCCTCCCCGAAAACCCCAGACAATTCCAAAATAGGATGCAATTTTGCCGGTCAGCGGTCCCGGCGTTCTGGATCCCGGCGTCCTCCCCGAAGCCCGCCATGTCGCTCGCCTGCGTCGCCTCGAGGGAAAAGGCGGTCTGTGCTTCGTATTCAGTCTTCTCTTGGGTAACAGCGACCCAAGACGCTTGGCTCCTTTGGGGGCGGTTGCGGGACCGGTTCGAAGGATGCGAGGCTGGGGTCGAATTTCTAGAATGCGCGGGGGTTCAGACTCGCTCGCGCCATGTTTTGGATCTTTGACGAGCACATGTACCGTACTGCGCCCCTCGTATTTGCCCGGAAGAATGATGGTTGATACCTGCTGCGACGGTGATTACGCAGATTAAGGCGGTTGGCCACTGGATTGCTCAGGCGAGGACCGCGACCGTACAAGAACGTGTACCAATGATGATGGCCCTGCATGGTGTTGAGCCATGCTATCTAGAAGCCACACTTGTCCCCCGCAACATGTGGTAGAACCCCACACGGCAAAATAAGACGGAACCTGGCAGGCGGATCTCGTGGTGCCCTCAGGCCGTGCGAGTTTGATCATTGGCAAGTACCTCTGCGAGACTACGTACTCAGTACTTGTCTCAGCCGGGACGACGGAAGTGGACGAGGTTGACCTGGCTTGGAACCTCAACAGAGGAAGGCGAACAAGAAAATGGGAAATGGCCAGGAACAATCGTCTTGCGTCACTATAAGCGGGCGTCGATTGGCCAGCGTTGCTGTTGGGAAATGCTGCATAGACTTTCTAGATGTATTCCAACTCCGGTCCCACCATATCTAGGTGGGGGCGATAGGTTCTGGGGACACGCTTTTACGTTGTGTAAGTGCCACACGGTCCTCGTGCTGTCCAGCTACTTCCTCTGCAGCTGCTGTGTCTGGACTGTGCGGAGCTTTTGGCTCCTCAATCAAGAGTCCCTCGGCGGGGACTTCGTCGTCGTCAACCCAGCCGTACAGCTCGTCAGAGCCGGATCCTTCATCGTCAGTATCTTCAATCTCCGTAAAACGTCGTTTGGGTGGTCTGGATCCCGAAGGAAGAACTGCAGGTGCCGCAATATCAACTGCAGCGACGGTGATGTCGCGGACGCCGGTCTGTCCCAAGTCAGCGAAATCCGGGCGCACGATGCGAGTGTTACGCGTCCGCGATAATGTAGGCTCTGCGGGTAGTAGATTGACTCACGCTCTCGATGGCAAATGGAACCACGTTTCCCACACCACCTTCGTCGGCCAGAGTCACACCATTCACTTTGACGACGCCTACGAACCGGGCTTTCCGCAATCTATCAGCGTCTACATCAATCAACTTCCCTTGCACCGGAGCCCAGTCTCTAAATAAGGCCAGACGAGTGGATATACAGTTCTCCCATTCTGCAGTCGATATTGCCGGAACCAAAAGAGCCCTCGAGGTGCCCCGAATCCGAGTGATGGTCTGGCATGTAATGAGCAGCGCAATGTCGTGCATAGCGGCGACCCTGGCGAGCACCGAGCTCAGGTCATTAATCACTGCCAATCTACGTCCAGCTGCCCATTTGGTCCGCTCGTTCCTGTTCTTTGCGGCTCGGTCGTCGGCATTGCGAGGATACGCATTGTCGATGAGAGTTGACAATGAGTCTACGACGATGAGGCTCGTGTTCGCTGGCGGGAAACCTCGCGGGGAATGCATGAACAGCGCCAGAAGATGCGCAAGTGTCGGCGCATTCATGCGGAAGAAACGGCCCTGCAGCACATCGGGAGATACCGCTGCTTCGGGCCCAGCAAGCACTTCGCTGAGGCGTTGAGGCACCAACGGGGCCCCGGCTTCTGCAAGCAAGTATTAGCCATCTCATCTCGCCATGATGCCCACTGTATCGTGTACTACGCACCAATCCATACAACGCTTTGCGCCTCCCTCAGAGCGGACGCAGTAGCCTGGATGCTTCAATGTCTCAGCTTCTCGAGCCCAACATTCGTCTCCACATAATAAGGTTCAAATTTACCCAAATGTTGTCTTCCCCACACCGGGCGGGCCGTAGATTTCTGTGACCTTGCCGCGGACGAACCCGCCGTGTGCATCGCGGCCCGGGAGTGCATGAGGATTCAATATCTTGTCGAGTTGTGTGAGGCCGGTGGATACGGTTCGGGAACCACGTCGGTGGAGTTTCTGAAGCGCATCACAGGCGGATACTGTAGGCAATCGATCTGGAGTCGCATTAGCTGATCAGTCATGAGGAACCATTAGTATGCGATCGCTTACGGGATGACGACGGCGTGATATCCTCGGTCGCCATGGATTCTGTATCCTCCTGTGGTGGATAAAACTCATGTGTTTATCATGTTCTATAGCCAAGACAGATGCCTTCAAGTATGATGGCTTGATAAGTTGGCAGTGTTGTAGCATTGTGAAGGTTGCCGTGGAAGGATAGGTATGTGGGCGAGGTAGCCAGACTAGCTTCGGCGCGTCGAAACCGCGGGGGCGCGTGGGGCACTCGCGTTCGCGACTCGACACAACGTGACTTGCTCTTTCACAACATTCAACGTCACCGCTCCTTTGTTTCTCGGCATTGATTAATCATCCTTGGGTTTCGACATTTCTTATCCTTGCCAACGGGCGTATACATGTTGCTCGCAACTCTCACTTCCAACCCACAGCATTATTATCCCCGAAATGGCTGACGACAATTTCAACGTCCTGGATACTCTGATAGACTCGGTCTATGACAAGTTCAACCAGCTAGGCATACATGTATCCCCGCTCACAGTCGGCATAACCGTCTTGGTAGCGCTCGCTCCATTCGGGGTAATCCTCATCCTGGCCGTCACCCAAAAAGAGGAGCGACTCCCTCCCCCGGACGGCTGCCGCAAACTCGGACTGGAAGGCCCGTCCAACCTCTCCGACCAATTCTCGACGAAGTACAGCCAAGGAGGCGACCCAGGACCAGATAGCCAATGGAAAGTCAAGGCGCTGTTCGCATATCCTGTGAAGAGCTGCAAAGGGATCGAGCTTGGGAAAAGCGACATCGTTAGCACCGGCCTCAAGTATGACAGGCAATTCGCTTTCGCACAATACGTCACGGGACTCCCGACTCTGGAGGGCAAGGTCCAAAGCGACTGGACGTTCATTACCCAGCGGACGTTTCCCAGAATGGCAAAGGTGGAAACAGAGATCTGGGTGCCCGATCCGGATGCACCTTCGTATAGTCCGGACGGCGAATGGGTCAAGAGCGAGGGGTGCCTCGTCATTCGATTTCCGTTCACGCCCGACGTGGAACTGAGTTTCGAGGGGATGAGAGCATATGGGAGCATTGTCGCTGCAAAATTGTCCGGAAAGGCGGAACCGATGGTCGAATTCCGCGTGCCGTTCAATCCTCCCAAGGGCCGACAGAAAATGATGAGGTACAAGTCCGAGAAAATGAAGATTTGGAAGGATACCCCAGAGGCCCTCAACCTTGGAACGGAAGTGCCAGATGATATCATGGCGAAACTCAAATACACCCTGGGCGTCGCCAATCCAATGACTCTGTTCCGTATCGACCCAGCAAAATGCCGAGAAGTACATAAGAATGCTCCGAAGAAGAAAGATGTGGGCTTCCAGCCTGTCATCGGCATGCAAGACTCGGTAAGATTGATCTTGATCGAGAGCCAGAGAATTGTAAGAAGAACTAACAATTGCAGTATCCCCTGCACATCATCAACCTTGCTTCGGTCCATCACGTCTCCTCCCAGCTACCCAAAGGATATTCGCCCCTCAGCGCCCTTCGCTACCGCGCCAACGTGTACCTCACAGGCCCTCCTGCCTTCAGCGAGGATGACTGGAAGAAAGCTCGCATAGGGGACGGCACGTATCACATTTCCTGCCGCACGACACGCTGCAAATTGCCCAACGTGGATCCGGACACTGGCATTCCTGATCGGAACGAACCATCCACTACTATGCGGAAATACCGCGTGATTGATAAGGGCTCGCCGAGTGCTTGCTTGGGCATGCAAGTTACCCCGCTGAACGCGAAAGAAATCAAAGTAGGGGATTGCATTGAGGTTCTGGAAAGGGGAGAGCATCTATGGCTAAAGGAATGATATCTGGCATCGGTATAGACACGGATGGAAATGTACACTAGCATCAAGGGCGATATACACTTGGTGAATATGCATTATATTGGCGGTCATGTTGGTTCCCCTTTTCTTATCAGTGTTCACCGTCTTATTGCACGGACGGATTGGTCAATAACACGTGTGGGCATCGCCTCTTATCGAGAGAGGCTAAAAGAATTCTGATTCCCATAATAGGCCTGAAAATTTATTCGAGTCGGGTTTCACCCATTCCACTTCAACGCGTATATGCCCACTGCCCACACCCACTATTACTAACTCGCCACCCTGGATCCGTTGTTGAACCAGTGCCAAACTGGCCAGACGCCAGGTTGCCCGAACAACTAACATCTGGCGTTAAGCCAATACATGTGCCGCCTAGATAACCCGCTCCTGCGCAAGTGGGGTTGTTTAGACAGGCGACGCAACAATCGTAGGCAGACGCCTGGTTTCCAAGGAACACGGAGCCCCCCTGGGGTCCGACGTACAATATGTCAACGAATCCGCCATCGTATTGGTCAAGAATGTTATCCGGTCCGCAGGCCGCGTACGCGGTTGGCGTAGGTCCGGACACTTGGTTCGTGGTGGTTGTCACAGACTCGGTCACGGTGGCGGTATCAGTAACCGTCTCAGCGATCGTCGAAGTCGTCGAGAAGCTTGAAGTTGTGCTGGCGGGCGAAGGAAGGACGCTCGCGGTCGTAGTGATGGTATTCGTGCGCTTCTTGGTGAAGGTCAGACGACGTGCGGTCGTCGTAGTCGTTGCGTACCGAGTCACGGTTCTCTTCGTGACGGTCGTATAGACGGTGGTATGGCACTTGAGGTCTCCTGGCTTAAGACATGTGGGCGCTGGCGCTGGGGCGTTCCCCTTGTTGTGGCGAGCGTCAAGGTCACGCTCTTTAATGACCGGTCCCCCGCTGGGATAGACGGAGCGGATGGGAGTGAAGCCGGCTGGCGCCGGGATGTACGATGTCGGCGGCGTAACGTCGCTGGTAATTGTCGCAGTTTCCGTCTCGGTGGCGGTCTCAGATTGCGTGTCCGTAGTTGTTTCATAGAATGTTGTCGTAGTACTGAACACGTTCGTCGCGGTGGGAAGGGTCGTCGTCGTCGTGACCGTCTTCACAACGTTTATCTTCGTAATCGTGGGTAGAGGGTATTTTGTCACCCTGTGGGTTGAGGTAACTGTCTTAGTTGCGGACTTGGTCGAGGTGCATTTGCCATTCCATGATCGAGCCCAGGGAGGGATAACGTGGTCAAGGCCCCTTGCCTCATCCTTCACGGGAGAAGCAAAGGCGCCCAGCGGAGCCGTAAGCAAGAGTGCAAGAGTGACATGCATTTTCTTAAGGCAACGACGTGAAGTGACAAGAAGCAGCTACAAAACGCTTCGACGGCATCGCTTTTATAATAGATGAAAGTCCCCTCCTTCGCTCTTCGCCATGCAGAGGGTCGAGACAATACGGTGGCTGACTGAAGTCATTGTGACCTTCCACCAACCTGGGCTTCATCCTGGTCTTACAGTGCTCTGGAGCCATTTTGGGCCGCGGCTACTCATAGAAACAGGGTCGCTGCATGAGCAGTAACGCGTTCGAGTTCCGCTAAGACTCGCTTTGAGGCTTCGCTCAAACCACAGCTCAGAAATCGCCTGTCAGCCTCGCCTTCCCCTACACATGGGATTCTCAATCCATAATAATGCAGAACTTCAAAGAATTCGGGGTCCCCGATGCGCTGGAACGCTAGCCCTACCGACCCCGTATTCATGTTGATCTAGATCGTGACCTCCGTGCATGCTTTCCTCTTTGGGCCATTCAATAGCCCAAAGTGAAGATCCGACTGCTCGGATATGGAATTCCTTTCATGACCTCTGTTCTCTAGTGCCTATACGCTTCAAGAGCTCTCAAGACTTTCGCAGAGTTGCATTTACAGAGCCAGTCCTTCTAGTCTAGTTCACTCGTCGGGGGAGCATGCATGGGACGGACTTTAGAGCGCCTACATTAGAAAACAAGCAAGACCGGATGTGTCCACATCGAGATTTTGACCCCTGACAAATCATCAGGTGGAAATCTAGATCGTCGTGCCGCGGAGCTTTTGGTGTTGGTGCGCTGGCACCCTGGAATAGCGGCGTAGATCAGTGCCATTGATCCCGTCCCAACAACCCGCGAACCGGGGAATGGATTCGTCCTGAACCGTCCACGTGAAGCGAGGACAAAAAGGGGATGCTTGCAGCCAATCTTTCCCTTGATGCGCGGATGGAGGCTCTGGTTATTGACAAACAATCATTATTAGTCTGTGGAAATGCCGCTGTATTGACTGCAGCTTCTCTAGGGTTTCGCTTTTTGCGACATCCAAAGCTCTAACAATCAAAGCAGTGAATTATATCTCACAGAAAAACTTTTAGACAGCAATTTTGCTTTGATCTACGCAGAGTAGCGAGAACGCAGACATCTCTGCCCTGGGGTACCGCCGTGCCTACTACACCTGAACTCCCCATCTCCGGTACCCTAACAGTGAGTTTTTTATTCCGATCGACGGCCTGTATCATATTCCTCCTTGGAAAGATGCGGCGTATGTGGGCAATCAACGCACTGCTATGCTGGCTCTTAATCCCTTTCTCCTGTTTTCTTGCATATCCGCAGCCGCCCCGGGGCAATATGTCTCAATAGGAATGATAGGTAGGCGTTCTTGGGCCAATGGACCACATATACAACCATATACATGTTGTTTCCTCTAGCCGCTTCCATCTGATGTACAAACAGTTGCTAGTGTCAGTCGTTCCCTTTTTATTTGCGTTGTCTCATTGCAGTAAGGCTATATGTAGACAGCCTTCTGCACCGCAGAGAGATTTGTCAAGTCATCTCTTCTCTGCTCTATCCGGCATTCATACAGGTCATGAGCCCTTGACGTAGTCTACAACGTTACTTCAGCTACTAAGATGACATTTTATTTGTATGTAAATAATATATACCCTAAAGAGGCCCTATCTTCCTATATATTCATAAGTCCGAGTTCAAAATTACGGTGCTGCCATTGCACAGTGAGGACTACCCTACGGAGGCGACGAGGAGGGTGGCATAGAATGGATTTGAGTAGGAAAGGGCGAGGAAGGATGTCGAGGAGATTTTGAGGGAGGCGGCGAGGAGGATGGAATAGAATGGGGTTGAGTGGGAAAAGGATGCGAAGGGTATAGTGTCACCCATCCGCGTACCTTAGCGTGGCTACATCTGTCCGCGAAAACAGCCGCTGTTCCTTGTTACCAAACCCCCTCCTTTATAACTGAACAATGCGATAATGGCGCTTTCATTTTCCGTACTCTGAATCACCACCAACCCAATCACCACCGGGAACACAGCCCAATCCAACACCTTTACACAATGTATACCTTCAACGAACACCACGTATATACACAACGACCTCCATCACATCCATTGACAATGCATCACCGTGGTTCCCTCCGCATTTCAAGACGCTTGAACGCGTCATGCGCCCTGCCTATTTCTTTCCCCAACTCCAGACTCGATGCAATAGAGGCCCAACCCAACCCCAACCCAACATACCATATCAACCGACCTGCCCTAGGGCCTTGAATACAGCATCATAACCATGCCTCCTTCCAATCCCGACCACCTCCCTTCCCTCTCCACCTTCCTCGAAGCCCTTGTTCAGGGCGGCAGCTCCAGCTCCAGCTCTGACACCTTGTCCCTCACCGAAGACTGTCCTATTTGTCTTCGTCCCTACTACCAGCCCAACTTCGACGAAGACGCCGAGGGCATCGACTACGGTAGCTGCGAAGAGCCTGTCGAGGTTATCTGTGGACATGTCTTTGGGAACCTGTGTCTGTTGCGCTGGGTGTCAAGCATGCAGAGTGTGCAGAATACGTGTCCACTCTGCAGGGTTGAGTTGTTTTCGTTGGAGGAGCTCGAGGATGTGTATGGGGACTCAGATGAAGACTCGGATGAAGACTCGGATGAAGATGCGGATGAGGAGCCTGGTGATGCGGCAGATGAAGGGTCCGATGAAGACTCAGATCAAGAGCCTAATGATGAGTCGGATGAAGAGACTAATGAAGAGACAGGCGAGGAACCAGCCCAGGACCCCGACCAGGACCCCGACCGGGAGCCCTATCAGGAGCCTGACCAGGAGCCAGACGAAGAGGGGAGCGACGGCACGACAGAGAGCCGGAGTGACGAAGGTAACGGAGCACAGCCCGATGGTGACGATGTTCTGGAACGTGAGCTTCCCCCTGACGGCAGTGTTCTTGGAGAGGAGAATTCCCACAACGAGATGAATGTGGTAGACACCGCAGGCGTTGAAGCCGATCCCGACGCCACTGCGAGCGACGGATACACCGCCGTAGGCAATGTTGACGGAGGTGAGTATTCCTTTGAGGATGTGTTCGGGGCGGGAGATATCGAGGAAGATATGGATGAAGACCTGGACGAGGAAATGGATGAGGAAGATGACGACATCTTCACCACCGAACCGGTCCCAACGTTTCCCTATCCCTCGGAATCACTCCCCTCTCTAGCCCAGCACCCCTTTCAACCTCCCCCCGCTCGTCTCTTCCATCTCCCTCACCGCCCCTACACACGCCCTCACTTCTCCTACCTTTCACGACACAATAGCTATCCCACTGCCCCTCACTGCATTCCTCCCCGCCCTCTTCTCTTCTCCGACACAGCGATCGAGAAAGCAATCGCCGCGTCCAGCCTCGCTATCAAAGAGTTGGAAGCGTGGCATGAGAAGTGGATGTGCGAGATCGCTGAGATTAGCATCCTCCTCGTCGGTGTCAGCATTTGGTAAGTCCACGACGAGGTAATGAGGTGAGTATGAGGTTTGTTTTGGCTGTTCTGTATCTCCTTCGCGCTTGAGAATTGTGAGTCCGACGGTAGACGTCGGATGGGTGTTGTTAGATTGACATTCATGGTTCGTGCAAAGCGAATGAGACGGGCTGACTGTGATATGTAACACGGTTAGAAGCCGCCCAATAGGAGACTGATAATATTATTCGATACTTTGAACTTGCATCTGTTCCGTTGTCATTCGTGATTTTTTGTGTGTTTGTGTATATATTTCTTGGGGCCATATGCAATGCATATCCCCATGCTTCCCCCTTTCTCATCACAATTCCAACATTCCCACCCACCAATCCCCTACTTCTTCTCTCCCTCCTCCTCCCCAAACAAATCCTTCTCCACCATCTGCCTACAAATCGGATGGTAAAACCCCCTATTCCGCTCAAACGTCTCCACCGCCAACCCCCTATCCGCCGCATTCAGCAGCCGGAACAGCGGCCGCACAAACTTCATCCTGCCGATGCGCCCCAGCAGCTCGGCCGCAGGCCCGTACGTCTCCGGCGCCTTCGAACGCAGCCCCAGCTCCAGGTACCGGCTCACGACCTCGATGTTCTTGGTCGCGGATGCGGTGTAGCCGTACGCGGTGCCCAGCAGATGGACGTCCTGGGGCGAGAAGTCGGCCGCGAATTCCTGGATGCGCTCGAGGAAGACGACGGATTGATTGGCGACCCAGCCCTTGACGTCGGAGGCGCTGGGCTCGAACGACTTGTTTCCGCCCTGGACGCGGGACTGCCATTTGTCGGCCAGCTCGTAGCACGTCTTGACCATGCTGTCGTCGAAGGCGGGCTTCTCGGGATAGCCGGGCGCGTAGAACAGCTTGTCCCAGTCGAATTCCGCGAGCTTCTTACTAGCCTCGGCGTCCGACGCGAAGAAGTCGATCAAGCAGGCTTTGAAGTCGTAGCTGTCGATGGATTTGAACTTGAACGTCTCGAAGTAGTGCGGGATAAACTTGTCCCACTTGTCCTTGCCCAGCAGGAGCTCAAAGGCATACAGAGCGTGGAAGCCCTTCTCATAGGGGATCGAGGAGAAGGCGTCGTCCGGATCCTGGCCCTTGAGATTGACGACCAGCTTCGTGTACTCGTGGTCCCTGCCGTAGCGCTCAACGGAGTCTTCGAGGGCCTTCCAGCCAATGATGGCGGAGAAGTGGCGATACGGCTCGCCGTGCAGGGCGGCCAGGATGCGGCGCTCCAGATAGACGGTCCAGCCCTCGTTGAGCCAGAAGTGCTCCCACGACGCCGCGGAGACGAGGTTGCCGCTCCAGCTGTGAGCGAGCTCGTGCGCGACCACGTCGATATTCTGCTTGTCGCCGGAGATGATGGAAGGGGTTGCGTAGGTCCAGACGGGGTTCTCCATTCCTCCATAGGGAAATGAGGGCGGCAGGATGAGGCAGTTGTACTGCGTCCATTGATACTTAGGAGCTACCACGGATTCGATGGCTTTGATGAAAGGCTCGATCTCTCCCTCGAGCTCCCACTGGCACTCCAACAGTTCCTGTGGGCCCGTCCAGACGCTGCTGCGCGGCCCAATGGACGCACTGGCAAGATCTCCACTGGCAATAGCAAACAGGTAACTCGGAATCGGGACCTTCTGTTTGAAGGTATAGAGAAGCGTCCCATCTTCTTCGTAATCCTGCGCACCCGTAGGCAACCCACTCGCCAGCACGGGAAGGGGGCTCCTGATGCCGAAACTGAAGGTACTCTTCACGTCCGGAGTATCCTGGCAGGGGAATATGGAGCGCGCGTGTATCGCCTGGCACTGCGAGAACATGTAGGGGTACTTCTTGTTGCTGGTCTGCTCCTTGGTCATCCACTGCAGCGCCGTGCACTTGTCCGTGGTATCGACCTTGATATCGAGGACTACCTGCTCCCCCTGGCCAATACCGTCGTTCAGCTGAATCGATAGGGCGCTGCCGAATGGCTCCATGCGGTCTTTGAGGTTCCATTTGGCCTCCGCGCCGTTGACGGTGACCCCGCCAATGGACAGGAAGCTTGTGTCCAGGAGGATCTCTTTGCTCTCCTTGTCGGTCAGCGATTCCATGATGAGGACGACATTTCCCTTCAGGATCCTCTTGTCGAAGTCAATGGCGAAGTTCGCGCTTGTATGTCTCGTGACCCAATTGTGGTAATTGGACAGCGTATTCGGATCCCGGGGAGTGCGGATCGTGACATTGGGATCCGTCATGGGTTTCGTCACCATGGCTGCTGGAGAGCGATGCATCGTGGAGAAGTTCCTCCTCAAGGGAATGCGCTTGGGCCGTTGTGATGGTTGTGTTTGTGGCTGAGGCGTGGTGGGAGTCGAAGAAGAGTATGGTCGCAGGCGGGCGCGGAAATCAGAGTGCAACTCCAGTCGAGCCGGATCTAGCCGTTGTTGACGACATGACCTTCCACTTCGGACGATCGTTGGGGTCGCCCACGGAATGCGAACGAGACTAGGAACCCCCCTCATAACCAAACCTCCATTCAGCGAGTGTATGCAAACCTGAAGGATGACCGTCTCCCCAAGGAAAAGCTTCTCTAAGCTTTATGGCGCACGGGCATTATCGGCACGAGATACCGTCCACAATCCAGGATTGTTCCAAACAGACAACGTATTTCAGGAATCGTAATGTTACGAGCATCCAAATCTCAAAACCACAATGGTATATATGCTTTCTACAGGTATATAACACCACCCAAAAAAAAGCCAAAAAGAGCGAGATCCAAACTCCAAACCGCGCTCTTCTCACAGAACGCTGCAAGCATGATACGTAGCTATTCGAATACAATGCCACAAAATGCATATCTCCACCCCTACCGCCAATTGATCTTCTACTAATCCGCCTTTTTCCCATCTCCCCCTCCCCCATTTCGCCCTCTTTCACGCAGCGTGAGATTGAACTCTGGCCTCGCGCTCTGATATTGCTGCGTCCTTGGCGTCGACGTGCCTGCCGTGGGTGACCGCCCTCTTGCATTGCTTTCTTGATGATCGGCCTCAAATGCATCATCTCTCAGCTCGATCAGATCCCCAATGTCACCTCCCACAGTCCCCAAGACAGGGATGGCGCTGCGTCGGCCTCGCCCCGGGGTACCTGGTTCCGATAGCAGCTTGCTTGCCTGGGAGCCCACTTTGCGCACCCATCCTTCAATGGCCCCTCCTATTTCTTGGAGATCGAGGCCAGCACCACCGAGTGGCGTCTGTGAACCAGACGCGCTATGCTGGACAGACGTGCCAGAGTCCACGTCCAGCAACGAGGGAGCCCATGGTGTGAAGTACTCCTGACCTGGCGGCGGCGCGACATTGGGAAGATGCGGGCCAAACAATTTGTTCAACCCGTCCTGCGCGGGGCCAGGACTTCTAACGTTTTTGCCCAAGGTGCCGACACCACCGGGGCCGTGAAGCATGAAGCTGTTCGAGCCGCTTCGTTGGCGGCCACGGTTATCAGACATGGAGCTCGTTCTGGAGGTATACCGTGTATTAGTGACGCTCTGACTGGGGGAAGCTACTGCGTTGGGACGATCGGTCGATGTCGAGGACCGGGCAAGATCCATTGAGGGACGTGACGTAGATGCATCTGAATATGCGAGCGACTTCCGCCTGGCTGGGGGGAAGAATCCAAGGGTTCTGCGGGGCATGCGCCCAATCTCTGTAGGTTTGGGATCGTTTGGAAGAAGCACCCAGGAATCATGCCTCCAAGGTGGTTCCGTGTCTGTGCTGGAGTGCGAGACGGATGGGGCGAGTACGTTTCCAGGAGTGGACATCACACCATTGGGCGAAGCTTCGCTATATGCAGACTTGTTGGATGATCCCATATCGCTATCCAACAGAAGGTCCTCCTCCTGCACATCACGGCCAGAAACAGGGCGGCCCTTGACAGCGCAAGCGTCGACAGGAAGGACCACGACCTTCTTCGTCTGGATGCTGTCATTCGGCCACATACGGTTTGCCTTCCTCAGCGTCGCCGGGTCGCAACTGTACTTGATCGAGACACCGGCCAGCGTGTCCTGAGGGCGCACATGATGGATATACACCAGCGCATCTCTCTCTTCGTTCTCCCCGGGTGGTGCAGACGAGCTCGTTCGATCATCCGAGTTCCTCCTCTTTATGCGTCCAACCGAGTCCGTCGCAAGCTGGTCACCTCCGGACAGCAAGTCTCTCCGTTTAAGGGCCCGTACCATGCTTTCCCTATCCTCCTGGGTACCTGCCCCAATGGATGCTGCGGCCGACGCTGAAGGCCCCCATTTCTTTGGCGGGGCGGTGCTCGAGGTTCGTCGATGCGTGTCCCACAGCGGCCTCCGCCTCCTGGCGCTAGGATCTCTTTGAGCACCGCCATCGTCGTCATTGCCGAGTACATTCGTGGCCAGACCCTGGAGGGCGGACCATGAATTACCCCAAAGCCCTGAAAGCGTGGCAGACGTGTCGCGAAGTGTTTTCGAACCCGGCGAAGGTGCGTCCGAGGTAGTAGTGGATCGCGATGGGTGAGAGCGGGGGATGGGGGAGGCGGCTCTGGATCCTAGGGTGGAGCTGCCGCCGCTCTCGCTTCCGTCGGCGGTGTTGTACTCATCTTCGATGGAGATCAGGCGGCGGGCGCGCGGACGTAAGGTGGAGGCGGTGGGAGTAGAGCTGCTCTGCGATGAAGGGGTTCCATTGATACGGTGCATGGCATTCGGGAGCCGGGCGGTTCTGGTGAGCAAGCAGCAGCATAGGGTGGAACAGCTGGGTGCAGGGCGGGGAGGCGCATGGCATAGAGTCACCGTGGCATGATCGAGGTGCTGGGCGGGAGGAAAATCCGGTGGTCAAAAGGGGTGTTTAGGGAAATGTCAAGAGCATACGTTGAGCGATGGCTGCCCAGCTTGAGGTCTTGGGGCCGTGCGGCGTCTGATGACGACTTCCCCTAAGCGGCGCCGATTCCCGTTTTCATAGAGGAGGCAAAACACTGCTTCTTTTCTCTTCAACTGGGGCAGTCTGCGTTGTTCAACTCTCCCCTTAGAATAATCAACCCACGCAGAAATGGTATGCATTCGCTGAAAGCATTCACAGAGGCCAGATCATATAGCAATGTATTGGTCAACGCCTCGCTGTGATTGGCTGGACGATATAGTATGAGGTCCCACTCCAAGAGCTCTAAAAGTACAACCCCAGTGGAAGCGCCAGACCGTGAGGCTCATCTTCACCATCCCGTGACCTTGAAATTCCGTTGGATTAAGCTTCTAGAAGGTCATCTTTATGGGAGACCTCCGGTTCCGCCGTATCGAATAGCCGCTACATTGCATACTGTAACACCACCTCCTCGAATCCTGACTCAATTTCGAGAGCTGAGCTACACCTGTCCTACTCTTCTGTGGCAGGAATTGTTAATGCAATTCATTGGCAAAGAAAAGCCGGAATGTTCATGCAAATAATCATTATGTGAGGCACAGCGAGTATCATGGTTGGACACTGATATGGCATCTACATAGATTAGGGACGATGAGTCACCATCGGTGCAATTGTGTTGATAAATAGTGATATCCTGGAAAAACAAACCAGAGAATTGACCCGTACATCTCCCAAACATGTGGACATACATCAATGATGAAGGCGTCACGTGAGTGCGAAGGAGTCCAGCCCCCTGGTTGAATGCTTGGCGGTGGCTTCCCCATGTTTGTTTTCTGGGGCTCCATCTTCTGGAGCTCCGCAACTGAAGCTTCCCCCACAAACAACCACTTCCTCAACCTTTTCAAGGCAGCATACACCGGTCAATACCCAGCACATATTTGTACGATTTCCGATTCCTGGGGCGCAACTCGCTATTGTTTCCTGCACGCGAGCTTCCTGCGCCCAGCGTAAGCCGAAGGCAGCCTTCCCTCCCTGGCAGAGGTGACCGCATTGCGTCGATCGCTCAGGATGCCCGGTTTGTTCGCTGCACAACGTCCGGAATTTTACACTGAACTCGAGATCCTCTCTCCCATTCCTCGCTCTCCCATGGGCGCGACCGCCGGCGCTTTCCATGTGACCGACTTTGGTGTTCACGAGACGCGGAAGCGGTCTCGTCCCGATAACAGCCCCATGACGAACAACCCCATGTCTCATAGCACCGGCGCAGATCTATGGGCAGAAACCACTCCATCAATATCTCGCTACTCGGACGTACGAAGTCCTCCTCCGCTCGCGAACGACCGCTATCAGCTTGCGGGAGGCATGGAGCCCACCGATCCGTTGAGTCGGCACGCCGGAGACTATGACGATTACTTCCACCTCGAAAAGCATCGCGAACTGTGGACTCCCTCAATTCCCTCTACCCTACCTCGCGACCACCCACCACCCCATTACTCCAACCCCAGTCCGACCGCGAAGCCCTGGGTCCTGAATCAGATCATCAACCTTGTAGGAGGAGTCGCAGGCACGGTTTTCCAGTTCTGTTCTCGTCCGTTCCGCGGATTTCAGGCGGGGGGCGGACAAGCGTACACATTTGGGCTTGAACAAGAGGTGGAGAAGAGCGTAACTGAACAGTATGCGTACGACCAAGACATGTCCACGTCAGTGCCGACTCAGACCATCATACCGGGGAAATATCCGGACGACAACTACGGGGTGCTATCATTGGAGTCCCCGGATAGCGAGCGCCCAAGGATGGCGAAGAGACAGCGAACAGGAGACAACTGGGTGATGGTAAACGCGAGCGGAGACATGGAATCACGACCGTCCACCCCTCGACTATCAGAGCGACGGGTGCCTAGCCATGTACAATCACCCTCGCGGATACCCAGACCTGTGTCCAGAGTCCATGAGCTACAAACACCGACAAGGCGGCCTTCCCTCATCCCGGTATCTCGGCGTTCCACGCTGGCCAGACACCCAAATTACAGCACATCACCGGCTTCGTCTCAGTCCTGCAGCACACCAAGGTCGTACAGCCGTCAAAGCTACGGTTCCCCGGCCATGTTCAAGGAAGCGACTACCACGAAAAAAAGCCCGTTACCAGTGGAAACCCAGCGCCTCCTCAACCAAAGGCGCCGCGAGGAGCTGGAAGACGAGGCGCGCCTACATCGAATGAGCTCACAGATGGACCAGATGCTTCGACAAGCGAGGGAGGCGCTGGGAAGCAGGATTGAGGTGTTGGAGGACGACTACACCTGAGGAGCCGAGAAATGTAAGATGAAACGACGTCAACCACTATTTGAGGAACGATTTCTGGAGGACTACGACGCGAC